>JAKTYW010000005.1:0-737653 GCA_030674565.1 Ogataea thermomethanolica
AGAAGAAGAAGAAGAAGAAGAAGAAGAAGAAGAAGAAGAAGAAGAAGAAGAAGAAGAAGAAGAAGAAGAAGAAGAAGAAGAAGAAGAAGAAGAAGAAGAAGAAGAAGAAGAAGAAGAAGAACTCCTGTACAAGTTGAATTCAGTATCATTAATTTAAGGTATGTTCGATGTAAGAACGTTATGGATAATTTTCAAATTTTTATTTTGGGACATTCACCATGTTTCTTGAATATACCTCCCATTATCCTCCAATGAAACCAGATATTCGTGAGCAGTATCTTCATCCCATCCATTCTCTTCTGCGAAAATGGTCTCCAATGTTAGTCGCACTTGGGCTGGCATTTTTCCCGATGACCCACACAGAAAAACTGATCCATTTTTGGATACAAGAGCATCGTTCACTAATGATTTTTCCTTGTATAAGGAGTCTTGAACATATCCTGAGCCTTCGCGGGAGAAACTCGCAAATAGGCGCAGGTTTCCGGCAGTTTGAAGCTCCATCCACTTTTCTCCATATAAGAAGTCTTTACCAGAATATCGATTCCCGGCGAACAAGTAGAGTGGTTTTGAAATTTTGCAAGATGTCATGTACTCAATGACTGATTTTATCGGAGCGATTCCAGTCCCAGGACCAATTAGAATCAATGGAGTGTTGTCAGCTTCAAAATTTAAGTTGTTGGTTATGATTGAAGCAAGAATGCGATCTCCTTTTCTTAATTGTTTAATCCAACGAGTACACACGCCCCTCCTAAGTCGGCGAATAATAGTTCTGTACTCGACAATAGCGACAGTAAGTTCGACTTCTCGAGAATCAGGTGAAGATGAAATTGAAAACAATCTTGGCTTTAACGTTGGAATCAGTTCAGGAAGATAATCCACAGGGATTTTGAGGGAAGAAAATTCTTGGATTACCTCAAGTATCGACCGTCTTGGCCTGTTTGCGTAGTCGAACAATTGTTCACTTTCCTCTGGTTTCGAAAACTCCTTTAATTTTTGTCTCTCCATGTCATCACCAGCAAAATGCCATGCGATCGAGAAAAATGATCGTCTTGGAATGGACATAATATCTAAATGGTACATGATAAACGATCTTAAAGAAAGATTGTGTACAAGACCCACTTGTAATTCAAGGGGTCCTCTAATTTGAAGAGGGTAGTCAGCATAATCTTTCCACCCTTGTAGTTCAATCAATAGTTCAACATCCCTCCAGTCATTTGAAGGATACAATGCCAACTGATCCCCAGGTTTGAACTTCAACGAAGCAGAATTGTCTTTCAACTTGATCATGCGAACGTCTTGGAAATGATCAGGCGTCGTGATCCTCAAGTTTTGCTCGACATCTAAAATCAACTGTTGCTCTTTGGAAGAGAGATGACGAGAAATGCTATCTGAATGTGTGTTATAACTTAACTTGTCACAAATTTCTTTCCTGGGAAAAGAAAACTTGTGAAGTGGTGGAAGGGGCTGAAGCTCAGATGAGGTTCCGGTATTAGTGTTTAATGGAAATTGGTTCTGGATATTTGACAATACTAGGCTTTCCCATGCCACAAAAAAAGCCTCCGTTCCTTCAGATGACTGCTCATCTCCTTCAGCTCTATAACAAAGCTCTTTGGCGCCTAGCTGTAACAAACGAGAGTGTATTTTTCTAATAGCACAATTGTACTTTGGATACGATGAGTCTCCCAACCCAAAACTGGTAAACTTCAGATGTGTCAACAAATCGGGAGGGAGACGTTTCTTCAACATAAACTTCCAAAAGTTTCGACCATTTCGAGGAATATCTCCTTGACCCATTGTTGAGCATATCACCAATAAGCACTCAATCTCTAGGAGTTTTTTTAAATCAAAATGGTCTAAGGACGAGACTTGAGTGGTATAACCTGAGTATCTTAGCCGAAGACTGAGACAATTCGCTAAATCTTCTGCATTCCCCGTTTCAGATCCATATAGGACCATAACAAATCTTTCTGAGACCATATGTCACACGATCTGGAATAAACCTTGAACTCTTTTCGATGGCACAAGAACAAAAAATTCCACTGCAAAAATAAGATTAATTTTAGATAGAGCATTAGAAATATGTACAAGAACTGTCTATCTTAATTCTATATCAAAAGACTTTTCAAGCATTGTTCGAACCTTCTCGTCTAGCATGTTAATCTCCTCATTGACCAACGATCTATCCATAGATTGATAGTTAATTCTATAGCATTGTGATATCCGGCCACTTTTAGGATGAACAAATTGATCTATAAGTTTGACACTTTCGGCAAGATCTCCTGCAATCTCGCGAACAACCTCCATTAAATCATTTTCATGGAGAAATCTTGATTCATTTGAGTCTGGAGAAAGCCAGAATGAAACATCTCTCGTCACACCAGGGTATTTTGAGTAAGGCTTGAAGACAGTAATTTGGTTTGCAGAAAACTGACTTTTGAACCTAGAATCCTGAGACCAAAATGTCCTTATGTCAGAAATTCCAAACAATAGCATTGCTATTCTATCTAAACCAATCCCAAACGCCCAGCCAATACTGTCTTCCATCCCTGATTGCATTAACACCTGTTTCTTCACCACTCCACAACCACAACATTCCAACCACCTGTTATTCCACCACACCTCAATTTGCCAAGAAGGTGCTGTCCATGGAAATTTATCCTGCAACCATCTCACTTTTAGGGGCTCATCTAATGTTGTGTTTGAACTGTCCTTCAATTTCACTGCTTTTCTAGCTTCGTTGAAGACTTGATCAACCATGATTTCTATGGTTTTCTTCAAATGAATTGTAACCAGCTCAGTTTCAAGATCAGACATGTGATCCTGTTTAGGATTATCCGAGATATGGTACACAGGATTATCATCTTCGACTATGATGTCAATTTTTGGCAAGGCTTCGATATCCGATTTTATTGCTTCAACCACTCGATCTCCATATTCTCTTTTTGACCAAATTCGACCCCCCTCTAGTTGATGAAATACAGGGTAGTGCGTTCGGTCAATCTCATCTTTACGGTAGACATCACCAGATATAAAATATCCTGGGGTAGGGCAATTCTTGAAGCAGTATGGTTCATGAGCAGAAGTATGGGTTCTCAAAACTGTATTTTTATTGACATAGTATGTGTCCGATTTGGAGCGACCTGGGTGATCTGCTGGAAATCCCAAAGCATCAAAGTTATCGTATACGGATACCACAGGCTCAAAATTGTTGTAAAATGTATAACCCAAACCTTTGAATCGGTCCTCAATAAGATCCCTTAGAATCCCAATGGGATGATTAGGATTCTTGTGCAATTCCCTACCAACCAGATTCAAAATGCCTGGCCGTATGTTTGTCCAAGTGTCAGTTGGGTATTGTTTTCCAAGGATCGTGATATGAGAATAACCAGATATTGTTAATTTATAGACCAGTGGCACTTACTTCTTATGTTACTCCATGATGTTTTGGAGCTCAAAATCTGAATGTGTCCCGCTTTGACTGAAGACGGAAATCTCATGCTAATCAAATTAATTCATTCAGCGAAATGAACATAAAATAGTTACCCTGAAGTAACCGTCGAGTAATCAACTGAACTACATAATTTCTCATTTGAACAAATTTGGTTTGTGTCGATTCACAGATGTTTAAGTTCCTAGCCTTTTCGCCGGCTGTAAATTGCCTGACTACGAATGGAAGGCAAACAACAGTGAAATCGTTGGTTTGGAAAAGATATGGCCATGAACTTGCTCCTCAATACAAACACTTGACGAAGAAGCAAAAGGGTCGAGTTACTGTGAGAACTGGATGTTCTGACAAGGGTACGACCTTGAATTTTGGTACTTTTGGAATGAGGCTTAAAACTGAAGGAGTCAGGATTACTGCCGCTCAGCTTAGAGCTGCAGATAATGTGCTGGTGAAGTTCGTGAAAAAGGAGAACGGAACGTACTGGAAACGACTTTGTACAAACATAGCAGTGTGCATCAAAGGAAATGCTACCCGTATGGGAAAGGGAAAAGGTGCATTTGACCATTGGGCTGCCAGGGTTCCTACGGGCAAAGTAGTCTTTGAAATTAGTGGGATGCACGAACAAAGTGCTAAAGATGCGCTGAGGAGAAGCTGCGAAAAGCTCCCTGGTGTTTGGGAATTCATTACAAAATCTACGCCTCCCAGAATGGGTCTTAAGTTAGTTGCGAACTCCCCGGAGAAGATCAACCATTTGGAACATCTCAAGCAGAAACCAACTAAAAAGTTTGCTAATGTTTTGAAATCTAAGGAGCCTCTCTACCAACTATATAATGGTAGAAACCGTTCTTAAAAGTGCTATACGAATGACCAATGTACATACAAATAACTATGAAACTCATCTATTCTTTTCCATAATCACCATTGCCTTGGTCACAAAGCCTTCAAGGTGTAATATATCCTTCGAGCCTAAAGAGAGCCTTTCATCAAACTGGGAACTTGCCCCAACGATTTCCAGCTTGGCGCTTTCTTTATCACCATACTCACTTTTGTCTATGTAAGACCATATTTCGTAAGTGAGATTTTTCAGAATCAAACGTGCAGGGATAGCATGAGCTAGTAGTTCGTATAAAATAGATCTTGTTTGTTGCAAGCGAGAAATGGATCTATCTTTACAGATGCCACAGGCCATCTCTGAGATCACATTAAGCCAATCTGGTGTGATAGTCACAGTAGACGTTGTTATCACATCGTTGTTCATGTACATTGCTTCCAACATCATAATAGCCATCCTCAAATTTTGATTAGCAGCAGCAGACACTTTATTATAAATTTGTATTCTTTCACTTAAATCACTTGGAAAAATAGTCTTGGCAGCCAACTCTCGTTGAACAATATTCTCCAACACTTGAGCGCATGCTGGAAACTGCGGAGCTCCAATTCTAATAGGCAAAGTTCTGGACTTGATTGGATCTATAATATTGGAGGTCGAATTGCAAATCAAAATTAACCTTATGTTGGCGGAATACTTTTCCATGGTTCTTCTGAGAGCTGCTTGTGCGTCTCTCGTCAGTAGCTCAGCCTCATTGATTATTACAATCTTGAATCTTTTCTTGAGTGAGTTCTTGTCTCTTGCTTCATTAGCCACAATACCAACTCCAAGCTTCCCAAAATCGATGCTCTCGATTTGAGCAAACTCTTTCAATAAATCTTGAATAACTATACGATCGTTATTCCCCATATCACTAGGAGTGATTTCCAGATGAAAAGCAGAGGAGATCACATTAAATTCAAGCTTTCGTCCCGAAGGTAAACTGAAAGTTTTGACGTCAACTTTTAATCGCTCAGCAGTAGGGCCATAAAGTTCTTTAAGAGTGGCAGAGACGCGTGTTTTTTTGCCTGCTCCGGGAGGACCGTATAAAAGCAAATGTGGAAATTCGCCGGTACTGGCCATAACTCTTAATTGTTCAGAAACTTCATCATGATATGTCAAATCGGCAATAGATTTGGGTCTATACTTGTCAGCCCAGAGAGACATTTGTTTACCAAGACAATGATAACAACCTTCAAATACTTTCAACAAACGCGTCGAAACAGAAAAAAGTGAATAAATATGTCTTACTTTTAACACCGCCTGGTGATCAATTACGTATTACTCGAACTACAAAATTTAAGTTAGATTATTAATATGTCACCTCTCACTCCAAATGGAATGGAAGATTGTGGTGTATGTCAGAGAGAGAGGTTCAAGTACAAGTGTCCAAAATGTGAAAAGAAAACTTGCTCACTAGTCTGTTTCAATATTCATAAAAGTGAAGATGATTGCTCGGGAAAAAGCAGTGTTTCTTCTGGTGATATGAACTATACGTCAAAACACAAGTTATCCAGTTCGCATGTCCAGCGTGACTATAACTTTCTGCTGGGTATAGGGAGACACATCGAATTGGGGAAAAGGGAGGCAAGATCTAAGAAAGTTTTTCTGAGTGGCCGATTGGGTCACCATCGACGTTCGAATGGAAAGACGAGTCAGACTACAAAATCCGGGAAAATAGTAAACAAGGGTGGAATGATAGTGAAGCAACTTCCAGAAGGAATGTCACGCAGAAAGTTGAACAAATCTCACTTTGATCCCAGGTCAACTCAATTCATCTGGACTCTCGAGTGGATCTTAGTCGACAAAGATTTCAAAGTTATTTCGAGAATGATAACGCATGATAATCATGAAAATGAATGTTTATCCTTTCTTTTCCCGTTCAAAAAAGAAGCAAATTGTCAGCTCGCTCAACCTGGCGAAGGACCACATCTGATCACAGATTGTGGATCAAATTCTGAATCCACACCTGAATATCAGCAGTCACATGCACAAATCACGGATCATGAAGGTGATACAATAGCTAGATCATCGGTATCGGAATCAGACTACTATTTCTTTTTGACATCCGAAGGTTTCAATGATCTTTTGATACCGGTCGACTCACGCGTGCCGGTAAAGGAGCTTTTTTTGGGCAAAGTGGCAATTGAATTTCCTACCATTTACATCTCAACTATCGCCAAATTTGCCAACAAAATCATTACGGGAAATGTTCAAAAGGTGTCGAGTGACATTCAGCTTTTTCAATCCGATCAAGATGTATCTCAGGACTTTCACAGCGATGACGAAGCTCCCGAAGAAACCTCTTTGAAAGATCAGTTAAAAGCAAATTAGAACATCGAATATTAAGCCATATCGAGCCTCTGTACTATACAATTTATGAATCGCCCCGGTAATCTTCTCTTATAGCAGTCACAAGCCCCTCAAGATCTTTCGCAATTCTTAATAGATCAGGTTCACTATTGTCATCATTTATGATGTCCCTGACGCCGTCCAAAATGCCTTGTGAATAACTTTCGATAAAAAGTTTCTGCCTTCCCTCCACATCCTCTGACGTGATGGAATCTCTAATGATCTCGTTCAGTTTTGCCCCAGGTCTAGAGTTCCCACCACGTTTTTGTGAATGTAATTGTTCGTTGTTTTGACCAGCTAACATGTTGAATAGCTTGAGATTGCTGAAAGGAGCAGTAGAGCGAGGTAAGAGATAAGTGATACTAAGGAAATGAATTTGACGTCCTTGATTCGCTTCTGCATTAAAATCTTCAGCCGATGAACCTCTATTTGTTAAAGCACCCATTTTTAGAAGTTTTGTCAGAAGATGAAGTTGGTGTAGCCTCTGTTGCCTGCGATTATTTGCACTTTTGAGACTGTTCAACGCAGCATTGTTGGTAGTGACACGAAAACTAACTGCTTTTTGACCCATTTGTTGCATTACATCAGATCTCCATCCTATAAGTTGAACAATATTTTGTAAGAGTTTGGGCCAATGTTGTCTTATTATAGCGTCAGCAAGCTCTTGATTCTTATAGTCTATAATAACGTTCAAAAATTTCACACTGTCCGTTCTTATTGCTTGTGTTATATGACTCATTGCAGTCAACAAGAATAGTACAATAGACGATTGATGAAGCAATATGATACTAGGTTTTAATGTGAGTAATTTTTCTAATATTGACACAGTGGTTTCTCTAACTGACCTTGATTGATCCAATATCAGTGGTTTGAGTTTGTTGACCAGTTCGTCAAACGGAAAGTTTATTGTTTCATCATAGAGATCTAATTTACGTCCAATCTGAATCAAAACCTCTTGTCTTGAAGAGGACGAGTGGTGCTTGAGCAAAGAGATGAGTTTTTGATTTTCTTCTTCAACGCCGTGATATTCCTTCAAACTTGATTTTACATTAATAGTCTTGGACTTAAAAGTAGTATTCGTTGCATTAGATGACCTCACAACCGATTTCCCAACCTTCAGCTTCTTCTTGGCGAAGTCTTTCTGTTTTTCTGTTTTCCGTTTTGATCCCATTCGAATATTGAAAAAAATTCTAATTTTATTTTCAGGGCGCAAAAACTAAAGAGTTACTTTCTCTTGGAAAATACCGAGTCGAATTTATTGTCCTTATAATCTTACTATATATCCCTGCAAAGGCTGATGGAGAAATTCCCTGATCTGTCAATTAATGACTTACCCGTTGAGAGAGATTTGGGTCGACTTTCGCTTATTAATGAAAACGAAGCACATAATTCATACACGCAGTTCGATGAAGATGTATCAATGCAAGACGCGTCATTTATTAATGACTATAGCTATGGAGAGAACACTTGTATGCCAGGTTTAATGACAAACACTTGCAAGAAACCTAATGAACGAGTATTCAAATTATCAAAACTAATCAATCCATCTGAATTGGGAATGCGAGTGGCCCAATCGCTAAAGAGTAGGGAAATACCAGAAGAGGCAGTACATGGTATTCCCCATCATGGGTCCGAACTAATGAATGCAGATCGACCCCAGACATGTAAGTCAGAGAATAATTTTGTCGACCAGTTTGAAGTCAAAAGAAGAAGAACACTAAGTGAACCATCGAATGCCGATACACATGTCTTTGGAGGAAGACTACGCGATGACCATCCACATCATCAAATTCATAATCACTTCTACATTTTAAATGGGGGATATGAGCATCAGACTTTTGGTCCACCCCCTTCTCCATGGAACCAGAACTCAAATCCTGCATCCAAATGGCCTTATTATGTCTCAACTTATCTACAACTCATTCTGAACTTTTTGACGGCGGTATATGCTATGAAATTGGCATATGAAGGAATACAAGGCATCAAAGATGATGTCAATAGATCTGTCAGGCAAACTGTGCAGTCATCCTTTTTTGAGATCGAAACTTGTAGGAGGAATTTTGTTGATAACAATTGTGATCCAAGCACTAGAGCTCCAGCGCTAAGGGAACTTTGCAATAATTGGGAGGTTTGTATGAACAGGAACCCGTTTCTCACTGCAACATATTCAGGCCTACTTGCTAAAGTTCTTGGTACAGCGTTAAGCTCATTTGTGGAGCCACTTAATGCTAAAAGTTTTCTCTTTTTAGCATTATTATTACTTTCAAGTTACTGGGCGAATTTCGGATGTGGTTTCTTTAGGGAAAAATTCTACTATGGAAGCGAAATATTATCTGAAGAACCTTCTGATGTTTTGCCTGCCGTTTCGTTGAGTGATCAACGCACCGATCTTCTCACAAGCAGAGAAAGGCCCGAAATTTGAGCCTCTACCACAGTTCGAATTATTATTTAAGCTAATTTTGGGCCCATCAATTGGATCAGAACCTAATGCTCGTAAAATAGAGCTAAAACTTCATGGTTCTGATTTGTGGTAAATATCCTCGTTCCAGTGTTGCAAATGTCAGAAAGGAAAATCCAGCCCCCCCAACAGTACATTATTTTAAAGTACTTTGTGCATTAAATTTCCTATCTGGGATTTTTCAAATAATATTAGATGCATTAAAAATCGTTTAAGATTTAGTGCACAAGTCTATTGTTGATCAAAGCTATTGATTTGTTAACATGACCTATTCGCTGCTTGAAGTTAAAGATGGCTGGTTATAGAATATATGCTAGGCAATCCATGGATGGTTGAAGCAAGTCGAGACATCGCAATTGGGATCTCGAGTATAAATTGAAACTGATCTGCAGGTCTTTATTCCTATTGCCATCTTTATCTTCTGATGAAGTCTCCTTTCTCGCTCACCCTTGCACTACTACCTGTGTTGACCTTAAAGTCATTAGCACAATCTTCAAATAGCGGTCTCCAAGAAGACTGTGTTGTGAATTACCACACGGTAATTGAGTATGAATACATTTACGCTACTGAGCACTCAACCTCTACCACAAATTCAGGTAAGCGCCAGAGCACGGCATCAACCGAACAAGACTACTCATCAGTGGTCAGTTCATCTACACTGCTCTCAGAGCCTTTAGTGACTTCAACAAACTCTGAACTATCCACCATCTCGCGAGAAACAATTTCGTTGGATTCCACTTCCACATCAAGGGGTGCCGCCGATGAAAAGAAGTCAATTTCTGATTCTTCATCAAGCGTTTTTGATGATATTTCAACTATCTTAAGCTCAACCGAGTCTGAATTGAGTTCCAGTACTACATTGATGACATCAACCACTTCTGCAAACCTTGACGCAGAATCAACGTTACTGTCAAATTCCGTTAGCGCTACAGATGGCGTGACAAGAACGTCCGAAAGTGAAACATCAACAATAACCTCAAGTTCAAGCTCAAGCTCAACTCCAAACAAGTCCGCTACATCCTCTTCGGTGTCCGCTACTTCTTCATTATCTGTTTTCGCCCAGACCTATCTTGATAAGCATAATTATTATAGATCGTTGCACGAGGACACACCCGATCTTGTTTGGAATGACGATGTTGCCTCCGTTGCCCAAGATTACGCCGATAAGTATACATGTAATGGACAACTGATTCATTCAGGTGATTCGTTGGATGGGGAAAGTTTGGGCGAAAATCTAGCTTACGGTTATGACTTTTCAACTGCAGGGGCGGTTTCTGCCTGGTATGATGAGATTAGCCTGTACAACTACTCAGACCCCGGATATTCATCATCAACAGGACACTTTACCCAATTGGTTTGGAAGTCGTCTACTGAACTTGGCTGCGCTTACAAATACTGTGGCACGTACCTAGGTTACTACATTGTTTGCAACTATTTGCCAGTCGGAAATCTAGTTTTGAGTGGAGATCCAAGTTATTTCTTTGAAAGGAATGTGATGCCTTTAAAAGATTAGAATCCTAACTGATTTTCAACGAAAGTAAGACTTCTGGCTGCAGACACAAGTCTTCGAATTATGTATTACTATCTATGTATGTATTATTTTTATCAAGATTACAATTCGCGACCTCGAGAGCTTTTCCGAAACTCGCACATTTACGTAATAAATGGTCAGTCATACCTTGAGGAATATTTAAGCAAATAAATATTTCGTTTTACATCTGCGTTGGTTGGAGTTAAAAATGGTTCAAGTTATTGCATCAGCCCTTAGAAAGGCCAGTAATCCAAGCTTCCTGTCACTAAGAAAAACAAGCTTTCGCTTTCTTTCATTGAAGACAGTTGAAACGCCAAATGCCAACGCTCTCAAGTTCATTGCAACAGATTACAAATTCTTACCAACTACGCTCTTGGACGCTATTGAAGTAAACGATTTACCTGAGGCATCGTACAAGTCTCCATTGGCATTAGAACTTTTCAAGCTCAATGGTGTGATGTCTCTTCTGATAGGTCCTGACTTCATCACTGTCAATAAGGTGGATCAAAACCTATCCAATAATCCCAACTTGAGTTGGGACTCACTTTCACACAAAATCAAGAACGTGATAACGAACGCTATTGACTCGAATGTGCCTGTGGTTAGCCAGGACTACCATGACGAAATTTTGAGATTACAGGACGAGGCTCAAGAAGAAGATGATGATGTCACTTATGAAATTAAAGAATTGATCAATACCAGAATTAGACCAGCACTACAGGATGATGGTGGTGACATACATTTTAGATCATTTGATTCGGAGAGTGGAGTTGTCTACATCAAACTTCAAGGAGCTTGTAAGTCTTGCTCTTTGAGCGAAGATACCTTAAAAAATGGGATCGAAAGTATGTTGAAACATTACATACCAGAGGTGGAAGAGGTCAAGGCCGTATTAGATCCAGAGGAAGAAATTGCCCTACAGGAATTTGAGAAGTTAGAAAAACGACTCAAACAAGGACAGCAGCAACAACAGCAATAATTAGAAAATCAAGGATTATATCATTCACTATTCGTTAAAAATTCGGAGACGTGCGATCTGTCTTTGACTTAATATTCATATATATGGCTGTAATTAATGAATTGATTGAATCTTGCTCACATTAACCTTTTGCTGCTTCTTCGGTCGAATGTGAAAGACCGATCTGATGAGCGTAATTTTCAAATCGGTGGGCGAGTTTTAAGTCGTGATCTGTAATCCCTGCAACATCATGCGTAGTGAGTTCTATCATCACAACATTATAAACTGTAGTTAATTTGGGATGATGTCCAGAAATATGAGATCTGAGCGCTACCTTTGTCAAGAATGCCCAGGTGTCTTCAAAGTTTGAAAAATGGAACTTCCTACTTAAAACACCAGTATCATGTATTTTCCACGCTTGGAGACCTAAAGCATGGTGTTTGCTCACTATTTGTTTGAGACCTAACTTGATATATTTTGGACTAGTCATCAAACAGAACTTCAAATCAAATTCTTTGTTAGCTTGATAAATCCATAAACTTTAGAAACCGATGGACTTTATTATTTTCTTATTATCCATATGGCATCGGCGATCTATATTTTAGATTTGGAGTTAAACCTAGTCATACAAAGACAATACAAACATGACATTGATACGCCAGTTTTGATAAAACACTTTAAGTCATCATTCAAGCGAAGTCAAGCTCCAATTGTCTCAGTTCATGGGGTTCATTTCGTTTACCTGAGACATGATGATATATACCTAGTGACCACCGCTCTGGAAAATTTAAATATCATGTGCCTTGAGATCTTTCTTTCCAAATTTGGTTTGTTGCTTAGCCAATATCTCGGTGATCGAATATCGGCGGATGCAATTAAGGACAACTATATCCTGGTTTACGAGCTATTTGACGAAATTTTAGACTTCGGTATTCCACAGCTGACGGATTTCAATATTCTCAAAGAGTACATCAAAATGGGATCAGAAGACGATCAGATAAACTCGAGTATTTCCAGAACTTCCACGAGCGAAATTTCATGGAGACCCAAGGGATTGTTTTACAACAAAAATGAGATCTTTATCAATTTCAACGAGAACATCAAATTTAAGTACAATTACGGGGCAAAATTGATTACAATGAATGTCATAAAAGGTGAAATAGATTGCAAATGTTATCTCAGTGGAATGCCCACGTTGAAGATGAGTTTAAATGAGGTCTTTGATATTGGTGGCTCAACGTCATCAATTTTCTCTAACCTGAACTTTCATCAATCAGTCGTTTTGAAGAACATTCACGACCATATTACTTTCGTACCCCCGGACGGAAAGTTCAAACTTTTAACTTATCAGATAGCCAATACAACGGGACTCAAACCGCTGCTTATGGTGAGACCGAAGTTCAAGCTATACAAAAAAAGAGGAATTTACAAATTACGCGTATTCCTGGAAATTAAAACGAGTTTCAAGAAAAGGTACTCTTTGAGGGATGTAAAGATCAAAATTCCTATTGTAATCCCAGTCCGACATCTTAGAATAAATTTCAACAAGCCACTGAAATTTAAAACCAAAATGGGATCGGTGGTGCATCATTTGGAGGAGCATTGTCTGACTTGGATCATCCCTAAAGTGGAAGGTAACTCACAAGGAGAAATGCAAAGCGAATTGGAACTTATAGATTTTCAATCCATTCATGAACAGCATATCGACAACGCATATAACCACAAACAGGATAAAAACGATTTGATCCATTATGACTTGAACGAAGAAATACAAAACTTCGGAACGGGGACTACTAAACTGCAAAAGTCACCTATTATAACAGTTGAGTTTGATTTAGCTTCAACTCTTTATAGTGACTTGAAGGTTAACTACTTGAAAATTGAAGAGCCTCAGTTCAAGTTTCAGAGCTTTCCATGGGTCAGATACACAGTTTCATGCAGAAATGATGATTATTCCTTTAGTTTGAGCAGAGATATGTTTGAGCTCGATACAGACGCCAAAAATCTGTTATTTGAACAGAATTTGAAGAACGAGAGCATGCCAATAGAAACGATGAGTAGTCGAGAAGTCTCGAGCGATATTATTTCATTTGAAAACGGGGTTGTACCAAACAATTCAACGCTAAATGGAGGCCAGTTTTTGAATTTTGAGGAATATTCCATACCAGATGCACGCATTGTTTCATCAATTGATGAAGACGTTGAACAAAGCCGAACAGATTCATACAAAGAGCTTCGGTAGCTACGTAGTGTACGAACCAAAAAGTACTGGCATATTATTCAAGGCAGTGTATATATGATGTGATGTAGTAATTTTTGAACTTGTATTGAACTCAACCTTGAGTTTTAGTTCTACAAATATAAAAAATCAGAGGGCATAGTTTGCATCTAGTCTATACAACCCGGGATACTTGAAGCATATTTTGTAAGATTGATCAATGGCCAAACTGAAACAGTACCAACTTGATTTAGGCTATCCCATATACGGGGCCAAATTTGTCAACAACCATACATTGATTGTTGCTGGTGGCGGCGGAGAAGGCAACAACGGGATTCCAAATAAAATAACTGCTTTATTATTGCAATTCGATAACACCAAAAAACCGATCAAAAGGTTTCGTGAAGTTTTATTAAACGATAAGGAAGACTGCCCTATGTCCTTAGACGTAAACAATAACCAGATTCTATTAGGGATTAACGAGAACTCAGATTCAATCAAACGTGGTGTGAACAAGCATCTTAGGAAGTTCAAATTTCATAACGAACACTTGAAATTTGTGGAAAGTTGTCAGATTCATCCTGGAAACAATCCTCAACAATACCAGAAGTTAACTCAATTGACACTAGATGGCTCACTCGCAGTGATAGCTATGAGTGATGATCCTTCTTCTCTTTACATAGTGGATACTTCTGACGAGTTGGAGGAAAAATTCAAAATTGTCACAAATGGTGATGTTAAGGATGTAAGCATCTCACCGGATGGTAAAATGATGTGTTATATCACCTCAAGTCATTTCGAAGCTATTTCCACTATAACTGGAAGATCTGTGTTCAAAACAAGAATAAACTTTTCAATGTCCAAGGTCAAATTCTATGACAATAACCTGGTGATTATTGCTGGATCTAATAGAAACGGTATTGTTGTGGGTAAATTTTCTGTTGCCAAGTCTGCTGTGACTAAGGTGACAGTTATTGCCCGTCATCTTAAGGGTATAACTACCATGGATGTAAACGCTTCATGCGGAATGATTGCACTTGGTGGTTCTGATTGCTCAATTCTTTTAGTTCGAATTCGAGATCTCAAGCTTTTGAAAAAGTTCGAGAAGGTGCATGGCTTTGCAATCACTAAGGTTACATTTTGTGAAAGCGGAAGCTATCTTGCTTCAGTTTCCGCTGCAAATACGGTTAATGTTTTTGAAGTTCCATCAAACTTCACCGACTCTAAACCATTAGTTATGTCATTGATCCAACTTGTATGGTCCATCATCGTCGTCTCAGTTGTATCACTGATCGTGCAATATTTATATTCAGAAGGTTACCTGGGCCAATTTCAAACAAAAGCCATAGAGTACTACAAATCAAGAAGACCAACTGATTCCTCGGTTTATTTTACAATCCAACCTATAGCATCTAGTGAGATTTTCCCGAAAGGTCCTCCATCGATGACAACTTACTACCCATCTAATTTGGGGAAAGAAAATGAAGGATTCTCTACATCAGAATCGATCGACGAATCAAAGCCGTCCGCTGTTAGTGGCTCAACCAATTCGAGTGAGTATATCAAGAAGGAACCAACTGAGACAAGTTCAAGTGACATTCTTGAGTCTCATGGTGAAAAGTCTTTAAATTTCGAAACTAACGATGAACAGACCGTGTTCCATAAAGATGATTTTACATCAAGGTTTTTCTCTGAGTCAGACGCACAAAATGATAAGCCCAGCGAGAGAACATTTGAATATTCTATTAGCGCTCCTCCAATCTCAGCTACAGAAACAGTGACATTACTGGAAACTGTGTTTGAAACGGAAACTCTACTCACCACAAGCATTCTTATTGCGACCAAAACTGAGACACTACTGTCAACTAAGGTAGAGACGAAGACTGAATTGATATACTTGACATTACAAAATACTTCTACATTTCTTGATTCACCGTCTTCTGCGCTGACTCAGTCCACGGAGCTTACAACTGGGAAAGAAACTGAAACATTGTTGAGAATGGCTAATGTCGCTGAGTCCAAATGTGAAAACAATCTTCAGGTTTTAAATTCGAACTCATCTTTAGCTGATGATCAGTATTACACGAACGAACAAGATCACTGGACAGACGATATGCGCGAATCTAATGCTTCGGAACCAATTGGTAAATCAAAAGATGCCAGCTGTCAGCCAAATGTCACTAATACATCCTTACCAACACAAACAATGTGCCCAGAATCGTCAACTGCTAGCTTTGGCTCTAACATGAAAACACAAATGTTGATTTCAGATCGAATAAGTGAGACCGAAAAGTTGACTGGCCCAAGTATGTGTGCATATTTGGAAAGCTCTGAATCTTGTTTTGCGGAAAGCAAAACTTTGCTGCTAAATTCAAGCGCTGGGGACAATTGTTGGAGTCAGAACATGTCGACAATCGAGGATAAAAATGTGGTTGATTCCACTCTTAACCTTTCAGTGGCGGTTACTAGCACAAAACCTAACGGTTTTTCGCCAGTTGATAAAACAGATAGCTCGAGATTATCGGTTATCTCGATCATCGAAGATTCTGAGTCTGTTGATGACAATCATGTAAATCAGTCGAATGTTAGTTCTTCAGAGAGTGAAGCTCATCTGCATTAATTTCAGTTGACTTTAACACATTCGTCGTTCCCAATAAATGTCTCACAACAATTACATCATAATATATTCAGGTATATTCTTTATCACAGATAAGCTTAGATCTCCCCAGCCTTTTTGCTGTTACAAGCAACAATCTTGAATTTGTCAACGTTAACTGTTTCGTTGTCATCAAATTTGATGTTCACATCTTTAATAACGAATGTCCAAACATCGTCACAAAACCTATAAGTATGTAAATGACCCTTGAATGTGAGCTTGGACTTCACCGAATCTCTCAAGCTATCCGACGTGACTCTATCAAAATTTGCCAATACTTTCATTGCGAGCTGAGGTTGTATTCTTTGGTCTCCAATCAGAGCATCCAGAGCATCAGTTAACGATGTTCCAATACTAACGAGTTAGATAACCTTTCGAAAAACTAGAGTAAAGTGGATGCACTTACGAACTTCTTCGGTAAAATTCATAATAGGTAGGGGCGTTCATTATTAAGCGAATTAAATCAATATGTGAAGTCAAAAGTTATTCATGTATAAGATTACATAATATTATATAGTGATGACGATAGCTCCTTATTATACTGAGACGAAAAGAGATAGCACTTAGGGCCAACTTAACCTGAACATGAGCAAAATAGATGAATTCTTTACTGCTTTCTTGTCTTCATATCAGAAACAAGAGTCCCTTGGTGACATGACCATAAATGACACATAGCTCACGCTAGAGACTCTAGATCGTTACCTAAAGGATTACGTTAAAAAAAATAGTCTAGATTGTTAACTTCCAATTAAATCAAAAAAACACTCTCAAACTTGCGTATCTGTTGCCTTCCCCTGAGATTATAAAAACCAAACTGTGGAAAAAATTGAAGATTAGAAGACTATGGCAGTAATATACTATAAGTTCAAGTCACAGAGACCTGACTTAGTATCATGCATTAAATTCGATGGCACAGGTTTGACCGTTTTCGAGTTGAAGCGAGAAATTATATATGCAAACAAACTTGTGAACTCTTCCGACACAGACATACTTCTCTACCATGCAGAAGATCAAGAAAAAGAGTACGAAGATGATAATGAAGTCATACAGCGTGCTTCAACTGTTCTAGTTCGAAGAACATCGAGTGGTAAGAAGGGAAGGGGAAACGTTATCCGTTATATGGCAGGTAAACCCAGAATTGCCAAGCTCCAAACGAATGTTAATACTGCAGCTCCAGCAGGCGCTCAATTAGTGTCCGGAAGTGAAGATGACATGATCAGGCAAATGTTCAGTCAACAGGACGACCAGTGGAATCAGCAACAGGCGATAATGGCCACAGCACAAAGAGTTGAAAGCAGCAGACAAAACCTCAAACTGGACGAAAACATCCCAGAATATTACATATGTTATAAGTGTGGAGAGAAGGGGAAGCATCATATTAGAAATTGTCCAAAAAACAATGATCCAAATTGGGATGGAATCCGTATCAAAAAGACAACAGGAATTCCAAAATCTTATTTGAGAACTATAGATAATCCAACAGATATGGTCAATGAACCAAATCAAAACTATATGGTGAATGAGGAAGGTAAATATGTTGTTGCTGTTGCGGACAAAAAGGCATGGGAGAGGTATCAAACGATTCAACAATCTAAACCTCAAGATGAAGATTACAAAGTTGATGATCCTGAGCTAAAAGATCCTTATACTGGAAAGCTATGGAAGGAACCAGTCAAAACAAACTGCTGCAAAAAAACTTACTCGAAAAAGTACATTGAAGATCTTCTTTTGGAGTCCGATTTTAAATGTCCTGGTTGTGGCCAGGAAGATGTTTATCTTGATTCTTTGCAACCAGATCTCGATTTAGGAATGAAAGTTCATAATTTCCTTTCGAAGAAGAAGAGATCTTCGGAAACTGATGATGATTCCAAAAAGAGACATCAAATGAACCCGGTAATGCCACCAATTATGCCATTCATGCCATTCCCAACACCGATGTCTTTACCATTGAATACCAAAAAGTAAATTTCTGCTCAAGAGCAGTAGAATCACTACTGAGTGCCCTTGCTATAAGAGATCACTGCCCACTTCCCACTGGCGCACCACAATTCGCCAGTTTCGTTACCAAGACTCTTCCAATATTCACATAGCTCCTCATTTTTCCCTTCAGGCAAACCTGCGCAAACATCGGCTTTACAGGTTCTCAGCGCTAAGATGGAGATCCCAGAGTTGGCCAGATCCCCAACTGCTCTGACAAACGGTGTGGTTCTAGGCCACTTTCTGTCACCAGTTAATTTTCTATAATTTAAATCACCTTTAACGATCACCAAAGTTGAGCTTCTGAAGTATTCCCATAATTCTTTGCCACCGTACTTGGTTTCTTTTGGTGAAATATTCCAGTAATCAAGGTCAGCAGTCCAAAATTCTGATTCTTTGAGTTCTAGTTTACCGGAAATCCTGTAAGTTTCTAAACTGTCAGCCAGAAAATTAAGCTCCAATGAGTGTTCCGGAAACAGGTCTTGGTTCTTTAAATCCTCAATTAATATATGGTAGTCTTTAATCATTGTATCACTGACCATCCATGGTCGACACTTGCAGTGAATAGCAACCTTGTCAACAATATTCATGTCAAGCATAAACAATGCCAATGTCAAATCAGTTAATAGTTCAAATCCTGCATTATCCAAAACGATATCAACACGCCGCGAACCATCAACACTATTTATTAGCTGTTGCCATGCTTCATCCAAATCATTGCACAATATATTCTTGGATGACTCTTCTCTGGCTTTCTGTCCCTGCAAGGATTTTATTTCGTCCAAAGAAACATTAGCAAGCAACGAAAGATCAGTTGCATTTCCCCAAAGCGAGATGTCAACAAATTCTTCAAACAAGACCTTTAAGCTGTCAATATCCAACTGTTCGGAGCCTGGTGAGTTGACCTGAGAACGAAGCTGTTGGTATCTCACCGCCAATTCATAAATACCAAGCTCTGAGGATTTGAATGTCTCTATCTTGAGTCTGTTAAAGACGTCAAAGCTCAACCACTTGGGCTTCGTTTTAAAAAAAACATCTAATCGTCTGTACAGGTAGCATTCACAGAATAGCCAAGGACCTGTCAACCAAGTCACATCTCCCAGTTTCGACAAAGTTTCATTATATGACTCCAGTCCATCAAGAAAAGTTTCTTTGAACTGCGTTAACAAGGAATTGTTTTTGAGCTCCTCGAGCAGTTGTGATATTTGATCAATCACCTGCTCACCTTGGGCCCGAAGTTCAGGATCTTGACTCTCGGAGAGGTAACTGCGAGTGTCAGCTATAGCCGTTTGCAAAATCTTGGGCCATCTTTCTCTGGATGTAGAGAAGCCAAATGAACTAATATCATCGTTGCAGTATACTTCCGGAATATTCATTCTTAGCTGAGGGTTTAAATATCGATACAAAATTACAATAAAGTTGGAACTTTTTAAATAACAGACTCACGGAGGACACTTTCCAATTTAGGCAACAACCCGATAATAGTGATTAAAAAGCTGCATAAAAGTAAACGTGCATTGTAATCTATCCATCCTCGTTATGAGGATGTCTACTTTCTAGCGGATCTATTTTAAAAATATGGTCTGGGTTCAAAATCCCCTTTTTATCCAAGGCGAATTTTATTGCTCGCATTGTATCGATGGTGTTTTCTCCCAACTCTTCTAGTAAAAGTTCTCGTTTGTCACTCACCCCAATTCCATGTTCTCCTGATACCGTACCCTCAAGTTCAATGGCTAGCCGCGACATGTCATTAATAATTTCATGAGCAACACCCCGTTGTTCTGGGTCAAAAATCACCAACACATGCAGATTACCATCTCCAGCGTGACCTGCAGCAGTGGCCATCAATCCTGCAGCTTCCAACCTGGTCATAGTCTTAGTTATCAGTTCTGGCATCTTGGAAACGGGAACACAAACGTCAGTTGGGAGAATTATAGCATTGGGTTTAACCATCCTAGCCCATTGAAGTGAGTTCCAAAGAAGAGTCTTACGAACTCTCCAGATACGCTCCTTCTCTTCGGAATTTTTCGCAATGCCAATGTTAAAACCTTTATTGTCTTTTGCTAGTTTTCTGATTGTGTTCAATAGATCTCTTAGAGATGACGAGGTGGCAGAACTTAATTTCAAGAGAAGGAGATGATTTGGTGACCATTCATCGGACGAACCAGTTCCCATTTCCAAAATAGCTTTCATTTGCTTATCATCCATAAACTCGACTGCGTTACAACTAATTCCCATCCGGAACAAGTCACTAACCATTCTTGTTGCATCTCCAATCTCTTCAAAATTCACAGAGGCAACTATTTCATTTTGAGGCTTGAAATGGAGCTTCAGAGTAGCTTCAACGATCACACCTAACGTACCTTCAGAGCCAATAAACAAGTTTGTCAAATTGTAACCGTTTGATGATTTGCGTGACCTGTTTTTGGTTTTTATCACTGTTCCATCAGCAAGAACTACTTTTAGGGATAGAACGTTATCTTTAGCAGCACCAAATTTGACTGCGTTAGTACCTGACGCATTCGTTGCAAGGATTCCGCCAATCATTGCTCCCGGTCCAGGATCTGGACCAAACATCAACCCATACGGTTCTAAGAATTCATTGAGATCCATCCAGTCAACACCAGGTTGTACAACAATGTCTAGATCATCTTCATGAAAGCTCAAAATTTTGTTCATTCTTCCCAGATCTAAAGAGATACCTTGTCTGGTGGGTATGAAATGGCCTTCAATTGATGTGCCTCCCGAAAAGGGAATAACAGGCACGGAAAGCTCATGACAAATTCGAAGGATTTCTGAGACTTGGTCAATTGTGGATGGGTAAACAACACAATTTGGTCTTTCGTATGATTTTGGAGGAACGAAATTTGACGAATCTCTTGAGTGATTTTCCAATTCTCCAGCTGAAGTTGTTAACTGATCGTCATTCAATATAGCCTTGATTCGATCAATAGCGATTGAGATCTCAGTTTTAGATGCAAATTGGGGCGACACTACATGGCTTAATGGTAGTGTAGAATCGAGAACCTTGGAAGAACTACACACGTATTCAGACAACCCGTAGCCAAATGCCGCACTTACAAGTGAAACTGATACCCAGCGAAAGATTGTTAGATCTTTCAAGGAACTCCTGAAGTTCAAAGAAATGAATCTCTTGCTCACACCTCCAAAAGTTCCGGATCCAATAATGCTCCGCATCTTTCTTATCATTTGGACAAATTTGAACAAAATAAATTAGGTCATTTCAAATATATAACATTTGACTACTTATCGCGATATTGACATTAATGATTTATAAAACAAAGCTGTATACTCTCAGGCAGCATCAGCAGTACCACCATAAACTTTATTCATCGTTTCCTGGGCACCACTGCGAACAATTTTGTTACCGTCTGTGTCATTGTCAATGGGTACTGCTTTATTCTCTATCCTCTGTTGTTTCCAAAAGAGAGATTCAGATCCACCTAGAACGCCAACCCTCATAGTAGCTAGAAGATTTCTTGCTGCATTAGAATGTTGATAAACCGCCCCGTTGAATGCAGTCGTAGCGTCCCGGCCATGAGCAGCCTTTATAAGAGGCAAGCCACCAGGATGATCCTTCGCAAACGGAGTGATATCGTGAATAATGCCCGACACAACAACAAGAAATCTATCTTTCTGTTCGTCGGCAATTGACTTGAATTCTTCTGGTGAGTAGACAGGCAATCTCTCTATTGGTATTCCCCAGTTCAGTTGAGATCGTTTGTTATCGATCATCTTTTGCTGTTGCTGCACGAAAGACATTTCAATAGTAGAATCTGAGGTCTCTCTCAGTTTATTAGCAAGTTTCAAAATGCTTAGAATTTTGATAACCCATCCGGTGGGGTCGAATTCGTACCATATGTTACTATTGCGGTAGTCATTTGGGAACTCGTGATGAAAATTTTGGTTACCTTCCCCTAATGTCAGAATGTTGAGAATGAAGTTGTTCCTTGGTGATTTACTATCATTGTATGGTCTTGTGCCCATCATATGCCCTGCAGAATTGATCAAGAAAACAGAGTGCTGGACGAGTACCATTTTGAGAATCCCGGCATAACATAGACCTCCCCAGTAGTCATCCCACATCCATCCACATATGATCGCTGGAATACACAATCCAACAAAAAGAAATATTATCAGATAGTTCTCTGCTTGCCACTGAACAATAGGATCATTTGGTAATTGGTCAAGTTTACTTTCCTTGATAGCTTTTCCAACTTTTGGGTTGTGAATTATGATCATCCAACCGCAATGACTGAACAGTATTCCTCTCCTAACATTATGAGGATCACAATCGGATATGTCACAATATCTGTGATGAGCTCTGTGTGATGAGCACCAATTTTTGGCGGATGTAATTCCTCC
The DNA here is from genome assembly GCA_030674565.1 of Ogataea thermomethanolica. Lineage (NCBI taxonomy): Eukaryota > Fungi > Ascomycota > Pichiomycetes > Pichiales > Pichiaceae > Ogataea > Ogataea thermomethanolica. Next base: position 22,850 of record JAKTYW010000005.1, read on the forward strand.
ACCTGCGCTCACAATTGTGAGAAATAGGACAAATTTCTTGCTTATTATGTTAAATGAATTGTGAGATAAATACCTATGATACAACAAGTTGATAGAAATGATAGTGACAAGGTGTAGCACGATAGTTAGGTACATTGTGTGTCTGTGAAATTCAAGTCTGTGGTAAAGCGAAAGTGCTAGACCTGCAAGTGGTATCAGAACAACCAATGTCAAATTTTTCCAGTGTATGTTTTTGTACCAGTTGCGTAAGGTCCATGATCTTTCCGAGACGTGCCTCCTGAATCGAGTCGATGGTGTATGAAGTGTCTGTATTTTCTTCACAGTTTTCTTTTTTATCTTCACAGCTTGCAGTTGCTCAGCAGAGTTATCTTTCGTTAGTGTACTTCCTACCAACGACGATCCTGTTCCTGGTTTCTCTCTAGTGTATTTTGTTAATTCATTCTCAGGATATTCAGCCTCCGGAATCATCATAAGTGTATGATTGTGTGGGGATCAAGTATAACCAAAAAAATAAAATTACTAGATTTCAACTTCAACAAATAGCATTTCAAGTGACATGACACTTAATTCCTGCCTAGTACATTTTGTAACTCATGGCATCTTTCGCAATATCTTCACAAGGAAGGTACTATTGCTGACCCATTCTAGCAATTATTTAGCGTTTATATGTAGTTCAGGAGTGGGAGAAGTAACAGCATCAATCAGCAGTTTGATGACAGAATTTTTCTTGCTCTCAGCTGTTTGCTTGATTTTGGCAAGCTCATCTTTGACCTGGTCAGCAGCTTCTTGCTCCAGTTTTTGGTTAGCTCCAAGGAACTCATCTTCAAACTTCTTGAGTTCCAATTCTTTCTTGCTTTTGTACTGTTCGATTTCCTTCTGAGCGTCCAATTTTGCGTCCTTCAATTTTTGAGCACGGTCTAATCGATTAGTACAATCTCACGATTGTGCGATACTTACATTGTCTAGCTTGAGAAACAATTTCTTGCGCTTCCTTTTCGGTCTGTTCAGGTTAATAATCTCGTTCTTAACATTAAAAGGTTATACGTACCTTAAGTAAACTTTGAATTCCAGACTGTTTCTGTTAGAATAGATGAAAAACCATTCGCAAGGTTTATGCTTACCATTCCCGATTGCAGTTTTACCTCCAGTGCTTTTTCAAAATCTTTTTGCTTCCCGTGATAACTTTGTAGGATTCTGCGTTTCGTTTTTACGATTAAGCAGCTTTTGCAGTCAACAAATTTAACACACAACAAATTTGGCAGAATTATTTGTTCCTATCATAAGGTGTGTCAAGGCTGGATTAGATTTGCTTATTCAGCCCTTTGGAATACGAGGGAGTTTTAATACGCTCCAAGTTCTCCTAACTTATGAATGACTGGAATCTGCAATATAAATACATTAATCATAGCTATGCTCCTTGAATTATGCTATCAAGATCAAAATCGAAGGGGTATTCATGTATCTCAACCATGTGATCAAACCGCTCCTGAACAGTTGCAAATGTAGATAGGCAACCAGCATATGCACATTCGAATACGAAATCCCCCCTTTCGAGTCTCAGTTTAAAAAAAGGACTGTGAATCTCATTCAAATGAAGTTCCAGTAATCGTAAGCTACTGAATTCACTCCCACAGTAGGAGCAAGTATTGGCATGAAAAGCTTCATAATGCAGATCCAACTCATCTGCTGTTCGAAATGCCTTTGAGCTCTGAGAACAAGATGGGTAATTGCATAACAATAGTACATTATCTGCCCAGTGAGACTTTTCATGACTTCCAATATAATTCCTAGGGTTGGAATCCACTACAGCGTGGCACTCATCATCCTCGTCACGTTGTCTCTTGGACATTTTTCATTTTTCCAAGGAAAATTTGTAGTTCTCGAAATACTTTTAAATCTAATCAATTATTTAAGAATGCTACTGATCTAAAATGGACGAATATGAATGCAGCTCAGAATTGGAAGACAATGTAACTAATAGTAAGCGACGCAAAATTTATAATGAAAAAGGTGGACATGGGGAGATTGATTCGGACGCTGATGAGCTAGATTTGGCTACCAATTTAAACAGTTCAATCGAGGAGAAAATAAAACAGTCTATATATGATGACTCAGGAACGTATCATCAAGGACCACTTGATCCCATTTTTGGACAACGACGTGCATTTCCCATTTCTCTTGATTTGGTTTCAGCGGATCCATCGAAAGCCTTAGCGGACGTCAATAGTTATCTTGCAATGGTACGTTTAGAGGCCCAGCAATTTGAAACATGTGGATTCGACCATGCACCCATTAAACCCGATCAGTATGAAAATATTCGTGGTAAGAAAGAAGTTACCATATCTCCTTCAAATCAAATTGATTGTGCGAAGGGCTTGGGTGCATCAAAACTCCTGACCAGTTTCAATTCTAAGAAAAAAGAGTACGAAGAATTTAGGACTAATCTAACTGACTTGGATGCAATTGATCTGCCCATCACACAGAAAGAATGGAAATATTTTGTGTTCAATAATGAACCATCGTTTGAAATTGCAGCACAAGTAGTTGAAGAGAATTACAATATCAAGCTGATTGTCTACTTTACAAAATGGTTGAACAAAAACATTAATACAAACTTTGAGAATTGGATTATTCACATCCTTTACGCTACAGACAATCTTTTGGACTCTTCTGGTATTTCGGTTATGAGGTCACTAGCCAAAAAAGCTCTCAAACAGATGGAAGGCGATTTGGACGCAAGACATAAGTCTCTAATGAAGCAAATCATTCTGGTAGTCGGAATCAATTATGGACAAAGAGATTTAGTTATTTCATTATTTAATCTAGTATGACGGGGATTCCGTTTACAGCTAAAAACATAATCATTTGATACTCAACAATTTGACGTCGAAAGTCAATTCCGAATTAGCTGGGATGCCTGGGAGCTTTTTAGATCCATAAGCCATGGCAGGAGGGATAACGATTCTTCTCTCACCACCAACGGCCATACCAGCAACACCCAAGTCCCAACCCTTAATCACTTCACCTTTTCCGAGTGCAAAAATGAATGGTTTTCCGGATGTGTTCTTGTCAAAAACTTTGCCGTTTTTCAATTTACCGATGTAGCGAACACCAACCTTTTGTCCCTTCTTACAAACTGGTCCAGTTCCAGCAGTTCTATCTTCGATAGTCACACCACCTTGTAAGGTCTTGGTGCTGAACTTTTTCTTTTCTTCGGATTTTGGAGATTCCTTTGCGGCTGGTCCAGTAGGTCCTTGTTCAAGATCTTTATTGAATTTAACAGATTTGTCTTTCTTAGATTCCTTAGCTTCTTTTTTGGAATCTTTTTTTGACTTCTTGTTCTCCTTAACATCCTTGATGTCTTCTTCAGCGTTTCTTTTCTTTCCATCTTTTTTTCCAGCCTTTTCATCTTCCTCCACTAGCTCTTCAATCTTACCTTCAATATCTTCAACACCCTCCAATTGGTCAAGATCGAAATCCTCGCCATCAATAATTTCATCTTCATCAGGAGTTAAATCATACTCATCACTGTCGTAACTCTCATCCTCAGAGTCTTCATCAGAATAATCATCTTCCTCTTCATCGTATGGGTGCTCAACATAGTTACCAGTCAAGTGAATAGAGTAGGAACCAGTAACAACAAAATAAACCTCTTCATCAGGGAGGATGGTCAGATCCAAAGTTTGTTGAAATTGCGATTTTGGAGAAAGGGTACAAATGATATGCTCCTCAATGGCATCATCGTCTTCCAAATCTTCGTTTTCGGAATCATCAGATTCTTCGTCAGATTCTTCGTCTGACTCGTCATCAGAAGCCTTCTTTTTGCTAGATTTCTGTTTGCTGTCGTCAACCTCTTCAACTTTCTCATCCTCATCTTCGGAACTATCAGCGTCGTCTGAATTTTCTTCACTATCTTCATCCATATCAATGTCAAAGTCTTCATCATCAGAATCGTAGTCATCAAGATTGATGGATTTCTTCAGGATTCTTAAAGTTGATGGTTCTTCTTTGTCATCAAACGGTTCTGGATTGACAGCTGCCAAAGTCAATCTAACAGTGACAGGGAAATCTTCTGGCTGACATGGTTCAGGTGAGAAAGGCTGGAGCTCTAGGTTATATGAGGCGAGTGGCAATAAAGATGACATCGTTGATTGTAGGTTCTGCAAAGCACACCAATATAGGGATAATCAGAGTAACTTTTATATTAAAATTTTTTTTCGAAAAATTGATTTTTTCTTTTAAACGTATTGTTCAGAATCAATTACTATAGATGTGTTGGCGTTGCGGCTTAACAATTCTGGAAAAATTTTAGAAAGCATGAAGTCTATCGACGCGTCTATTTTCACGTATCCCAGATTCATCTCTACAAGTTCACATTCTTACTGTTTGTCTTCATTTGATTTATATAGCTTTACTTAGAAAGCCATAGCATGTGGTTTGTCACCACTCTTCAATGAGAAAGAGGATGCCAAGTATTGTTTGAGAAGTGGGGTTTTCTTGATCTCAGTGATCAGAGCCTTGTCGATTGACTTTTGGTCTTCCAATCTGTCAGCCTTGATTTCCTTCTTTGCATTTTCTCCAAAGAACTCTTTCTCAGACTTGTTTCCCTTCACAGGTTTGTCTTTGTTGAAGTATGTGGCATCATATTTAGACAAGTCAAGACCAGAGACATCCACAATTGTGGAAGTAGCAATGACATATCTAGCGTTGACTCTTCTCAATGGAACACCGTTCACTTTGAATGGACCTGACACAAGTAAAGTGTTATCTTCGAGGTTCTTCAAGTAGACAACTCTCTTGCCTCTGAATCTACCAGCCAAAAGAATAAGAACTGCACCTGGCTTTAAAGTAGCTCTCAGTTTTTGTGCTCTAGAAGTCTTTCTAGATTTCTTGGCAATAGAAACTTGCTCTGCTGGGTACCACTTTTGGTTCTACCATGTTAGATACAAATTTTGATGAACAACGAGACTCAATAGAAACGTAGAGAATATGGACATCTCACAAACGGGCAAAACAGAAACTTGCAATGAGTCAAACGTGGGCGGTTCAATATGTTCATGTATGATGTTGGACGTTAATTCAATTGCAATAATTCCGACCCTTCACAAAATTATTGCAAATCTGGTGACTTCGTCTGTGATTCTTCCTATCTTTTCTGATTCAACGGATGTCTCCTTTCAATGTCTCGAATACTTACAGCAACCATTTTCACTAATATTGAACTCTGTTGAGTATAATATATCTAGTTACACTAAATATACAATTTTTCACCACCTAAGAAAAATAGCTGATGGACCGCCTGGCACCAGACTTCGCGATAAATTTTCAGCATTCACCGCGACGTTCGACCAGAGCGGGTCACCACACCTCGCACCTTCCATGGGAAAACAGTCACACATTTATCAGGGGCAGTGAGTTAAATAGCGGGGGCAACCCACCCCATATCACAGTTTGTTTAAAGAATCATTCATGCTCAGACTGTTTGAGTCTTGTTCACTATTCTTTCCGTCCACGTTTACAAGTAAATTGCTCCAAAACTCATCGTTCAGAGCCCAATATTGATACTCCAGATTTTCGTTAGTAATTTCTTCACTTGTAGAGTAGTTTGTAGCCTGTGTAATATGTGTCGGCGTTGCGTGTTCTGTCTGTATTTTGGGACTTGGAATACAATTACTTGATTCATTTCCATCCGCGATAAATCTAGAGGAGGAGTATTCAGCAGGTGAGTCGACTGCGGCAGCTGAGTACACATTAGTAAGATGGAAGCCGTTTTTGTTGGTTGGAGGATGGGTAGTATCGTCTGTTTTACGTCTTTTCTCTTGATTTTCTATTCCAGGCGAGAGTGGTCTAGGAGTCGGGAACTTCGAAGTCTCCCCATTCCAACGACTTGAAGAATAAGGAACTGAAAAGGCGTGCTGTGACGACTTTTCAGTTGTTGCCTGGTGTGATTCAGAGTTCTTCTCATTGATCATCAATGATTTATAGGCCGATTTGCATTGCGATAGGAATGTTTGAGTAAATAAGGACAAAACGAGCCGCATTTTGTTTAGAAAGTGATTCCTGGGATATTTTAATGATGTTCGATAGATCAAGGAGGTCAAACTTTTGATCACATTCATGGTATCCTCCGTCATAAAACTATACTGACTTAATAACGGAATACTAATGCTCAAGTATCGTATCCTCAAAAGCATGCCTGCAGTGTAAACTATCCTTGAAGAATGAAATAGAGGCTCTATAGTAATCGATTCTTCGGTCAAGTGCAAAAAGTGTTTCAAGGTTAAAACACAGGATTCAGTCGAGCTTTCAATGGCTTCTGCAAGATAATCTGGCAATTTAGTGGAGATCGTGCTCATGTTGGATGCAAACATTGCCTGCAAAGTTGGCTCATACAAATAAGCTTGAACCGAATAGTAATATGACATTAATGAATGGAAATATTGCTCGTCACCACTCGCAAATGCATTAATTTTGTGTTTTAAGTGATTCAGAGTTTTGCGTATTTCTTGAACCAAGTATTTGTTCCTTCCATTTGCTAGCTCTAAGATTGATATTTGCTCCATTCCAGCATGTAATCCGCAATGTATTCTCTCCAAAATTCGGTTGAAACGAGAGTAAATCGCAATTATAATATATCTCCGCTCTTCAGTTGCCTCCAAATCCGCACATGATTGCTCACAATAGTCCGTCCATTGAACAGGTAACCTTCTCCTCAAAAAAAGCGATATTGACACAGAATTCAAGTATGTTAATAATAGCAAACCTTTACCTTCTAAACTTTGAGGATCCTCGAACGCTTGAGCAGTTTTTCTTTTGACTGCACCCTCTTCTTTGCTGTAGAAAAAATATGGCCTACCAGTCATCCCCAAGTCATGCATCATTGAGATACATAGGGAGTTAATCATATGGTATCTTCTATGGTGAAATAGTTCTGGCGGAATATACCAAATGCAGTATAAAACCATTGATTTGAGAAGCTGTAAGCTTTTCTCCCCAATAGAAAGTACTTCCCCGATCAAGGTTTTGGACACTAGTCTTTCAAGTTGAAGCTGTAAATCTAGGGAAATATAACATGGTTCCTCATCCAGTATCGTTGCAACGTACAAACAAACCAACAAGAGAATTGGCTGCTCTTTTCGTAGAGATTGCAAACTGAGGTTTTTGGGAAGATCTATGAAAGGCGAATGCGCATGAATTTTGTTGACAAACAACTCTAGAAGTAATTCACATTGGTCATCCGTCAGTAGACCTCGCGAAATAACATCATTCTCATCATAGTCAAGGTCAGCTTTACACATAAGTATTCTTTGCTCAGCAATCTCAACAATAGTCGAGGTAGGTGCCATTGCTTGTTCTTTGGAGACACTCTCAAGAAATTTGATTTCTTTCTCGAACCTTTTGATTTGGTTCGCGCTGACTTGGGGATCATTGGATGAAAAAGTTCTGGAGTCTGAGATCGTAGAGCTGGGTGATGCTTGATCACTGTATGACTCTGAAGTGCGCAGCGGAAGAGCCAATTTCTTGGGAGCAGTAGAGTTGAGCATCGAGCTCTGTTGGCTTGCTATTGTTTGTGCCTGCTGCTTGAGCAACTCTTTTTGCTTTTCTAGCATTTGTTGGAGTTCCATCACTTGTGTTTCAAGCATTCGATACCTTGGAGCAGAGCCCTTAGTTCGCGATGTCTTCTTTTTCTTTCTTGTTTGCGAGAGGTCGAACTCACAAGCTCTCCTAGCTTTAAGGCATCTTAAACAAGTTCCTAATTGATCATGAGGATCACTTGGAACACATTTGACTTTAAGGGTATGACAAGCTTTGCATGCAACGGTTCTACGCTTATTTGGAACTGTTGTTGAACCTGTGTTCGCAGGAATAATCTGCGCAACTTCTGCATCAGAGGACACCTCTGTTGTATCTGATAGTTCAGGACTCCCACTTGGTAAAGTGTTATTGTTTAATGTCATACTGTCTGATGCCACCTCAGCGTCCCATACTATATTTTACCAATGAATCCAAGTTTGGTCAGAACTTTAATCTTAATTGCACTGCCGAGGTCTGAGTGATAAAAAAAGGATATAGGTTACGTCGCGTCGATCGATGGTTATGAACCTGATTCTAAAGGGACGATCTGCTTTTGAACAATTGGCTGAAGCAAAAGATAAACTGGATATTATTAATCGGTATACCTGCAACCATGGATTCGCTAGGAAAGACGCTCAATAACCTGTCTTTATACGAAGTGAAAGCTTATGTTAGAAAAGCACAAAATGCTGTTTTGAACTTGAGCGAAATGGAAGCGAAGGTCAGAGAGGCCACGAACAACGAACCGTGGGGAACATCTACGAGTGTGATGGCCGAAATTGCTAGAGGAACTTTCAGTTATCCGGAACGAGAGGAAATATGTGCCATGATCTTCAGACGTTTCACTGAAAAGTCGGCACATGAGTGGAGGCAAATTTACAAGGCTTTGCAGTTGATGGAATATTTGGTTAAACATGGTTCAGAGCGATTCGTTGATGACGCCCGCGCAAATGTCAATCTTGTTAGCATGCTTAAATCGTTTCACTACATTGATTCCAAAGGAGTGGACCAGGGAATCAATGTTCGTAACAGATCGAGAGAGTTGTCAGCTTTGCTGAACGATGAATCCAAAATTCGTCAAGAGAGAAGAAAAGCAAAAGACAACGCTAAGAAATTTGGCGCGGTTTCGTCCAATTCGGCATATGTCGGATCTTCAGCTCTCCGAAGAACAGGAGCATCTTCATCCTACGATTATGAAGAGGATGCTGGATATGCAGGAAGAGTTTTCGGTGACGGTGGTGTTTTCGGTCAAAGGTTTGAAGAACAGACACCAACTAATGTCTCCAGGAAATTTGAAGAATATGACGTGGAGGAGTCTTCTCAAACAAGGAGAACTAGTAAGCCGTCTGTGAAAGCATCGGCAGTCACTGCCACAGCGCAACCTACTATCGACCTGTTCTCACTTGACGATTCCAATACTGGTGCAACAACAGCACCGATTGACACTAGGGAAGAACATGATGATGACGACGATGAGTTTGATGAATTTCAAAGTGCTCCTGGCGCCTCACAGTCGACACTGAAACATGCGAACGATTTGTCTGATATTTTGAGCGCATCCTATAATCAGCCTATCAATCATACAGCAGGAAACTTCAGCCAGATGCCACCCGCCCAAACATCCACCCCCTCAATACCATCTTCAATTCAGCCGGTCATCAATCAGCCAAAAAAGAAGGATGATCTATTTGGAAATTTGTTGGTTTCTGCGAAAACTAAGGCTCAGACTCAATCTCCGTCAGGTACCTCAAAACAATCTGTTAATGATGACTTTGGAGTTTTGACCTCTGTTTCAAAAACGGAAACCGGCAATTCGTCAACGACAAAGCCTCAAGACAATGGAGTTGTCGATCTTTTGTCTTTTTGAAATCACATAATCTGTAAGCATTACACATTTGGGCTACATCAAATTGTATTGGTTCATCTGTGTATGTATTTTGAGGTCCAATAGAAAATGAATACTCTTCACTTGAAATACCGTAGTCATTAATATTTATACCACAAGCAAACCTTGGTAAGTTTGCCTACATGCGCAAGCTATAGTGAGTTTGAAGATGCGTAAGTTGACTATATCAAGTTCAAATTTTGCGATCGGGTGTCTTAATCCATCAATCCTTTTCACAAGGCCAGCAGTGAAGTTTGGGAGAAGCATTCTTAGGTACTCTATGCAACATAAAAGAAGAAAATGAGCAAACAGCTCTTGAATTACAAATATTTTTAGTATATTTACCTCTGTCAGATCAAATATTCAACCCTACAATACTGGACTATCCAGACTACCGACTTGCAGGTTAGAATATAGACTTGGTGAAATTATTCAGATGTTTCTTTGATATTTATTATTTGGAGTGTACGGATGATCAAGATAAAAAAAACACTTCAAAACATTTGAGTTTGAGATTCAATGGTAGTCTACTCATTTTGGATTTACGATAGACATTGCAATTGCATATTCAGTCGCGAATATGGAATGAGAATATCCGATTTACCAAATAACAACACTAAGCTTCCACCTAAACGACACACATCCAGCCAGGTAACTCCTAGTGCTGTCTATGAAAACACACCTACAACTTCGACATCTTCGCAATCATCCATAAGCTCAACAGCAACAAGGAATCAAAACCTGAGAACAGTTTCTGGGTCTTCGAATAGTTCCAAAGCACAAAGTTTAATTCAAAGTGGTACCGTCAATGTACAGAATAATCAAAACACCTCAAAGCTTTTGTTTGGTACGTTGTATTCGCTCAGGAAAATAGCGGCCTCTTTAGCTACACCACAAGCGGATGAGGAACGACAAGATGAGTTCAATACATCATCTTTAAACATTTTCAACAGACTCCAATCATTTCAGACGTTAAATTACAAGTGCCATTTTTACGAGACTATGAACGGAATAAGACTTGTAGTTTTGACAGATCCTAGTTGTCGTGACCTGCAGATGTCCTTGATAGAGCTGTATCAGACGATTTACATAACGAATATCGTTAGAAATCCCTTGATGCCTATCGATTTCAAAAGTGGTGAGGTTATCACCAACGAACGTTTTGTTCGAGCAGTGGACGAGTTTTGGGCGTCTGTACCAGAGTTCGTTAGTTAGCTTTGATCGAGTTTTAGTATTTGAGCTCCAATAAAACTAGCTATCATAGAATAAATAGGTTTTGATTATTGCATAATATTGACCTTGTTTATGTCATTTTAATTATTATGCGCAGAAGAATACGCACTTGCCCTGCCTGCATGCTGAAATTAAGTCATTTTTTTCGGGCGACATAAATTGCTTCTTTAATACAAATATATAGATAACAAGCTTTTCGAACATTTTAGCAAGATGGGTCCCACTCCTTCTTTGAAGTCCAGTGGGTTTCTTTATTATAAGCCATGCAGACGATCGCCATTATCGGACAACGAGGGGGGTTACTTTCCTACCACAGAGCGACAACATAAGAGTAGCAAGGATCATTTACTGTCTGAGGATGAAGAACGGGTAGTTGATTCAGACATCAGTTCCAAATCGAAGAGGCAACGTACTGGTAGACCAGAGCTAGCAGAAAACAGCAGTGATGATGAGGACTATGCACAGATAACATCTATCCCACCTGAATTGCTCAATAGATTAAAATCCTTTGCATTGTTTGCAAACGCACCGAAATCGTTTTTAAAAGCTCTTGGAAGGTCACTCAAACCCTTACAGTTTTTTCCACAAGAATACATCGTTAAGGCTGGCGAACCTGCAAAATCCATGTACTGGATATTAAGAGGCACTGTTGGTGTAACTTCAACTGATGGAGAAGCTCTTTATGCTGAACTTGCGGCAGGTTCTTTCTTCGGTGAAATTGGGATTCTTTTTAACAGACCAAGAACTGCAACTGTGGTAGCTAGAACTAAGGTTTTACTAGGTGTGTTGACCAAGGATGCTTTAAGTGCTGTTCTTTCGGAATATCCCAAAATTGAGCGACTTATACGAGATGAGGGCCAGGAACGACTGGCAATGCAAGAGAAACGGAAACAAACAGCAAAATCATCAACAAATATAATATTGCAACGACCGAAAGATGTATCCATCCCTTCGAAATATAACCAAGATTCTATCGCCGCCCTTGAGAATGATAAGATTCCCGGTCCTGCACTTCCTCCAACGATGGAGTCAACACCGTCGCCCTTTATATTTTCGGATCCTTTCAAATCGGAGTCTCTTCATTTGCAACAAACACCATCAACTGCATTAAGGAATATCGACGATTCTATTTCGGTGCGCGAGTTTTTAAGTGGACTTCCAATTTTTAGAACTTTACCTCATGATGTATTTCACGAACTAGCTCTCAAGGTTGAGAACAAAAACTATAAACCCATGGAATACGTTTTCAAGAAGGGGGACCAGGGAATTGATATATATTTTGTTGTCAGTGGTGAAGTGGAGGTTCTTGACCCAGAGAAGCCATGCTTCATTTTTGCCAGACTTGGAAGTGGTAAATATTTTGGAGAAATGGCTTTTCTGTCTTCCCTCAAAGATAATTCTGATAGGATAGCATCAGAAACACGTTCTGCTGATATTCGAGCCATTTCTAACACTGAGGTTTTGATCGTGAAGGGGAACATTCTGGATGACATATGCAAAAGATATCCAATGGTGGCAGATGATATGAAGATGACTGCAGGAGAAAGATTGAAAGAGAACGACTACGTGGAGACCACTATTAACTGTAACGAGTGGCATCATCAGAACAGATCCACAATTGATATTACAGCTGAACTTGAAGATCGATCAGAGATATTTACGACAATTTCTTGGGATGGTAAAACCAAAGCCTCTGAACCGGAAAGTCCCGAAAACTTGGTCATGACTCCTTGTTCATTACCTTCGCCGATCACATCAAAGGTCACCAACGGTCAGGAAACTGGTAACCTGTATACAACAATCAAGGAAAGCTCCGGGCCAAGTAGTGATCTTTCGCCTCTTTCCCCTGAAACGGCACCCCTCCAGCTTCACGAGCCGCCCAAAAATCCCATTGTCGGGTCACTCTACAAGTTTGGCAATTCACCGAAGCCTCCCTTTCATTATACGCCTCATGATTATCGTTTAAGATTGCAAAATGTCAACAGTGGCCATCGGAGATCTTCAGTGCTTTCAAGTGGCCCGTTCCCTGACTCTATATTCTTAAAGGTTTTTGGCTACTTAGATCTTCCAGACTTGATGAGGTTAACATGTGTTTGCAAAAAATGGAAACAGCTGTTGTATCTTGGCCCTCAATTGACCAAGAGACTAGATTTAACTCCCTGGAATAGGGTTCTTACAGATAGTGCACTTATTCAAATCACGAATTTTGTTGGATCTCGTCCCGAGTTTATCGATATATCCCAATGTTTTCACATTACAGATGCTGGATTTTGTTATATGATAAACGAAATTGGTATTCGTGGATCGATAAGACAACTTACAATGAGTGACAATTGGAATATATCAGCTATGTCGATAATGGATCTGAGCATAGTGGGGAGAGAGTTGGTTACTGTAAACTTTTCCAATTGTTCCAAGGTCAGAGATGATGTGATAGAGCGTTTGATTACCCCAGAGGGTTCTAGATTTGGGTGTCCTAATCTTCAAAATCTGGACTTGTCTTACTGCAAATATTTGACCGATCGCACTATGCTTCAAATCGCAACGAACGCTTCAGATAGACTTCAAAGTCTCAATCTGGCAAGATGCACAACAATAACAGATTCTGGTTTTATGTCATGGACTGAGCATCAGTTTCCCAATCTCAAAAAAATGGTTCTTCGTGATTGTACATTTCTTACAGATGTCTCTATAGAAAGTCTAGTTCACGCGTGCCCGAACCTTGAAAGTCTTGATTTGATGTTTTGTTGTGTGCTTACAGACAATGCTCTGACAATGCTTTATCTTTACTGCAAAAATCTTCGATTTTTGAATTTATCTTTCTGTGGATCTGCCGTGAGCGATAACTCATTAGCATCCGTCTCACGATTACCTTTCCTTGAGGAGCTTTTAATCTCTGGATGCATTAGAGTCACTCGACATGGAGTTGATACACTACTCTCAAATTTGCAAAACCTCAAGTCTTTGGATTTAAGTCAATGTCCGCGTGTTAACATGTACAAAGGAAAACAAGTTGAAGCGTTTGAGAAAAAACCTGGAACCAGGTTCGCCTACCTGAAAATATCCCCTTTCCAAAGAGTTATTCAGGTCGTTTTATAAACATAATGAATTTACGAATGTACGCTTTATCAATCCACTAAATCTAATAAACAGATATATAGTTATTGATTCTCTCCTTCTGATTTTGAGCAATGCATTCCGAGATCCAAGTAATGTTTCTGATTTCTTGTTCCTTTGATCTAATGAACGCCCATATGGTGCTTATGGTGAACTGCTGAGTAAAAGCATCCTTACAAAGTCTCATCTCGTACTCATAGAAATGATCCTCAAGATTCTTTCCATTGGTGGTGTCAAAAAAGTTGCGATACTCCCCCACAGAAGTGATGATCGTTCTTAGATTTTCAAAATCGTCACTCTGGGCCACCTGATTTCGATAAGCAGAGTTTGAGAGCTTACCCAAGTCGGGTAAAATTTTGAGTTTGTCATCCGTTTCAAGTTCGGTATCTAGCGAATTGATACTGATGTTGATAGCCCGCTTATCGGCCTCAAAAGAAATAAACCTCTCCATAATTTCGTTAGATGGCGATGGTAACTGAGTTTCACAGAATTTCATGAAATCTTCCAGATATGCTTTATACAAAGTGTTTTTGATTATCTCAATGTTCATGTCATCCAGATCATCAACGGAAAGGCAGTTTTGGAAGTAAGGTGCCAATGGGGTATCGATCAGAACTGTCTGATACAAAGAATCGATATCAGTGGCCACAGATAGAGTTGGAAGAGTTTCAAACCATCCCAATGGGTGACATCTTTCCAGAATTTCCGACCTGTCTCTCTCGTGAATTGTGCCCGTAATCATGAGAGCAACGTTGTCTATCATGTATCCGTACGTGATGTAATCCATAAATTTAGCCAATGGTTCAGTTGCTTGGGATCTAATGTACCTGAATTCCTCATAAAGCTTCTCGTTCAGCTTCTTTTCAATCATAGTAGTTGAAAGTGATCCAGATACGTTCGAAAGAAAGTTTCCGTAGTCTGTGGCAGAAAGTTGCAATTTGAGGTCCTCCAAGGAGTCACACTGGGTCAAATTAATGTACTGGGCAGATTTGAGTAACCCATCTCTATATCCACGGACAAGACCTTCAATAAATCCGTTATCGATGTTGAAAAATAGCCCTTCCATGACAGTAATAGACAGAAGCAGGTGTTGTTTTTTTCCTTAAGTGCTGCACAAAGGTCGATCGACTCACGGGGCTCATAATTGCAAGACTATTTTTTTGACAACAGTTGTAAAATTGGCAAGGGATCTTTATTGACGAAATACAGGAATGGCTGAATCTACGGTACTACTCCTTGAAACTTTGTGGAATGACTTTCCTCCCGAAATTATAGATCTTTTGAATTCTGACGAATCCTACAAGAGCGATGCTTTGCATTTCCTCACCGAATTGTTGAACCAAGAAGATAACAATGAAACCTTCTTATCCACGAATGTGAAGCCTTCCTTAAATAATGAGAATGAGGGCATACATTTGATTGAACAGATTGCAGAACTGGAGGCCAGTCAGCGTAATTATGAAAAACAAGTCAAGAAAACAGTGCACGGAAATTTAGGAAAGTCTTTGAGCGTGAATAAGGTTTACAACGACTGTGTTTCTTTGTTCAAGAATGATTTCACTGAGTGCTGTGAATTTTTGACAACAAACTTCAGCAGCTCTGATGATACAATCAATACTGAACAGAAGTCAGAAGAAAGCTCCTGGAAGGATCTGCTCGCATCACAACACCCGCATTCGAAGTCAGAACAATTCCAAGAAGCAAAGCAGTCATCTTCATTAATACTGAAGAACATGGACACCATCATGGACATTTTAGAACTTCCGGCTTTGGCGAATGCTTGTGTCAAAACAGGACATTATGCAGAGTGCGTAGAAATTGCATCTCACGTTAGAAGACTCTCCATTAGATACTCAGACATTGAAATCATACAGAAGGTTGAGGAAGACGTTCAGCTTGAAATTCGAGAAATGGTGAACGGACTGATCAGATTACTGAACACTGATCTTCGTCAATCTTCGATCATAAAAATCGTTACATATTTAAAAAGGATTGGCCCCTTCCAAAAGGGTTTCAAGGACACCACAACGAATACACCTTTTTCTCGAAAGCCAGACAGCAGCATCATAGGAAACGATTTCCTCCAGAAGATATTTCTAAAATCTCGTTATCAATTCATTTTGAATGAGCTTGATGTTCTCATGCCTCTTAAAACCAATAACAGTATTGACAAATATTTAAAGCGCTCAATTGAGGTTATCAGAGAACATTGCTTTCAAACGATTATCACATTTGAGTCTATATTTCCCAACGAAAGAGGTAGAATGGTAAACAATCTGCTCTACTCATTTATCCGGTCATTGATTCTTCGATTGTGCGAGCTAATCAAAGAAAATTTTGATCAAATTGAAGAGGGAAATAAGGATAGTTTACTTTTGCAGCTTATATATTGTTCTCAGAGTCTTGGAAGAACCAGCGGAGATTTCAATCTGTTGATACTTGATCAATTGGAACAACTAATCGACAAAGAAAACTGGTATTCGATATTGAGGAAACAACGAGACCTGATCAAGTCATTGAGCAAAAACATGAATGAGCTTACTTTGAACAAGAACCAATTGACCACATGATATGCTCTGTTGGTTTTGCTATTTGGAACTTTCGTGTTTGCAAGTCTCCTTTCAATTGAGCTGAGAATTGATGCTCTTTACTCTTTAACAGTCCATTTCTTGGAAGACGAACTTTTTATCCAGATCTTCATCTGGGAGACTATGTGCTTGCACTTAATAGATTGACACACTAAATCACCGAGCTACTGGCATGACACCTCATATATATACTTCATAGTACCCCAAGTTGAACGGGAATATATCATGTTTACATGAAATTTTGCGTTCGCATATGCTCGAAGTATACTAGTAACGGTTTCTGAGACCAACTCAGACTACAATTCGAAATTGGAAATTGGAATTCGGATATACCATGGCCCTTGTAATTTGAGGCTTGGCTGCTCTGAGTCAAGAAGGAACCGCCATACATTTCTAATCCAGAAATTTCGTACCTTTTAAAATTCCTCCTTAATCCGGAATATGCACAGATTTTCTGTATAGAAGATTTTGTAGTGACGGACGCACTATTATTTCACTTGAAATAGGAAGTTGGTGTTTTTACAACAGCTTTTTTTCTTAATTGTTCTGGGGAAGAAAGGTCTTGTAAGCTCAATCTCACACTCCTGATAACCTCGATAGAGAGAGAAAGCTATTGGGTGTTTTGAAGTACAAGCTCCCTCAAAAGAATTGAAGTTTAAACATTTGGGGCCCAGTTTGCTGTTTCCAGACCAATGTCTTCATCCGAAAAAGTTCCATTGGAGAATGGTTCAAACCTGGCATTACCAAAGTCTGAGCTCCACCCTACAACCTCACAACCATACAAAGACTTCCATGTGCCAGAAGGTGGAATTGTTGATTTTCCATGGCAGAGGATTGGATCATTCATCGATCCTGTCAATCCTCCTAAACTAGAGGAGCTGAAAGCCATGACTATGGGCTCAGCTGATAGTACTCTTCAAAACTACCTTAAAGACAAGTACTTTTCAGATTTGTATTATAATTGTTCTTTGATGATTGGAACTTGCCTTTGTGCGTGGCTTATTGCAAGATTTGGTGGTGGAATCTTTTCGCTCGGATTCGTTCTTTTGTGCGCGTCTGCTTCGTACAGGAATGAATTCAGACGTTTTAACAGAAACCTAAGAGATGATATGCTGAGATTGGATGCAAATAAAAACCTTGAGAGCAGAGTGGAAACCATGGAATGGCTGAATAGTTTCCTGGCAAAATTTTGGGTGATATACATGCCAGCTCTGAGTGAAATGGTCATCACCCAAGCCAATACCGTTTTGAAAGATGTTGCCCCTCCACCTCCAATTGACAAGTTAACATTGGATGAATTTACGTTGGGATCCAAAGCTCCAAAAGTTGAAAGTATCAAATCTTTCACCAAGCTAGGGAAGGACGTTTGGCAAATGGATTGGGATTTTGGATTTGCACCAAATGATACTGATGATATGACTAAAAATGAGCTGAAGAAGAAAATTGATCCAAAAGTTGCATTAGGGATTAGAGTCGGAAAGGGATTTGTTGGTGCGTCTTTACCTATCCTGGTGGAAGATATGTCTTTTAAAGGAAAAATGAGGATCACATTCAAGTTGGGTGACAACTTACCTCATATTAAACTTGTTTCAGTTTCTTTCTTGGAACCTCCATCCATCGATTACGCATTGAAACCTGTTGGTGGTAATACTTTTGGTTTGGATATCATGTCTCTTATTCCCGGATTATCCTCATTTGTTAACAGTTTGATTCATTCCAACATTGGTCCCATGCTTTATGCTCCTAACTCTTTGGATATTGATGTGGAGGAGCTGTTTGAAGGTATGCTTCCAGAAGCATTGGGTGTGCTTGCAGTTAAGGTCAGAGGTGCACAGTACGCCAAAAGCTCAAACATTAATCCATATGTGGAATACTATACCGATCAGGATGCATCAAACCCATTCATGACTGACATCAAAACCAAAACAAATGCACCTATATTCAACGAATTGCAATATATAATGGTGAACAACCTAAACCAGAAGTTGAATTTCAAGCTGCTCAACTTTGAAGATGGAGAGATTGAGAATCTAGGAACCACCTCATTTGAAATTCAAGATATGATGCAGAAAGAGGTCAGAGAAAAAATTGAATCAAAACTCACCATGCAAAACCAAAAAACAGGAAAGTTGGTGTATGATCTAAGATGGTATCCAGTTCTTGAAGGCAAAACATTGGAAGATGGAACAAAAGAAGCTGCTCCAGAATCTGAGACTGGTATTTTCAAACTCAATTTGCAATCCGGTAGGGATTTGGATTCTTCGCAATCCATGCTGGGAAAACTATCTACATATGCTGAAATCTTCTTTGGTGACGAGTTAGTTGCATCTTCAAGAGTTGTGAAAGGTTCAAATGAGCCTGACTTTAAGATGCTAGTTGAAAAGCTTGTTCATTCGAAGTCCACCACACCTATTAAGATTGCGATCAGAGATACATCCGCGTTTGGAACACCAGTGATTGGAGAGTATCTTTCTGCTTCCTTGAATGATCTCATCTATTGTACACTTGAAGGTAAAAATACTATCCAGTTGTCTAAGGGTACGGGTCATCTGCAATTCAAAGCTGTATGGAAACCTCTTGCTGATTTGGGATCTGAAGATTCTGTCGGTTTTGTGCCTCCAATCGGAACTGTTAGGCTGAACATTAAGAAGTGTCAGAACCTCAAGAATTTGGAGGTGATCGGTAATATTGACCCATATGTCCGAGTTCTCACCGGTGGAAGAGTTTCGGCTCAAACTCCTGTTGTCAAAGACGAACTTAATCCTGTATTCGACGAGGTGGTCTACATTCCGTTGATTTCAGAAAATCAAAAGATAACCCTTGATTGCATGGATGTGGAGAAGTCCACTGACGATAGACTCATTGGATCTGCATCTTTATCATTGAGCAAGTACATCAAGAAAAATGAAAACGGAAATTATTTGGCTTATGAAGGCTCAGCTAAAATGATCTCCAAACCACTTGTCTATAAAGAGAAGGAGAATAGAGGATCAATTTTCTACTCCATATCATTTTATCCTACTATTCCTGTTTATTCCCATAAGGAGTTGAATGAAAAGAATAAAGCAAAAGATGTGGACAGGGAAACCGAGCTGGAAGAGTTGAATGAGCAGGCTAAAATGATGGAAGATTACAAGAAACATCCTAATGACTACGAATGGTATGTTGAGGGTGAAGATAAAGTACAGATCATTGAAAAGAAGGAAATGCCATTCGAAGAGCTTGTTTCTTATAATTCAGGTGTTTTGGGTATCAACATGATATCTGGAAAGCTTTTTAGGCCTGACTGTTATGTCCAGTTCTTACTGGATGATCGTGTTTATCCAGATTATATCTCGAAGAAGGCTCAAGGACGTAACGTTTCAGTCGATGCGGGAAGCGCATTTATTAGAGACCTTACGAACGCAGTCACTCTAGTTCGCATCACTACGAAAGAAAATGTGAAGCACAAGTCTCAAATCTTGGCAGAAAAGGAGTATAAGGTTTCTGAACTTCTGAAAAGAGGATTTAACGAACCAGTGGTGCTTGACATGTCGGGAAATTCTATCAAGGTGCAATTTGAGTATATTCCTTCGGCCCTTCCTCTTGGAGTGTCTGAATCCATGGATGATACAGGAATTTTGACTTTGAACATCGTGCGCGCTCAAGGACTGATGGCTGCGGATAGAAATGGAAAATCTGATCCGTTTGTCGTGATCACTATGAATGGACTTAAGCTTTTCAAGACGGACAAAGTTAAAAAGACGTTGGATCCTGTGTTTAATGAACAAGTGACAATTCCGATCAAGTCAAGAACTAGAAACGAGGTCAAGGTTGTTGTTTACGATTGGGATGTGGCCGGTGATAATGATTTGCTGGGAGAAGCCTCAATTGATCTTTCTAAGATCACGCCTAAGGAAAAAAGTGCACTGGAGGTTAAATTGGACACACAAGGTTCTGTGTTCTTTGATTGTTATTTTGAGCCTAAGTACATGAGGCCAGAAATCTCCGAGTCCGGCGAGTTTGCTGGCTTTGCTGGAGTTCCACTAAAGCTGGTTGGTGGCGCTGCTGGTATGGTTGGCCAAGCAGGTGCAGGTGCTTTAGGAGTTGGTGCAGGTGCTTTAGGGGCTGGTGCAGGTGCTTTAGGGGCTGGTGCTGGAATTGTTGGTGCTGGAGTGGGAACCATTGGTCATGCCGGTGGTGGCATCATGCGAAAATTTGGAGGTAAGAAAAAGTCATCGATGGATATCGCCAGGAACGGCGAAGGATTAATGCCTCCAAACCAATTCAATGACAATCAGTCGGTACAATCAAATAGGACAGGATCTCAATTGTCCTCTCCGATGAAATCTGGACATCAAAGACAAGGCTCTGACATGACCTCTTTTACCTCCACCACTATGGGTGGAACTACTTCCCCTGGAAGGGTGACTGTTGTCGGACTCAGTGGTGTGACTGAGAAAGAAGCTCTACAGGTCAAGGTTTCCCTGGTTTCTTCTTCTCGTTCCAAGGAACTTTTCAAGACAAAATCTCAAAAGGCAGATTCCACAGGCTTAATTTCTTGGAGAGAATCGGTTCCTTTTAAGGCGCCATCAGATGCGAAGATGTTATTCCAGGTGAGATCCCACCACACATTCGGAAAGTCTACTGAGTATGGAGAAGTTCAAGTTGGACTTGATGAAATTGCTAATAATCCTAGCGACTTCAATCTGCCTTTGGCCAATGGTGAATTAGTTTTGAATTTCAACTACGGATCAAGTAAGTAGGGAACGATGTTCACTTCATATTTCAGATAAATGTGTTCAATTATTAGATGCTATTGTCACTGTAGAAGCTTTTGCTTTTGCGTTCTCGTTTTTCGTGGCCACCTGTGTTACTTGGGGCATATTTCCTATCCCTGGACGCGCGTCGTGAGGCCTGGCTATTTTGTCAGCTATCTCATCTTTTTGCTTGCAGTATAAGTAATTATGAAGAGCCATTAAAGAATTGGGCAGATAGTCAACTATTTATTCAATCAGGAATGTCTTTCTGTGACTATACCAAATAATTTACAACCTTACTCGTTAATATGGGCATGGAGAAAAGTGGTTCGATTTAAATTTATCTACCGAATTCTCCAAATTTATAGTCTGAATAATTAATATATGCAATATGATGAGTAAGCGAATTCGCCTATCCCCTCCAAAGATCTATTGTTCTATATAATGTATAAAAGAGAGGTGGTGTTCAATCAACTTCAAAGAGGTCACTCTCTGTCACTTCCCGCTCGCATGCGTGAAACCCAACAAAAAGCATCCGTCTTATCAAGTCAGCACTATGCTCACTTCCCCCACAAAAACATGAAATTAGAAAATGCTTAGAACAACAAAGCTTCTTAAAATCAATGCGGAACATTTCTATCTCTTGCTGCGTAATTTCAATATCAGAAAAGTCGACGTCTAATAAAGATCGGTTGCAGTCATAAAGTAGCTCATCATCCTCGTCATGTATGGACTCTTTTTCGTCCTCGCCAATCAGTTCTAGTCCTGATTTATATTTGCGTAGGCTTTTTGTTGAGGGCTTGTGTGAGGGCGAGAATAATGGTTCCCTAATTGATGGCGATCCAAAGATGGTCAACTTCTCGAGTTGCTTTCTCGGTGTTCGTTTAAAAAGTTTGGACTTTTTTCTCTTTTTGATGTTCAAGGATGGAGTCAAGTCGACGGTGAACGAAACATTTAGCGATTCATTCAAATTAATATCTTCCTCGTCAGAAATTGTAAAATCAGAGTCTCCAAGTTCGACGTATTCAACATCTTCTTCCTGATTCAATGTATCAAAAATGTGATCCTGATCACTAAGAGAGGTGTTGGTGTTGTAAGACAATCTGTTTTTGCTAACCCGAGAATTAGAGAAAGATGTTCGCCAGCGTAGTTGTTCTTCAGTACCTCCAAGCTCAAGTTGAATTTCGTCGCACGTTTGGGGTCGGATTGGTAAAGCAGAGGCACTTCTAATCACCTTCTTCAGGGTTTTTTTAGCGTTTAGAATGTTAACCTCATCAGAATATTCGTAGTCAAGATGCTCGTTGTAAATTGAAATCCCGTTTATATCTTCCGGAGATATATGCTGAAGCAAAAAACCAATATAGGAATGAAGCTTTTCGTTTTGTAACTCAAGTGATTTCATTTGAAAACTCATTCGAGTAATCTCTTGGTTGAATTTTCTTTCTAATGAATCCCTTTCAATATTCAGTAAGTTATTATTAAAACTTGACTGGCGTATTCCACTGGACTTTCTGGAACCAATCATGTGGTCTCCTGCGAGTTCCTTGAGTTCATCAGCAAGAGAAAACTGGACATTATGGGACAATAAATCAGACGCATCATTCGCTCTAGAGTCAGACGAAGAATTCATGCTCAAGTCGGCCATCAACTCGGCGTATTCATCTTTTAATTTGTCATATCTAGTTTCCAACTCATCAAACCTCAATCTGAACATCTCTAACTCGTCTATAATAAGAGCTTTCGAATGTGCCTCAAGTTGATTTTCCTTTTCCAGTATGGTGATCTTTTTGTTCAATTTTTCCACTTCATTCTTGTAGCGGCTCAGGTCATCAACGTGAAGTGATATGCTGTCTGTTTGAATTTGCTCTAGAGTCTTGTTGTTCTGAAGCACACTGTGAAGTGTTTGATTAAGATAATCAATTTTGCTTTCAAAGTTCTTCCGTTCCGTAATCCAGTTATTATACTCTTTCTCGTTGACTTCCCGCTCCCGGTTGAGTTCATTCTTTATTGTTTTATTCTCCATTGCCAACTCGTGTATTCTGCTTGATTGTAGGTCTAAATGCATTTCTTTATCTGTAAGCTCCTTCTCTGCCCGATCCAGATGTCGCAGCATGTCGTTAATTCGGATTATCGAGTCGCCGTATAAACGTTCCAACTTTTTGTAATCTTGGTCATTTCTAGAATTTATCGATTTAGATCCCATATTAGGAATCGAATCAGTCACATTCACCAAATTCTGTAAGGGCGTCTTGCCTGATTGTGGAGCGCTGTCCTCCATTTGACCATAAATGCTCATGGATATATTCTCGTAGTCAGATGACTCCATCGTTAACTACACCAACATCTATCACAGAAGGATGCGCTGTCGTAATGTATAGTATTGCTTCGGATTTTTCTTCAAGATTCTTACCAGGTCTGGATCAATATTGTGGATATCTCGAAGAACTAATATCTGAATATCGTAGCGAGGGTTGTTTTTTTGTTTATGTTTTGCTTAATAAATTTTTGTTGAGGTTCGAGGAGTTAATAATTGGATCTTATTGTCTGATTATTCTATAAAGACGGATTTCAGGGGTACTATCAGAGTACCAGATTCCTTCTATATTAGCCGTCGCCATTTTGTGCCATGTCCATATCTGATCTTGAACTCCCAAATTGAGTAAACGTTCCCACTCCTCCAAAGTAGAATCGTTTCTCGCTGTCGCCGCGATGTAAGCGTTCTTCACCAACGTTTGACCCAATTTATTTTCAGTCATTGATTCCCATATCACACTGATGAGATCTTCTAAAATGCTGCTATCATATGTGACATCTGCGGCAACGATTGTATCTATTTCTGGGTCTGGTAGATCGTCTTCACCCCACCACAATTTTGACACACTAAGCCGGGGTGTAGTGAACGGTATGTTGTTAAGCTGTAGATTATATGTGAGGTTATCTATCAATTGTGAGTCTCCATCTGACATGCAAATCTTCTTCACACCGGGATGATATTTGAAAAGTGACATACCGATCACTCCTGTTCCACATCCCAGTTCTAACACAGTAGCACCATCTAGATTGCAGTGGTCTGTATTCAAAAGATATTGTGTAAGATACAAAGAAGCTTCCCATGTTCTCAGGCCGGTCGTCCCCGAGCCTGAAATCACATTAGGTGTTTCCTGCACCAAAATGGTTGAATCAGGATCTCCAGGTTTGCAAGAAACACAATAGGAAATTATTTCCTTATCTGTAAGATTTGGTGGAGATGTTGCTAGTAGTTCACTCAGTCGTTCATATAAGTCATCCATTATTTCCTCTCCATGGTCTTCTAGATACAAAATTAGTCGCTTTAGAAAGAGTTTCGTGTAATATGCATTGTATTTTTCAAGTGTTTCCAGTACGTGGATAATTCCCTGTTGGTCTACCTGTTCGGGGAACTCTAACTTGGAAACAGGAACCCGTTGTAGCACCTGTCGAACTAACTTGTCCATCAATTTACAAAGATTATTTTTCAACACTGCCTCGATTATCATATTTCTCCTACACAGCAAGACTGCCAAACACTCTAATCCTCTTGACTCCTCCATCCGGAATCAAAGTTAGCTTAACGTGTGTAACTGGTTTGGTTGTGGTTAAAGTATACTCGTGTTCTTTATCTGCACCCGTCTTGGATTTGTCAACAAGATACTCCCAACGTGAATCACCAAAAGCTGGAGAATACTCCTCAGTGTCGATTCCCTCGACTGTAATAAACTGTGGGAAATTTCCTCTGTAATGGGCGGTGTCCACCAGAATCTTACACGCATTAGTCTTGAATCCAAGCTTGATTATAGCCCAATCAACATGTCCAGGGGTACGAGATCTTTTTGTCTCCCAACCATCTGACATATCATGGCCTCGTCCCGGTAAAAGCAAGTTGTCTGCAGATCCAAAATGCTGGTCAGAGAACGAGACACAAACCCCTCCATTAATGGCACTGGCAGTATCAATGATATTGGTCACATCTTCCGGAATGATCGGGTAAACAGTACCGTAAAGTCTAAATCTGGCTATGCCACCATCGGGGTACATTCTCAGTCTAACATGGGTATATTTTTTAGTGGTGATTTCTTGACGCTTGAAAAAGTGTCTCTGAGTAGGACCACATTCTGTTTTATCAATCACAGATTCCCATTGAACTCCAGTAAAGTCACTATCGTTCGTAAGAGTGGCAGCCTCCACAGAAATAAATGGCGCATGGTTTCCATTGAAAAATGCAGTATCAACTTCGCAGCCAATGATAGTAGCAGAAGAAACACCCATTTTGAAAATAACCCAGTCTGCTTCATCTGTATTGTGACGTCTTGTCTCCCAACCATCGTACCATGCACCAGCATAGGTGAAACGAGTAGCATCTCTGATTGGTGCCTTTGGCTTTATAAGATTCTCTGCCGCAGCAAACCACTCATCAGAAAATGCCAGCACTTTCCCTCCTAATTTTTCTCCAATAACATCCGTATATCTTTGGACAACTTCTTGTTGGAATTCGGACTCAGTTAATATGCTAATCATTGCTAATAGATCCAAAAAAATGCCATCGCTGATTATTTAAACAAATAACTCACAGAGATCGGGATTCTCCGAACTAATTGGTACACACACGATTATTACTTAGATTGGTGGAGATATAGATAAAGTATTGAGCTACGGTTATCCGAGCTAGTTAGGCCGATCAGGGATCGATATGGATGACATATTCTTTTGTCTGAGGTTCTTCGTTGAAATTGGTGCTGGAGTGAATATTTCGCTCAATGTACCTCAGGTCTTGATTTTTTTTCAATAAGATGACTGTCTGAGTTCGTGTTCCATAGTAATCGTCGCCAGAGGTCGATCTGACGGGTGGGATAAAGATACTATTTGGAAACATGTCAAATGCCTCTTCAAACGTAAGTCCTTGCCACCGTTCTTCTGCAGGTGTCGATGTCGATAAAATGCCAAATAGATTTTGCACAAGTTGATCTTCAGACCATTTCTCCGCTATCGAGCAACTGATCACATCATCTAGTAATTTGGTTCCATGAGTCACTTTTGGCCATGGATTATGAAATTCGGAATTTGATAAACCGTGGGTCTGCTTACTTTCCAGTAAAGTGGTCCCTCTTGTCGATCTGTTAGATAAGACTCGTAAACGGCCCATGTTTGCATCTGATAACTCTCCGAAAAGTAAAGAAAACCCACCAACGTCTTGAAAATTAGCAGATTCTTTCTTAATCTCCTGTTCCCACAAGTCAGATGATTGCTCAGACTCGAGGAATTGGACTGGTATTGCCCCTCTTGAAAATTTGGCAATGTACTTCTTATTTAGTGGCTCTCTGTAATTAACAAGGGCTGCAATTTTGCCCTTTTTGTTCACACCTATCCATGTACCGTGCTCCTCTCTCGCTAAATCCAACGGTCGTAGTTGGGAATTCAATGCATCTTGAAACGAAGCTTGCCTTGTCTTTCTGTTGAAATATTCATCGCGATTTGACAGGAGGATGAAAGGGTATTCAGGGTGATTACTGGAAACTATTATAATGCACATTTTAGTGAATTTATGAAGTCTCAAATTTTAGTTTAATGTTTTTCTGCTATATATCGTCCCCACGATTTTCCAAAATTGATGATCTATAGTTAGTCACTATCGTTTTAATATGCAGAGTCTGGCAGATGGGCTTTGTCGCTTGTAGCTACAATAAGTAATGCGATTATTTTTTTACTAATCAGGAATATTTGAATAAACCTGATTTATCGCTAAATTTTGTCACTTGAGTCATATAGATTGGACTCTTTATATAGTTGACTTAATCCTCTTTCTGATTTCAAGAAAAATGCTAGGACATTCCCTTAAAAAGGACTTCGTTCTCGATGAGACCAAACTAATCGTGAATCACGGTTCATACGGTTCTGTGCCGAAATCCGTGTTATCGAAATACCAAGAATTGATGCTCAAAGATCTTTCCTTTCCTGACCAGTTTACCAGAACACAGCAGCAGCCTATGATGATTAAATCGCTCAAGACTCTTGGAAAGTTTGTCAATACTAGTTACGAAAACCTAGCTTTGGTTTCTAATGCAACTACAGGTATTGCCGTTGTCATGTCCTCCCTTGACGTTCACGAAGGTGACAAGATTCTCATCCCATCAACTATCTACAGAGCATGTGCAAATATCGTAGATTATACTTCCAGGAAAACAGGCTTGATCGTGGAGACAATTGAGCTAGACTATCCTCTAGAGGATCAAGAGGTTCTGGATCTGTTCAGACAAAAATTGGAGACAGGAGAATTCAAATACTGCTTCTTTGATGCAGTTACATCTGCTCCTGGAGTTAGGGTTCCCTTTGAAAAGCTTATACAACTTTGCAAGGACTATGATGTCATCAGCATTGTGGATGGAGCGCATTCTATTGGATTGGTTGAGTTTGACTTGGATAAACTGAAACCCGATTTCTATACATCCAACTTGCACAAATGGTTGTTTTTGCCTCGTGGTTGCGCATTCTTGTATGTGAATCCTAAGCACCAGGAATTAGTTTATCCTTTACCAATCAGTCACACTTACGAAAACTCCAAGTTCTACGAACGGTTCCTTTTCACTGCAAGCAACAACTATACTGCATTTTACTGTATTGACGAAGCATTGAAATTTAGAAACGAAGTTTGTGGTGGTGAGCAAAACATTCGGGATTATTGTTTTGGACTTGCCAAAGAAGTTCTGAATACTTTGGGAGACGGGGAAAAATTCGAAAACTCGACAGGAACATTGACTACAGCTCTTGTGAACGTCAAACTATCTCTTCCAGAATATGTGTTGAAGTATGTTCATGGTAATGTCAATGGCTTCAAAGATTACGTTGATGCAAAGATGTTGGAAATGGATTGTTTTGTTCCAATGATTGTGAACAAGAGTAATGTTTGCGCTCGTTATAGTTGTCAGGTGTACAACGAGTTAGAGGACTACAAAATTGCACACGAAAAATTGCTGAAGGTTTTGGATTCCTATATACAGAACGTGGTTACCAAATGATTCGTTGTAAATCAGCAAGATCCGACCACTGAAATGTGTATGTGAAATAAACATAGTAAAGCGAATGGGACCACCAATAATTCCAGAGACACTCAAGACCCAAGCGAACCTCCGGATAATCGGACTCTGGCTCTATCTGTAATCTCCAATACACCAAAGGAAGAATGAAGTAGCGAGGCTCAAACAATGGAGAAGGCGCAACCGTCAGAACAACGCAAGTGACAAATGCCACAAAAAGGACTGTCGAATTCTTCTTAGTAAACAGTTTGTAGACTGTGTATGAAGAGAAATGATACAGCGGTATCAGTGCAAATCTCGAGTAAGATGTTCTAAATATGATCTTTCTCACAATGTAGAAAGTGTAGTGCCTATTATCAGCCAAGATGAAAGGGTGAATAAATGTAAAGTTTTGCACAATATAGGCCATCATGAAAATAGAGAAGCAGTTCAGAGCAATGTATTTCTTGTTCGTTAGTGATTTCAAATAACCCAAAACGAAAGAATGAGAAAGCCATAATGGAACGGAAAAGCCAGTCAAAAACGTGAAACAGTAAAAGATCTGTGTCAAATGAGGCACAATAAAGTGGTTCTCTTTGTCTCCGAGTGTCACACCACCATTGCTAATCACAAAGTTAATGAATGACAGTAAAACCATTAAATAAGGAATAGCAAATGTCCAATTAGTTAACCCTTGTTTGACAAACACTAATAAGTCATCCCTGATGATATTTTTGTATTTAGACTTGGCCAATGAGTCCACAATGACAGCAAGAGAGAAAGCGAGCCAGACAATGTTTGTCTGTCTAAAAAATAAACTCAAAGATCCAAAAATGCAAGCAGTCGTAGCAGTGAGTAAATGGGGTTTCCAACAAGCAACAACCATGTATGACAGCACAATCAAAAGTGTGGACCAAATATCTGTATAGAACAAGGAGTAATAGATGGTCAGTAATGGTGATGAGAACAATGAAACCGAAGTTAAACCGTTGTTGCGGCGACTCTTAATAATGAATGTGGCTACAATCAACAGTATACCACCTATGAAGTTGACCATTCTCAAGTTTGACAAATTGAATTCCGATCCTGTAAGCTTGAGAAATCCATAAGCAAGAAAATATAGTCCCGGAGGCGTTGTAATCTTCGGATCCCAAGTCTGAAAGTCTCCGTTCCAATATGTAAGCGTCTGGTTCACGTGGAATATTTCATCTATGAAGGGATAATCGACCATCGTATTGGCATCCTGAAAATAAGGCTGGAAGGTGGATATTCCTATAGCACCCAGTGCCAAATCTGTAAAGACATCCATTGGAACCAAAAAGCACAAATAATAATTCCGAAATAAATTTCAACTTTATAATCATAACTCTTTACGAAGCACAATCTATATAATGACATGTTTTTTGCGATATTGCTTTTCATAATTTGCAATGTTAGTGCCATCACTCTTGAGTCCTCTTTGCTATCTTCAGTGAGAGGTATTGCAATGCGCACGCAGCGAGACATCATGAGAAACGACACGCTTATTGATTCAGCTGTGTTCGGTGTTAATTTAAACACTATTGTGTTTGATCAATTTGGTTACAATAGATCGTCACTTGCAATTGTGCAAGAGATCTTGAATAGTGGAGCCCAGGTTTTGACGCTAGACTTGTTTTATAACGAGGTTTACAAAGACTGGGGACTGTGTAACCTTTCAGACAACGTCACTATGACTTCTTGTGGAAACCCAAATGAATTCAACATTAGCTCGATCATTGAAGAAGTGAATAGCTATTTAGTGGAGACAAACTCAAGGCTGAACTTAAACATGATGTTCATATTACTCAATCTTTATTCGGTGTCAGAGGCCAGCGCTGACCACAGGACTAACATATCAGATCTAACATCTGTGTTTTCTTCGCTTCTTTATGCTGCTCATCCTCTTCAGGAATCTGAACCAGAAACTGAAAAAATCAACATATTCCTTTTTGGCGATAACCTGCGCGTGTTGCCAATCATTGTGACAGATGATCTGGCCCTCAACTCGTCCTATGATCTCATGTCAGATATGGACGCCATATACATCGCCAATGAGTCCATTCCGGTAGTCATGGACAGGGCAGACATGACTACATGTACTGTCCCAAGTTCATTTCAATTTGCCTATGACACGCCGGAGAGCCCGTACACAAGTGAACTCTTGAAAAGGAATCTCGATTGCGGATACTCTCCAATCCTAACACAACCTGCGAACGGGCTCAATCACATAAGAGACTTGTTGCCCTATACCTTCTGGTCTTGGGAAGCATATCAGCCCAATATGACAATTTCAATATCTCAGACTGTTTCCAATGATTCTTCGGAGGCGAGGAACGATAATTATTTGAATAGATGCGCAATAATGACC
The DNA here is from genome assembly GCA_030674565.1 of Ogataea thermomethanolica. Taxonomy (NCBI): domain Eukaryota; kingdom Fungi; phylum Ascomycota; class Pichiomycetes; order Pichiales; family Pichiaceae; genus Ogataea; species Ogataea thermomethanolica. The sequence goes on from JAKTYW010000005.1 coordinate 53,401, forward strand.
CCTGATGGTTGGCAAGCAACTTCGTGTGGCCTGAAGTTTCGGGTTGCATGTGTTGATAGATCAGACCGAAGAAGGATAAAAGTGACAGAGGGGAACTATACCTACTTTGAGGCCGACCAGGCCTGTGAGAATCTTGATGATAATTTTAACTTTTGGGTACCTCGTACGCCGCTCGAGCAACACAATCTTCGGCAGATCTTGCCAGAAGATCCTGAATGTGCATGGATAGATATGAACTCGCTGTCTAGCTCTAACTGTTGGGTTAGCGGAGGTCCAAATGCTTTGTGTCCGTACCAGAATATAGTATCGAAAACTATATTCAAGGAGATTATCAGTCCTGCATCTGTCATTGCATTCATTATACTAATGCTCATCATAGTTGTTCATTTAGATCGAACCCCAGTCCACCGGAATAGGAACCATTGGCGCCGCTCTCTTAAACGCAAGCTACAGACAGACTTCGAGGGTGTTCCTTCTTAATTTTGACTGTTAATTAGTGTGCTATTTAACTTTACAATAGAGTCATATTGGAGTGCTCTGACCAGATTTCACCGGATGATTTCGAAACTGCTATCCACACCCTCTTCCAGTTCTATCAACTCGCTACCAAAGAGTCCTGTATCGTATTCACCATTTGTCAAGTCATACTTCGAGTTCCAAATCGAGTAAATTCTGACCGACTGATCGCTAATAGCTGTGCAAATAGATTTAGAATTATGCGAAGCTACCGCACTCAAAACTCTAATGTTGGATGTTGATGCTAATTTAACTTGTAGTTTCATTGATGGGTACGAATACACCGAGATCAAGACGGGTTTTTCAGTATTGTCGCCAAATCCGAATGTCGCCAGTATCTCCTTCCTAGACTTGGACCAGATCAGAGATGTAATTTGTCCTTTGGTTTGAATTTTGTCTAACAGAGTTCCTGTGTTCGTATGCCAAAAACGGATGTTACGATCTTTAGATCCACCCCCAGTTGCTAGAAGATTGGGCATCCAAGGACAGTACGCAATTGCTTTGACTGCTGCTTGATGGGGTAAACATGATTTCAGTATGGGCCTGTTGACATCCGAAATGTCCCAAATAGTGCAACAATTGTCATTTCCACCAACTGTAATTTGCTTCAAATCGGGACTAATATCTATCCCACATATCTGTTGTTCATTGCATTTAAACGAACAAACTACTGACAGCTTATAGTGTGGAGAAGCTGTACCGAGTTCCATTTCAGATAGCTCGTATAGTGTCACGTCTCCCAAGTCGTCGCCTGCAAAGAATGATGTTGTTCCTTTGATCCAACAAATACAACAAATCCCCGTGCTGGGCCGGAGAATTGCAGTGGTGTTAATCGTTCTTGAGTTTTCGGAATATATGATCACTCTTCCAGACTTGGTTCCAACCGCTAAGATATCATCATGGCTGTAGGAAACACATGATATAATCTCATCCATTGCTTGCAACGGTGTAGTTCCTGTTTTGGTGCTCCACGTATATACAACGTTTCCCAGTCCCACGGCGATGCGGTCACTTTTACGACCCCAAGACACAACATTGGCATAGAAGTCGTTCCTCAAACCTGGTGCATCCAAAACTTTGAATTTGACTTCGGTGCGCACTTTTTCGTGCGAGTTGTTTTTCATGCTTGAAGTACTCGCTCTTTTGCTAGCGTTCATATCAGATGAAGATAGTTGTTTATTCTCAATCAGGTCACCTATCATGTTTTTCTTCCCGCTAGTCACCTTTGAAGGCTTGAAATTCAAAATTCGGGATCTGATTCTAAATCCTAACGCTTTTGCAACACTAACCTTGTGAATACTGGCGTCTTCTCTATGTGTAGACATATTATCCGATTCCTCGTTTATTGAAAGATCCTCAAACCTTCTCGAGATTTCCTCAGCTGTAACATTGCCTGCTTGTCGTGTTGAAGAGTCACGATTGGATCGAATCAGGAAATTATCGCCTCTAATCAAAAAGGGATTATCAAAGAATCCATTTTCACCCATTATAGGACTATTTATCTCAGTTTTAGCAGCAAAACTTGACGATTGGGTTATAAAACTGCGATAGTAGCCTTGATTCCCATTATCCTCAAGAGTAGAAATAAACCTGTCTGTTATATTGTCGTACTTCAAATCATTCTTCGATGTGTAATTGTGGTTTCTAGGAGATTTTTGTGACCCATATTTGCTAGCTTGTTTTATGCTCATTATCTGGCGCTTTTTATGCTATTACTTATCTGAGTAGCAAATTGATGAAATCGAGCAAGTGCTTGCAAATGAATCTTCTCAATTTGGAGATGACGAAGGTTAAGTATATTATATACCAAGTAACTATTCGGTAGCGGTAGCAGTTTTTTTGTGATGCGCTCGTAAAAAGATCATTTTCAAGGCTGTGTGTAATTTCCGAATTCGGTAATATTGTGGAGTCTCAAACGCTGAAACTCTCGGCATGAAAGGAGAACCCACAATCATTTGCCCACAGACGGACCTTGTCAACCAGCCCAATAGGCCCAGCCCCTATTACCCATGTTGTCTCATCAAGCTTCCCACCTCGTTCTTGAAATCTGGTGTGCCGATCTTTAACAAATTGCTCGTTCAAAAATAGCTCATCCTCAGCATCAGCTCCAAGTATTTGCCCGTTGCTCTTTTTGTACCGCACTTCCTGTCCAGTGTTCTCTATCGTTATTTCGTTGCAGCAAACAGATTCTCCATTTTGCATGTCAACGAGAGGACCAATACAAGAAGAGTCAGTACACCAATTGTAATAATGCAAGCCTAATTTTGGACGACCAAATTCAATACGGCAAGCCAGACCTTTTAAAATCCAGTAATCAGCAAGATCATCATATATTCCAGATGATGACGATGAGGGTAAGTTTAAAGAGTTTTGTAAAAAGTCTCCAGGTGAGATATAATCCATGATACCAGAATTTAAACGTGTCGTGTTGGGTAAGCTTGGATCGGGACTTCGGCATCTTCCATCCAAGTCCAAATCAACATTTTCGAATCGTTCTTCATCTTCGGCAGAATAGCCACCCTTTGTATTGTAGTTGTGATCTCTCAACTGAATATAACTGGCTCTCGTTTTGACAGTTGAGTTATTACTTGCCCATGCAGACTCAAGCTCCCTAGAAACAGCACTGTAATTGGCTTTAGATTGCATGAGTGGTGATTTTTCATGGTATTGGGGCGTATAATGGCCGTTCAGTACTTGACCTGAATTGCTTATCTCGGCCTGTCGGTTGAGGCGGTGTAATTCGGCAATTGCATGTTTAAAGCTCTGAACCTCCATACGATTGTACTTTCCTGTGATGAAGATATCAATACAATCGTCATTGACTAGAATATTTTGGAATGAGTCTAAGATCTTAAGATCCTCGTGATCTCTTAGTACCCAGATAATCTTAACTGATGCACCATTGTAATTGAGCATCCGAAGAATGGGCAAAGCAAAGCTAATGGCGGAGCCTCCCACAACTATCAAACATCTCTTGATTTTTGTGTGGATCAAAAGAGATCGAGGGTTGGGGTTTTTCAAGAGGCGCATAAACTTCAAATGAGGTAGATATTCACCAGTGATGAGGTACTTTTTACCTGGTTTAAGATCGAATTTACCCTTCCTAACAATGAGTTTTTGGTCGTTGTCAACTGGGAGAGTTGCAACCGTATATGGGTGTTCAATTGGGACTAGTATAAGCTTCCAGAACAGTTTGAAATAATTGTGTTCATCATATTCGATCATCCGAATGTGGCATCCTGGAATTGATGACTTGATGCAAAATGCAGAATTGGGAATAGTGACAAGCAAAAGGTTCATGCTGAGTTGTGTCACATCGATCGTTGCTATGCTTGAGATCTTGAACTTGTAGAAAACTTGGTATAACAAAAGGAACACATTCAGAGCCGTTAGGTAAGGAATTCCAGGTCTGACGTGAACATAGAGTGTAAAAACTGCTGTCCATGTGCAAAGATAGTGAAGTGCAAAAAACATGTTGTACATTTTTCTTCTAATTTTTGGTAATGAGCTGAATATTATGAGGATGAAAGCACAGAGAGCGTATATGCCATAAAGATTGTCTCTTTTCCAGATCTTAAACATTGTACCTCTTTTCCAAAATATCCATATGTAAAATACAGTGTGCAAAATGCTTTGTAAGATGACTAAACGGGACACCCATTTGTGTATGGGAAGTAACGATAGGTACAGTGTATTAGGTAGGGGCGAGGGGCGAAGTGTCAGTAATAGTATCGTCGGTAAGCAGTATGTTGCGACTCTTCCCAACCTAGCGGCAAGAAATTGGATATCGGAGTGGAGCTCTAATCCTGTGAGAATTGCTAGAACAAAAGACCAAAGAATAATGATTCTGATGACCCCAAAGTGCATTGTGAAGAAATTGTTTCTCATCCGAGGCCTATTGAATTTGCGAGTCACCTTATGATATAGCGTCCAAGAAATCGAGCTGGAGTGCCGATCCCAGTATGGAAGTAGCAAAATTAGAGCAAGGGACACGATAAGAGTGATATATCCATATTTGATCGTAATATGTATTCTTAGCGCCTTACTGTTACTCGCTTGGTCTCCAGAAATAAGACGAGGAATCAAGTTCCAAATCATTGGAAGTTCATCGGTTGTAAAATGAAATCAGTTTAGTATTTGATAAAAAATCCTGGATTGTATACAATTGTATTTAGATAGGTTTAGAACTTGATTTGGATTTGATCTCCGATATCAACGAATCATTTGCACAGCCGAAGACCATCGAAAAATCAAACCCATTTTTCTGGTCATGTGATCTTCATAGGTGTGAAAGACACTCCTTGGACCGCGAAATGATCCTGCCCATTAAATTTTGGCAGACAAATATCAGCAAGCCCCCCTTGCACCAGGGAATAGCCCTGCAAATATTTTTTCCCCCCGTGAAGCCCCCGCGGTGAGCACGGGGCAATTTGTGCCCGGTGCGACAGGGCAGTTGCCTAGTGGTGAATTTTTCATTTTGAAAAAATTTTTAATACCAGACCTGTATCTACAGCTAGTTTAACCAATACCTGTTCAATATGGCTGACTTTTCTCTCACTCAGGAGGATCTGCAATTGTTGATTGCTGCCAACGCCCACTTGGGATCCAAGAACACCAACGTTCACAACACCTCATACATCTACAAGACCAGACCAGATGGTGTTAACATCATCAACGTCAACAAGACTTGGGAGAAGATCGTTCTTGCTGCAAGAATCATTGCTGCTATTCCAAACCCAGCTGACGTTGTTGCCGTCTCTTCTAGAATCTACGGTCAAAGAGCTGTTCTCAAGTTTGCTTCCCACACTGGTGCTACTGCCATTGCTGGTAGATTCACTCCAGGTTCCTTCACCAACTACATCACCAGATCTTTCAAAGAGCCAAGATTAATCATCGTGACAGACCCAAGAACTGATGCTCAAGCCATCAAGGAGTCTTCTTACGTCAACATCCCAGTCATCGCTTTGGTCGACTGTGACTCTCCAGCTGAGTACATTGATGTGGCCATTCCATGCAACAACAAGGGTAAGCACTCCACTGGTTTGATCTGGTGGTTGCTTGCCAGAGAGGTCTTGAGACTTAGAGGTACTCTTTTGAGCAGAGAAGAGCCATGGGCTGTCATGCCAGATTTGTACTTTTACAGAGACCCTGAAGAACCAACATATGAGGCCAGCGCTGCTGACGAACTTGCTGACGCTGAAGAGGCTGCTGCCGAGACCGGAGAGGCTGAGTGGACTGCTGAGCCAACCAACGCTGACTGGGCTCAGTCCTCCTCTGCTGCCGACTGGGCTGCTGAGGGTGCTGAGCAGACCGAGAACACTGAGTCGTGGTAGTTTTAGATACTATATCTCTATCTGTTAGCAAAATCTAAGTCAAGTAATACATACATTGGTTAAAATTGTGGCCTCTAATGGCGCTGATAGTGTACAAAAAACTTCCCTAAAAAAATGCTTGTTTATGCTCCCAATTAAAATTATTAAAATTGTGGTTCGAAAACGTTTGCATTAAGTTCCTAGTGGTGCTCTTGACTCTTTCTCTGGCATTTATCATTATATTGCAGCTGGTGAGTCAGATTGTTGTGACTCCCGTTTTAGCCTCGAATCGAGAGGAGCACTAGCTAATGGGTAAACCTATTATTTCTGTCTTTTGGCCCTCAGATTTACTGAAGACGAGCCAGATTGACCGTCTGGTTGTTGTGGGTTACAAACTCAACAACAAGATTGTGATCATCGATTATATTTCACAATCGAACCTTGAAAAACTGGACTCAAAAATGGTCAAGAATGACTTGTGTTTGGAGATCATCGGTACAATAAATTTCCACCATGGCAATTATAGAAAATTCGAATTCGATTCGCAAAGCGGGTTCCCGACCATGCAGCCCAATGAGAATCTCATTCTATTCAAACCTCCACTCTCCAAGAAACTAGAGTACTACTCGATAGATCCCATATCTGTGGATATATTTTGGACAGATGCATCACATGAATTGATAATAGATAATCACGCAAAAGACAACAAGCTATCATTGCACTTTCCCTCAGTGTCGACAACCAAGGATTTGAACGAAGTGATGAAGTTCATCAACCTTACAGAATATTCCAGATACAAGCTTTTGAACTCTCACAATGATAGGAACTCTCTTTATTCCACTGTTTTCAACTCCCTTTTTAATTGGGTTGGGGCCATAATACTCTTCCTTTATTGTGCTACAGTGCAACCTTTTTTCAAGTTGATGATATTAATTCTGAACTATCCTCTTTGGTGGCATCATGAGACAAAAAGAAGCGTCACTTTGAGCACCTGCAGTTTCGTTTTGCATCAGTTGAACTTCAGATGCAAACAGTTCCACCACCTTCCTCATCAATTTCAAAAGCTCCGAGATTCTAAGCTCGAGACAGAGAAACTAATAATCAAAGGGACCAGATTTTCCCCGAGCGAGTACATCAAGTTCTATAACTCCCTTTGGTTAATACTTAATGATTTGTTGTTGGGTGTTATCATTTCCAATCTGCTCGCCAAATATCACGATGATCTGGTCACCGGCACAAATTCGCTTCTCGAAAGCTTCGAGCATAGTCTGTCTCATCTGATCAAGTGGTTGATGAACTCCCCTGGAGGTTTCAAGCTAAATAATGAACTGGCTGAGTTTTTTGGCGAGCTTTTCATGTGGGTATTAGACTTCTGGAATGTGTTTGTTTTGCATAACATGATGAAATATTCATCAGCAATCATCAGATCGATAACAATCATTGTTAAGTTTGGAGGCTCTAACATATTCATTGCTGCAATCATTGATCTTTTGGATCTCACAACTTTGCACTTACGTTGCTTTTACTTTGCATCAACTCGTGTTTTCAATTGGCAATCGCATATTTTGAGATCATTGTTCAGGTTGTTTTATGGGAAGAAATATAACATTCTACGAAATAGAATTGACTCCAACAACTATGAATTTGATCAACTCTTGTTTGGAATCATTATATTCACCTTGTTGATGTATCTTCTCCCCACAGTCATTGCGTTTTACCTGAGTTTTGTTGTTGGAAGATTACTCACATTGGCCCTGGGTACAACTTTTTGTTTTGCATTGGTAACACTTAATCACTTACCAATTGTTGTCTTGCTTCTCAAGGCCAAACATAAAGAGAGATTACCAGGTGGTATAATTTTCACGTCCGAGGTGACAAGTGACGGCAATCTGTTTTTCAGACTGATGGCTAGACCGCTGGGAATGAAAGAGCTCATGGACAGTCACCTGAGGTCCATGATGAATTTCAATATCCATAATCTCAAAGAATTCTACGATGAGCGATATCAGGTAGCAATAGACGACATTATGGATCAATGGAATCGTGTGTCTCTTGTGAGAATAGTACGAAAAATCATCCTAGGGGAGTTCATAAGCAGTATGGATTATAAAAGGTTGTTTTAGTGTATAATAACACGTATTTCTATCGTTAAACATTATGTACAGTCGATTATTTTCTCTTCTTGGTTGGGGCTTCGGCAGCGGCCTTCAGCTTCTTTGGAGCACCCTTACCTCTCTTTTTCAACATAGTAACTCTTCTTTGTCTATATTCTTCATCTTCATTGACCAATCTGAAATCGTCAACACGCCAAAGTTTCGCTATCTGGAAGGCAGTTGGGAAATCTGCTGGTCCGTAATAGTTCGAAAGAATCTGACCCTTGAGTGGTTTCCGTAAAATGTGAGCACCAGTCCGTAATTGTTCTGGATTATATGTAGTCCTGAAGATCTTGCACTGTAGCTTGGTCAGCTCCTTGAGCTTGGTCAAGTCCGGACTTCTGAAAAGTTTGCTGGCCATTCTAGTAAACCTGATAAATTTGTGGTATTTTCAGCTTTTTTTGATTTTTGGTTTTTCGGCACTGAGCTTACACTGCCAAACTTTTTGTGAAATCATACCTAAAGAGCTTAAATAGTTTAGATTTCTGATAAATGAATCATGGCAGTATATTTCAAGAGCTAGCTTTGATCACCAATGATCTTGACAATTTCATTCCTTTGGGAACATTATTTGTTTATGGACGTCCTCCTTTGCTCGCGAAAGGCATCTATGCTCCTGATGGATGGTGTTGGCTTGAACTGCCATATCAATACGATTCTGAATTAGGTCTAGGTCTGGGTCTAAGTCCTCTGATGGCCGATCTTTCTTATTTGAATCTCCGTGGTCATGCACGTCTTACGTACAAGGCCCTCAACTCTCAAATCAGTGTGTTACGCTTATACATCCTTCCAGATGATACGAAACACAGTGCTATAGTGCGCAAATTCAGAACTGGCTATGTTCGAGGACGACGGCCAGAAAGTTGGCATACGAAAATGTACAAATCCATAATTACCAATTTGGTCCGAATTCTTGACTATGATGAAAGATCTTGGAACATCAGTTCGAACTTAGAGCTTATAAATTATTTGACTAATGCTCAAGTTATCGCATTCCCTGCTATCGCCCGTTTCAAACCCTATGATATGGCAGATTTGGGTAAGGCTTATATTGAGGATTCTTTTGACCATCATCTAAAAAGAATGGTCAACAACAGATCTTTTTCACGTGGCTACCAGGAACTCAAAATGAGTTCGCCAGAAAATAGACTGATTGATATTTACAGCAGGATCCAATCACCCGATTTCGATTTTACTAGCATGGATTGCCATACAAAGGAGTTAATTGACCAAATCTTTTCGGGAAATATTCCTGGGATAAAGAGCCAGTTGTACGAGTATCAGAGACGCAGCGTCGCCAAAATGCTTGAAAGAGAAGTCATGGTAAAATCAGTCCTTGCTCCAAACTGCACTGAATTTACTAGATTTGGCACAAGTCATTTCTTTGATATTCAGAGTGTCATGCTGCTTTGCAAACCTTCGTTTTATTCAACCCCAAGAGGAGGTATTCTAGCAGAAGATATGGGTCTAGGAAAAACATGCATATGTCTTGCATTAATATGTCTATCGAAGTATCAAGTTTCAGAAATTCCTCATGACCAAATGTCGAACACAAGAAGAACAAAACTCTCAAGTCTACTGGACACATGTGCGAAGAATATTAACCGAAACTCCATTGAATGGAAGCAATTTTATCACGAGCTACCACCTGCTTGCGTGAAAAGTTTGGAAGCTAACCCTGCATACTTTGAGGTGTCTGAATTCAAAGTGCCAACATATAGTACCAGGTCAAGTCAAGATGTGAGTATAGAAACAAAAAAGCTATTTGTATCGTCAGCTTCCTTAGTGGTTGTTCCAGATAATTTATTTCATCAGTGGAAGATTGAAATCAGAAAGCATGTTATTGACGGGTATCTCAAAATTCTGGAAATTCGAGGTCAAAGTCAGCTTCCTCGAAGTACTATCGAGCTTAATGAGTATGACATTGTTCTGATATCCCTAAACTACTTTTCAAAGCAGTCTGAAAATCCTAATTCTGTCCTTCGTTCAATTTATTGGAAACGACTAATCATTGACGAAGGCCATTCGATGAACTCAAAATCCACGAGAGCTGTTTTGCTGGCTAAGCAACTAGCTGTGGAACGCAAATGGACCATAACCGGTACGCCTACCTCGGGCTTGACCAATTTACACGTTGAAGAAAAAGAGGAAGAGTACAACATAAAGAAAAGGTTCAATGCTCGAGATGATTTGGTCAAAATAGGAGCTGTTGTAGCTAATTACCTGAAAATCGAACCATGGAGCTCAAACGCAAAGCTATGGTTGAGCGATGTTATCAAACCGTTTGAAAATAATAGCATGAATGGAGACCACCAATTGGCCCAGATTTTGCAAAACTTGCTTGTTAGACACCTAGTTAGAGATGTTGAGTTTGATGTGAAGCTCCCCAAATTGACTCACCATGCTGTGTTCTTGAGGCCGTCTTTTTTTGATAAGCTCTCAATTAATCTCTTCATCGCCGTTCTTGCTACCAATGCTGTCACCTCAGAGAGAACAGATAAAGATTATATGTTTCATCCTTCCAATAAATCGATGCTTAGACGTTTGATCAACAACTTACAGAAGGCTACATTTTACTGGACAGGATTTTCTATTCAAGATATTGAGAATCTACTGAGCATTTGCAACTACGCTCTAAACTCGATAAAGAACAATTACAGTGATCATGATAAAAAGTTACTGGAAAGCTCCATATACACTGCAAAAGTTGCATTGAGCAACTCACGATGGCGTACGTGCTGTAGTGTTCATGAGATGAGTTACTTTGTTTCCAATTTGCCGCAGATTTTTCACAGATCGATGTCTGTTGCAAATTATGAGTACGAGCTGGATGATTACCAGAATCCTATTGGAGTCTATGGATATCCTCAACTCAATTCGATACAAAAATTGTACTTCAAAAACAGGTTAACTCAAAATAGCTCTGAGTTTGAAGCCAAGCTGGAGGAAACCTCCAAACAGTTTTGGATAAATTACTGGAAATCGAATAGTTCAGGGGACACCAAGAGGAAAGGTCCAACCAGAGTGTCGAATCAAGACAGCATTGATTTGGAGAGCATCAAGCTGATCAATCATGAACCTAAATGGAAATCTAAATTTGATCCAGCTAAGGAGGAGCTAAAAATGACAAACCCGTTGCACGAGCGCAAAAGAAGACAAGACGGACAAAATCACCAATCTCCACAGAAGAAAATCAAGTTCATTCCTGAAGGGCGTCACACTCCCATGACACCGGATCCCATTGAAATCGAAGGTAACTTTTCTTCTAGTTTGAGAAATGCAAAGATTGTTGGTACAGCTTCAGTCAAGCTATCCTACCTGACATCTAGATTACTGGAGAATCAATCTCTGGGAATAAAGTCAATAGTTTTCTACGAGTTCGAAAACAGTGCATATTATCTCACTGAATTGTTGGATCTATTGGGCATGAATTATTTGATGTATTCCACATATGTCAAAATATCGGAACGGTCGAATAATCTAGCAAGATTCGATCTCTGGGACCCGTTGACTAGCGGAGGTATCGTTTTGGTGATGGATGTAAAGCTAGCATCTCATGGTTTGACCATCATATCTGCCACAAACGTTTTCTTTATCAATCCTATTTGGAATAAGACCGTCGAAGCTCAAGCAATTAAGCGTTCTCACAGGATTGGCCAGACAAAAGAAGTGCATGTGGAAACTCTAATTCTTGATAACACAATCGAGAAAGAGATGTATCTCAAGAGAAGTCAGGAGAACACTGATGATAGTAAGGAATTAATTGACAATTCAGGAATGCAGGAGTATATTATGCGATTTGAGTTCTTGAAATTGTTTGAGCAATTTCAGCAGGAATACGAGCCTGTAAGGTCTGATACAAAACACACATTTGACCTCAGAGCGATCAATGATGACTTCGATGACGGATTGAAGCTGTTTGGGTTCCAAAGTGAGGTCCAAAATAATATTAGAACATGGAAACTTCCCTTGTTCACGGAATCGAGTTTAGCGAGAATCACGGAAAACGAGTCAAGAGTGAAAAGTGATCCAGTTGATATTTCGAAAGCAGACTTTCACACTTTGGGGGAAACCCAACAAAACCCAAACATATTTGAAGTTTTGAAGAGCAGAAGAAAAGCAGTCCATTTTGGCGAACTCAAAACGAACGGACAATAAGCGATCCATCGATAGACCCACTGACTAGTTTTCCATCACAATAGTCAACGTCTAGCACAGTTCCCAGGTGACCGTCGAGCCGGCTGATCAGTCTACGAGTCGCAAATTCCCAGACACAAACGTGGGTGTTGTTCGACCCGCTAATCACATATTCCTTCCCATCTGTTTTTTTCACAACTCTGGTGCGCACCAAGTAGTCTTCAGGCGACGCTTTGGATCCATCGAATATATATGGTTTGGCTCTCAATCCGGTGGTGTAAAGTCTTGCATCAAAATATTTGATCGTATTGTCCACAGACTTTGACACCAGGTAAGACTCGTCTGCGGACAAACACAAAGATGTGACATTACTTGTCTGATTTGTTTCTTTCCAACACAACGTATTCCTCTTTCTTGCATCATATGACATGACTGTCGGGTCTATTCCTGCAAAATAAAATCTCTGATCTTTGCTATCAATGCAACAAGAAAGAACAGGATATTTATTCTGTATGGTATCAATTTCGAACCTTGACCGTGAATCCCACAATTTAGCGGTCCCGTCGTCTGAGCATGAGACCAATAGGTCATTTTCGGAATTGGAAATTTCGTTTACACATCGTTTATGATGGTAAGTTTTGATTTTCTTATTCTTATTGATGTCAAACAAACACGCAGTGGAGTCCGCAGATGCAACAAATATGTGCTGGTCATTTATTTGGGACCATCTGATACTGGTGATGGCAGATTTAGTAATATGAGCAACATCGTAATCGTATTGTATTTCTTCTCTAATAAGGTCCGGAGACTCAGGTATGTTCCATAAAATCAGCTGGCGGTCAACACCCCCTGCAGCTAATAGATTGCCTCTCGAATTAAATCTATTAGCCAGGACAGGACCTTTGTGGCCTGTCAATCGCAAAACAAACGGAGACAGACCGTTGTCTTGATGCACCACAAGAGACATAAACCAGAGCTTGAAAATTAATTTATTATCGACGCGTCGATTTTCCCCCAGATTACGTTATGCAGCCCTGTAACCAGCCCACCACTGGGGAAGTACTGATTTTTCATTGGGCAATCAAAGTAGTTTCTTTAGTCTTTGACTTGTTTTATCCATGCTTTCCAGAACAATTGCATTTGCTTCCAGATCCAACAGACTGGCTTTGACCAGATTCTACAGTGAGGGATCCACTGGATCTACCCGCTCTGACGGCTCGTCCGACGCTTTCACCGTATGTCTTACGCATTATGACTGCTAATACTAACCTCTTTAGAAACGTGAGAAGGCACAAGAAGATTTTTACATCAAGAAGCATCAAGCTGAACAGATTGCCAAGCTGAAAGAGCAATTGGCCAAGCAGAAGGAGCAGCTCGACAACCTCGAGTCCACCTTCAAGAAGGATTAACGATTTATTCCACTAAATTTATCCAGTACGTAACGTTACGAATACTTTTTAAACACATGTCAATTCAGTAAGGGTTGCCCCATCGACTAGTTCAGTTCAATTTAGGTCTTTTGACATTGTCGAGAGAACTTGCGTCCTCGTCAACGGCACCTGGGCCCTCGTTGGCCTTCAATAGTGGCGTGGAGATGTCGGCGTGGAAGTCCTTGATGATCGAGTCCACATCATCAATCGTAAGGGGTCTAACGTCTCCCAACTTCTTGATCTTGGTAGTAACCTCCTTGACTTGGTCGTCGGACAAATTCAAGTTCAGTTGCTCAACTCTGCTCTTGATGGCGTTCCAGCCGGTAAGTCTGTTAGCAAAGTGAATGTAACGAGACAGACCAAAGTCTGAAGGGTTGAGGATTTCGTAGGTCGAAGGGTTGGCAAGAATGGCCTTGGCATGGATTCCGGCCTTGTGAGTGAACGCACAGAAACCGGTGATTGGGTTGTTGAAAGGAATATTCACCTGCACAGCCTCAGCAACAAGATTCTCGAGGTCTCTAAGCTTGTGCAACTTGTATTTGGACATGACGTACTCTCTGTCAGCAGCAATCATTCTGGCCATCAGTCCTCCCAAAGGAGTGATACCGTTTCTTTCACCAATACCCAACACGGAAACATCGATTAATTTAGCTCCGGCCTCCAAAGCAGTGTAGGCGTTAGCAATAGCACATCCGGTATCGTTGTGGAAATGGCACTCGATATCACAAGAAACAACGGACTTCAGGGTCTTGACGAGCTCGTACACTTGTCTAGGGTTGGCACATCCAACAGTGTCAGCAATACCAACTCTGTTGACACCAATCTTATCAACTGTCTTGTAAATGTTGAGCAAGTCGACGATGTCCGATCTGAAAGAGTCCTCAGACGAAAATCTAATTTCAATACCTTTGGACTTGACAAATTCGATCACTTCCACGGCAGATTTGGTGATGTAGGACATATCTTTACCGTGGGAGTATTGTCTTAAAAATTGAGAGGTTCCAATGACAACATCAACACCGTCAACACCAGTTTCAACAGCAACTTTGGCGTCATCCATGTGACAACGGATGTGAGTCAGAATTTTAGCTTTCAGGCCCAATTTACAGATAGCCTCACAGTCGATTCTACTTTGCTCAGATGCAACAGGAGAAGTCAGCTCAATGTAGTCAACTCCAAAGTCGTCCAGAGCTTTGGCAATCTCGATCTTCTTTTCGGTAGTGAAGAAAGCATTAGCAAATTGTTCACCTTCTCTCAAGGTGGATTCGATAAGTTGAAAGGATCTGACGTTGGAGAGATAATCACTAGGATTAGGTCCGTATGGGTTAGCTTGGACCCTTTTGTGCTGTTCTTCAGACACTTTTTGGTAATTATCTAGCATGTTAGGAGACTGTTTTTCCTGAAAACTTACCTAATGAAGACATAACTCTTAGTTATTGATACTAAATTCCGCCTATAGAAATTAGTCAGAGATGAAATTTTACATCAAAATCCGGTCTACACGACCTGCAAAAGATAATTTTGAAGGATATATTTCATTGAATTACTATGATAAATATTCGTATCCTGTGCCATCGTCATCACGTGCAAGATATTGCTCATCAATAAGCACTTCGATCGCTTTCTTTATATCAGCAACTGTAGGCTTGAACCGATCAATCATTTTGTAAACCTCGCTAGTCAGTTGTTCGTGCTTGTAGTGCTTCCGAGCTTTCATCACTCTGACAATAGACGCCTTCAAAATTCCGTGATGACGCATCTGGATCTCTGTGTTGGTGTCATTTTCTTCATTCTTGGAGTCTGTGATCTTCACTCCAAGCGCAAAATTGACCTTTATCCGCTTAGAAGTATATTCCTTCACGATCCTAAAAGTAGTATGTGGCTTTGTCACTGCATCCTCGCCAGGAGGATTCTGGATCAATAGTTTGTTCTTGACTAAAGGTACTATGTTGGCTTTGAAAACTTCCACTGGGGCCGCGGTGGCTTCCAGGAGTTCAGCAACGCTCAATTCATCTGCCGTATTGAAAGGATGTAAAATAGCCATTTGGAACAAAGTGACGGTAAACAAAAATGGTGGTTTACCAGGCTTGGAGATGTTGGCCTTGAGTTCCACTTTGGATCGGTTCCAAATCCAGCTCAATTGTCTTCCAGGGAACTTAGACTGGTATATAGCGGCGAACTTCTCTTGAGTATTGATCAACATCGGTGGCAGCAAGATTGATTCGTTACTTTTATTAAAAATTGACTGCCATGCTCCCGAATCCAAAATCCTAGGTTCCAAATCAGAAACGAAATCTTTAGGGTTTGGCTCTTGCATGATAGTTTCCTTGTACAGAGAACCCAAATCCTTGGAAACTCTGATATCGTTGAACATGTTTGTGATCTTGTTGGTGTACTCTTGGGTATTGGCGGTTCTCAAATTTCCAATAATGAGTTCCTCCCTTTCCTCATCTTCGGGAGTCATGGTAGATCCCATCAGTCTCTTGGACAAGAATCTTCTGTACCAAACCTCGAAACTCTCTTTATCGTCAATAAATTTGAATACAGTCATAAGCTCCTCGATAGACATATCTTCAGGTCTTTTCCTCAACATCTCATCTGCATATTTGGCAAGCAGATCAGGTGTCTTGGACTTGGACTTGTCTTTAGGTGTAGCAATTGGATTGTAATTAATGAATGCCTGGCATGCGCTATCCAGAGCCTTTACAAACGCTTCGTGGTTTTCGAACGACTCCTTCACCACACCTTGGAATTTGTAATAAACTTTCAGAAGAGTTTGAATGTATGTTTTGGCGTCTATCTCAAAAGTTAGTCCTTTTCTCTGCTTAGGTTTGGATTCGTCCTCTCCTTGCATGCTCTGACTTCTCTGGTGTGCTTCAAGTTGGGCCTTCAGTTCTTCAACTGCATTCAAGCCCTGCTGTTTAATATAGGCTTGGAACTGTTGTAAAAATGGATGTATGGTCATTGGCACCCGTCTCAAAAGGTGGTACATTCTTCGAATATCTGAGTAGCGCTCTTGATCAAGTAGTGGAGTCAACTCCGAACGGATAGTGTCTGCGTGATTCGTGATAAGGACTTCATTTAGACAGTCGTTAAGAGACCTTCTCGTATGATCATTCAACTCCTCCAAACGCTTGAGCTCTTCTTCTATTCTTTGTTCAGCTTTCACAAGATAATTGACAATGCCATAATCCCTGATAAAGTTTTGTGATTCCTCAGCATAAAAGTTGTAAGTTTCAGTGAGGAAGGATTTCTCAAAATCGTTGATATAAACAGACAAGTTTTGCTTCTTCAGGTCATTGACATCAAACCCAAGTAATACAAATGACTTGATGGCAACACTAAGATTACCAATGGAATCAATCTTTTTCAATCTCTGATCGCGAATTTGTTCCATAATCTCTGTCATGAGAGTATCTAGGTTCGTGTGGAACTTGTAATCTCTCCATGAGAGAAGGCACAAACTGAGAATGTCATAGATCTCTCGGTGGCCATCTCCCCTCTCCTTTGTGACCCAGTATCTATTTATGTAATCCAGGACATCGTTGAGTCTCGTAGACCCAATCAGGTATCTTTCCCATGTTCTGATATAAAATTCAAGGAAAGATTCGTTTTCCTTTTGTTTCAAGTTCTCCAAGTAGTATTTGAGATAGCTCTTGAGCTTGGCATACAGTTCGCCACCAACTAGTCGCACAGATCCGTCACCCGGTCCTACTCCAACATTTGAAGCAGTAGGTCTTCTGGATGATGCCGCCGTGCAGTAATCATACACCTTCGTGTATGTCTGTGTGTACATGAATGAGTCCAATGAGGAGTTATTCTCATCTCCTAAAATTACATGAATGGCAGGCTCAATTTCCTTCCATGTTCGATCCAAGAATGAGTTGGACATATTTCACCAAAACGCTGTCTTGGCTCAAAGAATGACTAAATAGTTGGGATTGATATAAATTGTTCAAACTTGATAGATCCTGGATCAAAAAAATAGTCTCGAGATCTGTTCAAACACCTTTTTGTCTTGTCCCCTTTATTTGTTTGCCACAAATGTTTTTAAGTTGAAAAAACACTCGCGTGTAAAGGTCAAAAAATCGTCTATAATTTAAAACGTAGCTGCGAACTTTTAATGCGGTATATAAAATGCTAAGAGAGTCTCTGTTCGTTCCTGTTGACAATCTGGACAACCCTGATGATACTGATCGTGAAAGTGATGCACCAGACAACAAGAATGATGAATAGGAATGCTGCAAGGGTCCTTTGGCGGTCGCACATCGAGGAAAACAAAGCAGGATTGTTGGGAATCGGCATGTTGCCTGTGCAAACCCATCGTGAATCGTAAAGCGAATTGAAACTCAAAGCAAGGTTTGCCGATGAGAAGATAACAAAAACGAGTTCACACATGATCAATCTCAACTTAGCCTGAGGATCTCGTAGACCCAATGGCTGAGACGTAAACTCATCGTAACTGATGTAAAGAAGATAAAGTATTGCCACGGACTGCACCACAATGGCCATTATTGTACTTGGCTGCTGCGAAACGTGGTCGGCGCGGTCCAAGTGGTCATTCAGAACTGCTATTCTTGCTGCCAGTCCGAGCGCAACACATGAAAGAGTGAGGGTGAACATCCTGAAAAACAGCGGGATATAAGAGTTGTTCATCAAAATATCATTGAATTGAGGCATCCATTCTTTTTTGTTCTCCGATATCCAGTATCCAGCCTTGGTACGGTATCTGGTCTTATCGTAGGGCCCAGAGTTGTTACCACTAAACTCACCGCTCTCGCTATAGGACGAATCTACAAAGCCATTGTAGACACGATGCAGCTTTTCCTCTCCATTCCATTTCTGATCCAAATTGTAGCTGTTCAAAACAGATTCACCTCCAACCTTGCTGACTTGATTAGGCGCATAAGCATCAATATTGCGGAAAGTGGAGATGAAACGGTTCCACGAACTTGGGCCGCCAGAGTTTTTATCTTGTGCAAAATGCAGGACCTCTTCGCCCCTCTCAGCTCCCTCCACAACAAAGGCGGGCAGCGGTTGTATTTTATGACGATACTGTTTCGGAGTCTTGAGAAATATATCTGGTCCTAAATGTGAAGCGCTTGATAGTGTATTTGTGTTCATTCCTGAACCATAGCTGGATTCAGGGTTTGTTTCAACCATCCTAATCGGTCTTTCCAAATACTGTAGAAAATCCGGCAAGAATTGGAGTCTCTCGTCTGTGGAGTATGTAGTGTTTTCGGATGAGATTCTCGGTTGAAATACGAACTAAATATTGCCACACCTCTACACCACAACAGATCTCTAGTGCACATGTGCACTAATGCTCTACGTTGGGTTTGCTTCGACATTCCGCAAAGGAACTTGAGTGAGGAAAGATTGGTGTGCAATTGTCTAAATTGACATTTGTTCGTCACAGGCTTATTGTCACGTCGAGAATAATTGTAGCACTCTCTTAATCAAATTCACATGATTTTTAAAAACCACGCTGAGAAGATATACACAAACGCATTACGAAGACCAGCGTGTCTGTCTTTCTTTTCCAACGAATACCAAGACATACACACCGGATTTGACGAGACTAGCGAGGCCGACACTCACAAATTGCGGCTGCTTCTGCTCGGGGGCAGATATGTATTGCTTACGTAATCGAGAGAGACCTGGCTGGTAGCAACTATACGACAAATTTCAATTAACATGTTATAGTCCTGAGTGCGTTTTTGATCAGCGCCCCATATACACAAATCGATCAAAATGCTTCGTACAGTCCCCAGGTCAAAACTGTTGTACACAGGAGCTTGGCGAGCCCATAGATACCACTCCGTCTCGGAGAGCATCAAATCCGAAATCAAATCTCATCCTATCTACATTGTTTGTCTTCCGGTTACCACGCGCAAGATTTTCTTCTTCTGTCAATATACACAAAATGCGCTACCCAATGGCAAAGAAGGTTTGGATACAAAGGTGGTGAATTGGGCTGCAAGGGCATGGAACAAGCTTGAAAACTCAAACAACAGAATAAATAAATCGATTGTTGGACTGATGCATCGCCTTTTGAAAGAGATCCCCTGGACTGAAACCTGTTTGAAGTCTATTCCATCCCAAAATAAGATCACGAGGTATCTCAAAAGCTACCGATCTGCTGATAGAGACTCCAATTCCGAGGAGAAGGAGGATATTGCCGATAGAAAATTACATCCGGGCACTTTGAAGCAGTTACAGCTATCACCCGAAGAATTGGAGCCAATTCCCTTATATTACCCATCATCGCTTTTATCGAGCGAGAATATCAACAGCCATCTATTGCAGACCATCAATGACAGCTCAGAATATCACAAGAAATACCTGCTTATCGATCTATTACTACTCCCAATGACCATTCCGTTTGCCTTAGTGCCTCTGCTACCCAATGTTCCGGGGTTTTACCTTGCATACAGGGCTTATTGTCATTTAACAGCACTAAATGGAGTTAATCATTTGCGCTACTTAATGGACCTTAAGGGCGGCGAAACCCATCATTTGGAAATGATTGGTCTTGAAAATGTGCATGAATTGTTTCTTGACTCACAAGACGCAGAAACCCGGTCTGACGTGCACGATCATCTAAATGGTGACGCAGCCGATGAAAAGCTACTTCTCACAGAAGACTCAATTAAAAAGATATGCGAAACTTTTGGTATCGAATCGTCTGTTCCCAGTCTACATGTTGCATTGTATCAGGAACGCAAGCGATTGAAGAACAAAAACGTTAAGAATACGTCCGACTCATAGGTATATATCCGCTACCAATTAATTATACTTTACATACAACACGTGACCTCGTGTAAGGGTTGAACCTTGGAGGGTTTCCATAACAAGTGGAAAAACTCCATTAGTTTGCTGGCAAAAAAACAGGGGAGCACACGACCATCTCGACGAGACCTGTCCACTATAAATTAAAAATCTTTTTGCTTTATAATTTTTTATACCAAAAGTAATTATCCCAGGATGAGAGCTAAGTGGAGAAAGAAGAGAGTTAGAAGACTTAAGAGAAAGAGACGGAAGGTCAGAGCTAGATCCAAATAAGTAAATTGGCGGACGGAGGATAGTCCGAGCAATAGCTGAATAGATGCCCGTTTTTGAAATTGTTTGTTTTAGGTCATTCAGTCAACTATTCGAAAGAACTTGATTCTCTTCAATCTGGATATGCATTGAATGTCTTTCCACTGTTTATATTTAGTGTGTCCGTTAATATACTTGAAATTGGATATATTTCAGTAGCAGCCAAACATCCAAGATATGTTATACCAAGGAACTTCTTCGTTTGATTCCGCTTGACTAAATTGCGATTGAGGATGTTGAACGTTATTCGTACTACGGACCTTAGTCAATTGTGGTATATGTCGATCAAGATCCAATGGTGACGCGGTGGCTGTATTCATATTATTGTTTTCATCCGTGTTGAGTCCTAAAATGAGCGTTGTGCTCGCCAAACACTCAAAGGAATTTGAATATTGGCAGCTGGAGGATAGCTCCTCAGCATTGAACGAGCGGTTTATATCCTGTATCCACTTGAGGGTTTCGTTGCCCAGAAGCTGGCCAACGTCTTTGCGATTTAGCGCCAATGCGTCTGTTTTGTAGCTTTCTGTCTCTGGCGCTGCGCTATCTGAGTGCTGAGAGGTTGTTCTTTTTGGGACCATTTCTCTTTGATATGGATGCTTGCCTTCTAGAGCAAGAGACGCATTGTTCTGACTGGATGTAGGTCTCCAGCGGACCAGCCTTTCTTCCATCATGTCGACCAACCAGTGTGATGTAGGGAAAAATCTGTTTGATTGGCGTTGAATTACTTTGGACCGCAGGCTAGGTATTGTTTCCGACGGATTCAGTGAAACAGGTGGCTTATGTGTTGGCGATTCTTCGAGGGTGTTTGTGCTCCAGAGAGATCCAGAGCTAAGTTCCATGAACAGCAGTAGTTTGTTTAGGGTAAAAAAATATCCTCTGCCCTTTTTTTTTTGGCGGCCGGTCGTGCGTCCACCACAGCAACACTTTTTATGGGTTTTGAACAAAACATCTTTCGATTGAAACACAGAGAGTGATGGCCAATTGATTTAATCGATAAAGTAAAGTACATTTCGGATAAATTCAAGACTACGAAAGATCAATATATCATAAGCATAAGCTCTCGGTGGTAAAAACCATATTTGGCATTTAAAAACTAAAGAAAATCGCTCTTCAATCGGAAAGACATACGTCACAATACAATCATCATGGATTTGGATTCAGACGTCCAAATGGAGGACGCCATAGAGCAAACACAACCAGAGATCACAGAGAAAGAAACCATTTCCTCACAGTTCCCAACAATTACAAACCCAAGCACCCAGAGGGACACGTTAGACGGCTGGATAGAACAACTGAGCCAATGTAAGCCATTGAGTGAAGAATCAGTCAAACAGCTTTGTTCGATGGCCGTCGAAGTTTTGAAGGGCGAGGAAAACGTCCAACCAGTCCAGGTTCCGGTCACAATTTGTGGAGATATCCATGGCCAGTTTCACGATTTGATGGAGTTGTTCAAAATCGGAGGGCCTTGTCCAGACACTAATTACTTGTTCATGGGTGACTATGTTGACCGGGGTTACTACTCTGTTGAGACCGTGAGTTATTTGGTGGCAATGAAAGTCAGATATCCACGGAGAATCACCATTTTAAGAGGAAATCACGAGTCAAGGCAAATTACACAGGTTTACGGATTTTATGACGAATGCTTCAGAAAGTATGGCTCTGCTAATGTTTGGAAGACTTTTACGGATTTGTTCGATTACTTCCCAATCACAGCCCTTGTTGACAACTCCATTTTCTGCCTTCACGGTGGGCTATCGCCTATGATCGAATCGATTGACCAAGTGAGAGAACTAAACAGAATCCAGGAGGTTCCGCACGAGGGACCTATGTGTGATCTGTTGTGGTCGGATCCTGATGATAGAGGAGGATGGGGAATATCTCCAAGAGGTGCTGGTTTCACTTTCGGTCAAGACATATCTGAACAATTCAATCACACGAACGGCCTTTCTTTGATTGCGAGGGCCCATCAACTTGTTATGGAGGGATACGGTTGGTCGCACCAGGATTTGGTGGTGACTATTTTTTCTGCCCCTAATTATTGCTACAGATGTGGCAACCAGGCCGCTATTATGGAGGTTGATGAAAACCACAACAGAGATTTCTTGCAATATGATCCTTCTGTTCGTCCTGGCGAGCCTACTGTTACGAGAAAAACTCCGGATTACTTCCTATGACGTGCTATTTTCCTAACCATTACAGTTACTAAATTTGGTATATTTTGTATTACCAACATTCATTCATACTTTGACTCCAAAACTATTTAACGATTTGAAAGCTCCAGGGAACGGTGAGATGAACGGTTTTGTCATCGTCAACGAATTTGGAGATGGCATTGTACGAGCCTCTAGCTAGTAGTCCGCTAGGTGCTTCCACCTCATCAAACACCTTTTCGTAGAATGGCTTGTCTTCAGTGCAAGGAGCAAACGATCCGAGGGGTTCGTCCATTTTATCCACCGTGATTCCTGTCTTCTTGACAGCCTGCAGGTACCTCAGGCCGGTAATAATTTCGCCTTGAATCTTGAACTTGATCACCAGCTGATAGATGCTCTTCTCCTTGATTTTAAAAGACACCTTTGTGTCCTTCACGTCTTCGAGCTCCACAACCACTGGTGGTTCGCCACGGATGTTGAGGGTCATGGATAAAATCACAACGGTTCGTTTGTCACCATCTTTGATTGGCAACAATGCACCTGTGTTCAGCCCAAGAGAACGCTTCCACTTGTTCAGCGACTCGTCATTGGCATCCAACTGCGCATACTCCTGGATTGTCTTTTTTTCTCCAACTTTGAAGCCCGGAACTTCTTCAGGAACCAATTCACTATCTGACATGGTTTCGAAAATAAACACGGTTTTGGCGAAATTGGCAGAATTCTGGAGACACAAAATTTTAATTGATGAAAAATATTGTTCTTAAACAATGTGTCTACCGCCTAGCACAGAATTGCCAAATTTGAGTTTGGGTGACCAAAAATCAGTGCTGGACACTCTTTTTGAGCCGTGCGACACGCTGGCGAGCTATCTGATTCCAAAAGTATTCAGCAAACCCTACAGCTCGTACAACTTATTGATCGAAGCATGCAGAGATCAATTGATACAGCTTTTCGAACAGTACACCCAAAACGCATCTCTTAAACCAACAATTGATGCCATAGTGTCTGCACATCCACGACTGGGTCCTCCTAAAGACGCCAATGCCAAACTCTCGTCCCACTCGTCCAAGGAACAGGCACAGCTCAATGCCGACCCAGTTCTGGCCCAGAAATTGGTGCAGCTGAACGAACAGTACGAAACTACATTTCCGGGACTCCGGTTTGTAGTTTTTGTGAACGGGAGATCTAGGGACGAAATTATGGCCATCATGAACAAGAGAATAGCCAGAAACGACATGAACGCCGAGATCGTTGAGGCATTCCAGGCCATGTGCGATATTGCTCTCGATCGAGCAAAGAAGAACCTGTCCAAGCTCTGAGCAGATCGTGTCAAATCATATCAATTTAGATCTTATATACCAGTGGATGTAATGCAGCCAAGCCCAATATCTCATTTTTCCACTCCATTGCTTTGCTTTTTAGGCGCTTTCCTGTCTCCATTTGGCACCGGTTGCTGATGAGACCCATTATTGTAATCGCCATGCTTCGCTCTTCCGTTGGTATAGCGAGGACCGTGGTTCCCATGCCCCATTTGGTAATACATACCTGGATGGGCTGGAGGATAGTAATACTGGTGGTATGGAGAGACTAACTGTACAGGCGGACCAGAGGGCGAAGGTGATTCGTGAGTCCCTTCAGCAACCACAGGAACTGAATGCATAGAATTCATAGATGTCTCTTGTGATGTAGGCATGGCGAAGTAGTAGGGGTAGGTAGGCATACCAGGTGGGCCTGGAGACTGCATTTGATCCTCAGAGGGTGACCTACCGTCAAGCGGTGGTCCCATCAGCTGATTAGGAGGTCCATACGAATAATTGTAGGGCACGAAAGGATGATAGTATCCATAATCAGGCATTGGTGGATGCTGGTACCTTTTTCTATTAACGCGCGGCCGAGAATCCGCTTCTCCATCTGCAGAACCGTTGTAACCTCCGATGTTGTCGTGGTCTGGTCTTCCTCCGTTTTTTCTGTATCCCTTCTCTTCAATCGCAGGGCTGCCGTTTCCGTTTTTGACATAGCCCGAGGACACGTTTTGGGATGCCTCGTCCTTAGTCATTTTCTTACCGTTTTTGGAGCCCTTACCAGACATTGAACGCTCGTCTTCTTGCTCACGCTCCAGGCTGGATGCAAATCGCGACTTGTAATGTTCAAAAACCTGAGAGACCCTTATGCGATCGAGCTTTTCCACGGGATCGAATTTGATATTTCTGAAATCGAGGGGTTTGATGTTGCCCTCGTCATCAAATGCTGCGGATTTTTTGGTTTCATCATCGGCATTAACCAGTGAGGTGTTGATTTTGAACAAAACCATTGAGTATCCATCGTTCGAGAGAATGTGCCCCAGGTTGTAGTACTCGGCTAGCTTGTGCGTCAATAGCCGATAGTAAGAATTCAGCGGGGTCATCTTCCACGAGTCAACATTGGGCTTTACTATGAATTCAATGATCTCGGACTCTAAGTTGATGATGAACTTTCTGTCATTTAGATTGGACTGGTTGTTTCTTCCATTCATGTTGAAGAGCGACCTCACCAAAATCTCAGGTATATCATAGGCGTCAGATATTTCTTTAATTGTACCTTGTGAATTGGTGGATTTGAGTTCTATTGGCTCAAAGATCTTCTTTGAGGTTGACGCCGGCGATGGGATCGACTCTATCTGTTCTTCAGCCATTATGCCGTTTTAATTGAAAGAAGCTATTGAATTGTCTCTTCTACCTCCACCAGAATCTTAACTTTTGTGACTTAAAGTGTTGAGACCCAATTCCGTTCGGTTCACAGACCTTTATATCCTGTGTCCAGGAAGAAATCAGCAGTGTTCTTTGTTTTCTTTTCCGACCTTAATTTTTTCCTTACAATTTTATTCCCCCGCTAAATCGCACAACACAATATATTGTCACACATAAATTACCCTGCTACGTAATACACAAGAGGTGCTACAGGATTGGGTCCTACAGCAACGGCCGATCCGACAACGTGTGCCGTCGCTCAGGCACTCAAAAGATGTAGCGCCCGGCTAGACCGCAAAAATGAGTCCTCGAATCTTTTAATTATTATAGCCTAATTTGGCTACCGAAAATTGATCGCTAGCGAGCGTAGGCAGGAACGATCGGAAACGCAAAAAATAAAAGATTTGGCAGTCACGACATCTTGACGTCACCATCCGTATCTTTCTTTTCGCGCCTTTGCTTGATCATCTGATCAATCTTCTGCTTGAGCTCAGTGTCCTCAACCACATCTTCTAGTTTCAAGGGTGTACGGTTAAATGGATCAGTAGGGTCATTCATAAGATGGGCTTTTAGCACAGACCGATCCATGCTAATCTTGGACGTCGGCAATATGACCGGATCCTTCATCAGTGTAAACATCAGCGGGTCCAAAAACTCGTCAGGAATCTCTCCAAGTTCCATTTCTTCTTCCTCGTCCTCAAGTTTGAATTGTTCTGCTCTTTTCACAAAAGAATCCAGGTCACTGCTGAATTGAAGATCAATCTTGCCCACCTTATTGAGGATCTGTATAGCCCTTCTAAAACACGCTGGACTGAACGAACGACCATCTTTGGCAACCGCCTCCACAAACTCGTGTCCTCCAGACAGATTGATGAAAATCGAACAGATGTGTAGCAGTAAGTCTGAAGGATTGAAATGATATGCCTCAGGGTTATGAACCTTCAATTCGTTGCATCTTGGTCCGACAAGAGCCACTAAATTGTAATTCAACATTCCTGCCAGTCTATCGACGATCTCCACAATGAAAAATGCTGAAGGGATCTCTTTGGTGAAAAGATCAAACAGTTCAATAGTTTTGTTAGACAACTGCACAAGAGACTTTGCCATACGCTCACTGTCGTGCAATTTCTTGTTCAGCTCCTCATCAGACTCCTCGGACGTAGGCGCATTTCCCTTCTGACGAGCAGCTATTTCTCTTTGACAAGTTCCGATAGTATGCAGATGGTTAAGCGATTCGTCCAAAAGATAGGTGGTATCATTCAGCATCCGAGCAATGAGTCTCACAAAGAACTTCTGATTATGTGATATACGCTTGAGATCCGCTCTGAAGTAGTCGAACTTCCAAAGCTGCTCTAGAATCATTGAGATGTGACATCTCGCATTGAACTTGTCATAGAATTGAGAAGACGCACCAGTTTTCTCAACCATCACATAGAAGTCCAGCAACGAGACAATCATATTCTGTTTCACCAGTTCATTGTTATTGAAAATGTTGATCATGTAACCATCCATACCATTGGCCATCGGTAATGAACCAAAGAATAACACCTCCGTCAACCTCGCTTTCAAATGCGGGTTATTCACGAGCTCTGGACATCTTAGGATAATAATGGCAAACTCAATGAACTGGTTCAGCTGCTTTTCATTTTGCAGCATGGGATTGTTGTTGAATTTGGCAATGTAATGGCAGTAGTTAACAATCCCCTCCACAACAAATTCTGGGTAGTACTTGAAAGGCACGGGAGAAATGCTTCTCAGATATTCGAAATCATCAAACTTGTCAACGTCATCGTCAAGCTTGGTGAAAGGGACTTTCAAAGTTGTGTTGGGGTAGCTATGTGTTGGTTCAATGAGACGAATAAAGAACTTAATGGCACCATTGATCACGTCAAAAATCTCCAACTGCAATTCTCTGTTCATTGAACACATGTCAATCGAAAGCTTCATCGATTTCAATTTCTTCAGCTCGCTTTTCATTGGTTTCAGTCTCGTATCCGCGAGCATTCTAGATAGAGGATTTGTACCGCCAGCAGAAGTCTTCTGTATCATTTCTTCCAATTTTGCAAGCTCTTGGGTCATCTGCTTTATATAGTTGGTGAGTCTATCTGCGTTAATCACCATTCCTCCAAATCCATAATGAATATATGCCAACATGAGAAAGAAACACTCTGAAATGAAGTTCAGTGGCTTATCGGTCAACTTGTCCTCTGTATAGTAATCGGCGTATTCCTCAATGGTGGAGTTTATTTTCGTTTCTTCCTCAAGATTCAAAAGCTTGTTGCGACAGTTCAGATAATCCATGGAGATCTTGTCAATCTTGATCCCATCAGAGAGGAACGGCTGAGAGAGCTTAACTAGTACCATGGTGATGCAAAACATGAAAGAATCGGATGCTAGCTTTTTTGGATTTGCATGTTCTCCGCGTCTCAAATGGTTTTTGTTAACAATATCTGCCAAAAGTTTGAGAAACGCAGATCGACATGCCTCACCCGAACGAACTATCTTGTCACATATTCCGAAAAGTCTGTTTATCAGCACGATCTGTTCACTGTGCAAGGATTCATGAATGGACTTGATTTGAGCTTTTGTCAAACCCTCTGGGTAGTTTGAGACTGCAATCTCAGGGAGCAGTGCAGAAACTCTTAACAATGGTCCCAACAAGGTTTTCAGCTCAAACTCATGGGCCATCAAGCCTTCAGGATGAAACCCATCCACCAGATGTAGCTGAGAGGCTATTTGACGATTAGACACCAGTATTTGATAAACAGTGATAATCTTGGAATAGTCGGTGTCTGTAGTGTAATTCAGACTGAGCAGTTGTTTAGTGAGCATCGGCATGAAGACATTCAAGAAGTCCAGCACATTATCGTTATCTATGGATCTGGAGATGATATCCATGAGGAATGAATCGTATTTGTCGATGGATGTCCATAATTGACGCACCACGACTTCAACATTAACCGGATCAACATACATATCCGAAACCAAGAACAAAAGTAGAGAGTACGAGGATGTGAGTCTGATTGCCTCATCCGCGAGCTTTGTCATTTCCTCTTTTTTTGGGTCGTCTGCTTTGATTAGACGACGCACGTTTCTGGCCTTCGTCCAGCAATCTGCAAGGTAATCAAAAGGAGAGTTGTATTTCTTGGATTGGATTCCTCTGTCGGTCAAAATGTCCAACAAGACACCATCGATGGAGTCCACATCAAAAGCAGACATCTCGTTTGCCAATGATTCCAGAAACAAGTACTTTGACGCCTTTTCACGCGAAACAGTGACGTCTAGTATGAATTCTATCTGGTTGTTGGCCCACTCCTGGATGGAAATCGACCGCTTGTTCTCGATCGAGCTCGAGCTACTGGAAGTCACCTTAAGAGGCCGCTTGGACTCTGCAACGTCGCCGGCAGCCGAAGAAGACCGGGAGGCATGGGGAGCAGGCGAAGGGGTCGGTTCAGATGGAGATGGACTCGAAACTTTCTTGGGTTTGGGCTGGGACACCTCGTTAGACAACAATGCAAGCCTGGCCAATCGCTTGGCACGAATCTAAATAGTTAGTTGCCGAGAAAAACGCGTTGGAATTGGGTACTCACGTCTTCAGGATCACTCATTTGCAGCTCTACACTAATGATCCAGTATTATTTTTTTGTTTTGCCACCATTTCATCACGATCTGGGAGGTGTAGAGGTGTCAAAGTAAATAGAGACTACAGAGTATTTTTGCAGATTCTTTGCTATATGAGATTATCAAAGATATACATTACCACACCAAACAACATCGACTCGTTTAAGCCTTAACAGCGAACTTCTTGGCTGGGTAAGCAATAGCTTGCTTCTTAGCTTTGTCGGTCTTTTGGCTCTTCTCAAACTTGGTAAGGGCTCTTCTCAAAGCTCTGGTCTTCTTTTGTCTGAGGTCCTTTGGAATGTATTTCTTACCGCTGTAGAATTCTCTGACGGAAGCTCTTTGTTGCAAGTTGATCACGGTGAGAACTCTAGCAATGTTCTTTCTGACAGTGTGGATCTTTGGGAGAGATGGTCTGGTCAATTTTTGGACCTTCAATTGGGCCAACTCCTTCTTGAGGTCAACCAGTTGCTCCTGCAATTGCTCCTTAGACTTGGATCTGAGTTCGTAAGCTTTAACACCGGCCTGAGAGGTTAGTATTGGAATATATTTGTTTGACAAGACAGAGTGGAAAAGCACCGATGATCTTCTTCGACAGCCACCAGAGACTCTACATCGTCTTCATGGTCACTGTGAAGCACGCCGTCGTCACTTGATCCTCTCCTGTGTCTGTTTCAAACGTTCTTGACAACATACCATTTCGTTATTATAATGCTTTTAGACAAACTCTGAAAAATGTTTGTAAAATTTTTCAAGCAGAATATCGCATGCGCTCGCTCGCGGGAGACTCACCGGGGGCGCCGTGGTGAAATTTTTGGCTGGCCTGGGAGCCTAGTGAACATATTCGCGAATGGCAGATTGGGAAATATTTGTGACTGCGTTTCTCGGAAAAAGAACGTCGGTACTTGTTACTAAGAAACTACGTAAGCATACAACAGGCCGGGTGCTATTAGGTGATCTGGCAGATTCTGATACGACCCGTTTCAGTTAGGTATGTGGGACACACAGATAAAAGTACTAGAAGACTGTGTTGTGGACACAATTAGTAAGAAGAATACACAATTTAGATTGAGAATAGTAACCTACTAGCCACACTAATCGATTCGAACTGAATATGATGTTCCAATAATCTGTATCACTTTTCAGTCTCTTTCTAAACCTCTTTAGTTACCATTTTTCAGATTGGTAGACAGCCACTCGAGACCCTCGTACAAACCATCACCAGAGGTAGCACATGTAGCCTGGATGAACCATGGTCTTGGTCTGATGGATTGCAGACCCAACTTCTCTGTGATCTCAGCAGCATTCATGGCGTTTGGTAAATCCTGTTTGTTTGCGAAAACTAGTAACAATGCATCCCTCAATTCGTCCTCGTTCAACATTCTTTGCAGTTCCTCTCTGGCTTCAGAAACACGGTCTCTGTCGTTGGAGTCGACAACGAAAATGATACCTTGAGTGTTTTGGTAGTAGTGTCTCCACAATGGTCTGATCTTATCTTGTCCACCAACGTCCCAGACGGTGAAGGAGATGTTCTTGTACTCCACTGTTTCGACGTTGAAACCAATGGTTGGAATGGTGGTGACGATTTCACCCAACTTCAACTTATACAGAATGGTGGTTTTTCCGGCAGCATCAAGACCCACCATCAAAATTCTCATTTCTTTGCGACCGAACAGGCCCTGGAGCAATTTCGAAATAGACAAACCCATCTAGAACGCGTTAGTTTAATATTATTGCTAGTGGCAAGTAATTGTTATCGTTTTGGGTAAATGAAAAAAATCAGATTTCTACGCCACGGTGAAAGCTGGGGGCGCTCGCGAACGTGAAAGGGGGCTGAACCCGGTGTTAATTTTTTTGTCCTTCGCGGTTCGCGGGCGAAAAAGTGACAACGAATCAAATTGGGCAATAAATAAGGACACCGTAGTGGCAACAATTTGGGGTATATTTGCCAGCTCGGAAGCCCGCGATCTGCTAGGAATATCCGGAGATACCAATTCCTAACCGATCCCGTTCGCTTGATAATTTGTGATCAGACAACACCTTGTACGACAGATAAATCTTGAACCACTTCATTTTCCCATATGAATCTAACAATTATGAACCACCCGCCCATGTGTAGGACGCTGCAGATCCAAACTTACCGTTTATTATACCGGTTTTAAACTTGTTTAATGTCCAGATATAATAACTATTATATATAAAAGACTTGTTGGCTAAACAAAAGATAGTGGATGTCTTTTTCTCTCGAGACCTTCTTGATAAAGCAAGAAACAAAACGACACACCCGTGCACCAATACAAAACACCTCTACACCAGAAATTAGACCCGACCGGTCTTGGCTACTTAATGTATACCAACGGTTGTGGATATTAGTATGTAATGCAATGACGATAGCAAGTTCAAGCCAGCAAGACGGCGGCTTGGATATATATAGCGAAGATTATGATGATTTTGCAAATCAACGGCCGATGTTGACTTTGCATGTGGAATATTTTTGCAATGCTCTCAAGAACACGGCATAAGTCACCTCCTCGTTGTCTGGCTCCCAGTACATCTCACTGAGTCTTGTGTGCCAAGGAGGGTAGCCCTGAAGATTGAGATAAGGCTGGAACATCACAATCAGGTCTGGCTCGGGCCCCACAAGTTGTTGCAACTCCTGGTCAATAAACTTCATGTTGATGTCTTTATCGCTCAGCTCGTGTGCTTTCGAAAGTTGCGCCATAACTTTGGTTAGCTCTACGATAGTCGATCTTCCGTCAACAACACTCAACAACGTGATTTCGATGTCTGGTTTATCGTCATCAAAGTTGTACTCTCCATCGTACGAGCCGGCGTAGCGCATGTTTAGATGTGGAATTTTGATCAGGTAGGTTGGCACGTTGTTGGTTCCAAAGTAGGCAACCAGCTTACGGTGAATTGAGCGACGCAGTTCGGGAACATGTTTTTTCAACATTCCGTGGTACTCGTAAATGGTGAAATTCGGAATTCCAGACGAAAGACACCACGACGTCAGCTCTGCAGCGTCATTGCACAGTCCCTCAACCCCCCCGTTTTCCTCCTGCTCGGATTTGTAGTTGAGTATGGTTGATAGTCGATAAGGGATTTTGGGTAACTTGTTCACGTCGCTGTTGATCAGCGACGGAGTTTTGGAAGGGTTGTACGCCAGGTTCAGAAACCTCAGCTTTGTTCTGTTGTACGTGTACTCGTAAAATCTGTAGATGGCCATGAACAGGTAGAGAAACACCAGAATCGAGTGGTAGATGTAATACGAAATAGGGTTTCTTGAGGGCACCTCTGTGCTCAGCTCCTTCGATGACGGCTTCGGAGTGACCAGGTTTCTCATCAGATTATACCACGTGACGACAAAACTGTCTTCACTGAACGCTGGAACAGGGTCTCTGGCGTTGGAGTCAGTAGGAACTTCGGAAATATCCTGCTGCTGCTTCTGCACCAGCTGGAAAACCAGATCTTTCGACGCCTCCGCAGAAGAGCCGTTCCCCAGGGCTCGCGTGTCTTCCAGCTCGGTGGTCTTCATTTCGAAAGACATTTTGTTGTAGGATGGATCAAAACCAATGGCGAAATGCAAAAATTATGTTTATAAAGGGAACAATACACCTCAGGCCTTGGGATGGGTCAATTTTTTTTACCCACAACAAGGCTGTGCCGGCCGGAGAAATCATATTCACTGTTCGTTACTATGTATAGATGGCGGGGTTTGGTGGTCTGGACCGGGCCCGGACGCAAAATCCTGGCCCACGCCCAGACTGCGGATCAGACCCATCAGGTCCTCTTGGTTCGTGTAGTTGTATTCTCCCTGGGGCTGCAGGTAGTAGCTGAGGTCGGGCCGCTCGAGGTCGATTTCCTCCTCCTCCTCAGACGAGTGTATCGATGGCGGTATATGGTTGGGCGTGTTCAGGATCTCGTTGTTGATCACCAGCATGTTGTGGTTGCGGGCCTCGTTCAGGGAGCTTCTGCCGGGACACTGATCCTCGGGAGCGTCTGAATGCGGCTGGAAGTCCATCGACCTGCGGGCAGATTTGCACACCCGGAACAGCTCGTCCACCTCTTCCAGCAGGAGGCCCTTGGTCTCATAGATGAAGAAGTAGGCAAAAATCATGCCGGCGAAATTCAGCGAGCCCCAGATGAAAAAGATCCGCGTGCCCAGAGCAGCAGTGTGAGCACCGGTATCCACAAGGTACGGGGTGGAGCACGCAAAAATAAAGTTCACTATCCAGTTGGTGGCCGCAGTCAGGGCAACCGCCTTCTGCCGCACCGACAAGCTGTACATTTCTCCAACCACCACCCATGCGAGCGGACCCCATGTGGATGCAAAAAATGCAATAAAAAGACACACAAATGCCACGATGATTTTATTTGCAACCATGGAGTGTGTGGTCACTCCAACAGCCGCAATGACAAAATTTGACACGGTCATGCCGCCTGCGCCAAAAACAAGCAGCTTTCGTCGACCCAGGACCTCGACAAAAAGAATGCCGGGAATCGTGAACACCACGTTGACGGTGTACGTGATGAACGAGATCAGGTACGAGTTTGCTATTCCTGCGCGCACAAAATAGTTGACTCCGTAGTAGAAAATGAAGTTGATGCCGGAACACTGCTGCAGTGCCTGCAAAACCATCCCCGTGGCCATTCTGCGCAGCTGCCGGGCTCTGCTGGGCGAGCTCAAAAAACAGTCCTTGATGCTGGTGGGCCCGAAACTCATCTCGTAGTCGTGGCTGGCCTTGATTTCGATCAGCTCCTCGATAAGCGACTTGTCGTTCAGCGGAAGCCTTCTGAAGCGCGCGAGCGAGTTGAGCGCGTCGTCAAGACGGTCCTTCTTCACGTAGAAGCGCGGCGACTCGGGCAGCGAGTACATACCGAGAGCAAGCACCACGCCCCAGATCAGCTGCAGACCGATCGGTATGCGGTAGCACCGCGCATCGTCCACCGAGTGCGTCGCCTGCGTTATTGCGCTCGACACCAGAAGACCCCACGTGATGGCCCACTGGTAGAACGAAATGACCGAACCTCTGATCCATTTCGGAGACACCTCAGCCTGGTACAGAGGAATGATTGCTGAGATCATGCCCACGCCGAACCCACTCACAAACCGCCCGATGCACAGCAGCGCAATCCCCCGCGAAATGAGCTGCAATATTGTCCCCAGAGAAAACATGATTGTGGAGGAGGAGAAAATGGTGAGTCGTCTTCCAAATCTATCAGAGAGCACCGGCGCAAACAGCGAGCCAAAAAACGTGCCGATCGACAAGATGGACGTGATGATGGACGTCTGGCTCGCAGAGAAGGTTCCCTGTTTGTTCGTGGCAAACGTCTTCTTGACATAGCGCATTTCCAGAAGACCGTTAATAATGCCTGTATCGTACCCGTATAAAAACCCTCCAAGGGCCATCAGCAGACCCACGTAAATGGCCATCACAGAGGAAACGTTTCTTTTGTGTTCCTGATCCGCGCCGTCCTGGTCTGCGAGCTCGCCGGAGTTCGATCTTGCCTTTTCGTCTCCGGTTGAAGGCTGGCCAGATGGATCAAGATAGGATGTATTGGTATCTTGCAGCTCGACCGCCTCCATGTTGTCGTCGGAGCCTGAATATCGCACATGCGTAGACAAGTGTGCTTGTGGTATTACTGAAGACATGGCCGAGTCGATGTCTTCAAAAAGCGCACTTAGTTTACGGCCTGGGTTGCGCACTGAAAAGCTGAATTAATTCGAGTTATTTTTTATCACTCGCAAGCAAAGAGGTGGAGAGGGGCGATTTTTTTTAAAAAAAGGTCGATCGACGCAGAGCAGATTAACGTAGCGTTCATTAAAAACATGGTACAAAGAACGAACCGGGGTCAGTGGATCATCTTGGACAACCCGAACCTGACAGAAAACATCTTGGACAGTCTGTTGTTTTTCTTGCTGGCTTTGGTGTCCAACGAGTCCATGACCGAGGCTGCAGTTTGGGATCTGGGTATAGTGCTATCCTCGGGGAGCTCTCCTTTGGGGCTTTCGAGTTCGTATTGTTGTGGCTGTGGAGCTGCATTTGGGTCGGTTTCCAGCCCCGACTGGTGCACGGCGTCCAGCAGGTTATCTGCCGATATACTCATGGGGCCTGAGATGACGATCGGAGATAATGCTTCTCCCTGTCTGCGGCCAAGAGACGGAGTGCTCATGTTGGAATTAGCGAACCAGCCCAGAGATTTGCGTCGCGATTTCTTGTCCGAGAGCGGATCGTTTGTGCTGGAATATTTCTCGACGGAGGAGTCGGACACCGACCGTTTTCCGGGCGTCTCGTCCGGGGAGTTACTCAGGATATGCGACAGGTTTCTGGAGCTCAGTGCGCTGGAGATGGACCGGTAGCCAAAGATGGATTTTCTGCGCTGCTGCTTTTCCTCGGTCACACTTCTGTTCCGTATTTTAGACACCACCAGCGGCTCTTCCACCAGCGGAACAGACAGGATCTGGTCCAGTTTTTCGCGCTGCTCGCACACAAACGGTCTGAGTTTCGACGCAAGACTGTCGTACGTCGTTATCCAGTTCATGAGAATGTCCTCGTTGGCCTTGTAATTTTGTAGCAGGTCGTCGGTGGACGCGGTGGCAGCCGTCTGGGGCTGCATGTCGTCCACCTTGAAGAAGCTCATCTGGAAAATCTTGGCGAGGTTCGACGCCGGCATCTTGGTGGTTGCACACACGTCGGGCTGTGCCAGCTTGTTGAGGAACGCAACCAGATATATGAACAGATGCAGGTTCACCAGGGGCAGATGTTCGAGCGACTCTTTTTCGTGGTCTGTTTCGTCGAGGCTCGTGGGAATAGTTTTGTACGACCCGACGCTGAAGTCTTCCTCAGACTCCTCCTGGGAAAGCTGTTCCAGGACGTGTTCTTTTGACGCGACCGGGGAGGAGTCCTTGAGAGCCTTGCTCACGTCCAGGGTGATGAGGCCATCTACGAGGTTTGAGAGCCATCTTTTCAGGACCATGGCGGCGTCGTACGCGTTGGGAACGGCGTCGTCCAGGCCCTCGGGGTCCTGCACCCGGCACGTGGAAAAATCAAACACGTCAATTCCATTGTCCCTGATGATGGATTCGATTTTCTTGATTTTCTTGATGGAGCCATTGATTCGGAAAATGCCCTCCACGGGTCCTTGGCCAAGAATAAAGCCACAGCACTTGTCGACGAGGGTCGGAACAACAATGGACATTCCGTCGATCTGCAGCTCGATCTTGGATTTTTTCACCTCGTTCTCCAAAATGTACCCTGGAGAGACAGGGGTGGCCAGAGGAGAGCCGAGACTGAAGGAGTTTTTGCACGCGAAGACGGCCGAGTCCGCAGGAGCAGTGAGACTCGACACAGACGTGTCCACCACCAGCGACGGCCCGGACACAGAGGGTCTGCTGGAAAGTCGATCCGCAGCGGTGGCCTTGAACAGCGGCTTTCTCAGGGCCCCAGCGGTGGCCAGGTCGCCAGCGGTGTCGGATACAGTCCGAGACTTGGGCTCGGGAACATCTGATCCCAGTCCAGATGCCATGAAGATGCTGTTGATCAGGGTTTCAGGCTAAGATTAAAAGAAATATGGAACCTATCACCAAAGTTGAGGTGCGTTTGGAATGTTTCAGAGTGAAATGGCAGCAGCGTTAGCGTCGAAACAGAAATTGCAACCCGTCAAGCACTAGCGAGAAATGTTTGCGAGATCAAAACTTCAACACTCGACTTCTTTGAAATAGGTAAATGCAAAACAATCCAGCACGCTCCTGTCATCCCTTTGGTCGTTGCAAATTGCGCGGTTGAATTTCATGGACGTTCGGAGCGCGTTTGGGTGCATCAGCCGTAACAAACCGCCATTGTGACAAGATTTTAGCAGTGTGGCTGATGGCGGCTGGGGTGGAACAAACAGCCGCGCTACTGCCCGTTGGGACTGCGCCGGGTAACTTTCACGACGGCGACGTGTGCTCCTCCGCCAGGATATTTTTTATTTCTATGCGGTAGACACATAGGGTTGTTATTCAGAGGGACTCACGCAATTTAGTCCCGATAATTATCGTATTCGCTATTGGCCCACACTGCAAGTGAATGGTTGTGCACACTAGCAATCTGCAGTGAAATGTCTGAAAATCTGTATTCAGCCGTATATTCGGGAGTACCCGTTTATGAGTTTTTAAATCCCAAGTCCTCTGTTATGCGACGAAAGAAGGACGGGTGGATCAACGCAACGCACATCTTGAAGGTTGCGAATTTTCCCAAGGCGAAACGGACCCGGATTTTGGAGCGGGACGTCCAGGTCGGCGTCCACGAGAAGGTCCAAGGAGGATACGGAAAATACCAGGGTACCTGGGTCCCGATGGAGAGAGCGATAGAGATTGCGAACGAGTTCGGGGTCTATGCGGAGCTGAAGCCGATTTTTGACTACAAAGCTTCGGACGGAGGAGCCACGCCTCCGCCCGCGCCCAAACACCACCATGCCTCGAGTGGGGCCGGGAAACGAGGCCGTGTGAGCGCTAGAACGGCTTCTGAACCTCTGGCGTCCCGCAAGAACGAGCTCCCCGTGACCAGGAACAGCGTCAGGGCCACGGCCGTCAAGAGTCTATCGGGGACGGCCGAAACCGCAGCCATGCGCAAGCGCACGCTGAAGCCTCCCAAGGTTGCCGTTTCCAGAGCCCTGCCGCCCGCGCAGGCCACCGACTCCGAGTCCGAGTACGAGGACAGCGACACGCAGCCGCAGAAACGAGCTGCCAACGGCGTGCACCACCGCAACGGCTCGTCGCCAAGCGACTTCATGAGCGACGAGGATATCAGCAGCGCGCTCCAGCCGTATCCGGCGCACAGGTCCCAGCAGGGCCCGCATTTCTCGCCCTACGCCAAGTACGAGCTCGACTCGCCGCAGTCGCAGGCGACCCCGCTGGGCGGGCCGCTGGGCACGAACCGCCAGCAGGAATGGTACGACACAAAGAAATCATACACGCAGCAGCTCCTGGAGTACTTTCTGTCCACCGAGGACAACCTCACGGGCGACACCAAGATCCCTAACTTTCTGCTGGACCCGGCGAGCGCGTTCGACGCGGACCAGGTCATCGACAAGGACGGAAACACCACGTTCCACTGGGCCTGTGCGATGGGCGACCTGCCTATCTGCGACGCCCTGCTGAGCCGGGGCTGCAACTATAGAGCACTCAACAACGAGGGCCAGGTGCCGGTGATGCGCAGCGTGCTGTACACGAACTCGTACACGAGGCGGACGTTCGCCAAGCTGCTGGATCTGCTGCGAGACTCGCTGCTCGACTCGGACGAGCGCGGGCGCACCATCTTGCACCACATCGGGTTCTCGACGAACTCGGTCAACAACCTGCCAGCTGCACGCTACTACACAGAAACACTGCTCACGAAGATCGCCGAGACCGTGCAGCCCATGGAGCGGATCATCAACTTCATCAACCAGCAGGACATGGATGGAAACACGGCGCTGCACATCATGAGCCACAACAGCGCCAACAAGTGCATCAGGGTACTGCTCGGCTACAACGCGCGCGTGGACATCCCCAACAACCGCAGCGAGTACGTCAGCGACTACCTGTACAGCAACAGTGTGTTTGAGCCGGCCTCTGCGCAGTACTCGTTCATGGGCAGCACGCCCACGAACCTGTCGCAGCGCAACCACGTGGACTCGTTCTCGCAGATGAAGCCGTTTGTGCCGTCGTTCAACTTCCACAACGCGTCGATGACGCAGTCGTATCTGAACGCGTCCAACTACCTGACGCTTCCGCACTACTCGGAGACGGCGATGCAGGTGAGCCAGAAGTCCGGGGACTTTGTGGAGAAGCTGGGCGAGCTGTCGAACGCGTTTGACCAGGAGCTGCAGCAGCGCGACAGCGACATCAAGGAGCTGAACATGATCCTGGGCCAGATGGACGCAGACATCGTCAACACCAACAACGAGATCAGCGGGATCCTCAAGACGGTGCTCAAGCATGACAAGGAGCAGACCGGCGACTACACGGCTGCGCTGGCGGAGATGGAGAAGGAGCTGAAGCTGGCGGAGGACGAGTACGGGGCCAAGCTGGCGACGCTGCGCAAGCTGATCGAGCGGTCGCAGGCCAAGGACCTGGCCACGGACGTGCAGCAGTGCGAGGCCGAAATGCTGCGCCAGATGAGCATCAAGGACGAGAACGAGCTGCGGCCCGCGTCGCCGACCCCAGAAAACCTGCGGCTCGTGCTGCGGATGATCTCGCTGCAGACCACCCGCAAGCAGGCCGTCGAGGACCTGGTGAGTCTGCAGGCAGAGGTCTCCGACAACACCGACACCATCCAGAACTACCGGCGGCTGGTGTCGAAGCTGTCGAACGTGCCCATCGACGAGGTCGACGAGAGCCTCAACGACATCGAGGACTGTCTCCGCGCCGAGGATGTCTAATCGACTGTATACTACCATGTACTATAAAAACTGCTCTCGGGTGCACAGCCCGAAACGGCGCACATTTGTGGCACACGCACGGGCCATTTTCTTGTTGAAAAGCGTATGACTTCTTCTGGCGAATTTGTGTACGAGGAGGAGTACCGTGTTCCTGTGTGTGGCGACGCGTCGCGGTACGTGCTGCTGACGCTGACCGTTCCGCCCGCGGTGTATGTGGACCACTTCACGAACAATCTTGCGCCGGCCACTCATCGGTTTGGTGTTCTTCTGCACGGGCTGGCGTCCCACAAGGATTTCGGGTTCAACCCGCTTCTGGCGCGGACGCTGAGCCGCGAGACGGGCATGTACACGGCGCGGTTTGACTTCCGGGGCTGTGGCGGCTCGTCGAGCAGTGGGCCCGACGGACGCACCATCGAGCAGGACGTTGAAGATCTCGAGTGCGTGGTGGAGTTTTTGCGCTCGGGCGGCCACCGGGGCATTCCGCTGGAGCTGGACCTGGTCACTGCGCACTCGCGTGGTGTCGTGGTGATGTTCAACTGGGCCCTGCAGCAGCAAAAATTGGGGAAGCCCCTTGTGTACAATCTGATCAACTTTGCGGGCCGATTCGATGGCTCGGGGCTCAAGGACCGCATCTCGCGCGCCCACCCGGACCACGAGCACAACGGCGGGTACACGATGTCCGGCTACGTGGACGGCAAGTACACGGACGTGTGGGTGCCTCTGACGGAGGTGGCGAGCATGTCGTCGCAGGACATGAACAAGCTAGAGGCCCTGGACGGGCTGGTTCAGGTCCTGAACGTGTACGGGTCGCTGGACGAGGTGATTCCGCCGCAGGACAAGTATTTGTACCAGGAGAAGCTCGGTGGCCGCAGCGAGCTCGTGGTGATCGACCGGGCCAACCACAACTACTACGGGGTCGATGTGTACGAGGGTGACGGCGACGAGGTGACGGTGGCCGGGAAGACGTACCCGCTGCACAAGCGGCGTAAGGTGATTGACTACCGCGCAGAGCTCGTGGACGAGGTGCTGAAATGGCTGGACCCCGAGGCGAGCTGCGCGAGGTTCTACAAGAGCACGCTGACGATGGAGGACGGGACGCCACGGTGGATCGAGGTGGACGGGATCGCGAACTTCCGCGACATCGGGGGCTGGCGAGTGGGGGCTGGCATGATGGTGAAGCCACGCACGCTGTTCCGGTGCGCGAACCCCGCCAAGGTGACGGAAAAGGGCAGACAGACGCTGGTGGACCTCAACATCAAGGCGATCTTCGACCTGCGGTCCGAGGAGGAGCGCCAGGAGTACGGGTTTCTGGAGCTGCCTGGTGCCACGAACTTCCACGTGCCGGCGTTCGACGCAAACCTGTCGCCGTCGCAGGCCACCACGCAGTACGTGCACCTGCTGACCTGCTGGTCGACGTACCTGCAGGTGTACAAGGACGTGCTGGAGACGGGCACACAAGCGTTCCGGACGATCCTGGACTTTGTCAGCAGCAACCCCGACGCGCCGATCGTCTTCCACTGCACAGCCGGCAAGGACCGCACGGGGATCGTGGCGATGCTGCTGCTGATGCTGGCGGGCGTGGACCCGTGGATCATCGCGCGCGAGTACGAGCTCACGAGCATCGGGCTGCGGCCGGACCACGCGCACATCAGGTCCAAGTTCCTGGGCACGCTCAGCAAGATGCCCGAGACAGAGGTGAAGCAACAGCTGT
This sequence comes from Ogataea thermomethanolica, assembly GCA_030674565.1. NCBI lineage: Eukaryota > Fungi > Ascomycota > Pichiomycetes > Pichiales > Pichiaceae > Ogataea > Ogataea thermomethanolica. The sequence goes on from JAKTYW010000005.1 coordinate 94,659, forward strand.
TCGACGCGGTCACGCGCGGACGCACCAACTGGACCGTCGAGAAGGACGGGTTCAACAACCTGATCAGCAGCCGCTACGAGGCGCTGCGTGCCACCATGGACCTCGTCAACACCAAGTACGGAGGGGTGGTGCGGTACCTGGCTGACAAGGTGGGCTTACGTGATCCTGCGACGATCGGCGCCCAGCTGACGCGCGCGGCAGAAATCGACTCGGTGTAGCGCAGGCTCGAGATTCCTGCAGCGGCGCATTTCTATTGTTGGGCTCCTGCACAGGGCTGCTAAAAATTTTTCACCAGAAAACTGGTGTTTAGTCAGAGAGCGATATTAAATGGTGGGGAAGTCCTGCGTGTGAGAAAATCTTAGCCGTGATATCTATTTTGCGAAATGTTTAAGAGGACGCTTGTTTTGCTCGAGAAGAGCGCGTCCAAGCCGTATGCAAACATGTTGAGAGACCCGTCCATCAAGTACTCGCGGTTCCGCGGTGTCGATCTTCCCGACCGCACCTGGCCCAACAAGGTGGTGACCAAGGCTCCGATCTGGCTGTCGACCGACCTGCGTGACGGGAACCAGTCGCTTCCGGACCCGATGTCGGTGGAGCAGAAGAAGGAGTACTTCCACAAGCTGGTGGAGATCGGGTTCAAGGAGATCGAGGTGGCGTTCCCGTCAGCTTCGCAGACGGATTTCGACTTCACCAGGTACGCGGTGGAGAATGCGCCCGAGGACGTGACGATCCAGGCGCTGGTGCAGTCGCGCGAGCATCTGATCCGCAGAACCGTGGACTCGCTCAAGGGCGCCAAGAGAGCCGTGGTGCACACGTACCTGGCCACGAGCGACCTGTTCCGCGACGTGGTGTTCAACATGAGCCAGGAGGAGGCCATCCAGAAGGCGGTGGAGACGGCCAAGCTGGTGCGGTCTCTCACGAAGGACGACCCGGCACTGCAGGACACCAAGTGGTCCTACCAGTTCTCGCCGGAGTGCTTCAGCGACACGCCCACCGAGTTTGCGCTGGAGATCTGCGAGGCCGTCAAGGCTGCGTGGGAGCCCACCGTGGACAACCCGATCATCTTCAATCTGCCTGCCACGGTGGAGGTTTCCGGCCCCCACGTCTACGCGGACCAGGTGGAGTATTTCTCCAGAAACATTTCCGAGAGAGAAAAGGTGCTGATTTCCCTGCACTGCCACAACGACAGAGGCTGCGGCGTGGCTGCCACCGAGCTCGGAATGCTCGCGGGCGCAGACAGAGTCGAGGGGTGTCTTTTTGGAAACGGGGAGCGCACAGGAAACGTCGACCTCGTGACCGTTGCTCTCAACATGTACACGGACGGAGTCTCGCCTGAGCTCGACTTCTCCGACATGGAGTCGGTGATCGACATCGTCGAGAAGGGCAACAAGATCCCGGTGCACTGCCGTGCGCCATACGGCGGGTCGCTTGTTGTTTCTGCGTTCTCGGGGTCCCACCAGGACGCCATCAAGAAGGGCTTCACCAAGCAGGCCCAAAGAGAGGCCAACGGCGACATGAGATGGCTGATTCCGTACCTGCCGCTCGACCCGAAGGACATCGGCAGAAACTACGAGGCCGTCATCAGAGTCAACTCGCAGTCGGGCAAAGGAGGAGCAGCGTGGGTCATCCAGAGAGCCCTGGGGCTGGATCTTCCTCGCGAGATGCAGATCGACTTCTCCAAGGTTGTTCAGGAGCACGCGGACGCTTTGGGCCGCGAACTGAAGTCGGACGAGATCATCTCGTTGCTGCAGACCAACTACAACATCGACGGCTGCGACAACTCGTCGCTCGTCCTGAAGGACTACACTTTGTCGAAGGAGTCTGAGTTTGTGACCAACATGAAGGCAGAGATCCTGTTGGACGGAAAGCCGGTGGTTGTGGAGGGAACCGGAAACGGGCCGATCTCGTCGTTCGTCAACGCCGTGGCCAAGGCTGTGGGCCGCGACATCGAGCTCCAGAAGTACGCCGAGCACGCCGTGGGCAAGGGCTCCAACACCAAGGCTGCCACTTACGTGTACCTGACGTGTGGGGACGACTCGCACTGGGGTATCGGAATCCACGAGTCGATCACGCGTGCGTCGCTCAACTCGATCATCGCGTCGGTCAACAACCTGATCAGCAGCAAGCCAAAGACCCTGCACCTGAAAAGAACCACAGCATAACTGATATTTATTGGATAGCCATCAAGAAAGCCAGATTCACGTATCACCCTTGTAACCGGGACAGCTACGGCGTATTGTACGTGGGAGCTCTTCCAACAGGTAAAAAAATACGCCGTAGCTCTGCCACCCACACACACACCGCACCCCTCATACCGGGATAGCACTATATAAAAATTTTCCTCCCTCTGAAAAACCTTGTACCAAAACCATCTTAATAGACAGTACGATGAACACTTACAAACCATGTTTTTATGGTCTACCCTATAGTTTCATACCGTGATAGAAGATGGTGAGATTAACTGTGCTAATAAGAACTCGTCTGGATACATCAGTGTAGCGGAAAGAGGGGTGTCAGATAGCACATATATTATAGTATTTATTAGCGTTCCTTGAGTAGTTTGTTTCTCTTTTCGCGTCTCTTGAGTCGTTCCACCTTCTTGGCGTGCATCACCGCGGCCATGCGCTCGTGTCTCTCCTTCTCCTCCTTCTGAGCACGTCTGTCCTTGATCTTCTGGATCTTGGCCTTCTGCTCGGCATCCTTTTCCTCCTTCATCTCCTTCAGCTTGGCCTTCAGCTGGGCGTCCTTGGCTCGCTGCGTCTGTTTCTTTTGCCACGAAGAGCTCACTCCGTTGGCTTTCAGTCTGAACGCCTTTTTCTCGACTTTCCAGTTCTTGCCTGCATGTTAGAGAACCCAGTCCTGGTATACTTACCGCTAACTCTCGCACCCTTTCCCGGATCGGTCGCGCCTGCACCTGCAGACTCGGATAGTGTGGCCATTGGAACAAAATTGGGTCTGATTAATATTTTCTGAATATTTTCACTCCCCTTCACAGCCCGGATCAGACGTACCATTAACACCCGTACACCACACAGCTCACAGGATCGAGCTACGCTTCGGGCCCTCAGTGCTACAATTTACCACGAGTGCTTGATTATTCTTTATTCTAGTTTTTGTGAGCCCACTTAAAGTAGCCGCAACTGGCCTCTGTGGCGTTGCCCTCGCGGTTTCCTGGCTCGTCTTCCACCGCCCACGTCTCCGAAGCTGTGTTTCTAGCACAGCACCAGAACTTTTTCCCCTTATTTTTGCTTGTCTTGACGGTTCGCAGCGAACACGGCTCCTTGTGGTGGCAGTCGGGCGTCGCACCGCCTGACTGTCTCAGGATCTCGGTGAATTGGTCTACACTGATCCTTGGCCGGTCTGGTTGCACTTGTTCGTTGGAGCTGTCTCTGGCCTTGAAGAAGAAGTCCGAGATGGACAGCTGTTCCGTGGCATCGTTTTTTTGTTTCTTGCGGCTGGAGTACTCGGGTCGCGCGAGAGAGGTCTCGCTGGCGGCTTGTGTCTGCTGCTGGCCCGCGGCGGTTCTCTTGCGGAAAAAAAGGTCTATTCCGCCGCGTTTCTGCAGCCCATAGAACGACTTGGCCTCAAACCAGTGGGACTTGGTGTCGATTGGGTGGCAGTGCTGTCTGTCGGTGGACGAAAGGTCGGCGAGCTCGAAATCGGCGTGGATCGGGCAGTGGTCGGAGCCGTGCAGAAACGGCCAGATGTCTGCCTGGACTGCGACCCGCGACAACTCCTCTGTCGCAAGGATGAGGTCTATGCGGGACCCAATGTTCAGGGGACGGTTGCTTTTGAACGTGCTCCATACAGTGTACATTTTTAGGCGTCGCCCCTGTTTTTCGCGGATCACGTCGTGCAGAATGTTGGACGGGCCGTCCAACTTGAACCCTGTTGAGTCTTTGACATACCTGTTCACCAGCTCGCGATGAGAAGCGGACTTCTTGAACTGGACCACCTCGTCCACGTTTAGAGACTCGAACTGTGCAAAGTCCTGCGCACGAACCAGCTTGCGGTCCTTAAAGCCCTGTTTGATGGCATCGTCACTGTCTATCAGGTCCACACAAACGTTGATGTCTCCCATTACGACCACCTTCTTGCCCAGGGAACGAAGGTTTTGGACTCGCTGGAAGAGACACTCCAGAAACAGCATGCGGAACTCGGCTCCCTCGTCTGTCCCCAGACTGTTGGCGGGACAGTAGACGCTGATCACCACCATATCGAAATTGAGCTCCACAATCACGCATCGCCCTTCGCTGTCGAGCTTGCGGAACTTGTCGTACATGTTTTTGTGGTCAGGGTAGCCACCGATGCAGGTGTGCTGTAACGCGGGGGTTTCATACGCCTCCTTGAACGAGAGCGTTTTTTTCTGATGCGGCAGAGTTCCCGTGATACCTTCCTCGACTCGGACCACCGTTAGGGCCTGTTTGACCAAGTCTGGCTCGGTGTCCAGAGGCTTTCTGACATACACCCCAACCCCTGAGTACCCCTTCTTGGATATGGGAACGGAGATGAAGCTCCGGTAGCCCGCAATATCTGCGAGGTCCAGATCGATATCGGGACGCTGGACCTTGAGCTCCTGGAACGTCACCACGTCACCGTGCATCGTGTTCAGCATTTGGCTGTAATTAGATAACGTAGTCCAGGGGAAATAGTTTTTGAGAGTCTTGATCCCGTTCACGTTGAACGAGACAAGTCGCAGCGAGGTGGCGCTCTTTTTTGCTGCGATTTTATGACATTCATCAGACATCTCTGCAAATCAGCACAATAATCATAATTATTTATTATTAAATATCATTAATTATTTTTGAACATTCGAAGTATATATTCTTATATCCTGGGTATAATTTTCGCGGTGCACAGAATTCAAATGCCCGTCGATTTAATCCATTAAATAGCATTCCAGCAAGCGTTGTAAAGCAAAACATCAAGTCCAGAGCAGCCAGGGTTCAGCTGGACTCTGGTTCCGGCTCTCTCTTGAAAATGGCCTCGTTCCTGGACACACCGTGCCATCCCCAGCGAGCTTCTGGTTGAGCGTCTGCCTGGGCGTCTGGTTGAGCGTCTGCGTCTGGACCAGCCTCAGCTTCTCTCTTAAAAATAGCTTCGTTCCTGGACACGCCGTGCCATCCCCAACCTGCCTCCGCCTGGGCTTCTGGCTGGGCTTCTGGCTGTGCTTCTGCATCTGCCTCCGGTTGAGCTTCTGCGTTTGCTTCTGCATCTGCTTCTGCATCTGCTTCTCTCTTGAAAATGGCCTCATTTCTCGACACTCCGTGCCAGCCCCAACGGGCCTCTGGCTTGGCTTCCGGCTCGGCTTCTGGTTCGGCTTCTCTCTTGAAAATAGCTTCGTTTCTGGAAACGCCATGCCAGCCCCAGCGGGCCTCTGCGTCGGCCCCAGCAGCAGCGACTGCCTCTGCCTCTGCAAGAGCAACAGGTGCAGCATAGGAGACGGAAAGAAGAACGGAAAGAAGAAGAGTAGTGTTGAATTTCATTAGACGAGCCAAGATGATGAAGCCAGAGGGGAATTAACAGGCCCTTTTATACATCGCACCTGTCTGATTTTCCCGGTGAGCTAAAGTGTGAAGATGCAACCAAGGTTTCATTTCGTTGGTATCAATAACACAACTATCGAACAAAGGTGTTGACACAGAGCGATAGGGGCTCGAGGTTTGATTTTTCACCTTTGATGTCCAAATCGGGAAACCCAAACACCCCAGGCAATTGCACTGCCCGGTGTCCGTTTTGGTACCTCAAAGGCGTCTTTGGAATCAAGGCTGGTACTGGGCTCCTTTTATGCCGGGGCATCCATTGTACAGGTAACATTGGTATGAAACAGCACGGGGGCACCATAGGCACTGCAGGCACTAATTTGCACATATGCACTCGATCTGATTTCCTGATCTGGGAAAATCTCACAGTCCTCCAGATTCCTGAGGTACTGCTTGCATGAACACTCCTGGTCTGTCAGCCAGTAAATCTTGTTGATTGTGTCTAATTTCAGGTACCCCTGATCGGTTTGAGAGTCTGACTCCTTTCGCTTCACATGATCGGCAGAGGTCTCAGTTTAAACACCACCTTGTTCCTGATCACGTCCACAAACTCGCACTTTTCTGTTTCGCTCGTTTCGAGCTTGAGAACCCCCAATGGAGGGTCAACGGCCTCTACCGTCCCCACCAGCCGTTGAGACGTGCTGACATACAGCGTGGCTTTCTTCATGTCGCTTTCGATCTCGAGCTTTCCGAACTTCACCGCGTCTCGCACAAAATTCTCGCGGTCTCCGTAGATCTCTGGATACTGGAACCCGGTGAACAGTTTTTGCTCGTCTTCGTTAAGACCGTCTGGCTTGGTTTCTGGAAGGTTCAATTCTCCCTGGATTTCCAGCAGCATTGATCCCCATTTGGTGCGAATAATAGACGTGCGGTCATTTTCTGTGGTTGCGGGCGGGCTCGTGAGACTTTCCGATGCCTTTTCTGTCCCTATGTGTCTGGAAGGCATCACGCGTCAATTATTTGATTTTTTTTTTATTTATCATTTTTTGTAATCATCATGTTATCCATGTTCAAATCAAGAAGCTTCAATGCGGACAAATTCGAAAAAAGTCTTAAGAATTTGTCTGCAAAAATCCTCAAGACAGAAAAGAAACTTGACCGATATAAAGAGAACCGGTCGCAGTACCGAATCAGGTCTGTAATGTACTTATTTGCTCTGTACTCCAGTTATATGTTATATCTGTACATGTCAATTGGGAAGATGAGCAAAAAACACTGGATCCATGCGGTGGCGCTGCCGCTCGGGATAGTTGCCGTGTACGTGCTGATCGGGCGGTTCTACGATTACCTGATCCGCACGTCGCAGAAGAATCTGGAGATTCTGAAAGGGCAACACGAGGAAAAAATTGCGGAGCTGAAGGAAAAGACGAATTTCGACAAGACGCACGCCCTGATCAGCCGCTTTTCCAACGGCGAGGACCTGAAGGAGCTGGAAACACAGGCGCGCGAAATAAACAACAAGAAACAGGAGTATCTGCAGCTCATCAAGAGCGGAAAGGCACCGAGCCTCGAGTCTGCCTCAAAAGACACCAAGACATTTTACGACCAGTTTTTCAACCTTCTCCTGGGAAGCGACGAGCTGGGTCCAGACATGAGATACGCGCTAGTTTGCAAGTCGTGTTTTCAGCATAACGGGCTCGCTCCTAAGGGAGTGGACGCCGCGCAGGTGAGGTACGTTTGTCCCAAGTGTGGCACGATGAACGGAGACCCGCCCCAGGAAAAGGCCGACCCCGAGTCGTTAGATAAGACTACCTAAATTAATAAGATACCCACTCTACTTAAGAAGTCAAAGACATGATGGCATTGACCATGTCTCCGTTGTGTTCTTTCAAGGCCTTCACAGCCTTGGACCTGGAAACGTTGGTTTGTTCGATGATGATCTCGATGTCGCCGGCGTCCAATCCGGTCTCGTCGACGACCTCGCCGTCGTCCTCCTCGGCGGCAGCACTGTTGTCGGTCAGAGATGCGGCTTGCAAGTCTGCAGTGATGGATGCTGGGTCCTTTGGAGCGTCACCCTCCTTGACGGCAGCAGCGGCCTGTTGAGCAGCCTCTTGGGCAGCAGCAGCCTCGGCATATCTCTTGTTCAGGTCCTCGACCTTGGCCTCACCGAAAACAACGTACGATCCGGCAACAGATCTGTACACTTCTGGGTTGTCAATGGCCAGGATGAAGTTGCCCTTCTTTCTGAAAGTGACTCTGGTGATTCCCTTGACCTGCTTCAATCCAAGCTTCAGGATCATTTGTCTGGCCTTCTTCTCGTTTCTGGACAGAACGTGGACTTCGGCTCCATCAGGGATTTGTTGTTCTTCGACGATTTCTTCGATTTTTTCAGATGCCATTTTGTTGGTATGTGCTTGCTTTTGAAGAATTTTTCAAAAGTCGGAGAAACATCGTTCATGTTACGAGCCCTGGGCTTTTCAATATTTTGAGCCTCACGCACCACCGCAGTGCACTCTGAGCCGGAACGTCCAGGCTTGGCCTGGGCCACTCGAAACCGGCCTCACCACGATTCCACGCGGTCACATAGTCGCTCTGGGCACTGATCCGGGTCTGTGCGGCATATTGCGCGCGTTCCCGATTTCCAACCAGCCACCATTTTCAGGGGCCCTGTTTGGAACCATGTACAGTTTATTTGAGCCGCAAAATTATTTAACTGCATTTGCAAAACAAATAGAACCCGTTGTTCTGTTGTTCCACCACTCGCGCAAGAATTGTCTCTCTGTCGCTCTGCGGTCCTGGATCTTGATACCTACCTTCTCATCGCCAGGAAGTGCATCTATCTGAGTGCCAACTCGTTTCCAAGCTATTTGGATTCAATTTAACTATTTTGCTAAGCGGAGCTGGTACAAACCGAATTTTAACACGACACATCCCCGTTCCTATAGACAATGAGTACGAGCAACGGAAAGAAGCAATGGTGGAAGTGGAATCATGACAAAAAGTACACTCCCAGTACTGAACAAAGACGTATCTTCGTCAACCTTCCGCTTCCGGATGAAATGACAGATCCGAAAACACACCTTCCGAAGGCCCAGTACCCCAGGAACAAGATCAGAACTACCAAGTATACGCCGTTATCGTTTCTCCCAAAGAATATCTTCTTTCAGTTCACAAATATCGCCAACACTTATTTCTTGTTCATCTGTATTTTGGGGGCTTTCCAGATTTTTGGAGTTCAAAGCCCCGGTATGCAGGCTGTTCCTCTGATCGTGATTGTTGTCCTGACTGCCATCAAGGATGGATTTGAAGACTACAGAAGAAGCTCTTCGGACATGGAACTCAACAACTCGAGAATCCACTTGCTCTGCGGGATGCACAATCCTAACGTGGCAGTTGACCGAGTTGGTTTGTGGAGAAGATTCAAGAAATCCTGCACCCAGATGAACAGATCTTTTATATACTTGGTCTCTGGACAGTCGAAAAAAAGGACGCAAATGAAGATCATGCTCGAGAACGATCTTGAAAGAGTGGTCACCACCGGGTCCAGCCAATTAAACGCTCCCCGTCTGTCCACATCCACCAACCGATCCAGAGGTGTTCCCAAGGTCTCGCCCATAAGACCAAACACCATTAGCAACCCCCACATCACTCCAACTATGTCGTATCGCTTCCAGAATCGCTTCTGGAAGAACATCAGTGTTGGCGACATCATTCGTGTCCGCAATAACGAAGAGATACCTGCAGACGCTATTTTGTTGGCCACAAGCGACGAGTTTGGCGAGTGCTACGTCGAGACCAAAAATCTAGACGGTGAAACTAACCTCAAAAGCAAACACGCACTTCATTGCGGTCTAGGATTGAAGCATGCTGCGGATTTCGAAAGAGTCCAGATGGTGGTGGAGACTGAGCCGGCGAACACCAATCTTTACAAATTCAGAGGTGTTGTGAACTACACGGCATATGAATCGGAGTCAGACACAACAGGACACCCTGCCCAGGAGCCAGCAACCTATGACAACGTCTTACTTAGAGGCTCTTCGTTGCGCAACACCAAATGGGCGCTCTGTATTGTTGTTGCCACCGGAAACGATACCAAGATCATGTTGAATTCGGGAATTACTCCTACTAAGAAGTCCAAAATGTCGAGTCAGCTGAACTTGTCGGTGATCATCAACTTTGTGGTTTTATTCATCTTGTGTTTCGTCTCTGGACTAATCAACGGACTTTTTTACGATGAAAAGGATACTTCCAGGGTCTTTTTTGAGTACAAGCCAATAGCTGGATGGAGCTCTGCTGCCAACGGAGTTGTTTCATTCTTTGTTTCCCTCATTCTGTATCAGACTTTGGTTCCAATTTCTCTCTACATCTCCATCGAAATTATCAAGACAGTGCAGGCGTATTTCATTTACGCCGATGTCAAAATGTATTACCCAAAACTCGATTTCCCATGCACACCGAAATCCTGGAATATCTCAGATGATCTGGGACAAATAGAGTATATTTTCAGTGATAAAACGGGAACCCTGACCCAAAACGTGATGGAGTTCAAAAAGTGCACCATTGCAGGAAAATCGTATGGTCTCGCATACACCGAAGCCCAGCAGGGCATGGATAAAAGAGCTGGTATGAACGTTGCGGAGGAAGTGGAGAAGATGCGCAAATTGATCAGCGAAGATCGAGCGCAGATGGTCGAGCAACTCGACCGTCTGGATAACGATCAACTTGTTGAATCGAATCTCACGTTTGTCTCGAGCCAGTATATGGCCGACGTTGGACCTTCAGCAGAGGCCTCAAGAAAAAAGGCGAACGAGGAATTCATGCTTGCTTTGGCTCTTTGTCATACCGTCATCACCGAGAAAGACGAGAACGGCATTTTGGACTTCAAGGCAGAATCTCCTGATGAGGCTGCTTTAGTTGCTGTTGCCAGAGACTTGGGATTCGTTTTCCGGGAGAGAACCAGAAGTGGACCTATAGTGACTATCTATGACAAGGATCAGCCATTACTCTATGAACTTCTGGAAATCATTCCGTTTAACTCCACGAGAAAGAGGATGTCGGTGATTCTGAAGGATCCACAAGGGAAGATAATTCTGTATTCGAAGGGAGCCGATAACGTGATTTATGAGCGACTTGATTCGAATTCGGATCAAGAAATGCTCAGCAAGACTGCCATTCATCTAGGCGAATATGCCCAGGAGGGACTCCGGACGCTGTGTATAGCCAAAAAGGAGCTCGACAAAAAAGTCTTCCAAGATTGGCACAAAGAGTACAAGAAAGCCAGCACGTCGATTAACGAAGACAGAGAAGATAAAATGGAGGCCCTGGGTGACATCATTGAGAGTGGTTTGACCTTACTGGGTGGAACTGCGATTGAGGACCGTTTGCAAGACGGAGTGCCCGACTCCATCTCTCTGCTTTCTAGAGCAGGTATCAAGCTCTGGGTTTTGACCGGAGACAAGGTTGAGACAGCCATAAATATTGGGTTTTCTTGTAACCTGCTTGACAATGACATGGAATTACTGGTCATCAAAGATGTGGAAGAGGGTTCTGAGAAGGAAGGAGCTGCAGCTTTGGTTCCGCGTTTTCTGAATGAGAAATTTGGTATTGAAGGTACCAAAGATGATCTGGAACAGGCTAAAAAAGACCATTCACCTCCAAGCGGCAACTACGCTATAATTGTTGACGGAGTCTCGTTGGAGGAGATATTCTCCCACGATGACTTGAAACTAAAATTCCTGCTTCTTTGCAAACAGTGTCGTTCCGTTCTGTGTTGCCGTGTTTCTCCTGCTCAGAAGGCCCAGGTGGTGAAAATGGTTAAAACCTCGTTGAAGGTTATGGCTCTGGCTATTGGTGACGGCGCTAACGATGTTGCCATGATCCAAGCAGCTAATGTTGGAGTTGGTATTGCCGGTGAGGAGGGAAGACAGGCTGTCATGTCCAGTGATTATGCTATTGGACAATTCCGGTTTCTTGTCAGACTGGTTCTTGTTCACGGACGCTGGTCGTATAAGCGTCTGGGTGAGATGATTACTTGTTTCTTCTACAAAAACGTCAATTTTGTGATGGCCCTGTTTTGGTATGGAATTTTCGACAACTTTGACGGTTCGTACTTGTACGAGTACACCTACCTCATGTTTTTCAACTTGGCCTTTACCTCGCTTCCGGTCATTTTCCTGGGTATTCTTGACCAGGATGTTCCTGCCCACGTTTCGTTACTGAACCCTGAACTCTATCGCTCTGGTATATTGGGCAGCGAATGGTCGCCCTACAAGTTTCTCTACTACATGTTGGACGGACTATATCAGTCGTTTGTGGCGTATTTCTTCCCCTGGTTTCTATACCATAAGGCCACCTTTGTGAACCAGCATGGGCTGCCTGTGGATCATCGGTTCTGGTTTGGTGTTTTCTGTGCACACATTTCGGTGGTTTCCTGTAACCTATACGTGCTGCTTATGCAAAAGAGATGGGATTGGCTGTCCACATTGATTGTCGTTATCTCTATTCTGTTGATCTTTTTCTGGACAGGGATCTGGACATCTTCTCTGACGTCTCAGGAATTTTATAAGGCTGCTGCTCAGTGCTACGGATCAGTTGCCTTCTGGTGCTCGTTTTTCGTTGGCGTGCTGTTGTCGGTCTTACCGAGGTTAACGTACGAAATTCTCAACAGACTATATCGTCCAAAGGACATCGATATCATCAGAGAAAGAGTTGCTCTGGGATCCTACGCCAACTACACGGTGGACTACGACCCTACACAGAGTCACACCAATCAGTCGATTTGTGAGTCCGATTCCGGAGTTTCTCAATCCGATGGTGCTTTGGCCGACGAAAAGAAGGATATGGAAGCAGGCGAGAACTTGACCTCTCGTCCGAGAAGGAATACCATAAAAAGGGTGATTGATAAGCTCACTCCTGGCCATAAATCGCCGTTGGAAGCTCTCCGAGAAAATATGATTCTATCTGGTGAAGCTTCGCACAGATCCTCCTCCCAGATGATCCGCACCAGCCACGATCTCGAGGGAATCACTTCGCCTGAAAATCTCATGAGATTGCATACTAGAAACAGTCAATTAACTAAGTAGGCATTACGCCTTTCTTGGTGCGAATAAGACCCTAAATAAATTAATCAAACTAAGAAAGAAAACTTTCTGATTGTGAGATACGTATAGTCGGTTCGTACCGAATCCAAGCCTGGGTTTGTTTGATAAAATGAGTAGATATTGCCTCCTTCGATATCTTTGGTAGCTGGGCAATGACTTGATAACTATGTATTACTTAATAAGCCGAGATAATAAATTGAATTGCGCTCCCTTGTCCTATAGGTGAGAATACTCCATATATTTATATTCATCTACCACAGTATGATGAATTGCATATTAAAAATACGCAATCTTCCCATCAATGTTATCATGATACCATTATCCACCCAACCAAGATAATAAACTGAAACATTCAGATTAACTAAGTAAAATAATCAATAAGTATTAGCTAATCGTTTGTTGTAAAATCCTAGTAAATTTATACTATCATTTTCAATTTTGCAGTAATCTGTAATCTGATGGAATCTCAAGAATTGCCAGAGTTTACTCTCGCCAATGTTTTGGGAGACATCAAATACGGATTGATTTCTCTGTTTAACAATGTTGAATTTTCAAAACCAATTGCTGCAGCCCTTGTTGTTGTGGAGTCACTGGCGTTGAGAGCCATTATCCACTTGATTCCATACACAGAAATCGACTACAGTACTTATATGCAGCAAATCAGCTTGATCGAGGCCGGGGAGATTGATTACGCTAATATCGAGGGCGATACAGGCCCAATGGTGTACCCGGGTGGCTTCGTGTATGTTTACTCCTGGATGAAATGGTTCACAGATGGAATGGACGATCTGCAAACCGGACAGCACGTTTTCAGATATCTTTATTTGGCAACCTTGGTACTCACTTTCATTGCGTACTTTCAAACTAACCTCCCAATCAAGCCATATGCTCTGTACATTTTGTGCTTTTCCAAGCGGCTGCACTCCATCTTTGTGCTCCGATTATTCAATGACTGTTTTGTCACGTTTCTCATGGTGGCCACAATTGTGGTTCTTCAGCAGGCCTCGTTCCTGAAAAGACAAAAGAGCAGTTTGGGGGTCTTCTTGACGTTTTTCAGTGCACAGCTGTTCAGTTCTGCTATATCCATTAAAATGAACGCTCTGCTATATCTTCCTGGTTATCTCGTGGTTATCTACATGCTCCTGGAAGAGAACCTCATTCAGACCCTGGCTGTGGTTGGTTTTGGACTAGTGGTGCAGATTGGGATTAACTGGAGCTTTTTGTCGGGCTCCGAAACAATTAGAGCACACTTCCTGGAAAATGCATTCGATTTCAAACGCAAGTTCTTGTATGAGTGGACAGTCAACTGGAAATTCATCCCGCAGACAATTTTTGAGAGCCGCGAATTCCACACCTCGTTGCTGGTCGGACACGTCACCGTGCTGGGTGCTCTGCTCTTTGTGAAATGGATAAACAAATCTGTCACAGGAAAACCTTTAGTTAAATTTATGCATGACGGAATTAGGGCATTCAACACCACCATTGTTCCGGGAAACGTTATATTATCTGCTGATAGCGGTACATACGTGTTTTGGGTGATGGCTACGTCCAATCTGGTTGGTGTTCTGTTTGCTCGCACGCTCCATTACCAGTTTCTCTCGTGGTACCAATATTCGCTGCCCCTGCTGTTAGCGGTGGCAGAGGTGCCCTGGTACTTACAAATAATCACGGCTGTCGCGCACGAGTGGTGCTGGAATGTTTATCCAAGCACCCGCGTCAGCTCGTTGGTTCTGGTTACCCTGCTGGGCGCCACCCTAATGGCGCAGTTTCGCGTGAACTTCCTGAAGACGAAAAAGGAATAAAATGCCCGTTACAGGCGCGAAACCCCTGGGGTAGCGCCCATATATTTTCCACATATTATATAACACAATTACCCGGCCGTTATTACTGTACAGCTTGTTGAACCGTCAAAAGAGACAGAAAAATAGCTTTTTTTCTTAGTGGAGGTTGAACTTGATTTCCGTTGTTGTCCATAACTACTGGCTCCCTGTCATCAAAGATTTCGAAACGATATCTGTCTGCAACAACAGAACAACAGCTTTAAATCGATTATTGGTTCGGACAACTTGTTGCTTCTCAGATTAACTCAAGCTTCAGTGTCGTCCAATTTAATAACCTACGGCATCACTTTAAGGCCAAAGAGTTTGACGGGCTTATTTAATTTAACTTTTTTTGTCGACATCCAGCCAAACCAGGGCTGAAACTTGGTTCGTCCGCTCATGAGTCAAAACAATACTCCCCAAGCTACAGGGGGTCAAAACTCGATGAACGATCATCACAGTACCTCATCCTCCTCTAGCACCGCTAACACCCAGCAGCCCACGTCTTCGTCGGTATCTTCCGTTCCCACTGTTTCCGACTCGACTGCTGTCAACTCCCGCGAGCTGCTTAATGCCTATATTTATGACTTTATTTTGAAGTCTGGTTTCACAGCCACTGCAAGTGCGTTTTTCAAAGAGGCAAACATCCCTGTTGTTAACAACGAGCGCAGACCTTCAGGGTCGCCTGCCAGCGCAAACACGGGCACGTCTGACCTGCCAGCTTCGTTCATGACCATGGACGCGCCACAGGGTTTCCTGTACGAGTGGTGGCAGATTTTCTGGGATGTTTTCAACGCTCGCACTCAACGAGGAGGAACAACAAATGCCACCCAATATTATCATTACGTGAATCTTAAACAAAAACAAGATCATTTGATGAGCCAGCAAGCAGCAGCGGTGGCGGCCGCGTCGACAATCATGAACGGCCACAACTCGTCGCTCTCGGGAACTCCGATAACCTCTGCAGCTCAGGACATCGGTGTTCTGATGCCGCAGCAGCAGGGACAGCTTTCTCATATGCAGCAGCAGGTGCATCTTCCGCAGCAGCAGAGAATGAACGCGCGCGTCCAGCAGCCTCAGCACCAGCAGGGCCAGAACATGACCATGCATCCCCAGGCTACAGCGCAGGCGCAAATGAACACGCTCAGGCAGCAACAGTTCGCGCAACAGGCACAGGCGGCACAGGCGGCACAGGTGGCTTCACAGCGTGGATCTCCGTCCAAAAGACAAAGAATGGAGAACGGTGGAAACAACAACACTACCGACATGAATCAGGCTTCGTCTCCGAACCTGAATATGAACTCCCAACAGCAGCAGCAGCAGCATCATCATCCTCCGATGCCAATGCCTCAGGGCATGATGATGCCTAATCAGTTTGGTGTTCCGCAACAGTATGCTATGTTTGCAGCCGCTCAGACTGCACAACAGGGACAGCCGCAGCAGAAATTCAATCAGTACATGATGCCTAATTTCCAGGGACAGCCGCAGCAGCAGATGATGATGCCGCAGCAATCGGTACCTATGCAACAGGACCAGCAACAGCAGCAGCAGCATCCTCATGCTCCTCCTCCCAACATGCAGCAGCATTCTCAAAACTTCTCCACCCCCAACGAATTCTTCCACGACATGTCTAAACAGAATAACTCAGGGCCTAACAGAGTCAATGATAACGCTATCAAAGACTATGAAAAACAACTCCGTTTGATGGAATCTCAAAATAGAAGACGACTTGATGTGCACCGCAGTACTCAAGAATCCAAGGATCCCAATTCGCCTAAACCCCATTTCTCGGAATATTCGGTGATGCTGGGACAGATACCTCCACAGCACGCAGCTACTTCAATGATGCAACAGCGCGGCTCACCTGCCCCGAAGGTATCTCCGACGATGAAGTCGCCGGCAAACGGCATGCCTCCTGCTGCTAATGGAAAGTCCAAAAAGGCTCCACGAAAAGCGCGGAAAAACTCCATGTCCGTCCCGGCTACTCCTCTGACCCCCGCCAACAACCAGCCTACCCCTGTGCCAAACATTCCGCCTACTCCTCAGAACACCACTCCGCAGCAGACGCCTCAGCAGATGGTCATGAATGCTACCCAGGCCATGGCTGGTAAGAAAGGACTCAAGCGGAAAAACAGTATTGCCACACCCACAATTAAGGAAGATGAGCCCTTCATTCTCTCCAACCCCCCTCCCAAAATGTCAAATGCATCCACCAACAACAAAATTCCACCTGCTTCTTCGTCCTCGTCGCACGCTAGATCGGAAATACCTAGCTCTGCAGTCAACGATCAAGCTTCTTCCACCTTTTTGCATGACTTCTCCACCAATTCTAACGATATCTTCGATTTTGATTCCCTTCTTACGGCTGACCAGGAAAATGCTAGCAATTTGGGCCTCAACGAGGTCTTCAACTGGGGCGAGTCTGTCGGAACTGGAGATCTATAGAACGATTTAGCTTTTGTACTTTTTTACAGAATTAGTCACCTTGGGTGAACTATTGAGTTGTTTAATTATTGTACATTATTTTCTTTTTGGTCTCTGTTTCACTTCTTCCTCCTTGCATGGGTGCAATCTCACCATGTTGGGGTAGTCAGGACGGTTAAACTCGTGGCCTTTGCTCCAGTCGTAACTTAAGGCATATGCAAAGATGGTACCTGTGCGGTTGAACCCGATAACTGGGATGGTCGAGCTCAAACTTGGATACCCCTTCAATCTGTGTCTGGCATCCTTGTCCCAGAAGTTGAAGGTTCCGTCCGAGCCAGCTGTGGCAAAAGTCCCGTGAACAGGATGGAAAGCGATCGAGTTGAGAGAATAAATCATCACCTCTTTGGAAGCGGTCTTCTGATCTCTTTGACACTTGAACGAGAAACCAAACTCCTTTTGCTGCATTTCGTCCACATACTGAATACCGCATCGTCCCTCAATAGAGCCCACAGCAAACCCATCTCCCTTTGGATAGCACGCAATCGATCTTGTTTGGAATTTCAAAGGAGACATTGTTTGTCTGAAAATCTTGTCTGGATTGTTCAAGTCGATGGTCACAATGTGACGTTCGGCAGTGGCCACAACAAGCAACTTTTGCGAAGAGTCCATGGCATAAACCCGCTCCGGCATGTTGAGCGTACATATTGGCTGTTGTTGTCTCATGTCCCAGTATTTGATGGTCTTATCCCAGGAACCACTAACAACACATTGCGTATTAGTAGGGCCACATTCGACATATCTAACAACCCTGACGGCGTCGTTGTGTACTCCAATGGTTTGTTGCTGTTGAGACGCCAAATCAAACAGCTTGACCTGCTTGTCCGCCCCTCCACTGACAACTCGGCTACCATCAGAGGAGAACCTTGTGCTCAACACTGGACCCTCGTGCTCGTACATGGCTCGACCGTCTACTTGGCCCGTGGCCGTATTGATCTCGTATATCCTGCTCTTGCGGTCCCACGAGGAGACAGCTAAAAATTCTGCAGCTGGAGAAAATGCAAGATCGGAAATCGAGTCCTCTGGTCCATTGGGAACAACTATATCGTTCTGTAGATCCTGAAGTGTTCCGGCAGACGTGACCGTCCCGGATCCTGCGGTATTTCCAAGCGAACTGCCTCCAAAGGCGCCCAACGACCGACTTCCAAAGGACATATATGCTTTTATCCAAACAAGAAAAATACTTTTCTACTTCCATTTCAAAATTTCCTGCTTATTGATATATTACGTAAACCTTCTATAGTTTCAGCAGACGAAGTTTCAACACGGCATCGTTGATGTTTGTCTCCTCCTCTCCCAGAACTGGGTTTGGAGAGTCGCCAAACGCCTCAAGAGGTCTTCTGGTTGCCTTCAACAAGATGGACTCGTGAGTTTGAAGAGCATCTGCCAATCCGATTGGATCCTTTTGGATATCTAATTGAACAAGCACCTCATCAGTTTGCTGCAGATTACATTTCTTTCTGAGTCTTTGGATTCTGTTGATCAGCTCTCTGACCAGACCTTCCGATTGCAACTCAGGGTACATGTTGATGTCCAGAATGACAAGGACATCCCCCTCGGTTCTGACCTCTTGACCACCGGAAACCTTGTCTTCTGGCAGACCTCTGAGGACAGACAGGTCTTCTTCAACGAGGTCTATACCAGCGACCTCGACCTTTCCGGACTTCAGGAACAATTTGACCTCATCGGAGGTCAGCTTAGGAAGAGCGTCCTTAACCTTCTTGGCATCTTTCTTGAGTTTCTTTCCCAGAACTGGCCAGTCAGCAACGGCCTTGTATTCAACACCGTACTTGTCTTCGTCCGAGGTAATGACCAAGTCTCTGACATTCAATTCCTCCTTGATGTAGTTTTGGAGAGCCACAACATCGTCCAAGTAGCTTGTGTCGGAGTGTAGAACCACCAACTCCTTCAATGGGGTCTTCAAGGAAATGGTCTTCTTCTCTCTGATGTTTCTTCCCAGATCAATGATCTTCTGCATTCTTGAAACGGCCAACTCGATCTTCTCGTCGATGAGCTTCTCGTTGACAGCAGGGTAGGACAGGAAGTGCACAGAGTCGGTGTTTTGGCCGAACTGTTGCAATGTCTCGTTCTTGAACAGAACCTTCATCTTGCTGTAGATAGTCTCAGCCAAATATGGAGTGAATGGAGCCATGGCTCTCACCAGAGTGAACAGAGCCTCGGTCAGAGTGTTCATGGCCTTCAAGCAGTCGTCCACACCGTTCTCTCCCTTCAATCTCTTTCTGTTGAAACGAATGTACCAGTTCGTAAGCTCGTCAATCAAGTTCAGCAATTTAGGAACAACGGTATAGAGTCTGTACTCCTCCATCTCAACGCGAATAAATTTAATCAGAGACTGGATCGAAGCAAGCAACCAGCGGTCCATAACATTCTCGGATCTGGATTCTGGATCGTAAACAAAGTCGATGTTCTCGTTCTTCTTGAGCAAAGCAACTTGTCCCTCCAAGAACTTATAAGAGTTCCACCAAGGAAGAAGGACCTTGGAAACAACCTCTTTGACTCCGTCCTCCTTGAACTTGAGGGTCTCTGCTCTCAAGACTGGGGAGTTGATCAAGTAAAGTCTCAAAGCATCAGCACCGTACTTGTTCAGCACCTCCATAGGATCAGGGTAATTCTTCAGTCTCTTGGACATCTTTTTTCCGTCGGCAGCAAGAACGATACCAGAAACAATAACGTTCTTGTAAGGAGCCTTGCCGAACAGATGAGTTCCCAGAACAGTCAGGGTGTAGAACCAACCTCTGGTCTGGTCCAATCCCTCAGAAATGAAGTTGGCTGGGAAAGCACCGGTGAATCTCTCCTTGTCCTCTTCGAAAGGATAGTGCTTAGAGGCATAAGGCATGGATCCCGACTCAAACCAACAATCGAAAACATCCTCAATTCTCTTCAGGGTGCCTTTACCCTGCTTGGATGGAATTGTCAGATGGTCAATGCTTTCTCTGTGCATGTCGGTGATGGTATCGTCGCCAGTAAGCTCCTTCAGCTCAGCAAGAGAACCCACGCAGACAATCTCCTCCAAGTCATCGGAAACCCACAGAGGAAGCGGAGTACCCCAGTATCTTTTTCTGGAAACGTTCCAGTCTCTAGCATTGGCAATCCAGTTCGAGAATCTCTTATCTTTGATATTCGATGGAACCCATCTGGTTTGGTCAACAGCCTCCAGCATTTGTGGAACGATCTCCTTGACTCTCACGAACCAAGAAGGAACAGCTCTATACAGCAGAGGGGTGTCAGATCTCCAACAGAATGGATAACTGTGTCGAATTTGAGTGGCCAGTAGGATTTTACCCTGGGCAGTCAAGTGCTTGATGATTTCCTTGTCGGCATCTTTGACGTAGACTCCCGCATAGTCGGACACTTCTTGGGTGAATCTTCCATCGTCATCAATTGGGTTTGGAGGCGCCAAGTCCTCATTAATAATACCTGCTTCAGTAGCGGCCTCAAAATCGATCTCACCAAAAGCAGGAGCTTGGTGGACAATACCAGTACCCGAATCGTTGGTCACAAAGGTGTTGCAATAAACCTTGAAACCAGCATCCTTGAACTTGTCGTAAAAGTAATCGAAGGCCGGCTCGTATTTCCATCCATCCATCTCCTTACCCAGGATCTTGCCCACAATCTTGTATTTAGCATCCTTAGGCTTCTTGTACAGGTTCTTGATCAAGCTCTCCAGCAGAATGTAGGTGACATCCTTTTCTTCGTCATAAACCTTGGCGTACTCAAACTCTGGATGCACACAGAGAGCAATGTTGGAAGGCAGCGTCCAAGGAGTGGTGGTCCAAGCAACAAGAACGGTCTTTGGGTCATCCTTCAATGGGAACCCAATGGTGACTGCTGGGTCGTTGACTTCCTTATAATTCAACTGAGCCTCGAAATTCGACAACGACGTGGTCACACCGGTCGAATATGGCATCACTCTGTAGCCCCTGTAGACGGCTCCTTTCTCGAAAAGCTTCTTGAAGGCCCACCATTCGGACTCCATAAATTCTGGATACAGCGTCTTGTAGTCGTTGTCGAAATCAATCCATCTTCCGAGTCTTCCGATGGTCTTTCTCCACTCCTCGGCATAGGTCATCACAATGGATCTACATTCCTCGTTATATTTGGCAATACCCATGTCCAGGACGTCTTGCTTGCACTTGATGCCCAATTTCTTGTCGATCTCGTGCTCAACAGGCAGACCATGGGTATCCCATCCAAACCGTCTCTCAACATAGAAACCGTTCATTGTGGCATATCTTGGAACAATGTCTTTGATAGTGGAAGCTAGGATGTGTCCGTAATGGGGGGTTCCCGTGGCAAACGGAGGACCATCGTAGAAAGCAAATTGCGGATTTCCCTTGGTCAATTCAAGCGATTTGTGGAACGCATTTATCTCGTTCCAGTAGGCCAGGACTTTCTCCTCCTCTCTAGGGAAGGAAAAAGACTGTGATTCTTCTTCGGTCATCGTGGATGAGTCTTATTTCTGAATCAACAACTGGGAAAAATTTGTCAACGAGTGGCGCGGGTGGCGGTGTCGTAGAATCGGCCACTCTAAAATTTTCACTTTAATATTACTCGAGATATTATTTTGCAATCATGTTTGGCCCATTCAGAATGACGCCAGTGACCCTGGGAGGGTTGCTATGGAAAAAGCCATGGCGTCTCTCCAAATTCCAAAAGTACCGTCACAGAAAGAGAATGCAGCTTGTTGACAGCAATATCCAAGCGCTACACGACGGACTACAGGCCAACGGAATGTCATCGAGAAGAGTTGACCACTTGGTTTCCGAGTACCCAAAGGAAAGTGAGATGCTGCCAAGAAACAAGTACACCGTGTACAGCAAATACGCTACGAAATACAGAAAGGGAATCCATTTTGTGCCGAAATGGACCAGACTTCCTCTCAGAAAACAACCGTCCAATGTGTAAAATCGTTGGCTCGTCTCTATTGTACATATCAAGAATACACTGCGCATGCTTATATATTATCCCAAATGTATTCGGAAATGAACATCTCGTCATAACCCTGGTCCAAACTGAGTACATTGGTTTTCTGCGATCGTCTGTTGAGAACCAACACCTGCTTACTCTTGAAATCGAGTTTCAGACCCAAGCTTTCGTATAGCTTGAGCTTAAGAGCCTTGCTGCGCTCAGACACGTTTTTGTTTGTGTCGGAATGGCCACTAGATTGTTCCAGGTCTGACAGTTTGTTCTGTAATTCCTCCAGCTTCACCAAGTCCTGGTTGTACTTCAGCTTGAGCGCGTTTAGCTCCATATTGAGACTAGTGAGATGCTTTGCGATCGTGAAGATGAGATCCTCCACCTGGAGGAGATCGTTCTTCACCTCTTTGGATTTCTCGTTGCTCTTGAGGTCCTTGATTGAAACCTGGAAGTTCTCCAGCTCTCTTTGTAACTCATCAAGTTTATCTTGGTGTCTGTCTAGCTGGTCTTTTCGAAGCGATTCAAGTTTTTTAATGTTATTGTGTATTGTGTCTATGGCGGAAAGATCCTTCTGAATGTCGAAAAAGCTGCGGATCTGGATTATTGGCAGGCTCAAGCCTGGAAACTGCGTACTCATGAGTAAACAAATAATAAACAAAATATTAATTCGGGAAACGACCCCTCGCACCTAGATAAATTCTGGATTCCGAAAAAAAGCTCAATTTTATCGACCCATTACCATGGAACGCAAACGTGTGGAGGGACTCCCACCATGGATGTTGACTCCAAAGGAGGAAAAGGAGGTTTTTCTTAACTGGCGAGACGCCGCGTGGAAACACTGCGATGATTACGTCCAAGGTAAGTACAGCATCGGGCCATTTCTAACGTCCAGAATTTGTTAAGTGCGAGCAGCTGGCTGGCTGCGGTGTCTGGTTTAAATGTCGCAAGCAATCAAAGAAAATGAAAGATTGCATCGCAGCGCGCCAGAAGCAGGAATATGTTGATGAGGAACGAGACAAGTACATCCAACGCAAAATCGAGTTTCAGAAGGAAAAGGAGCGGCTTGAGACCGATCAAGATCAGCCACCGAGGTCCAAGGTCCAAATCTGGCAATTATGGGGTAAAAAAGATTGAGCGGAGTGACTTGGATACCCCGACTATCGTCATGCACACCAAGGGCGGGATTTGTAAATTGAGTTTTCCACCAACTTGCTGCACTGATTAAGAGCAATTATTCCCAAGGTGCATGTACTTAGTAGATGATATAGCTGTATATAAAGTCATCCAACTCCCCTCCTGGTGCCAATCTTTAATCATGTCTTTTATTGACCGTTGGGTTTACAAGAACAAGACCAGACAGAGCGGTGTCAACAATACCGGCACTCACTACAATCCTACCACCATCACCCCGCAAGAACAGTACGAACATTATCATGTCAAGCACGAAAGCGGTACACAGCCTAATTTGAGAAATGTTCCGTATAATTACTTTCAGCAGGAGGAGACTGTCGGATTTCGTGGTGATGACGGGCAGATGCACACTGCTAAGATGACCACTACTGGCTTCATTGATGACAAGAATCAGAAGCACATCAGAACAGAGATGCAACCATCCTCTATCAACGCGCGCAAGGGATCTATTGGGTCCATTGGGTCTGTGGGGTCCATGGACAGCGACACCAAGTGAGACCGGTGCAACTACCACTTTTCCATAGCTATTAAAAACTAATATTTAAGTTCTAATTTATTTGATGATTTTCATGCTCCATTTATGCTCCGCCATGAAAAATAAGGGGCTTTAAATTTAGCGAATGCAGGCTCATAAAATATTTTAAAATATGGTTCAACATAAATCACGTCGCAGATCCGTAGATAGTGGTCAAGGTGTGCCCCAGAGGGCCCCAAACATCCCACAGATCTCCATATCTACAGACTCTAACAATATATCCAATCTGCCGAGAGGTGGAGGCACATCTCTCTACCAAATGGATGATCACAACACGCTTCCGTCTGCACGAATACTGCCCAAGTTGATGATCCACACGACTTTCCCTGCTGAGGACGAGCTTATGCAAGTTCTTCATGAGTCTGGGAAGTCCGCGTTGTCCGGATCTCCCGCGTTCTCTCCATCCAAAATGACTTTTCCAGCAGACACTGATCACGAGCTCATGCCCATGCTTGGTGACCAAGATCTAGATGCAGATTTTTCTGAGGGGTTGAATTTGGCTCTAGCAGACACAAATAATGTGTGGATGCCCATAGACCAGTCGTCGGAGCCCAGCTCGCGCGAGCCAAGTTTGCACATGCACACGGGGAACTCCCACGATCTCGAGTCCTGGGGCGGGAGCATCGAGCTGGCTGATATGAGTGGCAAGTCGATTCTTCAAGGAACGTCTATGAACGCATCGTCGCTGGATATTGCGACTGTACAGAGCGGGAAGTCTGCCAAATCTCCACATACGCCAACCACGCAGATATCGTCTGTGTTTCGCAAATTCTCGAAAAACTTGAATGCCAACGGGGACGAGAACGATCAGAACAGTGATGGAGAGGACGAGGATGTGGAAGATATCGATCTCAGTGAGCGCAAAGTACCTGCCAAAGAAATGCGGGTCCATTGGGACAACTATTCTGACTCTGAGGAGATGTACGACATGTCAAATTCAGTAAACCCGTTTCAAACGACCAAACCATCGCAGACTACAACGTTTTCTTCCAAATTAGATGATAGCATGGAGTCGGTTGTGTCTGAGGAGTACGTGAATGATGATCTGCCCAGACTTTTCGGAAAGTCCTTTGGGATTTTTGGTCCTGAATCGCATTTTAGAATCAAATGCTCGAAAGTGGTGTCCAATCCGCTGTGTGACCAGGTGATAGCCGTTCTGCTGATATCCCAGGTTGTTCTTCTGACGTTTCAACAGTGGACCGTTGAGAGAGGTTACGTTCACAACCGGCGCTGGACCTGGGTCGATTACTGTCTTTTCTTCCACTACGTTGTCTACACCGTCGAGTTTCTGTTGAAGAGCGTCGTTTTGGGATTTGTGGACGACTCGCAAATGTTCAAGGAGCTCAAATTAGAAAGAAAGCAGGGACTTCTTCGCAGATACTTGAAACGGGCATCTGAAAAGTTACGTCTCACCATGCCATCTCCGACCATCGATGAGTTCGAGCAGCGCAAATTCCAAAGAACTGTCACTATGAACAAAACTGAACAAGAGCCTGCGCGGCCTGTGAGAGCATTTCTGAGATCTGATTGGCATCGTATCGATTTCATATCTGTGCTGTCATTTTGGATTGGAGCCTTTCTGAGCATAAACAATACCGACATCGATCGTCACTGCATGGTATTTCGGTCGTTGATGTGTTTGAAGATTCTCAGACTACTCAACTTGACACATGGTACAAGACTTATTCTGAAGTCATTGAGTCGTGCAGGACACCAGGCTCTTACTGCCTCCATCTGTCTTTTCGTTTTCTGGGCTGTCTTCGCCATTATTGGCGTCCAGTCTTTCAAATCGTCTTTGAGAAGACATTGTGTTTGGACCAATCCAGCCAACAGCACGGACATCTACGAGAACTCGTTCCAGTTTTGCGGCTCTTATCTGGATCCGGTTACCTTGAAATCGATGCCGTATATTTCGTCAAACCAAGACGACACCATTCCTTATGCTAAGGGATTCACTTGTCCGGTGAACTCCAAGTGCATTTCCGGTCTGAATCCTTACGGTGATACGGTCAGTTTCGACAACTTTTTCATATCTCTACAGATGGTGTTCGTGATCATCAGTGCCAACACGTTTTCAGACATTATGTACTACACTATGGACTCCGATGAGATGGCAGCCTCGCTGTACTTTATTTTTGCCATTCTCACTTTGACGGTGTGGCTGCTGAGTCTGATAGTTGCTGTGGTGATCAATTGCTATAGAGTTCATATGGAGGACATTAGAAAAAAGAAGACCTCGAACAAAACCCGAATTTTGGTCTGGCACATCGACTTCAAAGCTCTGGACGCAGAATACAACAGATACATGGCCAAAAATAGGCTTTTGAGAGGCTTTTGCATGACGAGGGGCCTTTTCACCACGTTGGCGGTGGTTGATCTGGCATTCAAAGCCACCGTCACCACGTACACCACGAAAGACCAGTGGATGTATCTCAAGACAGTGGAACTTGGAATCACGTGTGTGATTTTTGCAGAAACCGCTGTAAAAATGGCTCTTTTTGGGAAGCATATCAAGTACTACTTCTATTCCCCTAGCAACGTGCTAGATCTCTTTCTGGCCGTGACCACAATGATTGTGGTAAACCTCAAGTTGGATCCCATGGGATCATATTATGGATGGCTGTCTATTCTGTTCATCTTTAGGTTCTATCGAGTTGTGGTCGCTAGGGGTCTGGTCAGCAATGCCTGGCGAGCAGTGTTCTCCAACATCAGGCCGTTTCTGGATCTCGGAATATTCTTCCTTCTGGTTCTCTACCTGATTGGAATCATATGTGCCCGGTTGTTTGAGGGCCTAGTTCCTGTTGACGAGTATTTGGACGACGACCAACTCATTATGTACAATCTTCCTAACGTGGTGCTGTCGCTGTTCACCATTACAACTACCGAAAATTGGACCAACATTTTGTATCTCGCCCAGCAATGCAGCAAGAACAACTTCACCAAGGTGTGTGTTGCTGTGTATCTCATTGGATGGTTTGTTTTTTCCAACATGGTTATCATCAACATTTTCATCGCCATCATAACAGAGAACTTGGGAGTTACAGAAACAAATAAGAAACGCATGCAGATCAGACAGTTTTACCAGAAACTTGTTCGCGAGCTTAACTCAAGCAAGCACGTGGCTCTGTTTGATGATCTGCGCAACCAGTGGTTTAAAACCAGCAACAGGGGGGGAACCACAAGCACGTCTCAAATGATCGAGCACATGACACATCTTCTTGAAGAAAGTAATATGACGCCAGGCGATCTTATCGGTGAGGATGAGGAGGAGCAGAAGAATGAGAAGCCCCGCGGAGTGATTTCTGTTGGGTTGGCCAAAATGCGCAAGTTGGAGATCATACACAAGTTGGAGACCAAAATGGAGCAATCGCCGCTCTGTGTTTGGTTAAAAGACTGGATTGTTTCTGCCACCAGTTCGAGAGCAGACTTTGCTCTTGGTTTCGACTATCGGATGCTAAACATCACTGACACGAAGGGTAAGTTTTCCAGAAGAGAGGTTTTCCGACTTTTTAATGAGAACAACGCTGATCCTGATAAGGAGGTGAAACAGAGAGAATACCTGGAACAGAACCCAACGTTCAATCGAACCCTGCACTATTTTTACCCTAGTCACCCGGTCCGGAGATTCTGTCAACGAATTGTTTCTCCTGCCTATGGAATGAGATTTGACGGTGTCGACCCATACCCCAAAGTCCGCGATATGTTTTACGTGCTGATGTTTTTTGCTACGGTCGCTGTGGTTGTCCTGGCATGCTATGTCACGCCCTTATATCGTAAAGAGAACTCTCTTTACGAAAGGCCCTGGAACTGGGTCACAGAAGTGGACTTGATCTTTACTGAGCTGTTTACCGTTGAGTTCGTCATCAAGGTTATTGCAGACGGCCTCATTCGCACCCCTAATGCGTATCTGAGGTCTACCTGGGATGCTATTGACTTCGTGGTGCTGATTTCCTTCTGGCTAACCACCTTTGCTGAGATTTACCAGGATTTCAACTTGGTGATCATTGTCGCAGAGGCTCGAGCTCTGAGGGGGCTTCGGCTGCTCACCATCACCCGGAGATCCAAGGAGTACTTCAACTACGCCGTCATTTCAGGAGCGCGCAAGATGTTGGCAGCTGGCCTTATTTCAATGACCTTGCTGTTTCCGTTCTCACTTTGGGGATTGCATCTGTTTGTGGGGAGACTGGCTACGTGTTCCGATGGGGTCTCGTCTTTGCCGAACTGCAATATGGAATACGAGAGTGAGGTCTTCAAATGGAATGTCTATGCCCCAAAAGTGTACTCAAATCCTTATCTCTACTTCGATGCGTTTGACAGCTCGATATCCACGCTGTTCCAGATAATTTCTTTGGAAGGATGGGTTGATCTGTTACTGAATCTCATGAACATCACACAAAAGGGAGAGCCGGCTTCCACTTTTGCGAGCCCAGGAAATGGTTTCTTTGTGATTATCTTCATTTTCTGCGCTATAGTCATCATTCTGAACCTGTTTGTTTCGGTGATCATCAACAATTATTCTGTCCAAACAGGAACAGCTTTCTTGAACGACAAACAACGTGCTTGGTATGAAGTCAAGCGTGTGTTGAGTCAGGTCCAGCCTTCGAAGAGAAAAGAGACCAGGAAGATGACGGGCCTGCGCAAACGGTATTACAACCTGGTGGTGCAGAAAAACAGAATCTACACCAGCGTTATTAACTCATTTTTTGTGATTCATATCATCGGGCTCCTTGTTGAGTTTTACCCAGCGAACTTGGAAGAAAACCGGCTCAGGTATGCACTGATTTCCATTTCAACGGCAGGACTGGCAGGAGACACGTTATTGACTCTGTATGCAATGGGGCCAAAGCTTTACTTCAGGAAACGGTGGAACATCGCACGCATAATCATTGTTATGGGAGCCTATGTGCTTTCTCTGATTGCGTTTGTTGTGTCCCGGGCATCAATTTTTGGAAACATCAACAAGATGTTCTTGGTGGGGGTGCTCTTTTTCCTGATTCCAAGAATTGACACCTTCAACCAACTGTTCAAATACGCCTCGGCTAGTCTTCCGACCTTGCTAGCCTTGATCTACACTTGGCTTGTTTTGTTTTTGGTCTACGCTATTGCGATGAACCAGGTTTTTGGACTGACAAAAGTTGGCCCCAACACAACAGGAAATATCAATTGCCGTACAGTTACCAAGTCCGTGCTCCTTTTGTTTAGGAGCAGCTTTGGTGAGGGCTGGAACTATATCATGGACGACTTCCGTCTGGGAGCTCCATTCTGCTCTAGTTCCTACAGTAGATACAGTTCGGACTGTGGCCAGAGTGCTTCTGCATTTATCATGTTCATGTCGTGGAATGTTTTGTCCATGTACATTTTTTTGAACATTCTGATTTCTGTCGTTATCAACAGTTTCAGCTATGTTTACAACTCTACAGGTCCACATTCACTTTTAACCAGAGAAGAGTTCCGCAAATTCAAAAAGTGCTGGAGTGAGTTTGACCCCGACGGGTCAGGGTTCATTGATCCGTCTCAACTTCAGCCTTTCCTAAGCACCCTGGATGGTGTTTTATCTTACAAGGTTTATGGAGACAAGTTCTCGATTCCTAATATTACATCACAATGGATAACGAAGCATAGCAATGACCCGTATCAGCTGGAACTCGATTTTGAAAAGCTCAACGAAATCATGTCGACAATAGATTTTGTCAAGGTGAAAGAAAGACGGCGTCGGTATAACAGATTGCTTATCGAGGCATACTTGAAAATGGTTCAAACTTCAAATGGTCCTAAAATCCAATTCACCAATTTGCTACTGCAAGTGGGCTACTATTCGCGCTTCCAGGACAGTACGTGTCTGACTCTGGAGGATTTTGTCAAGAGATACGTTCTTCTTCAAAAAATCAACAAGGTTGCTCGGAAACTCAAAATTGAGGCCACCATTCACATGGTTCTTGTGAGACTGAAACTGTTAATTGGCAAGCTCGATTGCAACGACGTTGCTCCAACTCCAAAGCTGGCTCGTCGCGTGGCTACCGAGATCTACGATCAAGACAGCATCTACGAGAATCAGGCTGATACGTACAATCCATTCAACAATAACGAGCTCTACAGAAGCGTCTCGGGTACCAGTTTGAATCCATTCAACGATCCATTCAGTGATCCAATCGAGGAGCAGGACGCGGTTCCGCCTCCTACTAGAAGAAACGAGTTGATGTAACAAACATAACATAATATAATTAATTATATAATTAGTCGACCTTTATGTCCAAAAGGCCAAGATCCTCATTTTGTTCGTGAGTTCTCTCAAACTCTTCAATTTTCATGTTCGGGTCATCATCGGGCGCATAAACGTTCTGGATATATGACGAGGCCAAAGGATCTTCCATGATCACTGTGAATTTAATCTTTCCCTCAAGAGCAGAGTCCAGTTTGTCAAAGAAAGACTCCCAGTTTGCTTTGGCGTCCGCCGTCATTGAGTCTGAGGATTGTTGGAATACTCTCGAGTGTAGCTCGTCTCTGACTTGACGCAAAAGTCCCTCCAGAGTGGTGAATCTGCCTCCCAATGTACCAGGGGTCAAATCTAAGTTAAGTTCTGGGATCTTCATACCACATGTCTCTGATTTCAGGATATCTCTGGCCAGATCTTCAGGGTCATCGCAGTACAACTCCACCCGCTTTCCCTTGTCAGGAACTGCACCTCCCGTCTTGACCTCGTTGGATTTGTAACCACAACGCTCACAGGTAGTGGACATTATAATGACATCTTTGAAGTGAGGAATATTGACCACCTTCATGTGCGTCTCGCAAGGGGCGTAACAAGAAGAACACGTTGCGTGGAAAACTTGCACCTCGTTAGCGAAATTCTCGATATCCGTCTCATCAGACATAAAACCTGTGGCTCTGACCCTTTGCGGTTGGTCCTGCTGCTGTTGCTGTTGCTGTTGCTGTTCGTGAACAGCGACCTCGTCTGCTGAAACCAGTCCAAGGTCGACGTTCTGCTGTGGTGTACGGTTATACTCAACAACCGACCATTTGTGTTGTGGCTCGCCTGGCACATACTCAATCCAAGAGTTACCAGATGGATCGTCAATGACAAAAGTCAAAGGTAATCCGGTCTCTCCGTTCAACACAGAGCGGATTTTAGATAAGAACTGTTCAATTTTCTCGTATATTTCGGGCTGAACTTCTTTTCTCTGTGGCTGATCCATTTCCAGGTCATCCACCATCTCCGAAAGAAGACCCTCAACGGTAGTCAGCTGACCTCTCTTTGCTGGTATCTCGATGTCAAGCTCCACAAACTTGCATGAACAATAGTCGGATTTCACCACTTGACGGTTGAAATCTTCCTTGTTTTCCACTTTGAGAACGTATCTGCTGCCCTTTTCAGCTATCGTGGAAGCTGGCTGGATTTCAGAGTTCTTGAAACCACAGTGAGGACACTCGAAGGAAATCACCACGATCTCTCTGAAGTAGGGAATGGAGGTCAACAGCAAACGGGAGACTCCTGTCTTGTGACAGTTCATGCACAAAGAGTCGATTTCTTGCACAGGGTGGCCTTGGGCATCCTCAGCTCCAGTTAATCTGATTCCTTCGTTAGTCACCTGGGCATCTCCGCTAGGTTCCTCGTTGTCAACTGTCTCGGCAACCTGACCCACTGGTTGGAAAAACTCTTCTTTCTTGGTATCCTGTTCTTCACTCATTTCGTGCAACTTGGGTTTTTTAGAATTGGATGATTCTTGCGACTCGGTCCGCTTCATAAATTACTAATGAATGATTTTTTTTGACAAAAAATATTTTTTTCTTGAGCCTTCTTGATTATTCTTGCATCTCAAATTCAAATTATCAGGTTTCAATTCAGGCACTATCAATAAATCCTTCATCTTGAAGACTCTTGACAAAAAACTGACGAACCTTGTCATCCACAGCAACTTCCACTGGCAGATGGTCGTCTTTATCGCGAGCCTTGAAGTCTGCTCCTAATTTAACCAATCGTAATGCCAGATCTCCATGTCCTTCACTGAGCGCGTGGTGGAGAGCAGTAAAACCATACGAGTCCTGTGCATTTAGAGGACTGTTGCCTTGCTCAATGAGCAGTTCACAGATCTTGATGGATCCAATAGAGGCTGCTCTGTGTAAAGGCA
Source organism: Ogataea thermomethanolica (assembly GCA_030674565.1). Lineage (NCBI taxonomy): Eukaryota > Fungi > Ascomycota > Pichiomycetes > Pichiales > Pichiaceae > Ogataea > Ogataea thermomethanolica. Next base: position 126,333 of record JAKTYW010000005.1, read on the forward strand.
ACTGGGACCGTTTGTCTTTGATTCTTGCACTTGCCTTGCACTCAACAATAAGAAATTCAACTACATCCTCGTGTGACTTGCTCACGGCGTAATGGAGCCCCGTTTGACCCGTAGCCGTGGCCAGGTTGACATCCGGAGCCGGATCATGGCTCACAAGTAGCTTCACGATGTCCAGATTTCCCACGGAACAAGCAATGTGGAACGGAGACCAACCACTCTCGTCCAGCATCTCGTCGATGTTAATCTCCAATTCCTCTCGAGGCACACTTAGGAGGCGTTTGACGATGTTCACATGCTGAAATGTGCACGCCCAATGCAATGGCGTTCGCGAATCTTCGTCCTTCTGTAAAATCAGCTGCGGATTGCGGGTCACCAGTCCTTGAACTATCAGACTGCTGCCCTCCTGGGCTGCCTTGTGTAACTCAAGTGACATCTCTGGGGGGATTAATTAAATATAAGAAAACGTCGTGTACCACCACGGGAATATTATAGAAGGCAAATTTAAATTCTTGTCTTTCACTTATAAAAATGAACAATCAAGGTTGGGACAAATTCGCCCAGGACCTGCAAAGACGTGCGCAGGACATTGCCAAGAAGCAAGGGGGTCGTAAGCCATCTGGCTCCCCACTGGGAATGTTTGCTGGTTTTGGAGGCTTGCTGCTGATCGGAGCCGGTGCCCTGTTCGTTGACAATGCTCTTTACAACGTGAACGGTGGTGAGAGAGCTGTGATTTATGATAGATTGAAGGGAGTGCGTCCAGAGGTCGTTGGAGAAGGAACACATTTGAAGATTCCATTCCTGCAGTTCCCTACTATATACGAAATCCGTGCCAAGCCAAGAAGCATTGCCTCCCTCACTGGTACTAAAGATTTGCAAATGGTCAACATCACATGCAGAGTTCTTTCGCGACCAGAGGTGAGCGCTCTGTCCACAATTCACCGGACTTTAGGCCAGGACTATGACGAGAGAGTTCTTCCTTCGATTGTCAACGAGGTGTTGAAGTCTGTGGTTGCACAGTTTAACGCAGCGCAACTCATCACCCAGAGAGAAAAGGTGTCCAGACTTGTTCGCGAGAACCTGGTCAGAAGAGCAGCCAGTTTCAACATTCTCTTGGACGACGTTTCTTTGACAGCCATGACATTTTCTCCTGAATTCTCCAGTGCAGTCGAGGCCAAGCAGATTGCTCAGCAGGACGCCCAGCGAGCTGCGTTCATTGTTGACAAGGCAATCCAGGAGAAGCAGAGTTTAGTGGTCAAATCCCAGGGAGATGCCAAATCCGCGCAATTGATCGGTGATGCCATCAAAAAATCGAAGGATTATGTGGAGCTCAAGAGACTGGACACTGCCAAGGAGATTGCCAGCATTCTTGCTCGGTCTCCTAACAAGGTTATTCTGGACAACGAGGCACTCTTGTTGAACACTGTGACCGACTCTAGAGTCACCAAGAAATAAGTCATTTAGTATATTTCCTGTCTATAGCATCAATCTTTGTGGTCTTACTCTTCTGCTCTTTGAGCTTCTGCGACACTGGTGACATTTTGGCATCAGTTGGTGAAGACAATCTCTTCAGGAGGTCCCTGTTGAACACCAGTTTTGGTTTCAATGGCTGGCTTTGCATCACGTCGAGGCTTTCTTGCGAAACTTTTCGTCAGATCAGACCTCTCTTATAACGTTTGCAATTTTTCATGTTTCAAATCATTTTTCTGTGTGTCTCGAATTTGAGTCAAATTTAGTCTAATTACATATATTTACGCAATTGCGGTCTTAAGCACCTCCTTAGATGAAACCAAGCCTGCAAACTTGCTCTCCAGGTACTTGAGCAAAGCCACCACTTTTTTCTGGGTTTCCTCCGAGTCGAATTGGTTCAATCTCTCGATGTTCTCCTCTCTTCCCAAGGTGGACTCGCTGATCAGCTTTTGCTTCTCCAGCTCCTTCAAAAACACCTGTTCAAAAATCTCGACAACCTGGGTTGTGGAGTTGAGAATGATCTCGTTGTTCTGTTCGTAAAGCTTGAGGATCAGGTCGAAAATAGGCTTGTTCTCCTCCAGACCAGTCTCCAGTGGAAGATGGCTCAACAGCGAAGGAACAATCACGTTCAAAGGAACAGCGTCCTGGTTCTTCAGAGTCATTCTGCTGACGCAACCACATGCATTGGCAATGGTTCTGTTGATGGTATCTTTGGTTTCCACGTCGTCGCTGTCGGTCTTGGAAACTTCTTTGCCGGCCTTGTTGAGCAATTTGGAGAGCGAATTCAATGTGGCTGGGTATGCAGCAGTGACATCGATCGTAGCATGCTCCACCAAAATTCCCACTCCGTAGGCTGCAGATCCTCTGACCTCGGAAGACTTGTCGTTGGTGAGTCTGTCGATGAAGATCTCAAGCAGCTCCTGGGTGTATGGGTTGGCAGACTTCATGCCGTTGCAGATCTCAGCCAGACAGCCAATGGTGGACACACGTTTGTTCTTGTTTCTGGTCTTGACCTGGGACAAAATCACGTCCTTGAAAGAGCTAAAGATACGAACGAAATCGGCACCAAAAGCGTCGGCCAAGCTGACCAGAACCTCAAGAGCCGAGTCGTAGATCATGGCATCGGTCTCTGTGGCGTCCACCTCGTCTTCATGGACATCATCGTCATCCTGGGTCAAGCAGAGATGCTCGTTCTTGAGAATAAGCATCAGTTGGGTGCACAGGGACTCGAGCTGAGTGGAGTCGGTTCCATCCATGATAGCGACTTTGCCCATGGACTTGGACTTGATGTATTCATACAGGCAGTCGATACACGTCATGACCATGTGAACGTCAAACTCCTCTGGCAAAATGTTGACTGTGATGTTTCTCACGTTTCTGATCAGTTCCAGCAATTTGTCGTTCAAGCCGTGGGCCTCGTACATGCAGTATGTGACCTTCCACATGGTGGACAGCGAGGCTTCTCTGACAGCGTAGGACTCCTCGATCTGTTCGCCCAGAATCTTCATTGTTTGCTCAACGAAGTTGGTGAAGCCTGCTTTGGTTCCAACAGCGAGAGAGCTCAACGCAACCAGAGCAACTTCCTTCTCGACAGTGATACCGGTGTGGACGTTGAGCTTTTCAGCCAGGTCTGCCTCGTCGGTGATCTCGTCTTCTGGCTCAATGTTGAAGTCGAACTCGTCTTGCTGCAAACAGTTGAAGATCTCAGGCATGATACGGTCCAAAAATGGCGTGAACTGCTCGCCGTAAACTTTGGCCATGTTGGAGATGAAAGCAAATCCAGATTCTCTGAGTCTTCCGTTGGTGGAGTGGATGGCGCTGTACGAAGCGTCGATCAAAGGTTGGGCGTATGGAGCAAAAGCCTCGGAGCCAACAGCTCTGGCCATGGAGGAGATGTTCTCGAACGTCTGAGCACGCAACTCAATGTCATCTTCGGTCATTCCCTCGATGTTCTCCATGTTGGCGATGAATTTCTCCAAGAATTTGATGGAGTTGTCGAAGTATGGAGTGAAAGACTTACCTGCAGCGTAAGCAACAGAACCAATAGCAGAGACTATGTTCGACTTGAGGGATGATGATTGGGCAGCGTCGAGCATCTGGAACAGCTTGTTCATCAGTGGCTCGATGTACTGTTTGATGCTCTCATTAGACATGTACTCAATCAAGGTGTCCAAGGCGCAAGTGGCGTACTTGTACACCATAATTTTGTCTGTAGAGTCAATAATGGCAATGATAGGGCTGAGAAGCAGCTCGTGGTATTCTGCAACGGTATCCTTTAATTCCTCGTTCAGTTGTGCCAAGGTACGCAAGGCAGCGGCTTTGACAATGATCGAGGAGTCGTGCAGACCAGCAATCACAAGCTGAATGATTTTTGGCAGCTGGGTGCAGATGAAGTCTGGAGCTCCCTCCACAGTGACACCGATGGACAATAGAGCTGCTCTTCTTTCGTATGCGTTGGAAGAGCTCAGCATCTGAGGAGTCATTTCCAAAATTGGCTGAATAATCTGTGTGGAAGGGAGATTGATGGACAGCTCGTTCAAGAGTCTCAAAGCAAGGGTATGAGGAGACGCTTCTTCGTTCTCATTTTCCTCGTCTTCTTTCTCAAGCTCCTCTTCTGCTTCCTCGTCCTCCTCACATGCAACCTTCAAAGCACAAGTGGCCATTGGGCCACCCAGCTTAGCCTGAGAAATCTTGGACTTTCTGTACGAGATACACTGTGTTAGTGTTCTCATGGCAAAGCCTCTGATTTCTTCGTCACAGTCTGTGTTCGCGGCGGTTTCCAACATGAAATTGACAATTTCGACAAAGTGTTCGCCCAAAAGCATCATGTCAAGCAGAACGAAACTGTTAAATGCAGTAAAGAGCTCTTTGGTCTTTTCAGTGTCGTTGAATCCCAACGAGTTCTTCAACAGGAAAATCATGCTTGGAAGCAATGCCTTGAAGGAACCAGCTAGTTTAACCAGCATGTCCTCGTCCTCTTCTATGTAGGAGGAGATGACTTCAAGGGCAGAAATGGAGGTCACTTGAACATCAAGAGACGACTGATCCTGCAGGGTGGTGGCAAACAAGGAGAGGAAATCCTGGGAGTGCTCAAACCAGTCCACAGGGAATGTTTCCAAGATACAAAAGATAATGAAGACAGACATTTCTCTGGTCTGCACATTTGTGTCTTGGGCACCTCCAACCAAGGATTGCAACAATGTAGGCCATTTGTTCTCTGGAATATCAAGCTCGGCAATAGCAGAAACGATTCTCGCAGCTGAGTGTCTGATATTTTTAGACTTGTAGGAGAGAGAAAAGTGGAGCAACGACTCTTTGATTTGGGATTTCAGAGTGTCGTCAAGAGACTCCCATTGCTTTGGAACTAGTTTCTTGGCCTCAACGGCTGCCAATTGTTTCACACCATCATCTGGAGAATTTTGAAGAAGGTGGATCAACGATGGGAAAGCCAAAGCGTTGGTATAATACTGTGTCTTAAGCACCTGGGTAGCATTTTTAATAGCTTCATTATCTGGCGATAAGACGTTTCTGAGGGTCTGTTCCAAACCACTCAAAAACTGGACATCCATAGTGACAGAGAAGTCTTAATCAAGTAAATTTGAATGAATTTAAATCAAAAAAAAAAAAATTTTAGTGGGTGATACACGAAGCCAGTCAAACAGGACGAGTCTGGAAGCACAAAATAATTACGCTGGAGATAGATTCCAACAGTAGGAGCTGAGCTGGTTGAGCTGATTGCACCTGAGTAGAGTTCTTGTTGAACAGCGAGCGAAATTTTTGAAACTGGAGTGAAAGGTGGTGTGTTCGCCCAGTTATGTAAAAAGATCTGGTACACCTGCAATACGATATTCAATTATTGAAAATAATTAATTATAAGCGATCTCGAGTGCATCACATCATGAACAAACGGGTGACGAAAACGTTCGCTAATAGCCCTTATGGCCAAGTTGGTAAGGCGCCACACTAGTAATGTGGAGATCCTCAGTTCAAATCTGAGTGAGGGCATTAATTTTTAATCAATATTTTTTTGCCAAATCTATCCCTCTTTTTAGATGCCCCGTCTTTCAGGAATCGATGGTATCACCGGCTTGCAGGTGGATCTGATTCTCAAGAAAAGCACTGCTTTACGTTTTGGACGCATTTCGGATCTGAGAACCTGTGAGTCGGAATATACTGTTGACGATCCTCAGGTCTCCTCGACACATTGTTTTATCTGGTGTATCCAATTTGACGAATCGACACCCATTATAGCATATATACTGGACACCTCATTGAATGGAACTACAGTGAACGGAACAAAAATACACAAAAGCTACGTAATCCTCAATGACCAAGATATTATTGGAATTGGGGATCATTTGAACCTGAAATATGAAGGAGACGGTTTCAAGACTGAGTCTGAAAAGAGGTTGCAAAATTGGCAGATCTTGACCAACACCATTGGTATAGGCACTTTTGGCAAAGTAAGTAGACAACAGACTTTTCTAACTCCAGGTCCAACTTGCTACCAACAAGGAATATGGATCAATGTACTTTGCGGTTAAGACGTACCATCATAGCGAGCAAGCAAAAGAAAGTGAGATATTGACTATGCTGAAGCATCCTAATGTGATCAAAATCCACGAATTTCTCAAAGACTCAGAATCGATCTTGTTATTCGAAGAGCTTGCCATTGGAGGGGATTTATTTTCCTATTTGTCACGAAACAACGACATTCTTCACCCTGTCTCGGAATCACAAGCTTTGATTATAACATACCAGATTCTAAAGGCATTAGAATATCTACACTGTCAGGGTATCGTTCATCGAGATTTGAAGCTGGACAATTTACTGATCAAAGGTGCTCCAACGAAGTTTCCTCACATCGTTCTCGCTGATTTTGGAGCGGCTCATAGCACCAGTTTACTTCCGTGCAAGCGAAAGGCTGTCCGGATGTTCTCCATGGTAGGGACTCCAGAGTACGCTGCTCCGGAAATCGATCTGCAACAAATACGAAGCAAGCGAGGCTACACGAGTAAAGTGGATATATGGTCGATGGGTGTGATAGCCTATATCCTTCTTAGCGGCATCTCCCCTTTCTACTCAACAACAGCGCAAATGACTGCTACAAGGGTGCGCCAGGGGGATCTATATTTAGAGATCAAGGAGTGGAGCAACATATCACTGGAGGCTAAACAATTCATCAAGGGCTGTTTGAGAATCAATGTTACACAGCGCTATGACATTGAAGAATGCTTAAGAACAGATTGGATAAATAAAGAATCGCATAATAAGTGGCTCCAGAAGTACTCTCAGTCTTTTTTGGGCCAATAGCCGAGAACTGAGAAATTTCTCAAGCCCTGTAATATTGCAAATTTTTCCCGGGGAGAGACAAATTGATTCGAGAACAAGAATCAGTGTAAAGAATTTTTTTTCACAGGCCCAACTTTTTTTTGGTAGGTACAAAGAAAAATCCTTTGATTAGTTGATCTGGCTTGATTCTCATCACACATTGGTTGTTTGGCATTCACCCGTTTTGAATACGCACGAGTTTGAATCCACAGTCCATTTGAAAGATCCTAGTTGGACTCGGAATTTCCTCTCATCCTCTTTTTTCCTGAACACACATTAGCACTTCCTTGCTTGTTATGTTACAATTGCTCTTGATCCGTCATGTTTAATTCAACTATCAGTCAACCACACCAAAATTTCGCAGCCAGAAACTCTTCTGCATCCTCTGGATCTCCATTTCCTTCAAATAGCCAGTCTAATAATCAGACCCCTCAGCTTTGGATGGGAGATCTCGACCAACGGTGGGATGAGACCACCATCAAACAAATCTGGTCTAGTGTCCTCAGTCCTCTGGGGATTATAGTCAATTCCGTGAAGCTAATCAGGGACAAACAGAGCACGACTCTTGGCCTTGCAAATGCAGGCTACTGTTTTATTCGGTTTCACAATTTTGATGATTGTTACAAAGTTTTGGAGACTTTTAACGGAAGACCGATCCCTGGAACCAATAATGTGAGAGTGTTCAAGCTCAACTGGTCATCCTCTAATAATTCTGGTGCTTCTGTTTCGGCATTGCAGACCTCATCCAAAGGCCAACCCGAGTTTTCTATTTTTGTTGGAGATCTTCCACAAACCATCACGGAGCAAGCTCTTTTGCAAGAATTTCAGTCAAGATATCCTTCTTGTTGCGGTGCAAAAGTCATGATCGACTCCATTACTGGTCACCTGAAGGGGTATGGATTTGTCAAGTTCTTGAATGAGGTGGATCAGAAAAGAGCTTTGATAGAGATGCAGGGACACGTACTTTTGGGCAGACCTATCAGAGTGTCAACTGCCTCCAAGTCACAACCAAATAACGCTTCGAACAATTCTTTTGCATCACCAGCGCCAGCTCAAGATAATCTCAGCCAGCTCAGAATGAATGGCTCATCAATACCCCAGTCAACACCATTGCAATATTACAACGACCCTAATAACACGACTGTTTTTATTGGCGGTTTGAATGTGTCCATCTCTGAGTCTCAGCTCAAGGAGTATTTCTCCAGATACGGTGACATCACTTACGTGAAAATACCACCAGGAAAAAACTGTGGGTTTGTCCAGTATTATCATCGTGCCAGTGCAGAGCTGGCCATTAGGGAAATGCAGGGCTACGATATCGGTGGTGGGTGTCGGATCAGGGTGAGCTGGGGTGCAAGGGCCGCTCAGAGAAACTGGTTTGCAAGACAACTGGCCTTGCAGCCACCTGTTCAGAACCAACCATTGCAGCCAACCCAGCAACTCCAGCAGGCTCAACAACCTTCTTTACATCAGGCAGCAGATACTCATGCACCACCGCAACAGCCTGCTCTATACGACATGTCAAACAGTTTGGGATTAGTCGGCACTAAATACAGTCTACTCAATGATCTTTTGATCAATAGACCTGTTACTCCATCGGGCAGCACAGGGGGTTTTGGGGATTCGCTTTTGAACTTCGACAGCTTGTCCAATGAAACCATTCCTTTCAGCCCTCTGTATTCATCTGGCAGTTCTCTAGCCAATAGTTTTGCTTCTGACGAGTTCCGAATGAACGAGTTCATGCTTGGATCTAGAACCAACAATTCGGAGCAGTTGGACATCAGCTCTGGTCTTTATAGACTCCACTGAGACATCTTGTTTTTTGTTACTCAGCATACATTAGTCAACGCATTTTTTTGTGCTTTATCTGCTTCCTGTTCATTTTCTTACAATTGTTATGCATCAGCTAAAGGGGAGATTAGAAAGTTAATAGTGAGATTTGACACGGTCAATAAATAATATAGTATATATTCATATAAATAAAATAGTTATTCAAAAAAGAAGCTAACCGTCCTTAGGCTCCTTTGTCGATCCGGGATCTGAACAACTCTTCCTCGCCTTCTTTTCCGCCCAAGTCCTTGAAAAGCCCGCCATGAGGGTACGCTCTTGGCGTGGCAGGTCTCGCTGGCCACAGATCAAGCATCCAAATAGCAAGAGGAATGGATCCCAAAAATGCCAGAAACCCAACAAAATTCGTCACAGCTTTGCCATCACTGACCGTGTCAAAGTAATCAGGCGACCACATGTCTAGATTGTCTTCGTAAGGGTGTAAAGGCATCTCAAAATTCCTTCTATTCTGCTGGTCATCATAAACCTGGTACGGATCCCTTTTTTGCGGCATCACATAGTCTTTGGGGACTTTGTACTCGGGAAATTCAGAAGCATCTGGCACAAATCTTGGAAGCTTAGTGCTGTATCTACTTAGCAGTATCTTGGGAGCCAGATTGACCCTGTGTGTCACTAATTTCAACATTAACAAGAAAATAGTATTTTACTCCACATCTAAAATGTACACGCCCTGTTCTCCAAATGACAGAATCAAGGTTTTTCAAATATTTGTCAAACATCAAAAATCTTACAGTGTATTTATAAAGACCCGCCACAATAGTATGTTGTCCGTCGATAATGGGACCAAAACCCCGGAAGATCAGTCAACGACCATCAAGAAACGCCGGTCGGAATCTGCAAATGGGCAATTGGGCGAGGATACTAAGAAAAGAAGAAGCGCGAGAGTGAAGGAGGTGCCCAACTACTCGCTCTCACGGTCGCGGAATTCGCATTCGACTCCCGTGAGTAACCAGCCAGACAGCAAACTGCCTGCCTGCTATAAATCTGCTGTTACAGAGTTCACTTTGCCTCCAGTGGACGATGCCTCTTCTATCGACGAACAGAGGCAAACAACCAAGAGAAACATGGCCAGGCTGCTCATTCACAACGAGAACCTAGTGGAGGAGCTTTATCACTTGGAGAACTTCACATCTCTTGTATATTTCAAGCCAGGGGATCCCAAACAGCCAGACTCGTACGAAGAATACCAAAAGCAATACTCATTATGGCCCAAGATAGATGAATCTAAACTCGGAAGAAGGAGCCGAAGACTTACTGAGAACAACGATCCGCTCAAACTGGAGGTTGAAAAGATTATTGAACGCGAAAAGAAGGAGATTTCAACTCGCGACCTTACACCTGAGGTCAAGAAGCCAGCGGTGAACAAAACCAAGCCAGTACAAGTAAAAGCCGAACCAGAGTCAGAAATCGAGGAAATGGGCGACGACGACGACGAAGAAGAAGAATCGGATTCAGACGACTCGGAGGTCTCGATTCCTCCCCTCACCTCAACACATATAAAAAAGTTGCATTTGACGGTCGATGTCAAACCACAGCTGGTGACCCACCCTTCCCATGTGACGTTGCCTAAATTTGCGGACCTTGACCAATTTTTCAGCTCATACAAATCAACCATAGAGGAGCCCGGTAGGGATCTGTCCAACGAGGAGTACGAGGAATATATGCAATCTCAACTGGAATTAATAAACAAAATCAAGGAAGGCCTGGACTCTAAATTGCTCACGCTGGATTTTAACGAGAACGTGTTCCGAGCCGTTCCCCAAGGCTTCAAAGAGCCCACTATGATCAAGAAAAATGCCCAATATAGTTTAAATCATTACAAGCCTCCCCCGGAGCCGTTCAGATCGAGAAACGAACTCACTCATCATGATCATCTAATAGCGCAGGGAATCAGGTCTTCCAAAATTATCCATGATTTGCGGACGTCGAGAATTTCCAAGTGTCGCAGAATCGCGGGAATGATCGAGTCACATTTCAAAAAACTATCACAAGAACAAGAGCGAAAAGAACGAGAATTCGAAAAGAAGATTTCCAAGCTGGCCCGGGACACCGCCAAGGAGGTGAAGAAAAAGTGGTTGGTTGCAGTGAAGGCGTACAAAATCCTGGAAGAGCGCGAAAAGGAGAGAGAGCGTGCCGTGAAGAGCAAGGAACAGCTTTCCAAAATCCTCGACCAGAGCACCAAGATGCTAGGCGCCCAAGTCGGAAGAAGAAGTGTCACTCCAACTTCACGCGCTCAGACTTCCTCGGCACAGGGCTCAGATGCAGATAGCGAAGACACAGAGTCGTCGGACGACGAGAACATGAGCACCAGCAGCGACGACGACGAAGAAAATGAGGAAGAAAATAACGGACAAGTCAAGGACGACAGCAAGCTTTCTGTTGAAGAACTTCGTCAAAAGTATAAGGATCTGGATAAAATTCGCGCTGAACCAGACTCTGATGATGAATCTGACTCAGAAGAGCCCAACACCTTGGCATCATTGTACGGCCTAGAGACCAATGGAGAACAGACCAAGGCCAGTATAGTGGATCAACTGACCGACGAGCAGAAAAAGAAGCTTCTAGAGGAGTCCAGCGACCCGCTCCTGGATGAAAGTGAGAGTAGCGATATGGACTCGCTCTCAGAGACCGACTCTGATTCCGATGGATCTGATGAACAGGTCTCCTCCGACGATTCCAAGCCCGGGCTTGCATCATTGTTTGGTAACAACATAAAAGACGAAGCTACAGAAGCCATCACCCCTCCATCATCCGACGAAATGGAGGTGGACGACGATAACTCAGCAATTCCAGATGTCCCTGTCCCTGTTCTTCTTCGTGGAACTTTGAGAGAATACCAAAAGCAGGGTCTGAACTGGCTTGCGTCCTTGTACAATACCGGTACTAACGGAATATTGGCTGACGAAATGGGTTTGGGTAAGACCATTCAGACTATTTCATTAATTTCGTACTTGGCCTGCGAAAAGAACATTTGGGGGCCACATCTCATCATTGTTCCAACCTCGGTTATGCTCAACTGGGAAATGGAGTTCAAAAGATTTGCTCCCGGTTTCAAAGTTTTGACATACTACGGAAATCCTCAACAGAGAAAGGAGAAGAGAAAAGGATGGAACACCCCTGACACTTTTCACGTCTGCATTACTTCGTACCAGTTGGTTGTTCAGGACCACTCGGTTTTCAGAAGAAAAAAATGGAGATACATGATTTTGGACGAAGCCCACAACATTAAGAATTTTAGGTCCCAAAGATGGAAGGCTTTGCTGAATTTTAACACGGAACACCGACTGCTTTTGACCGGTACACCTCTTCAGAATAATATCATGGAACTGTGGTCGCTCTTGTATTTCCTGATGCCGTCCTCGAAGACAGATCAGATGATGCCTGATGGATTCGCCAACTTGATGGATTTCCAGCAGTGGTTTGGACGCCCGGTGGACAAAATCATCCAAGGAGGTGGCTACGGAAGTGCACAAGACGACGAGGAGACCAAGGAAACTGTGAACAAATTGCATCAGGTCCTACGTCCCTACCTGCTTAGAAGACTCAAACAAGATGTTGAGAAGCAGATGCCTGCGAAACACGAGCATATAATATACTGTCGTCTTTCGAAGAGACAGAGATTACTGTACGACGACTTCATGAGCAGAGCCCAGACAAGAGAGACTTTGGCGAGCGGAAATTTTTTGAGCATTATCAACTGTTTGATGCAGCTGCGTAAAGTCTGCAACCATCCGGATTTATTTGAGGTGAGACCAATTTTGACCAGTCTGGCAATGCAAAAAAATGTCGCCAGCAGTTTTGAGCTCAACGATTTGATCATTCGCAAGCAGCTGAGGAAGTCAGAGAAAACAGGAGTCGATCTCAACTTCTTGAACCTTGTTCCTGCAAACGACTACACATGGACCTCATACAACACCGAGAGCCTGAAAAAGGTTTCGGCTTCCAAGCAGTTTGGACTCGAAATAGATCAATTGGAATCCAACCTCAAGCCTGTCGATCCGAACTTTGAGAACTTAACCCAACATTACGAGTACATGATCTACAAGGAACAGGTGGAACTTGTCAACCTTTTCAAACACAGGAGATATGTGAACAATTTCAACTGCGAGAAAAATCCCCTGTACACGTCTGATCTTCTCAAACTTGTCAAATTTGAGCGGTACTCCAAAGAGAACTTCAATCAGTTGGAAGAGCTGAAACTGGTTCAGACGATTTACAGCAGGTCACAGTCGATGCACGACACCATTGAGAAGTACGCTTTTGTGACTCCTAAAGCAGTCACCGAGAACACCTTGGATCTGGAGATACCTGAGCCAATCCAGAGCCAGGTGAGACAAATGAACTTGGACAATCCGTTCCATCAAGCACAAGTCAAGCTATCGATCACGTTCCCAGATAAATCGTTGCTTCAGTACGACTGTGGTAAATTACAGAAACTGTCCCAGCTTCTTCTGGACTTGATTCCTAAGGGCCACAGAGTGCTTATCTTCACGCAGATGACCAAGGTTCTGGACATCTTGGAGAAATTCATGAACTACAACGGTTACAAGTACATGAGATTAGACGGTGCCACTAAGATCGAGGACAGACAACTGTTGACGGAGAGATTCAACAAGGACAACAAAATCAAGTGTTTCATCTTGAGTACCAGATCTGGAGGACTGGGTATCAACTTGACAGGAGCAGACACGGTCATTTTCTATGATTCGGACTGGAACCCTGCGATGGACAAACAGTGCCAGGACCGTTGTCACAGAATCGGTCAGACGAGAGACGTCCATATATACCGGTTTGTGTCCGAGTACACCATAGAGTCGAACATATTGAAGAAGGCGAACCAGAAACGGCAGCTTGATAATGTTGTGATTCAAGAGGGAGACTTCACCACGGATTATTTCAGCAAGATATCCGTGAAAGACCTATTTGGCGAGGATTCTGAAGAAAAATCAGGTGATGCACAGCTGCTAATCACCCCAAGCCAAGGAAAATCCGAGACGGAGCTGGCAAGGGTATTAGAGCAGGCCGAAGATGCCGAAGATGCACAGGCTGCAGAAGCGGCCATGAAGGAGGCAAACCTGGACAACAATGATTTCAACGAGGAACAGAATACTGCCAACTCCAATTCCAGCGTGGGGCAGACGCGTGTCAACACCGCAGAGCCAGACGATTTGGTGAAGAGAATGGAGCTCAAAGACGAGACTCGGGAAGATGAAGATGAGGAAGAGGAAGATGACGGCATTGGTCACATCGATGAATATATGATTCGATTTATCGCTGGCGGATTCTACTTCGAATAAATGTATATTATGTAATTTTAGTTGAGCCGCATGATGTCATAGCGCCCCATACCCCAGATCCACTCTAATATAGCAAGCAAACATAAAAAGTATAAATAGGGTGACAACGCACCATAATTGACATCAAAATGTCTCAACCATACAAGCTCTTCTATAAAGGCCAGGAAAAAGATTTTGTTGTCTTCATCGACGACAAGGACAGCTATGAAAAATACGTGAAGCAAAACGACCGTTCTATTTCCTTAACAGATATTGTCTCGAACTTTGACATATATACAAACCTTGTTGGACACGGATCCGAGGGTCAACTTGAAAAGGCTTCAAAGCTGGACTTGAGCACCGAGTTTGGCGACGTGAAACATGCCGAGGATGCCTTGCCTATCATTTTAGCCAAGGGGCAGCTGCTCAGTACGTCTAGTGTTGGAGGCAAGAAATGGACAAGCACCAATGATGCTAAAGGAACTTTTGCATAGAACATAGATAGTTTACACAATTAATACATAATCAATGTTATGTCATTACTTAAGATCGTATTCGGACAAGTTTGAATGAACGCTCAAGGATTTGATCAGTTTTTTCAAGCTGAAGCTTTTGCGAATAGAGTCGTTAGCAGCGTCTCTAGGATCGACACTTGGACTGCCCCGAGAGTTGCCGGCCTCCGACTTTTCACCGGTACTCCGAAGTGTCCCGAATGAGTGAGCCAGGTTTCGCATCGAAGACGATGTGGACAGACGTTTTTCGCGTGTAGACTTCGAGAAAGTCTGGGTCTGTTGACCTTGGCCAGTGTGAGAGCCGAACGAGGAAATAGAGAGTTTCTTGCGCAGACTGAAATCAGAGATGCTGCGTGTGAGATCTCCCACCGTCTTAGGGATTTCCGTAGACCACAGCTCACCCATGACTTTTTCGAGCCGCAACCTCTCCTCCTTCCTAAATGTAAGTAATGGTCCACCGCAGGATAAACGACTTTTTTTCATAGAGTCGTCTGGAGACGGCAGGAAGTGGCTGATGGTGAACTGACGGAGCTTGGATTCAAGCACAAAGCGTTGGCCGTTACTTCTTTCCCGATACGGTGTGATATCATCCGGAATAAACACCTTAAACCTGAAACTTTGGCTCTCGGTTCTGTGTGTGCGGTGCTTCTTTTTCATCAGCGAGTATGCGAATTCCTGATTGCCGATGTCTGATCTCCATTTTAAAATCGAACTGTGCAGCTTGGATAACCATAACTCTTTTTCTGTCTTATTTGCCACTATGACAACCACTTCGTAGTGCTTGAAGTTGTTTTCGAACTGGATCTTGAACGCATTCGAATGTGCGGTGAAAAGCACTCCCGTAGCTCCAAAATCACTTTCTTGAATGTTAAAAATGGATGAGGTAGGAATAATTAGTTTGATACCAAGCTGGCGGTGCTTGTATGGTCTGACCAGCACAAGGTGCGAGTCAAAAAGAATAGACCCAAAATATTCGTGCTTTAAATTGTTCTGATGGGTCCAAACGGTTGCAAATGCTGCTACCAATGCAAAATCGCCCATGTTTTCAAAAAAGTAAGGGTCTTCGGAAATTCTTTTCAGTGAGCTGCTCATCATCTTCTTCAGCAGTTGGTTCCGACGCTCAACGTCTTCTCTCTTGCCAACATAACTGTTAATTTGAATGCAGTTTTCGCTGACTTTTTTCACGCATGCTTGCAGTTTGTTGATTGTAGACGGGTCGACATCTTCTTTCGACTTCTGGAGGAGCGAGTCAACAATGAGCTTGTATCTGGAAACTCTATTAGTTGGCATCTGAACCAAAGAAACGAACCTGATGTCCAGCTGCTGCTGGAGAAAATAGCTGGAGGCAAGATCTTGGTGTTCCACCATGTAGTCATTGTAGATGACAATAGAGTTGGTGTTGTACTGGCTGACATTTTTGTGATCTGCAAAGTCCATCACTTTAAATACCAAATTGCAATAGCTGCTATATGTTGACACATTGACCGCATTGTCCTGGATCCAATCGACGATTTTTTCTAAGTATATCAGGTCATCCGATTTGGGAACGTGAGTCTCGTACAGCGGCGAATGAATCGAGAACTTCGAGGTTTCTGTGGATGTACCATTTTTCACCCAGTCGTGGTACAGTACTACCAGTCCCTGGAGAAATTTGGCGTGCTCTTCTAGGAGAAGTTCCACCAGGTTAGAAAACTGATGGAAAAAGAGCGGAACAGAGCCCGTTGATAACAGGTAATTTATGTAGACTTCTTTGAGAACCTTCAAAGCTTTCACATAAACTTCCTCTGTGTTGAGCAGCTCTTTCACCTGTTTCTGACGAGTGAAAGATCTCTTAAACGCAGACGATGGAGAATTCTTAATGGGAGCCACAGGCGATAGAAGGCCCGTGTCTGGACCAATGGGGCTCTCGAGTTTAACTACAAGTGCCGTGTCGGGTCCATTTTCCAGCTCTCCCTCGCTCTCAATATCCAAAGCTGAGTTCAATCCCACAGGCTCTCGCACATTCATGGTGATTGACGATGTAGAATCATAGCGCCAATCGAGATGATCTACCGTAGCTGCCGGTTTGGCCTGTGTGTTCTCTTCCTCTCCGTTTGTACTCCTAATAGAAGCCAATGTTGATGATTCGCTGTTTTGCTTTGTCTCTTGAGGCTCGTGCTTCGAAGTGTTGGCATCAGCATGAATTAGTGACATTGGGTTCTTATTTAGCGTCTAAAATTCAAATATAAATGTTCACTTTTAAAGTGATTTTGCAGTACTTATACTTTTGTCCGCCGTACCCTGATAAAGAAAGATCTTCTGGCTAATGCGAAATGCAACATCCAAAAGTAATAAATCACAATTGACTAGTCACAAGTTGATCTCGACCCCTTTTTTGGGAGCACCGGGCTGTGCCAATTCTTGAGGACAATTAATTCTGGATGACGAAAAAAACATTTGCTGATGATGAGTGTGAATGCTGTTGCACTAAGGCTTTTGAGAGCCAACACAGCTGCGTATTTTGGCCTACGCGCAAATTTTGCCTCTCTAGGAGGAGTCAGAAGCTTTTACAGCTCTCCGTTGTTGCTCAAGGTGAAACACAAACAAACTCAAGAAGTAATTGAAGATATAGATCCCAAGGCTATTGTCCGAGATTTAGACGGCAAGTTCAAAACCGCGCTTGACAGCTACAATAAAAAAGTGACAGAAATCAAAATGGGCAAGGCAAACCCTCAGATATTCAACAATCTCAAGGTTAAGGTTGAACACGGAACATGTATGTTCACGGAGATCGCACAAACTACCATGAAAGGGAAGTTCCTCAACATCACGGTTTTCGATCCGAAAAACAGCAAAAGGGTGATTAGTGCCATTTTAGGTGCCAACATGAACTTGAATGCCGAGGAAGATCCGAAAAACCCCCAGCTGCTGAAGGTGTCGCTGCCCACATCCAGCAAAGATGTCAAAGAGAAGCAGGCAAAGGAGCTGAAGGAGAATCTGAACCATTTCAAGAGCACCAACACCTCGATTCGTGCTCAAGCACTCAAAGATATCAAAAAAATGAAAGGATCGCAGGACGTGATCCGTAAGCTTCAAGCAGAGGTGGAGAAAGTGTATAAAAAATACTCGGACGAGCTTTCAAACGTGTATAAACAAGTGGAGAAGACTCTAAAATAAATCATGTCGATATTAGATTCTATAACCCGGCTATTATGTAGTGGCCAGCTTCCAGATGGCTTTGCACTTCTGCCACCAACTGTGGTTATACCCGCCTTGGTTGAGGGCAGACACAAACCTCCATGCTTTTTTGCCGCTAGGGATCGGGTAGTCCAGCACCCCGGGTATGCTTGTAGATATGAGACTGGTGCGGTCGTAACAGACAGATTTTTCATTGCACAGGCCACGAAGTCCTTCTTCTCCACCAAACTTTCCGTAGCCAGAGCCTTTGACTCCGCCAAACGGTAGCTGGCAGACGTAAAACGTAGCAAAGTCATTGATTGCAACATTTCCAACCTTCAGCAGTCTGGTCATATGTTCAGCATGTTCAAAGTCTGTACTGAACACAGACGAGCCCAGTCCGTAACCAGTGGAGTTGGCTATAGCGACGGCATCTTCATCTGAAGATGCACGGATAACGGTCAGAACCGGACCAAAAACTTCGTTCGTGGCCAGCTGACAGGTAGGGTCAACGTCCACGATCAATGTCGGCATAAAGTAGTGGCCTTGGGGATAGTTCGGATGGACGTACCGCTTACCACCTTGTAGCAACTTGGCACCTTTGTGCACAGCCTCCGAAATCCAGCTCTCAAGCTCGTCAAACTTGGCACCACCCATAATCATCGCCCCCATGTCTATTTCTTCACTCTGGTCAATGTCCGAGCCAATTCGTAATTTGGCAACCTTTGAGGACAGAACCTCAACCAGCTGGAAGTAATGTTTGTCTTCAGCAGAAACAATCACTCTTTCTATTCCGATACAGTTCTGGCCCGCACTTTGGAACGTTCCTCTCATTAAAATGGAAGCAATTCCCTGAACGCCCTTGCTTTTCAAATAGTCGCGGCAGATGACAACTGCATCCTTGCCTCCAAGCTCCACTACCACCGGAGTCAGATTTTCGCTGGCTTTAGCCACCACTTTTTGGGCCACAGGTCTAGACCCGATAAAAGTCAGATGTGACATACCACTATGGCCAGAGAAAAGATCACCATCCTTTCCCCAACAGCAGACCAGCTGAACCAAATTGTCATCGACCCCACAAACTTTTAGAGCCATCTTAACCAGCGTGATGTAAAACTCAGAAGACCATCTTACTCTCTCACTGCATTTTACCACAATTGCATTACCGGTGAAAATGGACGCGACAATCGGCCCTAGCAGGTTGTGGAAGGGATAGTTCCAGGAGACAAGGGCACCAACAACCCCGAGAGGCTCGTAACGGACTTCTGCTTTCTTGTACTTCATGAACAAGTTGGAGCTTCCGGGTCTCTTGGACGGTAGCAAGGCTTTCTCGCCATTGGCAAGAATCCAGTTGATTTTCTCAAGTGTTACCATTATCTCACCCATGGACGCATCCACCATGGTTTTTCCCGAGTCCCGACAAGCAACACGTGCTATCGAGTCCTGATTGCGTAATATGAATTCGCAGAGAGTGCGCAAAACCTTACGACGTTTGACCGAGAACTCCACGTCATTGTAAAAATTCGCCTGTGCCTCCTTCGCGAGATCAACTGCCCTATCTATGTCTTGCTTGGTGTTGGCTGCGAATTTCCCCAAAAATTGGGATGTTGCTGGACAGTAGCAATATATATGAGATGGATCTTCAGGCTGGTAGATGTCCGCAGGAGTCAATCTCTTGCCTTTCCAGTTGGGCTTCGCCTCATCGGGAACAGAGAGCTCAAACTTCGCTGGTTTTTCAACACGCTTACGCGTTTTGCGCGCCACTAGTAAGATAACGGGCAGAAGTCCTAGTAGCAACGAAAGTGAAATTTGGATTGGAAAAATGGTACCTCGAGCTTTTTGTACGTGGTAGTACTGACTGGACAAGTTCAGCCAAATGTTGGCTGTCTCTGCAAAATCAAACGAGTGCAAAGTCTCGTTTAATTGAGAGATCAGCATCGTAAGATTGGAGGCCATTTTGAAGAAGTGTTTATTTGTAAACGAGAAAATAAGTCTACAGTGCACAGCCTGGAAAATGCAGTTGTCCGAGACAGGTCATGTTCATGTAGTTCATTATATATGTGTAGTATTCATTACTCCTCTTCGCTCATGTCATTGTCAAGATTTGCGAGAGCCTCATCAAATTCTCGGTCAAAATCCAGATCCAGGTCCGTCTCTTTTGGTTTGGCAGGACTTGGATTGGAGATCTTTCCTCTAGCGGTCTTTGAAGCCGAACCAGGTGCAGAATGGGCCTTAGTACGAGCTCCGCTCAATCGTATCAGATTGGGGTTTGAAGCTGAGACCGACCTTGCCAGATTCTGCTGTACTTTTGTGTGAGTGTTTCTTGATATTGGTGTCTGCTTTTTTATTTTAATTGCAGGGCCGGTAGCTTCCAACGGCGAGCTTTTACTTTTCAGCATGGTATTCATTCGGATCTTGAGCTTTTCCGGCTCTCTGCTCTTGCTCATCTTTATGACAGTGTCCAACTTGTCAAGAATGAAGCACCCTTTCTGTGGATCGAAGGTCAAAACGTAATCTGAATGACCATGTCCAGCAGGAGGCGACTTGCCTTCGAAGTACAAGCTGCCCCCATCGGATTTTGTAGCAGACTCCAGGAGATAATTGTTATTACTGAAAACTAGCCTGGAGCCGCTACTAGAATCCAAAGTGTCCGGACGAAAGCTATCTGAAAGTTAGCAGCTAGTGACGAATCACACTTACAACGCAAACCCAGGGTGCGAGATACAGAATCATGCCCATTCTGAGTCTGTATCTGGCTCATGTCCATCACGTACTCGCCATCGGGAATTTCGCAATTGTTCATCAGGAGGCCAAGGTTTCAAAGTTATAAATTTAGATACGATAATTATGTAAGCTAGATCTATATCAGCGGATCGTGCTTTCACTAAGCATCTTGATGCTGGTGAATCCCACCCCCAACGAGCTGTCCATATCCGAGCGCATGGAGTTTTTGGAGAGCGGACTGAACACTTTGATTGAGCGCACGTGCGAGTCTTTTCCGTTCTGGTGATTGGCCAAAAAGCATATTTTAATTAAATAGCACTTGAGGAGATCATCGCTTCGCACGCCGTTGAAAAAAATGTGCTGCCAGCCAGACGGCTCAAAGAACTCCTTGGAAGAAAC
The DNA here is from genome assembly GCA_030674565.1 of Ogataea thermomethanolica. Classification (NCBI taxonomy): domain Eukaryota; kingdom Fungi; phylum Ascomycota; class Pichiomycetes; order Pichiales; family Pichiaceae; genus Ogataea; species Ogataea thermomethanolica. The sequence continues at coordinate 147,046 of JAKTYW010000005.1, forward strand.
CTCCATCAGGTCGTGCTCGCCAGTGCCAGCAAAAACAACAATTTTGGACGGGGTATACGATTCGTCCGAGAGATAGTTGAAGTAAAATGATAATCGCTGTATGGTGACCCTCTTGGTGAAATGTATGGTGATGAAATGCGGTTGTTGGCCATCGGACTGCCAATACGTGAACGGAGAGTCTTCCCTCAGCTCTTTGATTCCGTAACCCTCTTTATAACTGGACACGTTCCAGGACGCAAGATTGCCAATGTCGATTAGACCCAGATGTTCAAGTTTACGAATCCCTGTTGTGAACAATTCTTCCTCGCCTAGCTTGGCTGTGTTGTTGGCATTACTGGCTACCTCGTAATCCGAGCCTTGACCGGATTCGTCCTCAAACCGCTCTTCTCCAGACTCTGTCGTCTGCGGAAGAGAGCTGTCTGAGTAACGCGACATAAAATTGAAGTACAATTAACTATTAGGAATATTTAACAGCACGAGTATTTTTTTCGGGGCGACGCCAGGTCCACATGGTCAAACTCCAAATCTATGCGTTCCAGGTGCTGAAGTATTTCATGGCCAATATTGGCGCATTGCTGGAATACGCGCTCGACGTCTTGATATCGTCGAGCGGAGGTCTCCAAAACATCGGATTTTGCGTCGCCTATGAGCCCTGAAGAAAGGTTCTCGGCGTACTCCACGGCTTGACGGCGCGATATCTGCTGTAGCGAGTATTGGTCGATTTTGTTGCCAACCACTAGCACGCGAGGCCGCGGGTTGTTGCAGTATTCGAGAAAATTGTCTAGCCACCGCTGCAAGCTGTAGAAAGATTGGGCGTTGGTCACATCGTAGACCAGTATGGCGATATCTGCGCCTCTATAAAACGCACGGGACATGGCGTTGAAACGTTCCTGGCCAGCAGTGTCCCAGATCTGGAGTTGCAGAAGATCCCCAGATCTGGCTCTCACGCCATAGGAGAGAAAGTTGGCGCCGATGGTGGCTCTGTAAGTGTTGGCAAAATATCGCTGAACAAACTGGGAGCGGATAGAAGTCTTCCCTACGCCCTGGTCTCCCAAGATGACAACTTTGATCGACCTTTCGGTCATTATGTAAAACAATGTCAGTTGTCGTTTTTACGATACTAATCGACCAGGCCGATCGACGCAGTGTCGAAATTATAACATTACTCGTTCTAGAAACGTTCTATCTCTATTATTCCAGCGTGGAGAGGTAGTGCTCAGCTTCGAGCGCAGCCATGCAGCCAGTTCCAGCAGAGGTGATGGCCTGTCTGTAAATTTTATCCTGGACATCTCCGGCAGCAAACACACCTGGGATGGAAGTCTGGGCAGTTCCTGGCTTGGTCTTGATGTAGCCGGTTTCATCGGTCTCAAGTTGGCTTGCGAAAACTTGGGTAGCCGGGGTGTGACCGATGGCATAGAAAAGTCCATTCACCGGAAGTGTAGAGACCTCGTTGGTCTTAACGTTCTTGATCTTCAATCCGTTCAAAAATTTTCCATCTCCAACAGCTTCCTCCGAAACGGTGTTGTACAAGATCTCGAGCTTGTCGTTTTTCTGCACACGTCTTCGCATGATGGTAGAAGCTCTCAAGTAGTCCTTTCTCACAATCAAGTACACCTTCGAACCGTACTTGGTCAAGAACAGAGCCTCTTCACAAGCAGAGTCACCACCTCCCACGACAGCCAATGGCTTGTTTCTGAAAATTGGAACAGCACCGTCACAAACAGCACAGGCAGAGATACCCTGTTGCCAGTAGGTTTCTTCTCCTGGGAGATGGAGTCTCTTGGCAGATGCACCGGTGGCAATCACAACGGCATCGGTCGTGACTGGCTCAGAGTCCTCGTTGAACTCAGTCCACAGTTTAAATGGCTTGGACGAGAAATCAACCTTCGAAACGGTTTCTGTGATAATCTCGGTACCAAATCTCTCGGATTGAGCTCTCATTTGCTCCATCAAAGTGGTACCATTAATTCCCTCAGGGAAACCTGGGAAGTTCTCGATATCGGTGGTGGTGGTCAATTGTCCACCAGCAGCGACACCGTTGGCCATCATTCCTTCGTATAAAACAGGTTGCATTTCTGCACGGGCCAAGTAGATGGCAGCAGTGTGAGCTGCTGGACCAGAACCGATAATTGTCACTTTGTTATGAACCATTCTTGATGTCTTGAGAAATTTAGGGGAGGTATATATCTTTCTAAACGAGAGGAACATACAATATTTAAATAAAATATATGTATTTCAAATATTTGTAATCCGCGAAACATCTAGATCGGTGGCGCAGGTGGCGGTGCAACATTTGAGGTCCAGACCTTTCGGTCAGCATTGATAATAGTACATTTGATGGTAGTGATTATTAACGATTTCGGCAATGATACATGCCTTGTATCAAGTTATCCTGCCTGTTGACAGAGAACACCTGCTAATTCTCGCTAATTAGCTTCTGGCCTAAAACAAAATCCTTCACCTCCGGTCGCGAGCAAATGCTAGGATTCAGAATAACACTACTCAGCCAGTATTCGAGAGCCTTGCGACGGCTTTCAAGAAGGGCTGGGTCAAATCTATCCTGGAACAGCCCCGTACGTGGAGGAAATTTGGGAAGTTCTGTTTGGACGGTATACTTGTCGATTCGAGATCTGAGCCGATCAAAATCGTTGTATCTTTTGCGCACCTTGAACCTGGCTCCGCGCACAGTCTCAAATTCTATTGTCCAAAGGGTGTATTTTCCCCCATTCACACCTTTGATGAGAGTTGGCTCGGCAATCTTGCAGTTGGTGCACCAGACTGTGTCTCCCGAGAACAGGTCATCATTTATATTGGTTTGCAAAGTTATTGGCTGAGGTACAAGTTTAGCTAAACTTCCCAAATCATGGTTCAAATGTGTGTGTTCAGACATGACGCTAAGCTGATAAGGTGTCCCAAAAAAAATAAGATTAAAAAAAACATTAATTGTAATGGATCACATAAATAAACTAGTTCCACTGTGGAAACAATTATACTACAAATGGAGATCAATCCGAACAGTTCCGTTGCGCAAGAAATTCTTCGTTGGTTATGATCTCACTGGAAACACTTACTGGGAGTTCTTCCTAGAAAAGAGCAAAGAGCTTCGACCCCGCAGAATATACCAGCCCTTCAAGACTAGAGAATACATCTATGATTATTATCAAGATGTGCCAGTTCAGTGGCTGCAATGGCTCCGTTATACCAGATATGAGCCGCCTTCGTTGACAGAACTGGTCCAAGACCGAGAAAGAATAGAACGGGTTCGCCAATTGGCTTACCTAAAAGACCAGCAAAATCAGCTAAAGGAGTACCATAAAGACGAAGCCATTGGAAGAAGTATGGAGGGGGCGATCAAAAAAATGAACGACCAGAAGGCGGCAAAAAACCATTGATGTCTAAACGTTCTCCATGTTCTCCTTGTTGAATTGTTTCTGGACAGTGTCAAGCAACTTGCTCACCAACACGGATCCATACTGATCCAGCAAGTTTTCCTCATGATTGGGTAAGAGTTTCATAGTTTTGCTGAGCTGCGAGGCTAAATTGGCTGCTATGCGATTGTCGAGCTGTTCCTCTTCAATCAGTTTCAACTGCAGTTTTCGAAGATCAATAATGAGCTTTTCAGCCAGACTTGTAGTGGACTCAGATTTCTTGTCCAGTCTGAGACCTGCCAACCTGGACTGGATGTTGTTGGTCGGTGAAACTTCGGAACGAGCAGAATTACCGCGAATTGACCTAGTGTTCAGAGAAGACGTTGGAGAGTTAAAGTTTTCAGCCCCAGCAGTGGATGCGCGATTCGCTTTGAGCGAGCGTATTGAGGGACTCCGACTAATAGATGGAGATGTATGAGCAGTCAATTTAGCTGTTGGTAAGATAGACGAAGGCGACTTTGTGAGTTTGGATTGGTTGCTGCTCTTTAAAGGAGTCAAATCTGGACCAGGGATAATTTTTCTCACCACTTTAGGAGGAGAAACTAAGTCCTGACTGTTGCTCGAATTCAGTGGAGACGAGCGTGCAGAATCTGCATCCAATTGACCAGATCCTAAGGTCCAAGTGAAAACACAACCATCATGACTGAGACTCATCAACGCCTTACGACTTTCGTCGTAGAGCAGACCAATTATTGTCTCAGAGTGACCCCATTGCGAGCTCAAATATTTTCCATCCTTGTACTGAAACAATCGAATACATTTATCGGGCGAAGAACAGAATATTAGGCCGCTGTGTATTTCGAGATTGTCCACTTGAACTGGATCGAAAGTTTTGTTGAACAATTTCATAGATCTCACGCATTCGTAAGTTTTCAGATTGTAGATTGAAAGGTTTTTATCGTTGGTGGCTATCATCAACTCATTTTGTGTCACTCCAAATGTCAACGCCGAGTTCTTGATAGAAATGATTCGTTCTTGGAACAGCAGCGGTTTTCCATCTGTTATTTCAATTTTATGAACAGATAATGTGCGATCAGAGGACAATGCGATCAAAAGCCCCCGTGTGAATATCATTTTCAATACATTTCCTTTGTGCACCGTGAGAGTTTGCATTAGCGTCCAAGTTCTGTCCTCCTTCATAAAAATCTGAATTGTTCGATCACGAGAACATGATGCAGCAAAAGAGTGTCCATCGACTTTGAACATCACAACGTCATTCACGCTTGACTCATGTGCCCTTATTCTTAAGATTTCGTGATAGCCTTTGATGAAATCTGTACGATTTTGTAGAAATATCAAATTACCAAATCTGTCTCCTACCACCAGATCTTCATCACCAGAATCCAGAGAAGTCAAAGAGTTATCAAGTAGATCCCCAGATGAGAGCTTTATGGAATGAGAAAACTCGAATTCTTCATTTTTCAACTCTTTGATGATTCCATCTTTCGACCATAAGAGAACAGCACCATTGTGGCATCTTTTCAGGCCATTGAGATTCGTTGCTAGTGAGCTGGTAATAACTTTCTCTTCTCCGGTTTTCAATAAACTGTCAACACACACAATCTGTTCATCCTGTAGGTAAACTATATGACGGAAATCAAAAAGTGGTTGTAGCGCCATTATTCCTGTGCGTTTCACAATTTTGGTAGGTGAGCTTGGTGTAGGACGGATGGTGTCATTCAAAGGCGAAGTGAATACTTCTGTTAGGGGAATGATGTTCAGCTGCTTGCCTCCAATCACTAAGTTTTCGTGAACGTGGTCTATTTTGAACTGGTTCGTATCTGGTGGAAGTTGATAAACTTTTTGAAGAACAACAGATTCATCTTCAAGGTTTATCAGTCCCACATCACCCTGATCAGAAATGACCAGCAGTTCTGAAAAATTGAGACAATCAATATCAATGAAATTGGAGTTCAAGAAGTTTTTGAGCAGCACATTGCGGCCCCTCAAAATTGTTCCTGTGCGAGACATGTCCTCCTTCCAAATTTTGATGTGTCGGAGGCCCAATGTGATGATATGATCATCATGCCAAAATAGTTTATTGATGATCGATGAGCATTTATTGCTTCCCTCGAAGACAAAATGCTTGTTCGAAAACTTCCATATTATCAGAAACCCATCGTTGACCAGCCCCAAAGAGCAGAGTTTCTTAGAATCCGAGGAAAAGCATAGCGAATTAATTCCAAATTGGTGTTCCTGGATCACGTAGATCGGTCTACACGAACAGTTTTTAGCCAATGAATATACGAGCACTCGAGGTTGATATCCCACTTCGCCAACCGCTAGTAATTTCTTATCGGGAGAAATGGCAATGCAATTGATTGATCTCACCTTGTTTGCCAACGTAGAGGATCCTGGATCTTCAGGTTTGCGGATCTTGATGATTCGCGAGCTTGGTGACTCTTGGATATTATCACGAACATCTTCTGGGCTCAAATACCCGTCACGATTGACCAACTCTGGCTCTGCAGACAATGGAAACCCGTACTCATCAAGCTTAGATGTAGTGGCTCCTACCTGTGTATTGTTTGCGCAGAAGAACTTCTGCCATTGAAGCTCGAGTTCCTGATTTAGTTTGCAGACAACAACACCCCCACTTGCCGTATATGCAATCAAATCGTCTTGAACAGCAAACTGGGCTGGAAGCTCAGAAGAGGTGCCGTATATTTTTTCTATCGTGAGCTCGCTCATGATTGATCAACAAATGTTTATATATATTTTTTTCCTTTGTTTATTGTTCTTACATAATCTACGCGTCCATGGAGCTTCCCCAGGATATCAAACATCTATATGTGGTTTGGATGGAAGAGGAGCTCCGCAAGCATCAACATTCGGGCTCCAAGCTAGCCTTGACGTACATGCGAGCTGTCCAGAGCACCAAAAACTGTCCGATGATGTTGAGATCGCCAGCCCAGTTGGGAGGGTTACGATTTATTGGAGATAAAATGGTGGCCATGATGCGCAAAAGACTCCAGGATTACTGTGAGGAACATGGATATGAGTACCCCCCTGAGGCTGAGGACGAAGACAAGGAAAATTACGAGCGAAAAAGGACTTCTTCTAAGCCTTCTGCCAACCAGGGGAAACGGCGCCAGCTGAAAAGTACCAGAAGGTACATCCCGCAACGCAACACAGGAGGCTATGCCATCTTACTGGCCCTTTTGAATCATGATCCAGGTTGCGATGGGCTCACCAAAGACGAAATCATCAAGCATGGATCCCAGTATTGTTCGACCAGTTTTACTGCAAACCCCGGTACAGGCCAATTTTATTCCGCCTGGGGCAGTATCAAAACTCTGGAAAAGAACGAGTATGTCCAATCTCGAGGAAGACCCGTGTATTATTCATTGACAGAGGCTGGCGAAGAAGTTGCGCAGATCTTGCGCAAAATCGAACTAGAGGAAAAAGACGAGAGCCAAGAGGGGACAAATAGCTCTCCGATTATACAAAGGGTCGAGATTTCTAGCAATACAGCCGATAGAATGGATACCTGGGTGCCGATGGTGGCCCGAGCATCCGCTAGCACACTGAATATTCGGGATATTCCCCACGAAGTGTGGAGTCCCGGAAGCTACGAGGTTCACTTGGTCCTCGACAACAGAGAAGTGCGTTCTCGCGACCAACGCGACTTTTTCTCTGAACAACTGAAGAACCATGGGATTCAGACACAAGTTCAATCGTTAACTGTGGGAGACGGGGTTTGGATTGCGCGACACAAGGAGTCCGGAAAGGAGGCAGTGCTGGACTTTATCTTTGAGCGGAAGAGATTAGATGATTTTGCTTCTTCGATCAAGGACGGCCGATTTTTTGAGCAGAAAACACGTCTTAAAAGAACGGGAATAAGAACGATTTTCTATGTCGTCGAGGAACAGATGGCAAGCGATGTTTCGCGGTTCAGCGATGCCATTCAAACCTGTATCTCGATGAGCATAACCAATTCCAGGTTCCATGTGAAACGTACCAAAAATAGCGATGCCACAGTGCATCTTTTGGCAACACTCTCAAAAAAGATTTACAAGTTCTACAAACAGCAATCGCTGCTGGTTTTGGAACCCCGAGATCTTAAGTCCCAGCACGAATATGCAGAGCTATTATTGAAGGTTGCGAGTGAAAACAACAACTTTCAATGTGTTTACAATTTCCACACCTTCCAATCGTTGCTATCAAAGTCCAACATGGTCTCGGTGCGGGAAATGTTTATCCGTATGTTGATGACCATCAAAGGAGTTTCTCTTGATAAGGCCATCGCCATTCAGCTGCATTACGGGACCCCTAAGCGTCTGATCGAGAGTTATGACACTTATGTGGGAGATAAGTCCCGCATGATATCAGAGGCATTGAAAGACCAGATAGGCAACAGGAAAATTGGTGCTGCATTGAGTGCGAAAGTGTTTGAGGTCTGGGGAAAACACTAACTGCACTTTCTTTTCTAATCCTTGCACCAGAACCCGAAAATTACACGACAAAAAAAAATACACTGACAACACGACATTCTTACCACACCCAATTAACAGCCCTCACGCCGTCAGGGGTTCCACGATCGCGCTAATACACAGAAACCGATATCAGAAAACTAATTGAGCGAGGTTTTTACATATAACACTTTTACTTGCTTTACGAAACTAACGTGTACGTGGGCTTTATTTTTCGATAATCTGGGCACTATCCATGATACTTGGCGAGAATGTGGGGACCGAGGCTAAATCTTAAATATCGTACAAAACAAAAAGCGAGGAGCTCTATTGTTTTGGCGGTCCTAACCGCTGCTGTGCTTCTTTTTATTGTTCGCTCGTTCATGAGTCAGAACAACGAAGTGGTAACAGGAAATGCAGTGGTAATAAACGATGACATAACTAAGACGGGGGCATCCAAAAAGACAGCAAAGGACTTACTTAGCGCCAAGAAGAAGTCTCACGAGAGCTTATACGACAACCTCAACGATGAAGATCGAGAAAAAATGCGAATTATTAACCAGCCCTCCAAGGATGATCCAATGGGCCTGAAGTTGACACTGGGCATCAACTTCTTCAAGTCAGTTTTTGATGTTCTTGATCGAGGCAGACCAAAGGTTTCTCCTTTAACTAATTACAAGACGACAGAGAGAATTTATCATGCTGGGTATGAAGTTGTTGGAGATGGACCCGCCCTTTCCAAAGATTATCTGTCGAATTTCTTACAACTGACAAAAAGCGAGGTGGATTCGATGAAGAAGAGTCATTTGTATGTGACCAGGAATCTCCCAGATTCATACCCGGCTGGATTTTATTCCGGGAATGGTGTTGTTTATGTTGGCGGAGGCAAGTTCAACTGGCTGGCACTGTTGTCAATTAAAACTCTAAGATCCGTTGGATCCAAATTGCCTGTGGAAGTTTTAATACCAAAATTGGAGGAATACGAAACAGATTTGTGCTCGAGTATTTTTCCAGCTATGGATGCTCGATGCGTGTACATTCCTAAGCATTTGGGCGAGCACATTAATAGTCGGTTCTCTTTCTACGGATACCAGTACAAAGCGCTAGCTTTGATGCTATCCAGTTTTGAGAATGTTCTGCTGCTTGATGCGGATAACACTCCGCTACATGCTCCAGACAATCTATTCCATTCTGAGCCGTTTAAGAACACAGGGTTGGTCATTTGGCCGGATTATTGGAAACGTTCGACTGCCCCAGCATTCTACGACATCGTCAACGTTGATATCGACGAAACTCAGAGACTCAGTTACGGGTTTCAGGAGTACGGTAAGCATGTGACACCAAACTCTCCGCCAAACGAAGAACCTCCTTTGCATCAGCTGAAGGGTGCAATACCAGATCCTTCGAGTGAGTCAGGCCAACTTATGATATCGAAGAAGACTCACACCAAGACCATGCTTTTGGCGCTTTACTACAACATGTACGGTCCTAATCACTACTATCCTCTTTTATCCCAAGGATCTGATGGTGAAGGCGATAAGGAGACATTCATTGCAGCTGCTCATGTGCTTAAGAAGCCGTACTACCAGGTCAGAAAGATGATCAAGAGTATTGGTAGATGGATCGACTACGAGTTCACAGGAAGCGCAATGGGCCAATTTAACAGTCAGGAGGATTACGATCTGTACAAAAAGTATCAGAACGAGCAGGAACAAGTCGACGAGATTCCGTCGTTGATGTTTTTGCATTCAAACCTTCCCAAGCTCGATCCATGGGCCCTTAGGACCGACGAGGTCATATACAACTCCAGAACCGGTAAGCGTGAACGCTTATATGGTACAGGTTACTTGGATGCTCTTGGATTCGACTTTGAGCTTGTGCAATGGGAAAATATGAAATTCTTCATCTGTGATCTTAAGCTTCATCCTAAACTCTTTGCTGACCGCGAGATCGACCACAAAGAACTCTGTGACGAAATCAAGGAACATCTTGAGTACTTGCAGACTACCACTAATAAACGACACGGATAAGAAAAGTGTAATTATAGAGTACTAGCACACTTAATCAAGAAGTTGCAGCATATAATTGAGGATATAAAATATAAAGCAAGTCATTCCAGTCATCAATTTCAAGATATTTCACAAATTTGGCCTCCTTTTCGTCAAGAGGGTCGTCAATTTTGTAAACCTTGTAGCCCAATCGCACGAGAGTACTGGTGGCAGACCCTCCCTTCATTATAATCGCTTTGTCACTATAAATCATGCTCAGGACGTCTGTAGACGAGTCTCCGATATACAGAGTTTTGTGCGAGCCTGCAATTTGCTTTGTGCAAACAAGCTTGTCAAATCCAGTACGGATATCAACGGAAGGATCCAAGTCACCCGTGCAAATGTCATTGGTGTCAAACTCAAACTCATTAACGAGAATATTATCGGGCTGTTTTGAAAAGGACCTAAAATACTTTTTGATCATGGTGCCGGTCCAATTGATGCTCAGCACATTGAAGCTTACTCCAGAATCCTTGATCTTGTTGTAAAATCGATCGAACCCCGGCTTTATTTGTAACTTGTGAGTGAGACCCTCGAACGTGGACCTGCCAATTCCTCGAAAGACTCGCAGTCTTACAGCCTCCTCAATGGAGCTCTTCTCGCTGGGTTTAATTGCTTTCTGATACTGAACTTCATTTTCCAAACAGTTGCGCAAACTATATGGTTTTCCTGGAAGAACTTCATTCTGGAACTTGTGTAAACTGTCCATGTACACCTTCAAAAAATAATCGAACTGGTACTTTTCATCCTTACTAAGAACGTCAAATATCAGAGAGATCGTATCTTTGGAGGTTATCGTATCATCCCAGTCACTTACAATGCGCGACAGACCGGTGAAATGCCGCGACAAAAGGTGGTAATTGGATGATTTGTTCATGAGCGCTTGAAATATTTATTTTCACTATCTATAGAGAAACACCTAACACCCCACTTACCAGCGATCGTTCTTGTAATTTCTATTAGGACGTCTCTGGAACTCATTATGATACTGGTTCTGGTTGTAATTCTGGTTGTAATTCTGGTTGTAATTCTGGTTGTAATTCTGGTTGTAATTTTGCTGGTAATTCTGGTTGTAGTTCTGGTTGTAGTTCTGGTTATAGTTGTCGTTTTGAGACTGTCTGTAACCTTGAGTTTGATGACCGTTATATCCCTGTCTGTAATTGTTGTACCCTCTATTGTACCCTTGGCCCTGATTCGAGGTCTGATAACCGTTATAGCCATTGTTGTATCCCTGAGGTTGCTGGTAGGCTTGGCTTTGGGCCTGTTCCTGGTACATCTGGATGAAGCTCTTGTACCCACCAACACGCATAGTGTAGATGGTATCGCCATGAGGACCTATATGAGGCTTGTAATCGATATTCTGCTGGGCCTGGAAGTTCCTGTTGTTGCGATAGAACTTGTTGGAGCTGTAGAATATCTGGTCTTTGTCCTGCTGGGTCAAGAGCTTGAGATGTGACCTGTAGCCACCCAACAACATGGACTTGCTTGTAGTTTTTGCCGGGAAACGGTACTCCATAGCAAGGTAAGTGTCATTGGATATGTCAAAAAACTGGTCTTTTCCGACATCCAAATGGTACTTGAGTTTTCCTTTAGGGTCGAAGTTGCCCTGAATAAAAACAGTTCCAGCCAAACCGGTCTTGTGAGCATGGATATATTTTTGATGCTCAGAGTTAGTCTCATACATTTTCAAGAACTCTCCGTATAGCTTGTTCTTGCGACCAACAAACAGCACTTCATTCTTGTTGGTGTTTCGCTCCATTTCGTAATCGGTCAATTGTGAGTATTTTTCGCGCACAGTTTTCAAGAGACGGGTCTCATCAATGAAAGGCAGCAAACAGATTCCTTGCCAGGCCATCTTGGCTCCGTTCATGTCAATCTTGAAATCGGTTGGATAAAAGTCGATGATTTCCGACTCGGGCTCAGACATCAGAGGTCTGAACACCTCTGGCAAATTGTGTCCTGAGGCAGCAGGCAAAACACTCATCAGTTGCTCAAAAGGTCTGAATGGTGTACCCTGTTTGAACTCAACCTTCAACTCCGTCAAGTTTTCAAAATCAGCAGCAAATGGAGCATAATGATATGGATAATACCAGTTCCAGGACGGACATCCCTGGAAATAGTACAACAGAGCCCATGAAATTCCTTCCACGTAGCACCGAACCATATCTTTTCTGATCCTTTGAATTTCCTGCTCGTCCGTCGTTGCAAACTTTTGCTGGTAATATCTCTTTCTGTAGCCTGGCTCCCAAAGTCTGATGGAATCCGTGGTGTCAATGACCTCAGCGTCCGAAGGCTCGGAATCCGAGTTGAACGCGGTAGAAGCAGGACGCTTCTTTTCCGCAACGTCAATAGGTTCCTCTTGGGCAGACTCACCGTTTTCTTTCACAACACTGACAGCACTAGCGTTTGAGTTTGCTTCTTTGTTATTGAACAACGCCTGCTTGAGTATGTCTGCCACATTTTTGTTGGCAGCATTGGCCTTGGATATGGTGTTGATATTCTGAACAATTTCGCTGTTGGACATTTGAAGACCACCCGCAGTCTGACCTGTGGTCAAGCTGGTCAAAGTCATGTTCTGAGTCGGATTGATAGGCGCCTTTTCTTTACCCTTGGTAACTGTTTTCAAGAGCTGATTTTTCATCGCGTTCGTTTGTTCACGTTCCAGCTTGCGCCTTTTATCATTTTCCTCTCTGCGTCTTTCTCCCTCGTACCGTTTTCTAAAGATCTCATCCTCCTTTTGCGATAAATTGGACATTAACAATTCCACTCCTTCCAAATTCAAACGTCCGTCACATGTTAGATAATCTTTCATATTCGGCAGAACTCGCTTCCAAATATCCACCAAGGTGTCAATACCATTATCACGAACATCCAAGGAAGGAAGATGAGGTAAGAAATCGTTTCCCACGAAGAAACACATGAAAACCCAGTCATCAATAGCGCGCTCAAGATCGAAATTGAAAGAAAGCCTTGGAATGTTCAATTCCACCTCAAGATACTCTCTCAAGATACTCACATGCAGCCACAAAAATGGCTTTTTATGGTCTGATGTTTGGAGCTTTTGTCGAGTAGCCTCGTCCATATTCACCTGATCGGCCAGTCTCAACTGTCTTTGAGCTTGGTCTTTGGCAAACACATCCTCACGGAGAACCTTGAAATGTGGTTCATGCGTCGCAAGACCTAAAAAGATAAGATCGGCATCTAGTCCGTAGATACAATGTGTAGTGTTTGGGTTGTATTCTGGGTCGGATCTCTGGGATCTGATGAAGTTCATAATCTTATGCTCTCCCTCACCAGGAACAGTAGCATCGCTAATGATCACTTGCAAGCCTGCCCAGCCAGGATCGCTAGTAAGTTTGAAGGCCACCCAGTATCTCAGAGATTGGGCAAGAATATCCATAAATGGCGTACCCGGAGTGATGGAATTAGAGTCCCAGGATTTTTTACCCTTGATCGCCATGTCGATCTCCTCTCCACGCATTTCCTTTTCGTGGATCTGGCGCTCTAGTTCCTCGCGAGCCAACTCCGCGTCTCTGGCAGAGCGGAAACGACGAGAACGCTGCTGGTTCATTTTTGCACGAGGGGCAACTCCATCCACAGCGATCATGAGCAGTTTCCTTGGCCTTGCCATGTTGAGCACCCGGTCGGTGTATCTGAATATTTCAACCATCATTTCAGACTCCGTTTCAGGAGGTGGCTTATTTTCTGGGTGCGAACAAGGATGCACTATACCATTCATATCAAGGTACAGATTGTCCAGTTCACCATTGGGATTCGGATTTGAATACTGAACAGGTTGTTCCACATCTCCAACCATAATGGGATCCTCTTCTATCACAGATGAGATGATCTTCGGGTACTTGCGAGAGAGCCATCTAAAAAGCGCAGGAACACCCATTTCAATTGTTTGTGATAATTTTTTTTCAATAAAACCTGTATTATTTTGATTATCTCAGCTCAAGTTAAAGAGGGGGAGGAATTAGGAATTTTTCGTATGATTCGAATAAAGTGTTTTAGGAGGGCACTCAGCACCTCGAAAGAGCCATTCATCCACGACTACTCGGTGTTTCCTAATAGCATACAATTCAGACTTCCTTCGGAGGAGCATCCGAGCGCTTCTTCGCAGCACGCCAATGTCATTCGATATATATTGGAAAAAGGTGGTGTTGAAGGATTTGATTGGAACGCAAACCAGCAATTGTTCAAAAAGTATCCGTTGACTACAGCACACCGTCTTCAGAAGCGAACAAAAAGGCCGGTCAATGTGAAGATGCTGGCCTCTGACTTTATCGAAGACTCGTTGTACAACCCGAACTACGGCTACTTCTCAAAACAGGCTACCATCTTTCAGCATAGCCAACAAATTCCTTTCAAAGAGCTGAGCGGACACGACGAATTCATGCACAGATGGATATCTGCTTACGACAAATACGATAGAAACATGGTCCCGACCTTGAAGCATAGTAAACAGAACCACTTCCAGTTAACCAAACCCTCGCTCCAACTTTGGCATACACCTACCGAACTATTCCAACCTTACTACGGAGAGGCAATTGCTCGATATCTCCTGGTCAATTATAAGCTGAACCAGTATCCATACAACGACCTGACTATTTATGAGATTGGTGGAGGAAACGGAACGCTCATGACCAACGTGTTGGATTTTATCCAGAAAACTCATCCAGAGGTTTACGAAAGAACCAAGTATAACATTATTGAGATATCGAGCAGACTCTTTGATCAGCAGATTAGACAGAAAAGCAAGCACAGAGACAAAGTGCATCTGATCAACGAGTCGTTCTTGACCTGGAAAAAACCTGTCCCAGAACCATGTTTTGTGATTGCGCTCGAAGTTCTTGACAACCTGGCCCACGATGTCGTCAGATATGATATAAACACCCATCAGCCGTACCAAGGATATGTTGTGGTTGATGAGAACAATGACATGAAAGAAGTGTTTTCTCCGGAACTCAGTGACTGGACGCAGCACTTTTTAAAGCTGCGTGAACGGAGTCGTCTTCCCATCGCCACACTCAAAGGACACCCCCTCAACCAGCCCGCAGTGATTCGAAAGCTGAAAAATGCATTTTATCCACTACGGAACGATTTGACAGACCCTGAATTTGTCCCTACGCGACTTTTGCAGCTACTTGAGGTACTGAAATTGCACTTCCCACATCACCAACTTCTATGTGCAGATTTTTCTAGCTTCGATGATACGGTAGCAGGATACTGCTCGCCTCTAGTGCAGACGCTGCATAAGGATAGAATGGTGAATGTAGATAGTTACATGACGAATCAGGGGTATTTCGACATAATGTTTCCAACAAAGTTTGACGTGATGAGCGAGTTGTACCGACTGGTGGTCGGCAAACTATGCAACACCTCCAGTCATGCAGACTTTTTAAATGTTTGGGCAGACACAGAGATTACTACAACCAAAAGTGGCGAAAACCCTATGCTGGAACTTTATTCGAATGCCTCGTTTTTGTACAGTTAACCGTGAAAAATACTATGCGTTTTTTTTAAATTAAAATTTCTCCTACATGAATAGAAATTATGTACAATTACGTATTTTTTTTTTTTGAAAGGCTCAAATCATCAGGAAAAATAGCAGTGATTGTCATGTCTTTTCTTTTATAGTCCTAGCTGGCGGGGGCTGATTTTACTGTTTTTTTTTCTCTATTCTAGTACAATCAATATGATGAAATCTTTGTTTAAAGAGAAAGAGGTTGTGGGAGATTCGTCTTCACAGACCTCGTCTGACATCAGTAAGAAAGGCTTCTTCTCTGCTACCGAGACTTTTCATACAAAAAGAAATCTCAAATCTAGGCATGTCCAACTTATTGCAATTGGTGGTTCCATTGGAACTGGGCTCTTTGTCACGATCGGAACGGGTCTGGTTCATGGAGGCCCTGCTTCGCTGCTGATTGCTTTTACTTTCTGGACAGTCATCATCCTGATGCTCACCTCTGCTGTGGGTGAAATTGTGTGCTATCTTCCGACTGCTTCGCCGTTTATTGAAATGGCCGGTCGTGTGGTGGATGAGGCAGCCGAGTTTGCCAGTGGATGGAACTTTTTTTTGGTCGAAGCATTATACATTCCTTTCGAAATCACAGCATGTAACACAATGGTGCATTTCTGGAGAGACGATTACTCTCCAGGTATTGCTTTCGCTATTCAGATTGTGCTGTACATCGCGTTCAATATCTGGACTGTCAGGTGGTACGGGGAGAGCGAGTTCTACTTGTCCATCACGAAGCTCATTCTGGCGATCGGACTTCTCCTTTTCACATTTGTCGTCATGGTGGGTGGAAACCCAAAACATGATGTGTTTGGGTTTAGGAACTTCAACATCTCTCCTTTCGCAGAATACGTGACAACCGGCTCTTTAGGAAAGTTCGAGGGATGGATGGCGGCATGGGCCAAGGCTGGGTTTGTTTGTGTTGGTCCCGAGTATCTGTCCATGGTGGCAGGAGAAGCCAGGAATCCACGAAAGACCATGAAGACTGCGTTCAAAACGGTGATTTACAGACTCGCTCTCTTCTATATTGGTGGCTCTCTGTCCGTTGGTATTCTCGTGGCTTGCAACAACCCAGATCTGGTTGCATCTGTGACTAACGGTAACACGGACGCATCTGCTTCTCCATATGTGATTGCGATCCAAAACCTCAACATTAAGGTGCTTCCTCACATCATCAATGTGGTCATCATCCTGAGTGCTTTCTCTGCCGGAAACTCGTACTTTTACTGTGCCTCTAGACAATTGTACTCTCTCGCCAAATGCGGATACGCTCCACGGTTCTTTTGCTTTTGCAATGGCAACGGTATTCCAGTTTTTGCTGTCATGTTCACGACCATCTTTGCACTTTTATCGCTCTTACAATTGGGAAAGAACTCCTCGGTTGTTCTCAACTGGATCGTCAACCTGTGTACTGGTGCCCAACTCATAAATTATGGTTGGATGACCATCACGTACATTGGATTTTACAACGCACTCAAGGCTCAGGGTATTGAAAGACACACCTTGCCGTACCGCTCATACCTGCAGCCTTACTCAATTTATATCGTGACTTTCTTCGTCTGGATCCAAATTTTCGTCATTGGATACACCGTTTTCCTTCCTGGATGGTGGCAAGTGTCAGACTTCCTCTTCTATTACGTGATGATATTCGTGAATTTAGGACTGTTTGTTTTCTGGAAGGTTGTGAAACGTTCCAAATTCATCAAATCCGCAGACGCCGATCTGGTCACTGGACTGGACGAAATCGAGGAGCACGAAATTGCAGTTGCGTTCGAGGACGAGTCCAAAGGTGGAAAATGGTATTCCAACGCGCTCTCATGGATCCTTTAGTTTTCAACCCGGTTCATAGAATATTCTAGACATTCGAATTTATTTATCAACTTTTTTTTCTAGAAAAATCTGGGGAAAATCATGGCTGTGTGACCTTAACCTATAAAAGCCATCTGGAAACCCTGTAGTATTCATTAACCATGCTTCTCGTTTCTCCACAAATCTACAACTGCTGCAATCGTCCAGTCTACAATTATTTGCGTCGTGTGACGCCTTCCGTGCACAAATTGGAAGACGAAAAACACTACTATTTAGTTTTCGAGCCAAACTGTCAGAGACCACTCTTTGAGGAGTATGAGTTTGAAGTCCGCGGCAGAAGATTATATGTGAGCTGTTATAGGGACAGCTTCCACAGTGGATACGACCTTCCTCAAGATGCCGATTTGCGTGAGGATATAGAGCTCAGGATGGTTGATGGAATGTTAGTGGTGGCAATTCCAAAACGCAAGAGTGTGAAAATAAGTTTCAGTCCTCTGGGAAGCTTCTACTCTATTGTGCCGTCAAAGAGCAGAAGTGAAGAAGATAACTATAGACCTAAGACGCGTCGCCACAGACAGACTGACCGTGTCTCTAAAAGCACCACGAAAACGAAAAATCATGCTCCGGAAGCTTTTAACAGGGTCCCCGAAAAGCTACCAACCGTTCCTGATGTTTCAAATTCCCCGGAGAAGGCTAAAACAGAGCTTGAATCCTCTAAAGAAACCGAGGCCAGCATTGTATCGCCTTCAAAGGACCTGAAAATTAATTATACCACCATGGTAAGACACACTAGTCTTGTGCCGAAAACCCATTCTCCGACCGTTGAAGACGTTGAGGACGAAGAATTCAATTGAACATATGTACTTGAGTTTACTCCGCACCATATAGCGCTCTTTTCGCACTCTGAATGAATATTTGCATGATTCTATAGATCTATTTATCGCTCGTAGCATCGTAAAATAGCAGCTTTGCAACTCACTTGGTAATCACTCCTGGGATCAAGCGGCTATCAAAAACTATCCGGAAATCCAGTGCAGCTGACTCGTTTGTGTCTCCGATGCTGGACTGCTCCGATATGTTGGATTGAATATTTGTAAGTTCTGGCAGTTGCAGACTTTGCGCGGCGTCATTCTGGAAGGAGTTTCTTTGGTGTCCGGGCAGCTCAAAAGAGCTTATTTCCAAACAAGCTGGTGCGGAATTACTGGAGGCGTTGCGCGCGCGCCTGAAAGGCGGAGGAGAGCTCACCAGACACTTGAAATTTGCTTTTGAGTTTTGTTTCGTCTCACCCATTTTTTTCTTGGGGTGCTCTTTGGCGGGTAGGTCAGACACCCCGACCATCTGAACACCACCCTGGTTGGAAACCATCATTTTCCGGACCTTACTGACTAGTCCGAACGAAAGTTCGTTCATCAGAGAGTTCACCTGGCCCAAACCAAACATGGTTATTTTTTGAGGGATCGAGGGCCCAACTTTTATATATACCACTTTTATTTCGGACCGAGAGATAGAAAAATTACTATATAGCCGAAGAGGCAAATGAGAATGCATAGCTGTTTTGCCGAATGATTATCGGTGTTGTGGACTCACTGCTGAAAATGCTATCCTTGCGCTTCACATAATTATCGTACTCGTCATTGTCAGCGACCGAAGATTCGGGCGTCAAGGCCGAATTTTTCTCTTCCTGCATACTGTTTGTATCGTCACTGTCCTCGGATGCACTGACGTAGTCCGAGAGTATGGAGTCCAATAGGCTTTCCTTTCTCTCATGGGTAGCCGTCGGCTTTGAAAGTTGACTGATGTCCAACTTGAGCTGAATTCGGTTGCTGATTGCTTCCTTCAGGTAGTTCCCCCATAGAGCAATAATTTCTTCGGTCCCCGGGTCTAATAAATTTTCTTGGCTTCTTTTGATCAGCCTTTCCATGGTAGCTTTTTTCTGTGCGCTGTTGACGCTGGACTTTCGAGAAATCTGATGAACGGTTCCGCTGCGCGAGAGCTGGTCCTGCTTCAGCGGCTGGTAATGAGGGTGCGAGGTTGGAAGCGAGATGGTTAGCGATTGCTTCTTGATGCTTTTTCTCCGGCCGTGCCAGAGCTTGTGGTTGCGCACATTGCGCCATTTGCGAGCGGCCTTGCGCTTGAGGGCTCGAAGCAGCTGTGAAACCGTGCTCAACCATCCGACTTTCCTCTTGATCGCGTTCGACCGTTTTAGGGTCCCCGAGGAGTCGATCGACGCGACTGATCTGCCGCTTCTCACACTCGCTTGCCGGCGCAACGTGGACTGTCTGGAGGGCGAGAACGGCTCTATTTTTATGTCAGATGCAATGACGGAAATGTCTCCAATGGAGCTTTCGTCACCATCCAGAAGACGCTGCATGAACTGGCTATTTGTCATCCCCCCATTGTTATCGAATCCCCAGTTAGGAGTGATCTTGACCCGGATAGCAGACCGTTTGCGCAGGGCAGGCGAGCGGTACGGGTTCTCGTACACGGTTGGCGCCAGGGACTCTCCTCGTTTGCGGGTCTTGAGCGACGGAACAGAGCCGTAGTTTGAGGAGCTGGAGCTCTTCACATCATCGGTAATTAGCGCATTGTAGTTGTTGACCAGCATGTCCGAGGCAATGGTATCTATGCTGGATACAGAAACATGACGAGTCTGAAATTCCATTGTGGTTTCTTGGAGATCAGTCCAAATCCACACCTCTTATACTATCAGATGGCTGGTTTGTGCATCCTGTGCACAGCCAGAAAAATATTTTCGCTATCGGTCACCATGAATATTAATTCTCTATATAAAATATCTAGGCTCCTCGAAAACGTGGAAACGGTGGTCGCGAACCCCATCGCCGTAGAACATGGACGGGAAACGCATGTCTTCCGGCATATGTTGCTCATCCACCCGTTTTTGAGAGTAAGCCTCATCGTACTGTCCATTAGGAATAACAAACTTGCCAACCTGCACCTCAGTGTCTGTGATCGAGCCTCTGCTTATTCGGGCATATCCTGTTCTTTTCATTTTCTTGTACAAGATGTATTCGCACCAGCGATCGTCGTCCGTGGCGTCAATGTCATGCATTCCCGAAGTATCGCTGACGTATGTGTTGTAGTTTCCTTTCAGAGGATCGGTAACCAGGTAACTCAAGAGAACCATAGGACGCTCTGAGCTGCCCATGATATCGGCAACACCCAAACTTTGCAGTCTGCGGTCCTCCACGTCTTCTTCCTGGCCCGAGTGGAACACAACAACGTCAATCAGCTCGCCGTAGCAGTCCAGGGTAGCATGAATGGCTGGAGCCAGCTCGCCTACAGGCGAAGGCAGCAGGTGGTGTGTGGAGTTCACGATCGGGAATTTCGACAGCAGAGCTGCTCCCCATGTGTGTTTGTTTGGGCCTGGCCCAAAGTCCACGTACATTTCCAGCTCTTCAGCCAGTCTTTGAGTCAGGTCTCTGTTTCCCATGATAATTCTCTGTGTGTCAGATTCAAGCAGCCCAACCACGTCCAGCTCCAAATCACGAATGAGGTCCCGCATGCGGTGCTCAGAGGCCCACATGTCATTGTCGAGTCCAAAGTGGATGGTCCAAATACCAGCTGTCATGAGTCTTGATTTTGGATGATATGGCCTTGGTTTTTCAAACTGGAACCTAGCAAAGGCAATCACACAGGACAGTAACGACAACAGCACAAGATGGTTGGCCAGCTTTTTGAGCACAGACTTCATTTGTTTGGCATTGATTTCCACCGGCTGGTAGTTGAACACCAGACCAGCAATCATAGCAACAGAAGCCCCAAGGACAATGTCGCTTCTTTCCCGCAAAAGTGGGCCTCCTGGAACAAACGCGTACGCAACAACCCACACATGCATCAGAGACAGAATGATAGTGAACAGGAAGGATGTGAAAAATCCCAGTCCAAAACTCTTCAGCTTAGAGACCTGGTGGAAACACAGTGGAGTCACGTAGCACAGCCAGAAAGCGTATGCCAAACCACCGGCATATCCCAGCCATCCGTTGAACATGTAGAGCACAAACGAGCCGATCATTCCTGTGTAAGTGACAGATTTGTAACTGCCAGGCTTGTAGAGTCCAAAGAAAATTCCAACACACATGGTCATCAAAGTAATGGCTCCATGGGGAACAGGAATCGGTCCCCGAATTGGGTACCCTTCCCAGTTCCACAGAATGATGGTGGACGAGTCAGTGAGCATCGCGCTTATGGAGTAAATCAGAGAGCCGAAACCCATGCATGTGAGGAAGAACGATGGGGACTTGGAGGCGTCTTTTTCACGGTCCGAAATAGGGCCGGACTTGACCAGCTTTGTAAAGAAAGCACTCAACAGACCAACACCGAGTCCTGTCAGATTCCAGCCTCCTGTCTCACTGTTCATGATTGGCCAGATAGGGTTGTTTGTCCAGAATGCGAACTTTGCAACTGCAGACAAAATCAGACCAAGAACAAATGTTGCTGCGTAAGTCCTCAAAACCAGAGGATCTTTATTTGTGCTCAAAACGGCCACGTCGCTCGCCAAGGAAATGGTACCCAATGCGATTCCAACAGCCGTAGCAAGGAGTCGAGAGGCAGGGTCCGAAATCAGGTAAGATCCGACACCAAGAAGACAAGACAGGGCCTTGACGATCTGCGGATAGGTCGACGTCAAACGAGACACACTACCAAGACACAGCACGATTGGAGACAACAGCACCAGACAGCACGCCTCATATCCCGAAATGCCCATGTGCCACAGCGGGAAGTACCAAATCAGAAGAAACAGCGAGGAGTACATGGACCAGAAGATGAATGCGTTGACCACGTCCACGGTGAGTTGGAAAGTGGACCCGCCGAATTGAGTGCTTTTAGGCTGAAGTTTGCGTTCCTGGGTGTCCTCTGGTCTTTTAGAGAAGTTGGTGGAAAAATGGACTCCGTTCTCGTCGGTGGAGACAACCTCGATGGTGAGATCCTTGAAGTCACAAATAGACCAGGCGTCGAAGCCAACGTCGAGAAAAATCAGCGACCACTCGCAGTATGCGTAATACGAATAGGCTCCTGGAACTTTGTGCACCTTGTGCTGAATGAAAAGATACACCAATGGAACCAACATGAAGAAGAAGGTCAAGGCTGTCCATTTTCTCAGCTTTCTGATCTTGGAGCCTGGAGGTGACAGCTTCGTGACAGCAAGATCCCAAGGAATCGTCAGCACGATGTACGCAATCATAAAAATGTCATGGAAATCATGATCGTCCGTGGAGGTGATGTAGACCCACCCTCCACAGGTCACGGTTCTAATTAGACCAGTGATCAAGCCGAGTTTCGGGTAGATCGAATTTTGCTTGTGCCAGACAATATACCCGACAAAAAGTAATAGAAACCGGGGTCCTGCCGTCATGGCAATCAGGATCTGGAAAATCGAGCGTTCCGGATATCTGTCGCCAATGGTGGCAGAAACACTGGGGAACCATTCATCAGGATACCCATAGTGTTCATTCTGGACAATTTTGTAGAAATGCAGCCAGTAGCCAACAGCCAAAGCTGCCAGAAATGCCGAAATGGAACAGACAGAATGTGCTATTGCTATAAACTGCGCGTTGAAAACCAACAGCGGCTGAGCACCAGAAGTCTTGGCCATTTCAGGAGAAGATGAAAGTCTTTAGCAGAAAAACAAAAATATATCTCTAGATCGGGAACACCTCTGCACGCTAGAACATTGAAATTTACAATTGTAGGAATTATTTTATTCTTACCCCTCAAAATGCCTGGTAGGTTGACTATACCTGAATGCTAACTCCAGAACGATCATTTAAGAAATCTCCCGACGTTTCGTTTGATGACATAGATTACAGGGATGAGCTACAATTGAAAAAAGCCCAAGAGTCTCTGATGAGAGAGCAATTCATCAAGGTCGAGGCTTTCAAGATGGTCAGAAAGGCCCTGGAACATTGCTTCCGAGTCAATGGCCCCAATGCACATGAGGAATGTCGCGACTTGGCAGAAAGATACCTCGACCTACTGCCTGAGAGCAGAGCACAGGGGTTCCTGGGATACCAACGCAACGATCCCTCCAAATAAACAGAACACACGTGGAAGTTTTAGTGTGAATCCTGCTACCACACAGATCACCTTATTTATTTTATTTATTTCTAATGCTCACGCATCAGGCGGCCTCTCGCCATAACCCAAACCCAATAATCACCAGATTGCGAATCAAAAAAATTAAAGTCCGCAAAATCGAGGTCCATCAACCTCTTGAGACCTCTCAGAGACTTGACAGCGGCCCCGGAGCTTCCCAGTAGAGCTAGTATAATCATCAAGACCCGTCCGGGTATTTGTGGGCGGTCTAGCGGGACCACCTGACGGCCTCTTTCAGAACACCCTTGCACCGGCTCGGAGAAGAGACGTGCTGATATGCTCGATATAAATATGTCACGACTCCCTCAAAATTTCGGAAAACACTGTTTCGAATAATATCTACAATAATGTCTCTTGCTAACAAGCTATCTGTTAAGGACCTCGACTGTTCTGGCAAAAGAGTTTTCATCAGAGTGGACTTCAATGTTCCTCTTGATGGCTCCAAGATCACCAACAACCAAAGAATTGTTGCTGCTTTGCCTACCATCAAGTACGTCTTGGATCAAAAGCCAAAAGCTGTTATCCTGGCCTCTCATTTGGGAAGACCTAATGGAGAGGTGAATGCCAAGTACACCTTGAAGCCTGTCGCTGCCGAATTGGAATCGCTTTTGGGAAAGACTGTCACTTTCTTGAATGACTGTGTTGGTCCTGAAGTTGAATCTGCAGTCAATGGTGCCACCGACGGTGCTGTCATTCTGTTGGAGAACTTGAGATTCCACATCGAAGAGGAGGGATCCAAGAAAACCCCAGAAGGAAAGGTTAAGGCCAGCAAGGAAGACGTTGAGACTTTCAGAAAGCAATTGACCTCGTTGGCTGATGTCTACGTCAACGATGCCTTCGGTACTGCACACAGAGCTCACTCTTCAATGGTTGGATTTGAGCTTGCTGACAAGGCTGCCGGTTTCCTGATGGCCAAGGAATTGGAGTTCTTCTCCAAGGCTTTAGAGAACCCTGTCAGACCTTTCCTGGCTATCTTGGGAGGTGCCAAGGTTTCTGACAAGATTCTGTTGATTGACAACCTGCTCGACAAGGTCGACATGTTGATCATCGGTGGTGGAATGGCTTTCACTTTCAACAAGGTGGTCAACAACATGAACATCGGAAAGTCTCTGTTTGACGAAGCTGGTGCTGAGATCGTGCCTAAGTTGATGGAGAAGGCCAAGAAGAACGGCGTCGAGGTCATTTTGCCTGTTGACTTTGTCACTGCTGACAACTTCTCCCCAGATGCCAACACTGGCTACGCCACTTTGGAAGAGGGAATTGCTGACGACTGGCAAGGATTAGATGCCGGTGAGAAGTCCTCCAAGCTGTACACCGATGCCATTGCTAAGGCTAAGACCATTGTCTGGAATGGACCACCTGGTGTCTTTGAGTTCGAGAAGTTTGCAAGCGGAACCAAGTCCATGTTGGATGCTTGTGTCAAGAGCTGTCAATCTGGAAACACTGTCATTATCGGAGGTGGTGACACTGCTACCGTTGCTAAGAAGTTCGGTGATGCCGACAAGCTTTCCCACGTTTCTACTGGTGGAGGAGCTTCTCTTGAGCTCTTGGAAGGAAAGGAGCTACCTGGTGTTGTTGCTTTGAGCAGCAAGGCATAAATACGTTTTATATAAGACACGGATCAAATAATACTCCTAAAAAATTATTTAATTTGTTAGGATCTTGTTAGGATTTTACAATCAATTCTATCATGATAACATTGATGGGAAGATTCCGTGATTTTGATATGCAATTCATCATCCTGTGGTAGATGAATATAAATATACGGAGTATTCTCACTTATAGGACAAAGAAGCGCAATCCAACTTAATATCCTGACATATTAAGTGATCCATAATTATCAAGTCATTGCCCAGCTAACAAAGATGTTTAGAGAGACAATGTCTACGTAGTATATCGGACATAGTCGTGCTTGGATTCGGGACGCAGCTACTATACGTATCTCACCGAAAGAATATTACCTAAGCAAGGGCATAGCTTACATAAGAAATAGGAAATTTATTTAGTTTGATTGATTTCATTATTTTTAATAAACAAAGGATATGCAAGGCAAGAGAGTGCCCTTGGGAGAGATCACGGGCAAATTGAACCTCAATAGAAGAAACTTAAAGGTTTTAAAACCAGATCATGTCCGCAGAAAGCTTTCAAAAACCCAGACACGCTCCATAAATGTCGCTAGTTTGACTAGATCATATCTCCTCAGGGAGACACAAACGCGAAGCAGAACCAATATAGACGAAATCACCAGACAAATTAGTTTGCGACATCACTCGCCAGAGCCATTGATAAGCAAGGCTAAACGATGTAGCACATTTTCGGGCCCTTTAACCTCTCAGGTCAATGATTATCTGACTTCTATCCATTCCATGAATGCGGTGCTGCAGTACGATCAGCCCATCACCAGAAAACCTCTCTCAACTGTAAAGGTTTTAAGTATCAACGTGGTATCGTCGCAGCTGCGCATGGTGGAAACTGACGGCGCCAAAGTGGTTGCGTTGGCATGTTTCAAACCAGAATTTAACATCAAAATCAAGCCTGATGACCAGATCCATCTGGGAGACGCATCCTACGAAATTTCGATGAACGAGACAAAGGTTAAATGCTATTATCGTTGGTATAAAGTGTTGAAGCGTTAAATTGATGCTCTGTTCAGGACCAAATCCATTTCAGCTTTGTAAGACGCAAAGTCAAAGCTGGGCGACAGCTTCAAGTATGGGAGATATTGTTCGGCAAACTCCAGACATTCTGCAGGAGTGCCATCTATGGACAGGTATTTGAGTGCAGCACGAACCGGCATGAAGTCCTGGCGTTGCATTGCTGCATCCAAAACTTTTTTGACATAAACCCAATTTCCTCTATTGGCATATATGGCAAGGAACAGGAGATCCATCTGGGACAAGAAAGATGACGAGGCTTCGTCGCGGAAAACTGAGTGACAAAGATCGAACAGTTTGTGGATCATAGGGGAGTATCTAAACAGCACGTCTGAGGTCTTGTATTCAGACGCGAGAGTCGTGAAATGTTCATTATCCATCTGGGAGCCGGAAACAACGAGAGCGGGAAGAAGCTGCTTCAGATTGGTTGGAGTTAGAACAGGGTTGAACGTCTCCAAAATATGGATGATGAATTTAAATCTTGCGTTGAAAACATCACGATCAGTCTTTAGTCCCTTGTGGAGTTCAGACGACTGTAAAGCTGTCTCTATGAATTTGGATAGTTCTCCGGTTGTGACCAAATGGCCACTTGCTTGCTTAGCTTTCAAGAAGTTTTCCAGTCTTTTCAAGGGAAAAGCTTTTGGGTCTTTGAGATGTGACTCCCTCAGTTGGTCGAAACTTTCCCGGTCTGGCTGAGACGAGTAAGATCTCGAAAATGATTCTATCTGGGTCAGTATAGACACAGCACTGAGCGGTCTGTGCATGGTGTGCATATATCTGAAGCCAGCAAAAATGTTATCGTCATCGACCTGTTTGGGTTTTCTCTCATATTTGGCCTTGTCCTCTGCCCACAGAGCTTCCAGATTTAGAGCTTCACGTCTATCGCTGGTGAGAAAGTGCACAAAGATGTCGTCTTTCTTGCAATCGACCATCACCCACGAGTTCGCCTCTGCTCCATAGTCGTTCATGGCATAAGTGGGGCCTTTCTTACCCCTCTTCATGAGTCGTTTACGGAATTTCGCCAATTGACCCGACGTGAGGATTCCTTCGCTTGTCGCTTTGGCACGGAGCTGGTGCTTGATGAAGAAGTTCAGCTCGAAGGTTGCTTTTTGTAGATGCTTGGAGCTTTTTCCTGTGGCGATAATCATGAAGTTGGCCAGCTCCTGAGCACCCTCATTGACCATCTGCGGGTCAGATGGATTGCGCAGGTCAAAGACCTCGAGATCAGCCATTCCCAGCTTCTGAGAGATGAATTCCAGCAGCGGCTTGAGAGTCGATGGTGAGTTTGGTGGAAGACTAGGAATAGGTGTGTGGTTTAGGATCGCAGGCGTGTCCTGTTTCTCACGCACATACCATGGAGCATCTGTAGAATTGAGACGGTATGCTTCCACCGGTACACGAGCGCGCCAAAGCGGCACTGCTCGTTTCGCATATAAGAGTAGCATTTGATTAATAATAATTATTTCCACTCAATTTTTCACCATAAGTCCGCGTAACGTTCTTGTGCGGGGCACTACCGCACAAAATAAACTGAAAAAAGAAGCCGTCAGATAGTAACCAGACAATATTTACACTGTCGCATTAATACTTGAGGTGCTATACAAGCGAAGTATTTTTGAAACAAACAAACATCTATTTCTGGTTTCCATTCTGGTGGAGAAAGAGTTGGCGTTCGCGGTTGTTCTCTAGACCAAACACACTTAATGTCCAACCAAGATCCTACTCTAGATAAAGTTGGCGACCTGGACTCCAATCCAGGTTCAGCGCCCGGCACAGCATCCAGTGGCCAATATGGATACGACTATGCCCACTGGCGAGACAATAGTGAGTTCAACTATTTTACAGACAACAATCTTCAGCTTGAGCTGAATCCACAGCCGACATTTGTTAATTCGTCTCAATCCAACATGATGTCTCCCGTGAACGTTGGTTCAGTCATAACCCCTGCTTCTCCTGCCGACTACGTTATGCAGCTGCAGCAGTATCAGAATATGTTGATGGAGCACGGACTCAAGGCAGATAACGGGTCGGGTTCTGGACAAAATGCCCCACCTGCCGGTGGACCATCTGTGACCAACGGGTCTTCAGGGGGGACCGTCTCGGCACATAATGGGTCCCACACAGGAAACAGCACCGGACCCCAGCACAACAATAACGGGACAAATCAATTTGTTCAGTTCATGCCTCCATTCATGAATCCGCAAGCTTTAATGGGCCAGTACACAAACTCTGTTCCAGGGCCATATCCTATTCCTTCGATGTCGATGCCATATCCTGTGATGACAAAGAACGAACCACCGCAACCCAGAACGAAGGTCAAGCCCTGTGATCACTGTCGTCGTCGTAAAATAAAATGTGTGATGGTCCCGGAAACAACAACATGCAAAATGTGTCAAAACAAAGGAATCAAGTGCACCTTTATTGACGCCAATACGGGAGGAACCAAACGATCTTTTTCGAGCCCGGAAAACGACACCAAACGGCACAAATTTGAGGACCCCAGCATCGTTCCTCCTCCAAACGTCCCGCTCAGAGAAACGCTTCCAATCAAAGACTACGCAACTATGCAGGGCCACTCGTTACTCAAGAAAACACTCAGCCTGCAGTATCCAAGGTCCAGTTTCTATGTGGGGCCCACGTCGCTGTATGACAATATTTTCCTGGAAAACGTGGTCCTGGACAAGATCGACCAATTCCAGCTCAGCAAGGCCTATTCCATCAGAAAGGTTGCAAATGACATCCAGTTCACTTTGAGGGACGATTTCACAGAGGATCTGTATGAAAAGTCCGAATGGGACGCCGACAGCGTGGAAAGATATGTTGCTCCCCATGGCCAGAAGCTAATCGACTTATACTTCAGAACCGTGCATCCTTCTTTCCCAATTTTGCACAAAAAGGTGGTCCTGGAAAAGTACTCGCGGACACACCGAGAGTTTGGAGCGCCCCTGCTGGCTGCCGTCTACTGTCTGGCCATCCAGTGGTGGGATTACGATCCGCATCTGTCTCAATTTCCCAAACCGAACGTGGTATCCTTGCACAAGTTTGCTCTCAAGACGTTCTCAGATATCATCCAGAGACCTAAGCTCAGTGCGGTGCAGGCCGGCTTGCTGCTTTTGCAGTGTCGTGCCGGTGGATCGCAAGATAACAGCTGGTTGCTGTGCTCCCAAGTGGTCGCTCTGGCTGAGGAACTCGGGTTGGGTCTGGATTGTGCCAACTGGAGACTTCCGCGCTGGGAACGGGGACTGAGGAAAAGACTGGCCTGGGCAGTTTATGTTCAGGACAAATGGTCGTCCTTGGTGGAGTCTAGACCAAGCCACATAATAGAGGGTAAGAACTGGCAAGTGCGGATGGTCAGCAGTGAGGATTTCCCCGACAAGGGAGACGCAGACCAGTTGAAGGAAGGCTCTGCTGATTACGAGAATGGAGAGGCTCTTTTCCGTCAACTGATCTCGCTGAGTGAGATTCTGAGTGAGATCCAGGACACGTTTTACACAATGGCCAGCATCGAACTGGTCAAAACTATCGATGAGGTCCTGAAGCTGGCCAAGCCTTTGCAACTGAAGCTGCGGACGTGGTATCACTCTTTGCCGGAAACACTGCAAATGAACACCCTCAAGCCGCGCAAATTTAACTCCAATGGATATCTGCAACTGGCCTACTTTGCTACAGAAATCACTCTACACCGTCGTATCATCTCTTGTCTGCACGCCCAGAAAAACGTGTGCCAGCCGGAGCTTATCCGATTGTGTCGTTCAGCGGCACAGGCTCGGCTGAACGCCTCGATCGAGTTCACGCGAAACCTCAAGCCAGAACACATCCAGTCGTTCTGGCAGTCAGCAGCGGTGAACAATTTTGCTCTCATTGGAATATTTGCTACTATTTTATTTGTGACCAGCGATTCTCCCGAAGAAGCAAACGGCTACAAACAGCAACTGTTTGACTATCGCTGGGTTCTTAAGGTCAACAGCAAAAGCTTTGATATTGCAGGGGAAGCGCTGGCCAAGATCGACGGACTAATTAAAAATATACCTGGATTGATGGGAGAGTACAAAGACCCGTCATCGGCTGTTCCTGTGAGCACCGACTTGGATGCGGAATCGCAATCCGAAACACCCCAGAGCGAACGTAGCGAACGAGCTACAGATCAGACCGATAAATAGTCCGCTGGACTACTATCCCTATGTACATTAGCAACAGCTACCAATAAATCACAAAAAGCTCCTGATTTCCACCTTGTCCGCGGACTCGCTCTGCCGCTTCTTCAGTCCGCGAACACCAGTGAACTCGCTTTTTGGAAGCCCGAAAAAGGCGAATCTTTCGTTCAAAACGGACAGCTCGCGCTCCACGTCCTCGATCGTGATGCTGTCTTTCTTGAGCTCCTCAATCAAATACTCAAACTTTCTGAAACGCTGTCGATAATTGTCCTCCATCTCTTCGATATAGTTTTTCTCTCTCATAATGTTCAGCACAGAGGACCCGGCAAGCGTGACCAGAAACATCTGCCAGACTGTCATGCGTAAAGAACGTCTCACCAACTGCTTCTTAAGCTGCGTTTCTTCCTGCGACTCTCCATCGTCTTTTTTATGCTCTGGCTGCTTTCCCATCTGCTGCAGGTACGCAGCAGACGGCCGTTGAATAGGAGACGTGCCGTAGCGACGCAAATTCACAGAAAACACACGAATCATCTGCCTGGAGTAATTTTTAGTCTAATTTTTTATCTACCACTCTGTGATTATGTAATCTCCTAATCTTGCTGGCCGAGCGTTCCCAGGTCCTCGTCGTCCAAAAACTCGTCAATCTCGCGCGCATCGTCGTCGTTGGCGTTCACGTCAAAAAGCGACTCGTCCTCGTCATCGATTATGCGATCATTGTAGGAGGCAAAGCGCTCGTATCTGTCCAGTCCATCTCTTCTGAAGACCGAGGAAAGGTTGTTTCTCAGCAAGTTGGATATCCTGTTGCGCAACGCCACAACGGCACTCACCACAACGATTCCGCCACGCACTATTTTGTTCACAATACGATCCATCTCGTTCTCTTCAATCAGCTGAATTTCGTCGTCCTCGTCCAGGCGAATCTCTCCAAATCTTGCCAGTCCTCCATTACGGCGAATACCTTTCTCATACACGAATCCTGCTGCAACAAAGAAGGCAACCAGAGGGGCAAAAATGACCCAAAACAACCCAGCACCACTCAGACCGGCGCCATACTTGTCTTTGTACTGGGAACCCTTTCCTGGACATGGATGAGAAACCCATTTGTCCAGCTCTAGACCGTCTTCACAGGTGCTCATTGGGATCTTGCGGTAGCCTGTTGGCTCCCAGTACTCTGTCTGGTCTTCGTTCAGCGAACACGACTCCTTGGCGTCGGCAGGCTTCAGGCCGCTGATTAACTGGCATGTTCCGTCTTTGGCAAGAACAAAGTTGTAATCACACTCAAAGTCTCGACGAGTACATTTGCAGTTCCGGGTCTTTTTGAAACTCTTGTAGAGAGGAGCAGATCCAATGAAACAATCTTTGTGGGATGCAATACGTCTTGCGTACTTGGCCTCATGACCAAACAAACACACATCGGATTGGAACGGATGTTTTGGAGACCAGTACTCAAAGTCAGAAGAGTCCATTAATTCGAGATCGTCGTTGACCATGAGCTTGCACTGTCTTGTTTGAATTCTTGAGAAGTCCAAACTGATCACCGAATTCACTCCAGACTGCAGTTTCGTCAGCAAAATGAACTTTCTGGCAGTATCTGAAGGAACGGTGGCAATATCCCACACGTCAACCTCATCCTCGGCAAACGAGAAAGTGGACCACGACAAACCCTCATCCAGAGAATACACGATCTCTTTGGTTTTTCCACTTTTGACCAAAACTATCAGTGTTCCCTGGTCCCCAAACTCCCACATATAGTTTCCTTTCGCGACTTCTTTCCATGTGGCACCGGCATCCGACGAAAAGAAAGTTGCTGTTTCTGGAGAGTCGTATGGAAGCAGAGAGCTGCCAACATTACCCACACCAAGCATGAGTCCAATTGCAGACGCAGAAGAAAATGTGTCTCTGGATGGATCGTTTCTCTCGGTAAAGGAATGCAGATTCAATGAGCACTCTTCCAACGACTTACCTGAGCAGGAATATTTCTTGCCATCCAAATCAACTGGAGGTGGCACCAAATAAGTCCACTCTGCACCATCGTTGTACGTGATCATTGTCTTGATCTTTTTGTTTTCATTCTTTTCTTTCACGGCGTCAGCATTACTGACGATATTGATGGTGGCTATTCCCTCTAAACTTTCGATACTTTCGAAATCCACGAATGCCAGCTCGTTTCTGTTCACATTGGCAATGGATTCGACGTACAACGTCCCATTATAGTTGGATTTCAAAAGCGCTCCATACTCCTTCTGCGGAGCAGAGTTGGTGGTGACATGCAAGAAAATCTGCTCCGAGTTGACGTCCAAAATAGTGTAAGCAGTTTGTCTGGTGACCTCGACGTCAGCAGGGAATTTGGCCTCAGCAAAATTCTTGCCGTCCACAGAGATCTGGGCCGTCAACGAATTATCCTCGTTGAGTTGGGCAACCACCAAAAATTTTCCTGTTTGCGCAAAACCAATGATCTTGTCAAATAGAACTCGAGGCTCGCTTTGAAAATAGTCGGTGCTTGAAATCAATCTCATGGCCTGGGTAGAACCCTCGGGTGCTAATTGGCTGCAAACAATTAGAGTCTCGTTAACAGCGTATTCTGTATCGTCCAGTAAAGACCCAACAAAGTTGCAAGTGTTAACATTCGAAATCATCTTCTGGAAAGATTCCGCTTTGTCCTTCGTTATATAAGCTTCAGTCTTGCAATTCGATGAAAAAATGTCCTCACAACCCTCCTCGCCATAAATAATGAACTGAGAGGAGTTCTGTTTGTTAAATGTCATTCGGGAATTGCCCAATAGCTTGAGGTTCATTGGAATCTGGCTCGCAAAAACAGTGCTGGCTCTATCGAAGGAAAAAAATAACTCATTGTTATCTGTGATCACATAAACGTGATCGGGGTTGTAAGGATTGGTGAAAATACCCAACGCCTTGGTGAAAGGGAATGGATATGGAACAAAAGACTTGCCACCTAGGAAAGAAACAAACAGTTGATTATCCTCTGTCATCAAAAACAAGGTCTCGTCTGGAAGTGAGGCTTCAGCAGACTTCAAATAGAGATAATCTGTAATCTTGCTGTTGAACGGTGTTTCCTTGACCACTATCGATGACTCTGTTATATCATTGCTCATACTGCAGTCGACAGTCACATCGTTTTGGACAATTTGGTATCCACCCTTTGGATTGCAAATGTTTCCGGGAATCATTTGGCGTGAGGTCAACGTGATCTTGCCCTTTTCTCCCGAACATTGGTTGGACCGCAAACTCTCCATCACTGGGACACAAACGTTGTCTTCTCCAGGAATAAATCCAAATACACATTCGGTATCGTCGATGGTACAAACGCATGGCTCCTCATCTTTCTTCAAATCTTCGTACGGATGGTTGACGAAACACTGGGCATCCTGCTTACGTCTCCTGAACTTCTCACGATGACCCCACACGCAAACTGGTTCCGAAGTTTCGGGATCAATGCGTGCATACCAGTCTTCAAAGTCTTCTTCAGAACATGTCTTTTCAAAAGCACCAGAGAAGTCGACACCATACAAAATGAAGTTACGGAAATCTTCAGTTTCTCCAACAATAGTGATTTTTTGTGTACTCCCATCAGTCGCAGTGAGAACGTCTATCGGGTATATCTTCCGGCTCAGCTGTTGTTTTTTCCATGTTTTTCCTTGATCCAACGAATAGGTAAAATAGTCGGGCAAAGATTTCTTATCCAATTCTGAATTAAACAATTTGGACAGATCCATAGGCACTGCAACAATTATATTTCCCAGATCTGCAAATGTGTAAACTGCAGATGTATCCAATACCTTGGTCCAGCTCAAACCACCATCCCGTGATATGTAAGTTTTCATGTCTTTGAGATCAGATGAAAGATACTTGCCAGTATTTCCAATACCCATAAGGATTCCCGGCGTCGGGCCAGTGCTGAACAAACCATTCTGTTTACGCACATTTAACCAGAAAAGATTCAAAGAGCACTCCTCGTCACCATTGCAGTTGTCGTCTTCCAAAGTCTTCAAATAACTCCATGTCTTGCCATCGTTCACAGTCACCATCGACTTTGTAAGAGGGGGTTTCATGCGCTCTTTGGGGTTCAAGTACTTAGACACAATCATGGCTCCATCAATATTGTCAATCATACTGATATCGGAAGCCCCGAGTCCATTGCTTAAAGCATCATCAAAGACCTTATCGAAAAAAAGTCCTGAAGAATCCGACTTGTACAAATCTGCTGAAATAGTCATGTGCTGCGAGCCCATATCGCCGTACATAGCAACATAAAGCGAATTTGAGGTCGAAGGCAAAATACGGTACGACCAAGACTTTATCTGCTCCTCAAAATAGGCCTTTTGGAAGGTCTTGCAGTCCTTGGAAATATAAAGTGAGACATCGGTCGCACGCGAGAATCTGTCCAAGGCCACAGACACCACCACAAATGACTGCACAATGTCTATTCTGAGAACATGGAGTTTCTCGAATTCTGCCGAAGGATGTGACATGGTTTTGAAAAAATCAGAGGTCATTGTCAAAGTATCTAATGGCCTCAGAAGATCTGTGCTCTTCCGAGCCAAACATAAAATCGTCTCATCTGGACCTTCAGTAAATGAGGGGTTGCTTTTTGCAAACCTGCATTCGTGAAGGTTATCCTGTTCAACCTTGATCGGAGCAGTCTTCAGTCCATCAGTGGTGTAGAACCACGTGGACAAGCCTCTCGATTCAAGGGGTCCGCCGAATGGGATCACTTGCAAAAGCATGTAATCACTGTTTGCCGAGTTGAATTGCAGATCGATTCCAAATGCTGGTTCGTTCTCGAAATTCGGATTGGCTGGCTTTGTCGTTGACGAAGATGGCACCTCAATATCGAAGGACATCCATGTCTTACCCTGGTCATGCGTATAGAACTGTGTTTTGTCGTTGGTCAAAATAAATCCTAGCTGATTGTTTGCCGAAGTCGTCATCACAGTGAAAGGTCTAGAGGGTTGACCGTCCGACTGCTTGAGATCCAAAGGCCTCCATGTCTTGGCATCATCATCGGATTGGAACACTGTCCCATTGATCTCCATCACCATCACCACAGGCGAGTCGTCAAAAAACACAGGCTCTGATGCAGTATCAAATACCGTTTCTGAGACCTCTGGTTGCCATTCGGCAGCTACAGAGATGCTGAGGAGCGTCAGGAGAGTCAGGAATGTTGAATAGAGCCTCATGGTAGAAACTCGAGATCACGCAAGTGAAAAGAACAGAATTCCCGTTATTGAATGAAATCGAACTGAATCTCAAATACAGACAAGTTCCTAACTAATGATGCTAAGGTTCATACACCAAAAGATGCCTGGTTTTTGCCTTTTTGGTGCTTGTGACTTTTCACAAAGAGCGCGGGCTCGTAATCGCTTACGTAAGAGTAGTTAGAGGTCTGGCCATCCGAAGCGGGGCGGTCCTGCCAGGGCAGCGAGCGTTGGTGCTCCCGAGACGATCTGGATAGCTCCGGCGGCGTCCTCGACGTCCAGGATCGACAGGTCGGGTGTGGTGGCGGTGAGCGCAGAGGAGAAGATGGCCAATTCGCTTCGTGGCAGTCGAACCCAGGCCCTATAATCTGCTATTTTCAGGATATCATACTGCACGGCTGTCCCTGTTACCCCGTGCATCTTGAGCAGGGCCTTGTATATGAGTGTTTTCCAGGTGACTGGGTCCAGCTTGAGGGGTGTTTCTGGATTCGAAACCAAACGTCTACGGTTAGTGATTTGGGTCTTCGACTTACAGCTCGATGAGCAGATACGACCATTCAGAGGTAAACGACGACTGGCCAGGCATCTTGGCTTGTTTGCTGGAATAAAAGAAGCAGACAAATTATATCGGGGATTATAAAAATCTTGTTTAATATTTGATAATATTTAATTTTGATCATGTCCATGTTTGATGATATTTTCACCACCGAGGAGGAGCCTTCGAAACCAGGATCCTTGGTGGAATACGAGCAAAAAAACGGCGAAAAGGTATTGGTTTCCCTGATAGGCTCTTCCCCGCTCTATGGTCATATTCTGACAAACGCATGTCGTTCTCTGGCTCGACAGTTGGAGGACGAGGCCGACACAATACAGGGGAAAACGGTTCTTGAGTTTGGTGCAGGCGGTGCTCTGCCGTCGCTGCTGTGCGCTAAATTTGGGGCCAAGAAGGTGGTTGCCACGGATTACCCCGATCCCGACCTCATTTCCAATATTCAGCACAACATTAAAATTAATCACCTCGACACCAACTGCATGGCCCAGGGCTACATCTGGGGCCAGGATGTCCAAGCCCTGTTGGAGTTGCTGCCTGCTGGGAATTCCAAATTCGACATTCTCATTCTAAGCGACGTTATATTCAACCACACCGAGCAGACGAAGCTGCTTGAAAGCTGTGCTAGGCTGGTGACTCCCCAAAAAGGAAGGGTGCTGGTACCATTTTCGCCGCACCGCCCTAAATTGCTGGAGCAGGACCTGAATTTTTTCGAGCTGGCCAAGCAGCGGGGCTTCGAGGTGTGCGACCACGGCATCGAGATGTGGAGCCCGCTGTTCCAGGACGACAAGGACGAGGCCACCGCAGAACTCCGAAGCAGAGTGTACCGCTTCTCGATGCGGCTGGTGCGAGGTGTGGTTTCAGAATAGTCTGGCCCAAAATTTTAGATCCGATCTAGTGCGGTACACGACCCACATGAGGCTGGTTTGGCGGGGCTGGCAGTTGAAAAGGGTAATGTTGTGGTAGCCATCCCGTTTATATAAGGGCGGGTGTTAGAGTGTGCAATTTAGACCTTTCTCACTCTAGTCACTCTTTCCCCCACCAGTCGTTATGATTCCCACATTCGTTTTAAAACAGGTCATCCAGGTGCTACTTCTGCTCACCACGGCCACGGCCTTTGATGCTGCTGCCAAAACCAACGTTGCTCTTTACTGGGGCCAGGATTCTGCCGGAACGCAGGAAAGCTTGGCCACTTACTGTGCAAGTGATGCTGCTGATATCTATCTTCTTGCGTTCATGTCTTCATTTTCCAGCAACGAGACTGTTCCTACTCTGAACTTTGCTGGAGCATGTTCCTCTGAATTTTCCGACGGTCTTTTGGACTGCACCCAGATCGCCAAGGACATTGAAACCTGTCAGGGTCTGGGAAAAAAAGTGCTGCTCTCCTTGGGAGGAGCCTCGGGCTCGTACGGCTTCACCTCCGACTCGGAGGCTGAGGGCTTTGCCGAGACCTTGTGGAACATGTTCGGTAACGGAACGGCTTCCGAGCGTCCGTTTGGCGACTCTATCGTGGACGGATTCGATTTTGATATCGAGAATAACGACCCTACCGGATATGCTGCTCTTGCCACCAAATTGAGAACCTACTACGACGACGACCAGTCCAAGGAATACTATCTTTCTGCTGCTCCTCAATGCGTCTATCCCGACGCGTCTGTTGGCGACATGCTGTCCAATGCCAAAATTGACTTTGCTTTTATCCAATTCTACAACAACTACTGCGATCTCGACAAGCAGTTCAACTGGGACACCTGGGCCGACTATGCTGCCAACACCTCTCCAAACAAGGACATCCAGCTATTTATCGGTCTTCCTGGAGCGTCTTCTGCTGCCTCGTACGGCTATGTTGACGTTGCTACCGTCAGCAGTGCTCTGAGCGATATCGATGACACCAACTTTGGTGGCATTATGCTGTGGGACGCTTCGCAAGGGTTCTCCAACGAGGTGGACGGCGAGACCTACGTCGAGGCAATGAAGAGCCTGCTGACCAGCAAGTACGGCGAACAGACCAGTACAAGCAGTACAAGCACCACCATGTCTAGCTCCACCATTTCTAGCTCCACTGTCTCAAGCTCCACGATAAGTTCCACTACCAGCTCCACAATCACTTCCACGACCAGTTCCTCGTCAAGTTCTACCACCAGCTCGTCCAGCTCGTCCAGCTCTACCTCGACCGATGCAGCTCCGGCTCCAGAAACCACCTCCACCTCGCCAGTTGAGAGCAGCACCATTGAGAGCAGCACCAGTTCATCTAGTTCCTCCAGTGCTTCTAGTTCTTCCAGCACCAGCTCCTCCAGCTCGTCTAGTTCCTCCAGCTCTTCTAGTTCCTCCACATCCTCCACCTCCACAATTTCCATAACTTCCATCCCCACCAGACCACCACCAACGCCCTTCACGGCTACCACCCTCCTCACTAGAACCGTTGCCCCACTGACCGCTGCCTCGTCGTCCGTTGCCTCGTCGTCTCTCGCCACTGCCACTGCCACATACACCGACTGCTCCTCGCTTTCCGGTCTAGACAAAGCCAAGTGCCTGAACAAGAACTTTGACAGCGGGCTGTACTCGGGCTCCGCAGACTCTTGCTCGGTCGAAGGCGAGCTTGCGTGCTCTGCTGACGGCTCGTTCGCGATTTGCAACTTTGGCAAGTGGGTCAACATGCAATGCGCAGCAGGTACCACGTGTTATGCATACGTCCAGAACTCGGACGTGGACGTGGGGTGCAACTACATCAACCAAAAGAGCTCATTTACTAAAAGAGACTCGTTCATGGACCTCTTCAAAAGAAGCACCAGCCACAGCCACAGCCACCACGCACACTGATCCTCTGTGATGTGTCACATATATATAATATAAATACTCGTAATCATACTCTACTCTTCACGACAGATGGCCAGCATAACAGTAAAACCCAGCACCAGGCCAAAGTTGCAGCCCCACCGGGCAAACCGAGTGCGCCAAGCACGCCGAGACAGATATGCGGGAATAAGAAAACCACGACGCACTGTCAGGAGGACAGACACCGAGCTGGTGCTGCAGCAGCTGATCGCGTTGTCGCAACAGCGGGGTCCCGAACCTGCACCCCCACGCACCGCATCGGCTGTCCCCAAAACGTACGCACACACGCTAGCTGTGTCGTTTTTGAGCGGCTATTCCATAGCGATCGCCGCAAAAATTTACCGGCTGATAAGAGGATAGCAGATTGTCGGAAAGCCGCCGCTTCGGACATTTGCCGACTCCTGAT
Organism: Ogataea thermomethanolica; assembly: GCA_030674565.1. Taxonomy (NCBI): domain Eukaryota; kingdom Fungi; phylum Ascomycota; class Pichiomycetes; order Pichiales; family Pichiaceae; genus Ogataea; species Ogataea thermomethanolica. The sequence continues at coordinate 186,196 of JAKTYW010000005.1, forward strand.
ATAAATTTCACCGTTTGAATCTTTTTAACTTAATTTCACCATGGAGCACCCACAAGACAAATTAGTGCCTGCCCGGCGAATGTACTCGTTTCTGCTATGGAACAAGACCGTGCCTCCCATTCCCTCCGATGAGGAGCGGGTCCCTTTTCCCTTCAGAAACACCTCTTTCTTGAACAGCATCCTGTTTTCCTGGGTGATTCCCCTTCTGCGTGTGGGATACCGCAGAACGCTGGAGGCAGAAGACCTCTTTGTGATTCGTCGCGGGTCCCAGCTCGATGTGGAAATGCGTGCCAAGACCTTCGAGGCCAAGTTTCTTGTCCGCAAAAATAGAGCCGAGCAGAAATACCTGGCCAAGCGGGGCCTCGAGGACACCCCCGAGACCCGCAGCGCCCTCAAGTACGACCCGGATTTTGCGTACCCATCGCTGATGGTTTTCTTCTCGCTGTTTGACACATTCCGTAGAGAATACCTGCTCAGTATCTTGTACAAGGTCATCTCGGACTGCTCAATGGCCCTCAACCCGCTGCTGCTGCGTGCGCTGATCGCGTACGTGCACGCCAAGGCGTCCGGCGAAAAGGTGGGCAACAAGGGATACGGATACGCCGTGGGGATCTCGGCGCTGGTGATGACCATGGGCATCTGCGTGGCCCACTACTTCCACGACTCGGCCTTTGTGGGCTGCGAGGTCAAGGCCCTGCTGACCAAGGTGCTGCTCGACAAGTCGTTCCGCATCGACCGCCAGTCCCGCAGAGTGTACACGCCCTCCGCGATCACCTCGCTGCTCGGCACAGACCTCTCGCGGATCGACCTCGCGGCCAGCTTCTTTGCTTACATAATCACGTTCCCGCTCAGTGTCACCATCACCGTTGTGCTGCTGGCGGTGTACCTTGGCGGGCCCGCCATTGCGGGCGTCGGGTTCCTGATCGTGGCCACGTGTGGCGTGGTGTACAGCACGCGGCCCCTCATGAAGCTGCGGCGCGGAATCAACGCCCACACCGACGCGCGCGTCAAGCACGTCAAGGAGGTGCTCAACAGCATGAAGATCATCAAGTTCTACTCCTGGGAGCCGGCGTATCTCAAGCTGATCTCCAAGATCCGGTCCAAGGAGATGTCGTTCATGCTCAAGATCCAGTTTCTGAGAAACGTGGTGACGGCAGTGGCCATTTCTCTGCCCAGCGTGTCGTCGATGATCGGCTTTCTGTGCATCTACGGCTACAACGGCGGCAGTCTGAGCAATGCGGCCAACGTGTTTTCGTCGCTCGCTCTGTTCAACATCCTTGTGGGCCAGATCGCGCTCATGCCGCTGGCTCTGAGCTCCTCGGCCGACGCCTTTATTGCCTGTAAGCGGGTGCAGGAGTACTATCTGTGCGAGGAGGAGGTGCCGGACGACAAATACATGAGGACCGAGGACGCGCCCGTGGCGCTGAAGGTGGAGAAGGCCTCGTTCACGTGGGACGACCGCACGTACGCCGAGAGCGAGTACGACACGCTCGACGAGAAGGACATGGAGAAGAACTCGCTCGCGGGCTCGTCCGTGTCGGATCGGCCGGTGGCCAGTCTGGGGCCTCTTTCGTTTTCTCTGGAGCACTCGGAGTTCGTGGTGGTGACGGGGCCGATTGGCTCGGGCAAGTCGTCTCTTCTTGCTGCGTTGAGCGGGCTCATGCCGCGTCTCACGGGCACCATCACTGTTTCTGGCGACCTGCTGCTGTGTTCGCAGCCGTGGATCCAGAATGCCACCGTTAGAGACAACATTATTTTTGGTTGCAAGCCGGACAAACAGCTCTACACCACCATTGTGCAGAGCTGCGGCCTGGAGAGCGACTTCGACATGCTGCCTGCGGGCGACCTCACCGAGATCGGCGAGCGCGGAGTCAACCTCTCCGGCGGCCAGAAGGCGCGCATCAACCTGGCGCGCGCCGTGTACACTGTTCTGAGCAAGCAGACCAACATCATTCTGCTGGACGACGTTCTGAGTGCCGTGGACGCCAAGGTCGGCAAGCACATCATGGACAACTGCATTCTGGGCCTGCTGAAGGACAAGACGCGTGTGCTGGCGACGCACCAGCTGTCGCTGATCCAGGCGGCCAACCGGATCCTGTTCATGAACCCGGACGGGTCGATCGACATCGACACCCCCGAAAGGCTGCACGCGCGGAACGTGCACTTCGCGCGGCTCATGGAGTTCCAGCAGGAGGGCGCCAAGGACGACGAGGAGGAAGACGAGGAGTACGCGCTCGAGGAGGAGGAGCAGGAGGACCTCAAGCTGATCAAGAAGCAGACCACGCAGCGCGAGTACGAGAAGGAGCGCGGCCGGCTCATCGAGAAGGAGCTGCGCCAGAAGGACGCCATCCCGATGCACATCATCGTGTCGTACTTCCGCTCGGGCTGCGGCCGGCTCGGAATCGCAGGCCTGTTCCCGATCATCTTCGCCAGCATGGTGTGCACCACGTTCTGCATGCTGTTCCAGAACGTGTGGCTGTCTTTCTGGACCACCAAGAAGTTTCCTGGCCGCTCCGACGGCTTCTACATCGGCATCTACGTCATGCTCACGCTCATGTACGTGGTGTGCACGACGTGGCAGTTCTGCAGCATTGTGTTCTTGACCAACCACGCCTCCGAGAGACTCAACATCAAGGCGCTCGAGAAAGTTCTGCGTGCGCCAATGTCCTTCTTCGACACCAGCCCCATGGGCCGCATCCTCAACAGGTTCACCAAGGACACAGACGTGCTGGACAACGAGATCTCGGAGCAGTTCAGACTCATCCTGTTTGGCGTCTCCAACATGTGCGGTATCTACATCATGTGCATCATCTACATGCCGTACTTTGCCATCTGTGTGCCGTTCATCTTCCTGGCTGCCTCCATGCTATTTTCTGTCTACCAGGCGTCGGCCCGCGAGGTGAAGAGACTGGAGGGAATCCAGAGATCGATCGTGTACGCCAACTTCGACGAGGTGCTGCAGGGAAGCGAGACCATCAAGCTGTACAGACTCACGGCCGAGTTCCTCGACAAGAACATCAACTACATCAACCGTATGAACGAGTCGTACTTCCTGACCAACTCGCTGCAGCGCTGGATGGCTGTGTCGCTGCACGGCTGCGCAGCAGCAATCAACCTGCTGATCTCGCTACTGTGTGTTGCGCGGGCCTTCAAAATCAGCGCTGCCAGCTCCGGTCTGATCATCTCGTACCTGGTCAGCGTCAGCATGCAGCTGATCTCTGTGTCGCGTTCCCTGGGACAGATGGAGCAGAACCTGAACAGCGTGGAGCGCATTGGCGAGTACGCCATCGACCTTCCGCAGGAGGCTCCTGCCGAGAGCGCAGACCCGTCGAAAAAGCCTCCTGCCTCGTGGCCCGACCGCGGAACCATCAAATTCGAGAACGTGAGTCTGCGCTACAGACCGCAGTTGCCGCTGGTGCTCCAGGACCTCAACCTGGAGGTGTCTGCGGCCGAGAAAATCGGCATCTGTGGCCGCACGGGCGCGGGAAAATCCACCATCATGACCGCGCTGTACCGGCTCAGCGAGCCCGAGGGAAGAATCGAGATCGACGGCATCAACATTCTGGACATCGGGCTGCACGAGCTGCGCTCCAAGCTGTCCATCATTCCCCAGGACCCGGTGCTTTTCCGCGGCTCCATCAGGCTGAACCTGGATCCATTCTCGGAGCACACTGACGACGTCCTCTACGACGCTCTGGTCAAGTCGGGCTGCATCCTGCCCGAGGAGCTGGCCACGGTGACCCAGCAGACGGCCCCGGACACCCACAAGTTCCATCTTGACGCCCACGTCGAGGACAACGGAGCCAACTTCTCGCTGGGACAACGGCAGATGCTGGCCCTCACCAGAGCCATCGTCCGGAACAGCAAGATTCTCATTCTGGACGAGGCCACGTCCAGCGTCGACTACGAAACAGACTCCAAGGTCCAGGCCACCATCGTGCGCGAGTTTTCAGACTGCACCATTCTGTGCATAGCACACCGTCTCAAGACCATCATAAATTACGACAAGATCTTGGTCATGGACAAGGGACGCATTGCAGAGTATGGTACGCCTTTGGAGCTGTTCCGCGCAGACGGTATTTTCCGCTCCATGTGCGAAAAGAGCCGCATCTCCGAGTCCGAGATAGAACAGGCACAAAAATAATTAGAATTGATAATATAATTAATTAATTAATTACAAGCTACCGGCCGCCTCAGGGTCTAGATTCTCAGGAAATGCTTGCATCTCTCGTACACGTAGAAACTACATGCAAACATAGGGACGATCTTGATAAAGCCGATCCCGAGCCCCACGTAGAATCCCTTGAACCCGCGCTCTGCATAGATCATGACTATGGTATGGCCGATGGAGAAAAACTGGCCTCCCAGATTCACCACGCCACCAACTTGCATTCTCCGCCGGATGACCTCGAACGGATAAGCTGCCGCCTGCGCCAGCATACCTGCTCCTCCACCGGCCACCAGTTGGGCCCAGGTGGTGAGCGGTTTTCTGTTATCGAACGACGACTCCGACTTGACCTTGGTGGTTGAGTCGTCTTTGTGGTCTATCACAGTGTACGGGGCAATCTGCGGCAGGCGGAAAAAATCATGGATCAGATCGTGCGAGTAGAAGCTGACTCCGGCGTATGGAACCATTCCGATGATGGTAGGAACAAATCCTCTGTAGAAGTTGGTCATGGCCTGGTAAAAGTGGACGTTCTTGTCCACCATGCGGTGGATAAAGCGCAGAATCGCAGGCTTGTGCTCCACGTAGCCACCCGTGCTGAAATTGTACCGGGGGTGCTCGTAGTAAATGGTCTTTAAGATGTGCCATATTTTTCCGCGGCCGTGGGCTATTTTTGAGTGCGACGTCTCAAACGCCAATCGCACACGAATCAGGTCCAACGGATATGTCACAGACACGCTCAACACTCCCGCAAGAGAGCCGGCCAACAGGCGACGACCGGCCGTCTCATACTCGTCGCGCGGAATTAGGAAAGTCCGGATCTGTTCGTAGCAGACGAACTTGATTGCCGCGTACGGGAAAATACGCAGCAGCGTGGCCGAGTGCCCCTGATAAAGACCTATGAATCCGTCGTTGTGGTATATCATCTGTATAGCTTTGAACAGGCCCTGGAACGATCCTGCCAGATGTCTATAATGGGGGTTGTTCGTCTGGAATAAAATCTTCACACGGTCCAGAGGAGCAATCAGGGTTTTGGCAGAAATGCCTGCCAGCCCCCCTGCGCATCCGCTTCGTACCACGTATTCTAGCGAGTGTTTGTCTATTTTGTCTGGCATGACGATTTTTTACAAATTTTATTTTCTTCAATTTTTTCTACCTGAAAAAAGCCAACCCCAATATTTTACCCTTCTGGTCCATCTTTTCCTTCCTTCCGAATTTCAGAATGTTATGCCAAGACCTTGATTAAAAAGTCCTGGAAACTCTCTTCACTGGACTCAAAGAGCCACCCCACAGCCGAGAACAGCTGTCGTAATTTGGCGTTCTCTATCTGGTCGAACCGGACGTCCAGGTTGGGCGCCGCAGCCGACTCGTCTTTAGTGCTCTGGTGTCCGATTTTTGTCAGGTACGACTTGTTTTCCTCGTTAATCGCTTCGATGTCGAAGTTGCTCACGTTGAGCAGGATCGACTTGTTCATCAGATCCGCGACCCGTCGCCGTAGTTTAAGATCCAGCAGGTGTCTGAGTCGAGCAGGCACGCCCTCCATTTCCGGCTCCCGCAACCGGCTCCCAAAACACAGCAGTGCCATGGTGAGCTGGATCTCCTGCACAAAAGACTCGTTCTGCAGGATCTTCAGCGTCGACAGCTTGCTGGAGATAAATTCAAGCACTTGGTCCAGAAACTGCTTTTCGTCCTGGACCTGGCTCTCGTCACCTAGAAACTGCTTGCGGATGATCTCGATCAGGTTCAAGTGCAGAAGCTTGAAATAGATATACTGGTTTTTCTCAAATAAGGTGGGGAAATTCTCGTTCACCAGAACAACAGCCTGCTCGATCTGGCCGTTCAGAATGTACAACTTGATCTCGCTGCGCGCACGGATTGACGACAGCCCAAAACTCAATTTCTTGTAGAAGCTCAGGTCTGCGGTTTCCTCCTCATTGTAGTGGCCGATCAGTTGTCTATATGATTGCTGGATGTTATTGCGTATTTGTGCGGCACTGAAGAAACTGTCGACGTTCAGGTCGGCCTCAGACTCCTGGTCATCAAACCGTGGCTCAATTGATTCGGCCACGTCCGCTGTCTGCAGAGTTTTACCTATAAAGTCGAGGCCGAGCTCAAGAGCAAGCTCACGGGCCGTATTGATGTAGCCCTCGTAAATCAGATAATTGAGAATTAAATGGTCAATTTTCAGTCTCAGATTCAAGGCCGACCGAACAGCCAATCGTTCGTCCAAATCCGAGTGGCTTCTTGGTTTCCGATTCGTGCCCGGGGCCGAAACCAAATTCAAATAAGTCTCTGGCTTGTTCATCCCGATAAAGATAATTGGCAGTAAATAATTTATCGATAAATAATTATTATGTGCTATTTATTCGTCTTCTCCTTCCAACTTCCGGAAAATAAATGCTCAACAAATGCAATCGGGTCGGAGCTGCTCTGCGCTCCCATGTGACCAACGTTTGGACTGAAACTAGTGATTGGCAGCACCATCACGTCCTCCATGATGACCGGCTTCTTCATGTTGGTCAGATGTCTCCAATTGATCAGCTGGTCGTCCGAGTGTAACGGCTCGCCCTTGTAGTTCAGCTCGGCCGCCTTGAGCTTGTACTTCGCGTGATTTCTCCAGTACGCAGATCCAACTCCAAACCCGTCTCCCAGCTTTCCGTCACTGGCAACGTTATTTAGGTAGTCGAACAAAGTGTCCGTAAAAATGCCAGGCCCTGTCCACTGCATGATATCTGCACCAGAATCCTTGCCCTCAACCTTCTTCAATACCCCGAGACGCTGTTTTCTAAACGTCTCCTCAACAATGCGGATTATCAACTCTCGAAGAAGCGGGTGGCCAGGCTTCGCCTGGATTGTCCACTGGCAGAACTGCAGTCTGCGCGCAAACCACTCGTGCCAGTCAGGCCTGTCGGGATCGGCCTCTATTCCAATGACAAGTCCCACCGGAGTGGTTCTGGACTGTGGATCTACAGCAGGTAATTGCAGTTCTCTGCCCTTCTCCGCGATCAGAGCCGGATATATCAGGTCTTCGTCAAAGGTGGCCCATTCCTTGATTGGCTTGAGACAGACCGTGTCCATGTCCGAATACGTTCCGCCTCGAGCATACACCACCAGGTAGCGAAAGAAGTCGGCCTTCATGATATTTTTGGGTAGTAGCTGGTATGCTCTCACCACCTCGGGGACATTGGCGTACATGCTGGAAACAAACCCGTCAATAACCGAGTCAGGTATCATGTGATAGATATAGCCTGGGTTCTGTTCTGTCCAGGACTTTTGGTAGCGCCTGTAGCGTGCAGGAAATTTGGGATCGTCCAGTTCCACCTTCCACGTCTGCCAGATCTGGTTGGGAATCGGTTTTTCAGGCTCGTATGGAAAGTAGAACGTCAGCTTCTCTCTCAAAGTGGCTGTTTGCTGCGGCAGACGGTTTAGATTGCGCAGATGAGATCCAAACGTGAGCATGTTCGAAGTGAGCTCGGCATCGATCTTGGAGTTAACTTCCACCACATTGCGTGCCCCGCCGGCCGAGCTCCACAGATTCTGGATTACCAGCATCATCACAAGGGCAACCACAATGGCCACACGCCGATTGGCACCAACATACCGTCGAAACAGCTTCCAGGTCGGGATCGCTGAAACGGACATGTAAATTAAAAAATACCATCTTTATATTACATAATACTTATTTATCGAGCTTCCAGGTTCCCTCCAGCTCGTCGTATTTACGTTTCGAGTTGGCGTTTCTGTCATTGGCAGCAGGCCCAGCCATAATGGAGCTGCCAATACCACTCACACGCATCGTTTCTCTCTTCAACCGTCTGATGTTCCGCTCTCTTTCAATCTCTCGTTTTTCGATCTCCCACGGTGTAAGGGTTTCCACGCGAGGACTGAAGTCGGTGCCATACTTCTTGCTGTCGAAACGGAGACCCTGCAGCTCGAGCGACACGATGCCGGGCGACTCGCCCGCAGACTCGGGCATTGGCGGCTGATACACCTTGTTGAGCAGCGGCAAGCTCTCGTTGTTGAACAGAATTTGCTGCGGATTCTCAAGAAACTCCTTTTTCAGCTTGTAGATAGCGTCGTGCAACGAGATCGCAATGGCATTCTGGAACTCACGCTGCAGCCCCATGTCAGCCACCACAGTCTGCGCAAACTCCTCGGGGGTGATAGCACTATTCATGATGTCCCATTCGATTTTGTCTTCGTACAGAGTGTTGTCCAGACTGATGGAGATATCCAGAATTGCGTGTAATTCTTTCTCCTGCGACAGTTGCGGGATCGGGGTCATCGCAAGGGCACGATACGAATCGAGTTGGTCTCTTATTTGGCCCGATATCGTGCTTTCACTGTATTTTGGTAGGTCCAGCTCCTGGCACATGATTGTGGCAAACAGTTCAGGCGTGATAAGCGATTCGTTCAGGTTCCACATGAACATGTCGTTGACCCGCGTTCCACTAGTTTCCAAACTCAATTTAATGGGCACTAGTTGTTCTGGAACCGAGCAATTGGCCATTAGCTCAGACTCAGAGAACACCGTTTTGTATTTTTCACGCGGAGCGTCTTTTCCCTGGAAAATCGTCATGTTGACCCCGGAACTGTTGTTATTGCTTCTAGGAATCAATGTTCCGTCCTCATCGTATTCCTGATCTTGATCGTCATCGAAATCAAGCTCAAAATCCTCTGCATAGTTGACACGCGTCGAAGCAGCCCGCTTGGATCCTCTGGCTGGCAAAGAAGCAATGAACAGCGGATTTGGAAGGCTTTTCAGTCGCGCAACCAGCGCCGTCGTCAACGCCTGGGGGTAAATGGGTCTGTCCATAGCGAAGAAACAACAAAGAAAAATACACAGGAAAACTAGAATCTGTTTGGTGTACGGGTGTACTGGTGGACTTGAAGCAGCTGGTGAAGACATTGGGCCAGAAAGGCGATTTCCGACCAACAAGACCATGTGGAACAAACACGTATCTGGCAAACAGTCTGGGGGCAGGGTTCCCGACGTCCCCCGGCAGAAGCTGCGCACTGTTCCCAGCAGACGGGCGTCCAGACCACGCAAAGTTTGCCCGAGCCGGGTAACCCCCTAATTTTGTCGTGCACGCGTGCCTAGTAAATTTTTTTTATTTCATCGAAAAAGCTTCTTCATCTACTATAATGTCTTTCTCCGACTTCTCCAAGATCGAGACCGTTGCCCAGCTCAACAAATTCCTTGCTGACAAGTCCTACATCGAAGGGTAAGTAACTTTCCTCTGATGAACTACATTCTTTGGTCCATGTTTATGAGGCGGCCTCAAGACCCGCCGCATGAGTGACAAACAAGATCCGTCTACGGGCGGCGACTGAAGGAAATCTTACAAAATACTAACATTCCAGTACTTCTGCTACCCAAGCCGACGTTGCCGCTTACAAGGCTTTCCAAACTGCCTACCCAGACTTCAGCAGATGGTTCAACCACATTGCCTCTTTCACCGAGGACTTTGAGTCTCTGCCAGCTGCCAAGGCCCCAGCTGCTCCAGCTGCTGAGGAAGAGGACGACGACGAAGTTGACCTCTTTGGTTCTGACGACGAGGACGTTGATGAGGAGGCCGAGAAACTCAAGCAACAAAGATTGGCTGAGTACGCTGCTAAGAAGGCTGCCAAGGGTCCAAAGCCAGCTTCTAAATCTATTGTCACTCTTGAGGTCAAGCCTTGGGATGACGAGACCGACCTTGAGGCTCTTTTGGCTTCCGTGAAGAGCATCGAGCAAGACGGTTTGACCTGGGGTGGATCTCAATGGATCCCTGTTGGTTTCGGTATCAAGAAGCTCCAAATCAACTGTGTTGTTGAGGACGACAAGGTTTCCGTTGACGAACTGCAAGGAAGAATTGAGGAGTTCGAAGATTACGTCCAATCTACTGACGTTGCTGCTATGCAAAAATTGTAAGTAGAATTAATAGGTAGATACTATTTCGATTCTTAGCACGGTAAAGACTATTCAGCACGGTAGAAAATCTATTCCTGATCCCAGCCATTCTTTTGTCGAGAGGATCTCTTCCACCCGGCACCCTGTGCGGTACACCTCGTCTATCAGCGTCATGATCGTCTGGATAGTGCCCATGTTGACGATTTTGTACAACGTCTGTGCAAACTGTCTCATTTTCACTCGCGAGCTCTCGTTTTTGCAATGCAGCCCGATGTTGAACACGGGCCAGACCATCTGCGTGACTATGGGCGACTGGTTGTTGAGCGTTTCGTATGTGGAGATAAATTCCTGCGTGAGACCCTCGATTCTGTCCTGGTAGTCTGGCGAGACCTGGCACATCTCGTGCAGCTTGATCAGCGCCGAGATCGACCAGCACTGGGCCGATTTCAGACGGTCCTGGTATGAGTACGAGTTGGCAAGCTCCAGAGGAACATAGTCGCGGTAGTTCACCAGCCGCTGTTTCAGCTTGTAGTACGTTTGCTCCATGTCTTCCTTCGAAATGGTCTGGTGGTGCATTTTATTGCGCAGATGGCAGATATCAGCGAAGATCTGGAATATCTCTCCGGGACACCCGTTCATCTTGGCCGTGGAGATGGCGTCGTGCTTGGTCCCGTACCATTCGGGGTTGCAAAATGGAACACGGCAATCAGGAGACACCATGGCCGAAATCGTGTCGAACCACGACAGAACACAGATCAGGGTCTGGGACTGATCGATATGGCTCAACGCAGACTTGAACTGCTGGTCTTTGACGATCATGGCAAAGAGCTTGAGAAAAATGCGAGACAGAGCAGACCGGCCGCTCTCTAAAATTGCGAACAACAAGTGCACGTACAGCAGCAGCAGAATGACAAAGAAGTTGCCCTGTTTCCTGTCTGCGGTCTCGTTCTTGAGGTTGAGAACGATATTCTCCACGTTCAGCGGCGTGTCTGTGTCCTCTGTGTCCTCCTCGGCCGACTGGATTTTTGACGAGTCTTTGGAGCGCACGTACTTGATCAAATACTCCATCGTATGGTTAATGTGGAGAATTCCTTTTTTGTAGAACTCGTTCTGGCCGTTGTTGACATAGAGATGGATGGAGCTGAGCGACAAAAAACACGACTTGGCCAGCTCGATGCTGCCAAAGCGCAGCATCAGCTCGGGCCACGGCGACGACGGATGCGCGTCCAGCAGATATATGGTGTTATCGAAGAAATGCTTGAGGATATAGTTGTCTTCGGACGGGTTCGAGGTGCTCATGTCTGACTCCAGCGAGTACGGCGACCCTTTCTCACTCGGAGCGGCCTGGTTCCATGGATTGTCGAGATCGTTGATCTGCTGCAGGAGCTGATCCTGCTGCTGCTCCAGCTGGTGGAGATGGTACTGGTGCTGTTCCTGGGCCTGCTGCGAATTGAACAGGCTCAGATCGTCTGCGGTGGACAGCAGGTAGTCCAGACCGTCGTACACTGCCGCGTCAAACAGGACGGGCGAAAAAGGACGCGGAGACGGTTCTGGCAGCGCAGCCAGCTCCTGGGACTCCGACTCGTGTTTTTCCAGCTCCAGGGAGTTCTGCTTCGAGAGGGGTTTTTTCTGGGTCTTCAAAGAGCCCGGATCCTCATATTTCACCATCAATCCTTGTTTCTCGCTGTCCTTAATACGTGGTCTTCCTCGAAATCCGTACTTTGGCCTCCCATTGGCGTCTGTGTTGAGGCTACTTTTCTGGTTCCGGCTATCGTCCACATCGAAAACCAGCCTGAGTCCGTACCCGCCGCACTCCCGGCCCGAATTCGTGCAGTTGAGACAGCTGGGCTTGGTCTCGTCGCACTTGCGGCGTCTCTTTTTGCACGTGAAGCACCCGTTACGCGACCTCGTAATCTTAGACATAAACAATAGATAGCTAACTTTTTTCGAGCGTGCCAAATATCAGCTATACGGCTTTTCTTGATAAACTACAGAGCGAGGCTGTCCTCCAGCAAGACTCGGCCGTCGGACTACAAAAAGGAAAATCTACGCTCTACCACTTGGAAGCACCAAGGCCCTACATTAATTTACACTAAATATTTTTTTAAAAAAACTTCAACGGCTGTGCTATGACCGTCTTCGTAGGGTGCAATAAAGAGCTTCAAATCAGCGACTACAGTCCCCGATTCAAGCTTGTTGCGTACGGGGCCAGAAATGCGATAGCCCTGTGGCGTCCAGAAGAGGCCCATCGTGGGGTTCTGGCCACACTCAAGGGCCACACTGGCCACATTGTCGCAGTCAAGTGGATTCCAGAATCTCCGTACCTTGTGTCGGTTGGCGAAGATCACCAGGTCAAACTGTGGAAGTCCACAGCCACGGAGCTCGACTTTGAGCTGGTTCACAGTTTCCAGGCGCACAAAGCCAGTGTGACGGCCTTGGAGGTCAGCACACATTTTTTCGTTACCGGAGGAGCAGACGGCCTGGTCAAGGTGTGGTCGCTTGCTGACGAGACGAACGTCGAGCTGGTTGCCGAGTGCACGGTCGCCAGCGGATTCTACCCCATGGCTTTAGGTCTGGCCAGCGTGGATGCCGACAAATATGTGCTTTTTGTTGGAGGCACCAAGCCGCAGTTCCACGTTTTTTCGCTGGACATGTCCAGCTCCGCCGGCGCTATGTGTCACTGTGCGACTCTGCACGGCCACGAGGATTGGATAAAGAGCATTTCCATCAGAAAAAACGCTCCGGGCGAGTTTCTCGTTGCGTCCGGCTCCCAGGACAGATACATTCGTTTGTGGAAACTGTGCATCAACGAGCGGATCTCCAAACCCGACACTTCCCAGCAGCTTGGTCTTTTAATGAACAAACAACATTTATTCAGCATCGGAGAATCAACGCAGTGCTCCATTAATTTTGATGCCATCATCATGGGCCACGATGACTGGATCTCCAGTCTGGTGTGGCACCCTACGGACCCTGTTCTTCTTTCCTCGTCGGCAGACACCTCCATCATGCTCTGGTGTCCGGACGAGACCAGCGGAGTCTGGGTGTCGACTGTTCGGCTGGGAGAAATGAGCATCAAGGGTGCGTCCACGGCCACGGGAGCGTCTGGTGGATTCTGGAGTGCTCTGTGGATTTTCGACAACGACAAGGAGATGATTCTTTCGAACGGAAAAACAGGCTCGTTTCGACTGTGGCACCGAGACCCCGAGTCGCTCAACCACTACGTCCAGCAGCCGTGTCTGAACGGGCCCCTAAAAGAAGTCACCGACGTGTGCTGGTCCAAGTCTGGCGAATATCTGTTATCCACGTCTTTGGACCAGACAACCCGACTTTTTGCCAGGTGGAAAAAGACAGGAACGTGGCACGAGTTTGCGCGGCCGCAGATCCACGGCTACGACATGATCTGTGTGAAGCCAATCAGCAACTCACGGTTTATTTCTGGAGGAGACGAGAAAATCATGCGCTCGTTTGACGAGCCCAAGGCCGTGGCCGAGATGCTGGCCAAACTGTGTGACATAAAATCCGACGACGTGGCCGCCATGCCCGAGAGCGCATCTCTGCCTGTTCTGGGGCTCTCAAACAAGGCAGAGACTGAGAACGAGACGGAACAGGAGCAAGATTCCGACGACGACACAGCCGACAACGGAGCACAGACAGCACAGCTCTCGACGAAACTGCTTGCCCAGCTGGAAGCACCGCCGCTGGAGGACATTCTCCAGAGACACACGCTGTGGCCGGAAATCGAGAAGCTGTATGGCCATGGATTTGAGATCACCACCCTGGACGTGAGTCCCGACGGGCAGTTCATTGCGTCGGCCTGCCGATCCAACGTGGCGTCCCACGCCGTGATACGGCTGTTCAGAACGGACTCCTGGCTGCAAATCACGCCGCCCCTGGCAGGCCACGACCTCACCATCACCAGACTCAGGTTCTCGCCTGACGGAGGCTATCTGGTGAGTGTATCACGTGACCGGAAGTATACGCTCTGGCGGAGAGCCGCGGAGACGTACGAGCTGGTGGAGGTTCGCGAGAAAGCACACTCGCGGATTATCTGGGACGTTTGCTGGCTGCCGTATGCGGGAGCTACCGAGTATTTCGTGACTGCCTCGCGTGACAAGTCAGTGAAGCTGTGGAAGGTGGAGGCCGGTTCAGGCGCCGAGACGGTAGGATCAGTGAAGCTCGAGGCTCCAGTGACGGCTGTGGACTGCTACGGGACTACTGTTTCCGGCAAAGCGCTGGTGGCAGTTGGTCTGGAGAATGGAGGTATTTTCGTGTACTCCGTGGACGCAAGCGGAGAGTTCGACCTTGTGCAGCAGGTGGACCAGAAACAGGTGCCCGACGGCAAGGTTGCAAGACTCAGCTGGTGCCCGAAGGCCCAGACTGGGTCCAAAATGCTTCTGGCAGCAGGAAGCAGCGACTGGTCGGTGCGGATCTTCGAGATCTGACCGACGCGTCGATCGACGCAGGGCGAATATCATCTGGCTGCTATTGGCTGGATCAGCACGAGTCTACGGGAGCATCGTTTAGAATACCTCTATTATAATTTAATACATCATTGTATACTTATTTACAAGCCTCAGCCAAGTAGGTGACCAAGTCGTTTCTGTCCTTTGGTTTCTTCAAACCACCGAAGGCCATCTTGGTTCCTGGAATGTACTTCTTTGGGTTCTCCAAGTAGTCGGACATGGTTTGCTCAGACCAGGTGACACCCTTTCTCTTGTTGGCGTCAGTGTAGGAGTAGCCTTCAGCTTGTCCGGATTGTCTGCCGAAGACACCGTGGAGATTTGGACCAACCTTGTGTGGTCCACCCTCCTCAACAGTGTGGCATTGCAAGCATCTGGTCTTGAACAGAGTAGCACCCTTCTTAGCGGAACCTTTTTCGTATGGAGCTGGCATTTTCAATTATTGATGGAAATAATAGATGATGGAAAATTTGGGAATCGAGTATTTATTTATATATGTTGGTCAACTGGGCTACAGAAGTTTACGCTGTTTTTTTTTCAAACTGACAATTTCCGTAATTTTTATTGGCTGAATTCGGGCCTTGCTATAGGGCCATCGGAGACCGTAAACCTCTCCCAAATTCACTCACAGCTCTCAACATAGACCAAACGCACACACTAGCCGGTTTTCTTGCACGTAGCACCCCGTATCTGGGACTGAGATCGGCGACGCAATCATGTACTCGGTGTAAGGGTGCGTTGGAGTTGAGTCCCCGTTCCTGAATTTTACGGGCATATCCCGACACAAAGTTCCTCGGGTCATCCAGGCGGTGCACGGGTGTCGCTCGAATCGCTGATGGCAAAAAGAAAGAGAGTGCTTTCCAAAAAACTGAAAATAATATCTCTGTATTGCGCTCACCATGTTGTTTGCTAGGCCCAGAGTCTATTTACGACCAGTCTCAAGGAGCAGACTGAGATTACCGGTTCACAGACCTCTTGTTCATTGGTACTCTTCCAGCTCTAACTCCTCACTCGCGTCCCAGGAACAGGCTGCTAACCGTGAACTTACTAACCCATCAGCACAAGCGTCCTTCTACAAATCCCTGATCAACGCTAATTACCCGCATATCGTTGTTTCTAGATATGAGACACCAGGCATCGCTGCCTCACCAGAATGCTCCCAGTTGTACATTGATGCCCTGTACAAGATGGGTGATCATCAGAAGGCTGAAGCGGTGGCCAGATCTTTAGGAATGACTGTGAATTCAGGATTGGCTAGTGCAACAGGAGCAGGAGCAGGTGCTGGATTCAACCAAGGTGGCTACGGATCAAGGGGCGACCCTGTGCATGTGATTGTTACCGAGTCTCCGTTGATTACCATATCCAAGTGGATAAAGTGGATGATACCCGTTGGATTGACCTCTTATGGTGCTTACTTATTGTTCAACTATCTTGTGGAGAACGGCTCGATCATCAAGGGGTCGAGCGTTGAGGACAAAAGCGTCGAGGTCAGCGAGTCGACTGTCAAGTTTTCAGATGTTTGTGGAGTTGACGAGGCCAGGGCTGAGCTGGAAGAAGTGGTTGAATTTTTGAAAGACCCATCCAAGTTCACTGGTCTAGGAGGTCAGCTTCCAAAGGGTGTTTTGTTGACCGGACCCCCGGGTACGGGTAAGACTCTTCTTGCCCGTGCAACGGCCGGAGAGGCGGGTGTTCCGTTCTTCTTCATGTCCGGGTCGGAGTTTGATGAGTTGTATGTCGGTGTGGGTGCCAAAAGAGTCAGAGAGCTGTTTGCCAAGGCTCGTGCTCGGGCCCCAGCCATTATTTTCATCGATGAGTTGGATGCCATTGGAGGTAAGAGAAAGAGCAGAGACCAAGCATACGCCAAGCAAACTTTGAATCAGCTGCTGGTGGAGCTGGATGGTTTTTCCCAAACGGAGGGTATCATCATCATTGGTGCTACCAATTTCCCTGACTCTCTCGACAAGGCTCTGACCAGACCAGGAAGATTCGACAAGGTTGTCAACGTTGACCTGCCAGATGTCAGAGGCCGGCTTGCAATTTTGAAACACCATTTGAAAAACATTGCGGTCTCCAAGGAGGTTGATCCGTCGTTGATTGCCAGAACAACTACAGGAATGTCGGGAGCTGCTCTCAAGAACCTGGTTAACCAAGCTGCTTTGTATGCTTCTCATCAAAACGCTCTGAGCGTCAACATGATGCACCTTGAATGGGCTAAGGACAAGGTGCTTATGGGTGGTGAAAGAAAAACAATGGTTATGACTGAAGAAACGAGAAGAAATACTGCCTATCACGAAGCAGGCCATGCCATTGCAGCCATGTTCACCGATGGAGCCACTCCTCTGTACAAGGCCACCATCCTTCCTCGTGGCCGTGCCCTGGGAGTGACGTTCCAGCTACCTGAAATGGACAAACATGACATTACTAAAAACGAATGCTACGCACGGCTGGACGTTTGTATGGGTGGAAAGATTGCTGAGGAGATGCTTTACGGACCAAACAACGTCACGAGTGGATGCTCGTCGGATCTGTCATCGGCTACAAGTACTGCAAGAGCGATGGTGACATCTTACGGTATGTCGGAGAAAATCGGTCCTGTGAAGCTTGCCGATCAATGGGAATCATGGTCCCCTAAACTGAGAGACATGGCAGACCAGGAGACCCGCAGATTGCTCATGGAATCCGAGGATCGTACACGGAACCTTCTTCGCGAGCGCCGTGTTGAGCTGAAACGACTAGCAGAGGGACTCTTGGAGTACGAAACGTTATCCAAAGACGAGATGGAGAAGGTGGTCAAGGGAGAAACCATCAACAAAACCAAGGTGGCTACGAACAAAGTGATCAAGACTCCGTCGACTCGCCAAGAGTTTGATATCGCGCCTGAAGACCAGCCTATTGGTGTTTCTGCAAAGGCATAATAGACCCTACCTGCATATATTATATGATTAATGAAATCAGTGCGAGCTGTTTTTGCACTTGTTATTTAAACTAGCGATTAGAGCACCAAGTCGGGCAACGGCTCCGGTAGCAAGTTAGGGAGCGTTGTGTTTGAGTGCAAATACTGATCCGACGAGTTGCTGGTTTTTTCTGGTTCCGCAACATCCTTTGCTTCTCCATCTTGTTTTTGTTCTGTCTCTTCGTCCTCTTCCTGCTTGATTTCCGTTTCTTCGTAGTCCAGAACCTCGTTGTACAGGGTGCCCAGAAGTTGTCTATTTAGCTTCACTCTGTTGATTAATTGTGCGTTAAGACCAACGGTCTTGTCCAGCAAAACTAATTTGGAGGCAAACACGCACAGCTTGCGTTCACAGTCTTCGATCGAGAGATTCTCAAAATTGACCTCTTCAGACTCGGTTCGGTCCAATTGGATCTCTTTCTCAGAGGCCACTTGGGCCTCCAGAGCCAGGAAAAGCTGCAGAAGGTGTTCCTGCGAGCTTTCCAGCGGTTCCACTGACATCTCTGTGTCAAAGAAGTGTTCGATCACGTCTCTATGATCACCAACATAGTACTTGAGAAGATTCATGGTGGAAAAGAAGTCAAGATACAGATTCGCACTGGAGTACCACAGTTCAATTTGCTGAGATCTGAGTCCTATCAGTTCCATCAGACAGCGCTTGATGGGGGTCAACGGAAGAAGATGGCGATGCAGCTCATCCAGAACGTCTGCATCCGGATCTATTTTAAGTTTGCTGGTCAGGAGCTCCACGTTCTCAGCCACAAGATATAAAACAAAGTGGTCAAATAGTTTTATGTGGTTGGAGTCCAGCAAAGATTCTGCATCACCACTGTTAGCAAAGGAAGCCCAGATCGAGCAGAAGGCATCAACCTGTGGAACAATTTCGGCGAGGAGTTTTGACTTCGTGGATGTGCCCTTCAGAAGCATAAGCTTGTTGATAACCAGTGCGATCTGGGAGTAATCAACATTTTTGAGGCCAAGCTGCAACTCCCGACCAAGCTCCTTAATGATCTGATCAACTTTTAAAGATATTTCGACGACCTCGGTACTCATTTGGCTAAAGAGAATTGAAAACTGGTAGTTCACAGAGTTATAGTATTCAAGAGAGCCGAAGTTGGACGGATCCAGTGTCAGGTCCTTGAAAACGTTGGCCAGCTGGGTGCTCATGCTGGTTTCCAACGAAGCTTGATCCAGTGCTTGAAACATTTTGTGCTTTGCAAGAATGTTGTACAGAGCCAGGAACTCGGGAAGGTGTGTTTTTCTGCAAAGGTCAAACAGAGCAGTCAAATGAGACACCAATTTTCCCAGATGGAAGACACGGTCGCCCGCATGATCTTCCTGTTTCTTTGAGAAGATCTGAGCATGGAACTCGCTTTGATCAAACTCACAGAAAATCACGGCCCCTGCAGTAATCAGTGCAAGAACAAATTGAGTCTGCGAGTACGAAAGCTCCAATTTCTCGCGAAGTTTCTCCATTCCAGACAACGCAGAGAAATCAAATAGCACATAGGACGAGAGGAACTCCAGCGATTCACCCGAGTGGTAACGTGGCAGAGCAAAAAGGTGCTGACAGATGCTCAGCACCTTGGAAGCACGCGCGTTGTGTGCATGAGATTTGGAAGTTTTGGTAGCAACATGCGAATTATAATAAGTTTCTGCCTCAACCAAAATCTGAGACAATCCGTGAAATTGCATTGCGTGCTTGAGGTCGAGAGAAACAGTGCTGGCCATTTTCTCAACTATTGCACCACTGGACTCTAGGAATTCAGTTAAAGATTGCGCCTCGGTGGTGGCCACAAACTTACTCAATTCTTTCAACAGCTTCACGGCCCCCTTACCTTTTTGACTCAGAATATCCTCGTCATCAACAAATATCAAAGAGGCAATCTTGGTGACCTCTTCGGTCTCCAAAAATCCCATGCGGGAAATCTCGCAAAGAACTTGAACGCAGCAACATCTCACACGAACATCTGTCTCGTAAAATGCCATATCTATCAGCTTGTCTTTGCAATGTCCTGTGAACTGACGCAGGGCAGAAACCATTGACTGCGACTGGTACAGCTTCAAAATCACCCTCATCACCTCGTGTCGAACGCCTGGATCCTGGTCGGTCATCAGCCACCCCAAATAGCGAATGTATATACTTTCAAAGAAAAATTCGGGATACGACTCAATCCAGCTGCTGAGATGTTTCACACATTCCTGGCGGATTTGCGCGTCGGTGTCTCTGTAACGGTGCGCAAAAGTTGTGTTGAAGATATCCTGCAGAAAAGTTTCCAAGTAGTTCTTGTGTTCTTTGTAGAGTTCGCAGTTTTGTTCAATTTGCGAGGCACGCTCTTTGGCAGTCTCCAGCTTGCTTTTGGATCCTGACTTTTTCGTCAGAGTCTCGATGTTGCGCTGCTCGTTGTTCAGCTGGCGTTGCGCACGGTTCACAGAAGAAGAGATCTTGGCAACGAGAGAACATAGAGAGGTCTGCATCTGCAAACAAAACAGGGTGGCAGCATGTCTGAGGGGTCTGACGGTTGAGGTGGTGAGTGTACCAAACCACGTCAAAAGAAGCTCAACCAGCTCGTCGTCCTCAAAAAGAGTACCCTGCTCATTTGATGTTTCCAGAACCTGGTCGATAAATTCCAAACAGCGTTTCTTGAAGTCTCTCCAGGAAGCGTTTTTGGAGTTTCCTGCAAGGCCTAGGGGATACTCGTGGTAGCCTTGTTTTTCAAACATTGACTGGACCTCAGCGATGGTGTTTTTGGCAGACTCGGAGTTCGTCACGTCGTGTTGCTGCAACAGCGTCACACATCCGCAGCATCTCAGGACAAAGTTGATCATATCTTTGATCGCGTCGTATTTGTCCTCCTGGAACTGATCGAGCCACGTAGCAGCCAGCTCGGCAACAGCAACGTCTGGATGCGAGAGGGCCTCAAAGATGTGGTTTTCCTCGAAATTCTCTAGCTCGTCAATGTTGTTAGGGACAGTCTTCCGTCTTTTAGAGCCACCAGTGGCCTTCGAGGCCTTGCGCGCATTACGTTTTTTCGTAGGTTGGTACTCGTTTTCAACTTCACTTTCCGGTTCCTCCTCATTGGACTCGTTCTCCGAAAGATCAACAGAGTAATTCAGCGACCTATCGGGGTGGGATTGTAAACGAGTAGATCTTCTTGTAGACATGACGCGAAAATAATTATGAAATGGTAAATAAATATAAATATCAGACGCCTCAACCCAGATTCGCAACCCACTCCTCAGACCAGAAACAGACCCGGACCAGCACACTCACTTGTCAGCGGGTGCACGGCAGTGTGTGGGCTACAATGCGTCTGCGTGTTGTCGACACAGCAAATAAGTTGTAATATAGCAATGTTTTGGCTTCTGCTGCGAAGATAACATCTATGGATGCGAAACAGCATTCTCAATAAGACACATCTAGAAGGGCACTGAATGTGGCACGGGAGTGGAACTGGATAAGTGGTCAGTGTCTTCTATGACAACGCAAGACCAGCAATTGTAACGCATTGCGGCAAACACAAATCAGCGGGAGGATTCACGCTCGCCCAGGATTCTCTCCTTTATGGTTTTCTGGTGAACGCCTGTCGGATTGTTCTGGTTTTCCGCCACCTCTGTCGCACCAGAAATAGCATTATATGTTTGTTCACGGTAAAACTCCTTCACATCGTCAGGTGTCAACTTAATAGTGGTGGGTTCTCTCCGAAGCATGATAAAAATAATTATCGATGTATTTTTTTCTTGTATTTATTTCTTTATGCTTTGTTCCAAGCTTGTTTCCCTATTCACGTTAGTAGCTCTCAGCAGCGCATTCTCGTTCAGCAGCCCGATTGGATCATCCAAATCGCTGTTTCACGAAGACGGAGTGTTGGATCTGGAGACACTGAACGAAAAGTTGGATCAATGTAAAGTGGTGAAGGAGCTCAATCAGCACATTCAACACGAGGAGCACACCTCGAGCTATGCTGAGTACGTTTTTGAAAAACTGTTTCCTTTTGGGCCAGCTGGAAATGCATTACTGGCCACCACGTACATTTCAGGTCCACCTAACTTCATTCTTGCAATGATACCTTCCAACATCGATGTCTCGTCTTTATCGCTATTGGTCAGTTTTGCTGTTGGAGGCCTGTTGGGGGATGTTTTTTTGCATTTACTGCCACAAACGTTTGTTGGCGAGCCATTGGAGCACAAAGCTTCGTTTGTTTTTGTGGACGGCAAACGTAACTGTTTGCTAGGATTTTGCATTTTCTTGGGATTTTTGTTTTTCTTCGTGATCGACAAGAGCTTGCGTATTTTAGAACACACTGGTGAGTCTTCTGCTCATTCTCACTCTCATTCGCATGCTGCTCCCGTTGTTGAAAGCCCTAAACCTAAGAAGAAAAAGGGCAAGAAAAACTCTGAACCCAAGTCCGAGCCTGTGGTTGCCAACCCTAGCTCTAGTGTCAAAACTTCTGCCTACCTGAACCTGATCTCGGATTTCACCCACAACATCACCGATGGACTTGCAATTGCTGCATCGTTCTACATTTCGAAGTCTGTCGGATGCACCACTACTCTGGCTGTTTTTTTCCATGAAATCCCACACGAAGTGGGGGACTTTGCGCTTTTGATCCAGGGTGGATTTACGAAGTGGCAGGCAATGGGCTCCCAGTTTGCTACAGCTGTCGGCGCCTATCTCGGAACACTCATAGGAATCGGCCTGCAGACTCTCTCGAACGAGCCGGCGGCTGCTCTTACACCCGGATCTTCGGGTCTTTTTGGCACCACAGTCCAGATTGGAGACCTCACTCTGCCATTCACTGCTGGCGGATTCCTCTACATTGGATTCAGCGTGGTGCCGGAGCTTCTCGAGCTAGGTACTGGAACCACAAGATTACAAGAACTGCGCAAATTCCTGAGCCAAGTGTTCTTTATTTTCGTTGGTATAGGTTTCATGTTTGTTATTGCGTGGAACGAATAAATAGATTTGGACTTTATTATATAATAAATTTTCCAGGTGGGTACCCTTTATAATTTGTAGGAGCCCGATTTCTTTCCCTCAGTGCACAAGAGTCTTTTCGAGCGCAACTAGTGTCGACAAAAAAGTGAATGACTGTGTACAAGTACAAGTTTGAGTGGTGAGTATCAAAAGCGAGTCGTGGCAGGCGTATCAGCGCAATTTCGCGGATCGTGTTCCCCTTTTGCTGATAAGTGTACCGTCAGCAGATTCGTATGATTTTTTTATGTCTAACACTTACTAGGTACTCAACAGATGCCAAACAGGTGTACGTAACTGGCTCCTTTGATAACTGGTCCAAAACCTACCAGTTGGACAAAACCCCGCTAGGTTTTGTGAGGACCATTGATTTACCCTTGGAGAAGACGGTTTTCAAATTCGTGGTGGACAACCATTGGTACACCTCGGATCACGACAAGAAGGAGTACGACGAATGCGGCAACCTGAACAACGTGCTCTATCCAGACGACTTGATCAAGTATGACAACGAGGATGGGGTCAGCGAGTTCACGGCCATCTCGTATCCGGACGGCGAGGCAGACAGCGAGCAGTACGACAGAATCGAATCGACTCCTGAGCAAGAAGATCTGGGCAGTTCAACGCAGGTTACGTTGAAGGACGAGTATCCTGTCATCGGAAGCACAGGACACGGGTTCATTGCTAGGATAAGGTCGATTTTCAAGTGAGCAGGAGAAGTCTGCGCGGTGCAGTTAATGTTGGTATTTGGATCCGTATTGTTGCTTTGTACCAGGCGCTTCTCATTGCTTAGCCCATTTGGCAAACTCTTTTCTCTTTTTTTCCAATTCTAAATAGCCTGGTCTGTTCAATAACTCTTCGTATAACGCAACTCCTTGCACTTCCGACTCCTCTGTTGCCTTTTCCATCGCAATTGGTTTGAGCGAGTGCTGTTTGTAACCCAAAACACGTTCCCCTGTGACGACGTCGTACTTAGGTTTAGGCTTTGGCACCCCCATAAAGCTTCCCACCAGGACAAGAAAGCACCCAGCTATGGCCTCCAGTTTAACATCTAGTGGTAGCACATTTCCCAGCTGATGAAACTGGTACGATGAATATGCCGAATTTGCAAATAAGGCGGTGGCCAGAATGTAGCACGCCCAAGAGAACATATTTTGGTGTGAGAAAAAAAAGCTGAAAAATTACCTTTAATTTAGTCATCTCTCTAACATGTTGGCTTCGAGAACTCTATCAAAACAATTTTCCCGTGGTTACGCCACCAAGTCTCTCAAGATCGGTAAGTTACCATGATCCCAAACTCGTCTAATCTTCAGGTTTGATTCCCGGTGACGGAATCGGAAGAGAAGTCATTCCAGCTGGTAAACAAGTTCTGGAAGCTCTTCCATCTGATTTGGGGCTGAAGTTCGAGTTCACCGAGCTGAAGGCCGGATTCGAGCTTTTCAAGAAGACTGGAACCGCCCTTCCAGACGAAACCGTCGACGTTTTGCAAAGTTCGTGCGACGGCGCACTTTTCGGAGCAGTTTCTTCCCCAACCACCAAAGTTCAGGGCTACTCGTCTCCGATCGTTGCTTTGCGTAAGAAATTGGGCCTTTATGCCAATGTTAGACCTGTCAAGAGTGTCGAGGGTATTGGGCGTCCCGTGGACATGGTGATCGTCAGAGAAAACACCGAGGATCTATACATCAAGGAGGAAAGACTCTACGAGAAGGATGGACAGAAGGTGGCCGAGGCTATCAAAAGAATTAGTGAGAATGCCACCACCAAAATTGGTGCCATCGCTCTGGAGATTGCCTTGCAAAGACAGGCCATTAGAGATCTGGGCGGAGAGAGCTTGCACTCCGAGCCTAGTCTGACTGTGACTCACAAGAGTAATGTTTTGTCCGTTTCTGACGGTTTGTTCAGAGAAACCGTCAAGAAGCTTTACGACAGCAATCCTGCCAAGTACGGAAGTATACAGTACAAGGAACAGATTGTTGACTCGATGGTTTACAGAATGTTCAGAGAACCAGAAATCTTTGACGTTGTTGTTGCTCCAAACCTCTATGGAGACATTTTGTCTGACGGAGCTGCTGCGCTTGTTGGATCCCTGGGTGTTGTTCCATCAGCCAACGTTGGAGACAGCTTTGCTATCGGAGAGCCATGCCACGGTTCTGCCCCTGACATCGAGGGAAGAGGCATTGCTAACCCTATTGCTACCATCCGCTCCACTGCTTTGATGTTGGAATTTATGGGTCATCCTGAGGCTGCTTCTCGCATTTATGCTGCTGTGGATGCAAACCTGAAGGAGGACCAGATCAAGACTCCTGACCTCGGAGGAAAGAGCTCCACTCAAGAGGTTGTTGCTGACGTTATCAAGAGAATGTAAATTTGAGTCTAGTTGCTAAATAAATGATAACTAATCTCTTTCAAAGGCCACTGCAAAGAACCCTATACCCCCGTCTTCCTTGGGAACAGTGCGAATACATGCATCAG
This sequence comes from Ogataea thermomethanolica, assembly GCA_030674565.1. NCBI lineage: Eukaryota > Fungi > Ascomycota > Pichiomycetes > Pichiales > Pichiaceae > Ogataea > Ogataea thermomethanolica. Next base: position 211,111 of record JAKTYW010000005.1, read on the forward strand.
CGCATTTTTGCGGATCCTCCATTGAGCTGAATTCCTCCGGGATACCCCGACGAGGCCACGATGGAATCACATCTTTCTTGGAACACACTCTCCATCCCTGTTTCTCGATATTTGCGTCTTTTAGAAGGTCCACAACAACCTGCTCGTTCTCTTGCGCATGGATAGAGCAGGTGGAGTACACTATCTTCTTAGCATTGGGGAATTTCATCGCATGACGGACAATTGTCACCTGAAAGCTGGCCAGCTTTTTGAGTCTCTCCTCGTTGTAGTCTTCGGTATCGTTTTCCTCAAAAGCACGTCCAAAAATTCCGCTGCCGGAGCAGGACGGATCAACCAATAGCCCGGTAACCTGGGGAAATTCTTTTGGATCGCACGCCGTGAAATCACCCTGTTTAACGGTGACGCAACCCAGAGCCCCGGCCTTTCCGCACATCATTTCCAGCGTTTTTGCACGCTGAGGATTTTTCTCAAACGCAACGACAGAGTTCTGTGTGTTGCCTATGATTGCAGCCAAGTGGGTGGTTTTATTTCCGGGAGCAGCGCAGGCATCAATTACTTTATCTTTTTTAGGCTGCGGATTCAGAATGAAAGCAGGAAAACACGAGGCTCTGTCCTGAATAATAATGTGACCAGATTTGTAGATCTCCAAAGAAATTATGTCTTCACGAGGATGCACTCCATACAGGTTGGTCACGAACTCGTCATGGTATATAGTTCCTTTTTCAATATCCTGAATACTCTCCACCACACGCAGATGAGAAAGCGATTCCAGAACTTCTTCGCAGCTTGTCTTGATTGTGTTCACTCTGAACCACCTCACCGGAGTATCGTCGTCCTCGATCAAATCCTCCAGAGACTTCACACCGTGCTTTAGCTTGAGTTTCGTCAGTTCAGCATGGAGTCGGGTCTTGTTGCGTATGATAGCGTCCTTCAGCGGGTGATGTTTGCTGTGAATTCTTCCACCTTTGGAAAACAGAAGATCGTGCACAAGAAGCAGAGCCATCTGCTGGTTCAACTTGGACTTCTTCTCAAGCTCCAACAGTTTACTTTTCTTGATGATATGCAGAATAAACGGTCTGTATTTCAGAGTGGATAAAACAAGCGCATAAACGTGCTTGGGATCAGAGTCAATTTTGCCGTCCCGTGCACACCCAAAAATACGGTTCTGCAGTGATCCAGCCTTGGAATCACCAAGGAACCTGGAGGCCTCGTAATATAGCTTCATGATTGAATTTTTTTTCAGGCGGTGCACTTGTCGTTTTAAGGTGTGAGATTTCAACCACAAGTGTTTATTTGTTTTATTTTATCTATGGAGACCAGTATCTTCAATGGCGACCGAAAGAGACCTAGGGAGGACATCAAGTCAGAGATGACTGAGAATCTGCCCATTCCGGTCATTGTTCCCGAGAAGCCTGCAGATCTGTCGTACGTCCCCTTGAAAACTGGGCTATGTTACGACGTTCGCATGCGATACCACGCAAAGATCTTCACCTCCTATTTTGAATATATTGACCCTCATCCAGAAGACCCGCGCAGAATATACAGAATATACAAGATTCTGGCCGAAAATGGGCTGATCAACGACCCGACCCTCTCAGGTCGCGACCAGATCGGAGACCTGATGGTGAAAATCCCTGTTCGGGAAGCCACACAAGAGGAGATTTTGTTGGTCCATACAGAGGAACACCTTCGTTTTATTGAAAGCACACAGAGCATGAGCAAAGAACAGCTGATGGATCTTACCGAGAAAAGCGACTCGGTGTACTTCAACAACGACTCTCTGCTCAGTGCCAAACTTTCTTGCGGAGGTGCAATTGAAGCTTGCAAAGCTGTGGTTGAAGGGCGTGTGAAAAATGCTCTTGCTGTTGTGAGGCCGCCTGGCCACCACGCAGAGCCAGACGTGCCCGGTGGGTTCTGCTTGTTTTCCAATGTTGCGGTTGCCGCTAAAAGTATTCTAGCCAGTCATCCGGAATCGGTTCGTAAAATAGTGATTGTGGACTGGGATGTGCACCACGGAAACGGCACACAGAAGGCATTCATTGACGACCCTCGGGTGTTGTACATCTCCTTACACAGATACGAGCAGGGGAAGTATTATCCGGGAACCAAGGCAGGTGCTGCGAATCAAGTAGGCACCGGAGCTGGCGAGGGTTTCAACGTGAACATCCCCTGGCCTGTTGGAGGAGTGGGCGATGCCGACTACATCTACGCGTTCAACAAGGTGATCATGCCGATCTGCCATGAGTTTGCTCCGGACCTGGTCATCATTTCGTCCGGCTTTGATGCCGCTGATGGAGACATTATTGGTGGGTGTCATGTGTCACCAGCAGGCTATGGTCACATGACACATGCGTTGAAAAGTCTTGCCAAGGGTAACTTGTGTGTTGTCTTGGAGGGAGGATATAATCTAGATGCAATTGCCAACAGTGCATTGAGAGTGGCGAAAGTTCTGCTTGGCGAACCACCAGAGGAGCTGAAGGGACCGTTGATGAAGTCCGAGACAATTGAAGTTATCGATGACGTGATCAAGATCCAATCGCAATACTGGAAGTCTCTCAAACCTGGATTTGACGGACAGGAATTCAGTAAGCCTAGCATCATGGCCGACTATGACGAGCTGCTGCAGAAAATGCAGACAGTGTCTTTTGAAGATCTTCTTTTGAAGGGGTCCAAGATGGCCGACGCTGTGCGAGCATACCACAAGGAGCAGCTGTTCAATAAACGTCATTTTGTCACTCTGCCGATCTTGTCAGACAAGCAGCCTGACTCGGTGTCCCTGAAAGACCAGGTTTTGTGCTCTCCAGACATACATCTTCAGGAGAAGATTGTTGTGGTAATCCACGAGCCAGCTCGAGTGTGGGCCAGAAGAGACCCAATCACAGGAACTCTCGACTCAGCTTCTGCAGTTATTGTTGATCAATCTGTCAAGTTTCTCGATTGGGGTCTGAAAGAAAAATACGGTGTCATAGACATCAATGTCCCGCTGACTGTTGCTGGGTCCGACGATGCACAATACAACAATATTAATGCGGCCCAGGATGTTCTTCTATACGTTTGGGACCACTATATCCAATACTTCAAAGTCTCCAAGATAGCGTTTGTTGGTGTGGGTGATGCTTACAACGGAGTGGTGCATCTTTGCGGACACAGAGACGTGCGGAATATTGTCCAGTGCTCAATCAATTTTGTTGACAAAACAACCGCGTTGCGCGCGATCGTGTCGTCCATTGACGAGTCCGTTATCGACTGGTTCTACCAAAATTCGTTGGTGTTTACTGCGTCCAAACATTCTTGCTGGGGAGACGTCGACAAGAACGGCGGCAGCAAAAGACCGCGCAAAAAGTACGGCCGGGTTTTACGAGCCGATGTCGAGGGAACAGATAATATCATCGAGGAAAGATTTGAAGAAGCGTGCGACTTCATCATCGACTCTTTGGAGGACTACGATAGCGATAGCGAATAAATTCAAAATGCCATGTTATTCTATAATGCACTAGGGAATTTTTCGTAAAACCGTTTTTCAAGAGCTTCCACATCGTCATCGCTTGAGCTTTGTCCTGTCTCGTGGTACGACTTGCGTGGGGTGGACTTGTTTGAGCTCAAGTACTGCGGTTTTTTCGGACGTGGAGGCGGAGCTTTTGGTTTTCCGTTGACATTATGTGCAACTTTGGGAACATCCAGCTTACCTTTTCCTCTAAGGGGTGTCGAAGGAGTGGAAGAGTCGGTGCTATTAATTCTGCTGAGCATTGCATCTTGATAATTTAGTCTGTCAGATGTTTCTCGGTAGGAAGAAAAGGACGATGCTGTCGAGGTTGGAGACGTTACTTGTGGACTAGGGGTTGCAAACGGTGGAGGGGACGTGCTCACATGACGAGTTGGTGTAATGACATTGATTGGGATCTTGTTAACCTTGCTGATTTTCGTTGTCGTTGGGGGAGGCATGGAATCGTTGTCCGTATATTTGCCGTATCCCTGAGCAGTTTTCGTCGGAGGAGGAGACTGTTTCCGGTTAAGCAACATCTGGACTCGTCTTTGGATGGAGTTCGAACGTTTAGGTGGCCTGTGATCTGGAACGCTGGGTTTCTCGACTTTTGGAGTGGTCTCTTCGTCCTGAATGAATGTATCAGAAGCCGAGGAACTGGCCTGCGAATCCGACCTAAACACGCTCACAAATTCGCTTAACGAGTCGGTGCTTCTATTAGACCCAGATGGATTTCTGCTTTTAGAAGACGAATAGGAAGGATTCCTGCTAGACTCGCGGGACCGTCCGCCGGTCAGCAAATCCTTGATGGATGATATGCTGGATCGCTTGTGATGGCCGGTGTTGGACGTCTTGAGCCCTGAGAAACGGGCTTTGAAACTTTCTCCTGTTCTCTGCGGAGTTGTTGTTCGAATGAAGTCAACCGAACTGTTGATGTTGTTATGGTGGTTCGGTGAGAGCTCCACCACTTCCTCTTTGGTCATTCCACTGATCAATTCTGAGGTATTGGCCGTCTGGCCAGAAAACTGCTTGCCCAGATTGTGCATTGCAGCGGACATGCTGAGTGGTCGCGACTTTGTTGATGGTCGCCGAGTGGTTTCCGGACGGGAATATCCATCATGGGACAGATCCGGGGTCGACTTGTTACCCTTTTGAGACAAAAATCGAGATTTGTCTATATTAGCAAAGGGGTCCACAGATTGCATATTCTGTGTATGATTCTGAGCCATGTATTTCTCAGAGTACGATTTCGGAATGGGCTGGCCTCGCGAATGGTACGAGGAGCCTGGTTCTCCCTGAACAATTTCTTTTCGCACCGGAGGTATTTCCTCAGCAGTCACCGGACGACGAGGAAGAACAGTTTGCGAAGAGTACACGTTTTTCGCTGGCTCAGAGACTGCCGGCGCCTTAACACGCGACGATGGGTATGGAACTCCCCTCATCCGGCAGATCTCTTCCAGGAGCTGGAACACAGTAGGTCTTTTCCGGGGATCGACCATCAGACACTTGGAAATGACATTTTTCAGTCTCGAGGTGTATGGTGGAGAGGCAGGGAACGAATAGATCCCATTGAGGATGGCATAATCTCCACCGCCGCCGTTTCCGTTTCCGTTGATCGAGTTCTGTTCAAACGGCGTGGTATAATAGCAAAGCTTGTACAAAAAAACTCCCAATGCCCAAATGTCTGATTTCTCGTCTATCGCCAATCCCTTGTATAGATCTATCATTTCGGGACATCGATATTGGGGTGTGGTGTGCTTCATTATGTCATTCTGAAGAACTTCAAATTCTTCCACATTGCGAGGGGGGCGAAGAGGTAACGAAGCAGACCCAAAGTCACAGAGCTTGTAGTGTTTGTCACCGGATAACAAAACGTTCTCGATCTTGATATCTTTGTGTATCAACGGCGGGTTCAAGGCATGCATGTGTGCGACTCCCTCCGTGATCTCGCCCATGATCTGCAGGATCTCAGGCTCGGTAAGTTTGTTCACCAACCTGGTGTTCATAAAATCGATCAGACCGTTTCCTGAACAATACTCCATAAGCAGGAACACCTCATATCCTATACCATTGGACATGCGGGACGCATGGGAGTCTATGTACGAAACAATGCAGCTCTTTCCCTGTAAACGTCTCATAGCATCGACCTCCTGGCGCAGAACGTTCAACGTGGGCTTGTCTGGGACGGCCACTCGCTTAAGACATGCTGTCTGGTGGTCTTTCCACTTTGGGCTTATAGTGCAAGTGTAAACATGTGCAAATCCTCCTTGCGACAGGTATTTCTGAATCACAACACTGTGAGATCCCACAGTCAAGGCGGTACCCGGTTTGTATACCGAGGGTGGGGCTCCAGCGGTCATTGATGATTCGGGGCTGATACAAATTAACGACTGCTCAAGGGAGATTTCTCAATTTCAACGGATATATAGCAAAACTAGTGCAATTCAATTTCTGTGTGCAACGTGATGAAAAAGAACACAAACTCCCAAACAACAATTGTGTCTAGCTTGCCAGTAGCCTCAACCAACTTTAATTTACACTTGGTATTATTTGAGTATTTTATAAACACCTCACCAAAAGTCGTGCGCGAAGCCGAATTTACAAAGGCTTCAGTACGGCCTGAACCTGGTCTTTTCCTTCCTGTCTTTCTTGTTCTTTTTGCTCTTCTTCTCCTTTCTGTCCTTCTTGTGTTGGGACACCTCGCCTGTGGACAAGGTGTGCGCTGCATTGGTGGCCGGCGACGACTCACTAGCGCTAGTAAAAAATGTTGGCCGTGAATCAAGCAGATCACAGGGTGCTTTCCACAGCTTCACGGTGCTGTCTTCGCCCGTCGTATACACCATGTTGCTGCGAACAAAAACGTCCCGCACAACTTCTTCGCCATGAGCATCTGGAAAGTAGATGGTAGACTGCTCTGAAAAATTAAAAGTCTCGGTAGCTGGATCAAAATGGTGCATTTTGAGCTCTCGCCTCGAATTCGAGCCGCAGAACACGTACCCGGGTGCGGAGATATCTACCACATACTCACAGCCCCATTTCTCTCGAATATCGCCAAAATCAGTCGGTTGCGGCTCAACAGAGTCCTCTGTGCGATGGTCGTTCAGCTCGTGGATTGCAAAAGTCTCCATGTGCGATAGCGTGTATATTCTCTTTGGAGACAAGAAGTTGGCCAGATGGATGGATGCAAAATTGATCACTTGCAGTAAAGCGTCGTCCTCTTCCGCCGCAGTCAAATCGTAAATGTTCACGTATCCGTCTGTCGACCCGCTCAGGAGCAGTTGACTGTTGGTCAGATGAAAGCGTGCCTCGGTGATATCATCATTGTGTGAGTCCACGAAGGTCCTTAAAGGTGATCCGGGTTTACGTAGATCCCACAGAAGCAGCTCCGAATCGGTGCCACTAAGCTCTGTTCCTGCTACCAACATGTGCTGGCTAGAGTCCAGGGACAAAAAGGGCAGGTTCCGACTATTCGACAGTTCAATAGTGTTCCTATTTGTTCGTGCGTCCCATATTTTGACTGTTGCATCGTTGGAACAAGTAGCAAAGGAATCATTATCAATGGCTTTTATTCTATTAATGGAACGTGAGTGGGCTTTGATGGAGCCAATGGAAGTCAGCTTCGGGTCTAAAACATGCACAATCCCGTTTGACGTCGCAACTGTAATTTTCTCACCAACACGGCTGAGTCCTAAAGCCCAGTCCTGGCAGTTAAAGCTGGTCAATAGAGTAGAGTTCATCATTCAAGAAAATAAAAACTGTTCTCCTCGGTCTGTGTTACTTGAGATGCTCTATCAGAATACGTATGTCAGCACTGAATTCTTCAATTTTTTGTAGATGAGATGGTTCCAGGTGGAGATTTGTACACAGCAGGTTTTAGGGCTAACACAGATTCTACTAGTGAGTGCTCATGCGATAGTAATTTTTTATTAAAAAAATTATTTCACTTAATTCAAGACTCTCATGTCAGGAAAGATCCAACCCTCTAAGGAGGTCATCGAGGCAGAGACTAACAAGTTCAAAAGTACAGAAACACCCGAGCTCCAGGAAGCCCTCTATGTTCACGACGTCTACAACGATATTGCAGAGCATTTTTCTCAGACAAGATATAAGCCATGGCCCATGGTAGCCACTTTTCTAGGGTCTATACCCGACTATGCGTTGGGCGTTGATGTTGGGTGTGGTAATGGGAAATACTTGACTGTGAACCCGAAGCTGTTCATCATTGGATCAGATTATTCCACGGGGTTGCTGGGCCAGGCAGCTCACTTACATCAGAAAGAACTGAACGATTTGGTGGTAGCAGACGGGTTGATGTTGCCACACGAAACAGCACGATTTGATTTCTCATTTTCGATTGCTGTGGTGCATCATTTCACCACAAAGGAGCGGCGTGTTGCGGCAATCAGAGAAATCCTGCGAATCATTCGTTCTGGTGGACGGGCTCTAATTTACTGTTGGGCTTTGGAACAAGAAAACTCCAGACGTGGATATAAACCTGGAATGGAGCAGGATATCCTTGTTCCTTGGGTTGCTAAAGATGGTAAGACTCGAATGAGATTTTATCATTTATATAAAGAAGGAGAACTGGAAGAAGATTGTGTTGCTGCCGGCGGAAAAATATCCCAAAGCGGGTATGAGAAGGACAACTGGTGGGTGATAGTGGAGCGGATATAGATGAGTAAATGACTATATGATTATATTGACACGTTCGGACTATTTGCTTGCGTCATTGCAGTGCGTCGTTCATGTTTTCCTTTTTTCATAAGTTGTTTTAATGCAACACCGTCCAGAGGATCCAGCAGCTCAAAAGAACACAGCAATTCTTCCGAGACTGACATGACAGCTCCCCAATTATCAAACTCTCCGCAGTAGTTAGGAGCAGAGAAAACGGTCACCAGTGACCGATCGTTGAAAAACTCGTAGCCATCCTCCACGACCATATGTGCACGAACAACCAGATCAAACTGGAATTTGTTGAGGAATTTGTTGATTGCCACCTTGTTGAAACAGTAAGAGACACCCCTCTCATTATCTTCCCACTCGTTGGGTGTGTCTGCCGGATCCGACCAAAGCAAGTCGTTCAGAAGACCGAAATCAGGAACGTCTGTCGGTCTTTTGATCATTCTTATTTCGTCCATGGAATTGAGCACTGGCGAGAGCCCCCCATGCACACAGAATATCTTGGATGCGACGGTTGCAGCGATGGGAAGGGTATTAAAGGTGTCAATAAAGATTTTCCATGTTTTCAAACTTGCCCGTCTTTTGCATTCGTCGTAAAATCCGTAGGCTCTGGTGATCTGCGCACACTCATGATTCCCTCGCAGGAGGAAGAAATTCTCGGGATATTTGATTTTGTAGCACAGCAACAGCAGAATCGTCTCCAATGACTGTTTACCACGGTCCACGTAGTCTCCTAAAAATAGATAGTTGCTTGCTGGCGGGAATCCACACTTGGTGAAAATTCGTATCAGATCGCCGTATTGTCCATGGACGTCTCCAACAATCTTGACTGGAGCACTCAGTTCCAGCAACGAGGGCTGGCTGAGAAAAACTTCTCTGGCTGTTGCGCAAATCATTTGAATTTCTGAGTTCTTGAGACAAATGGCCTTCGTTCTTTTGCCCGAATACCCAGCGTCCAGTAGTCGTTGTATTAAATCTTCGATATCCAGATTAGTTGTTTCAGGAATTATCGATGGGTCCTGCGGTCTATACGAGCCGGATTTCAAAGATGTGGCCAAAGGCGATACCTGTGGATTCGGGATGTCAATAGATTGAGGCTGGTTAGGCACAGCTGAGGCCAACGAAGATGACGAATTCACGCGGAGAATCGGTGACTTCGGCGCCACAGATAACATGCTAGGTGGAATGTCGATGTTGAGATTCTCCATATCGATATTGAGCTCGCTCAAGCTTTTGGAGGAATCCCGTCGGTTCATCACAGGCGACGAAGAAACGGTCTTGAAACTCGCATTTTCGCTCACAGATCGTCTGGAACGAATTGAGCGACTACTTTTGGCTGACGTCGACGTGTCTGTGCGCAAAAATTGCGGATTTTTAGGTTTTGATGGTTCGTTACCCATTTTATTTGTGGTTATCTTTTTTGTAAAAACTTGAGGGGCAAGTAAAGAATGTAGCTGTATGTATATTTAGAGCTTATACATTACTAGATATCGGATGCTAAAAAAATTCTGCGTTTGATGCTTCATAACAAATTATGCAAACCCGAAAGGATGAGCTTTTGAGCTTTCCATCCTGTAAGTTAATGGTTCTTCACACCGCTGCTGTCACCCCCTTCACCAGGGTCCTGGCTTGCATGCTGCTAGCAAACGAACGAGAAAAAACTTTCACGGCGAGCTCAATGCCTAAACGATAAACCAAGCAATTTGAGCCTAATTCTGTGTCAAACAATATCTTTCATTTATCCTGCATCTTTCTACTATAGCTTGCTGTAAAGAAACCGTGCCCCAAGACTGTGTCGAGTCCAGACCGTCGCAAATGTTTCGGGCTGTGCGAAAAAAATTCAATTTTATTCTTTCTAACCTTGATGTCAATATTACGGCCACTGTTACCCACAGTGAGACAGACTGCGGCCACTCTCGCTCGCACAGATCCCAAATATTTTCTGGATCATATCAGACGCCACAGGAATCTTTCTTTGGATGATCCCCAGGTTGAAAACCTTCACGAATTGTACACCTCGTTCATAGATCTGACGCAAAAATCATCGCTTCCTAACGAAAAGAAGACCGAGTACTACAATGAGCTGATCCAGACCTTTGTTTCGCACGATTTTGGTGTCTTCTCGGTTGCAAGACCGAAACTCGCGGCAATCAATGGAAGTCTAGCGTCTCCTACGCTACGCGAAGTCATTCGGTCTAACCCTGGCAGAAGATGGACAACGTTCGAGCTTTTCGAAACACATCCGTCGTCGGATATCGATATTCGTCAGATGGTTCTTTCGCGTCTGGTGGATGGCGAAAAGTGCGATGTCGAGCCTGAGGACAAGATGATCACGTTCCACAAGGCAAGCAGCATTCTCAAGCTTTCTTTGGACCAACTGGGTCTCGAGCCTGAGTCTCAAAAAAAACTTGTGATGGAGTTCTTTTTGCTAGAACTAGACTCATATGTGTCTCAATTCAACTTGGATGTCTCCGTTAGAGAAGAACTTCTGCAAAGACCAAACATCACTCCAAAACAAAGACTTGCACTGGTATCTGACGACCTGCCTGCTCCCGTGCTAATTGATAATTTACAGCCAATTGCAGCCATGGAGTCCCTTCAAATTTCGGAAAACGAGCAGTTGATGAAAGATAAAATCGGCCATTGCCCATCTTTGGACCCTCTTGTCTGTGTCCAGAAAATGATTAGCCACCTGAAAACTGTACCTGAAGCACAAAATGCTATTCGCAAGGTCGAGGGATTTTATCTACAAAAAAGTAGCCCAGATGATGCAATGAAAGATGAGTCGATAAACGGTCCATTGGAGTTTATCATTCACTGCCATGAAGCCCTGAAATCCGATAAACCGTGCCAAATGGTGAGCTCCGAGACGCCGCAAATAGCTGCAGCAAAAATTATTGTTCATGCCTGGAACGGGTCCCTAGACAGCTCTTTGCAAGAGTATAATGAAGCGATTTCGCGTTGGAGTGACAACGTGGCCAGCACGGGCCAACTGGTACAATGCCTCATTGTTGCTACCTTACTTCAGGATGACGTTCAGCTGGCACAATACATCAGAAAAAGAGCGGTCGACTCAAAATTGGTGGACAGAAAAAGAGACAAGCAGATCTCGGAAATAATGAAAGAGTATGGAGACCTCGCGGAGGAGAAGCAGAACCTCAGACTGGGATTACACAACCGCGTGCTATCTACCCTTATCGAATTGGCAGAAAGTGTGGAGGCCAAAGATCAAGTCACGTGATTTTTCATAAATGAAGAGCTTATGAAAACGGGTGCCAGTGAAAAATCTTGGATTATCATGTCTACTAACATCACCTGGCACCACAACCTTACTACCGAGGAGCGCAACACCCTTACTGGCCAGAAGGGCGCCACTTTGTGGTTGACCGGCCTCAGCGCTTCGGGAAAAAGTACCATTGCTTGCGGTCTTGAACGTCTATTGCTCACCAAAGGGATCAATGCTTATAGATTGGATGGAGACAATGTCCGTTTCGGATTGAACAAGGATCTTGGATTTAGCGAGAAGGACCGTACTGAGAACATCCGTCGTATATCTGAAGTCTCCAAACTATTTGCAGACTCCTCTGCCATCGCTATCACATCTTTCATTTCTCCATACAAGATAGACAGATCTCAGGCTAGAGAGCTACATGAGAAGGCAGGTCTTCCATTTGTGGAGGTTTTTGTTGATGTTCCGCTAGAGGTGGCTGAACAGAGAGATCCTAAGGGACTCTACAAAAAAGCTAGAGAAGGAATTATCAAGAACTTCACTGGTATTGATGATCCATATGAGGCTCCAGAGACTCCAGAGATCCATCTAGACACCAGCAAATCCGGAGTTGAGGAGTGTATCACCATAATTGCCGACTATCTTGTGTCTCACGGAATCGTGCCAAAATAAATATATTCAACTCTATAAGTAATTATGCGTCGTAGACACCTGCAAAATCGTCCCAAAGGGCATCGACATGCTGCCACGACTTGTAACCGTATTCCGAAATATTGAGGTCGTGATCCGCCAGGGCCTGGAACGATTCAATTGGATTCTGGGTCCAGTCGTTCGGAACATCGATTGTGCTCATGTCGAGGCTTGGACCAGGAAACTCCGCATTTTGGGAGCGATAACTGGCAAGCAGATTTTGAACTTTTGCGTGTTTGAGAGTTGCGTCACGGTTTCCATCCTGTGACATTTTCTCAATAATGAACAGACTCGAGTCTAAAAACCTGGAGCATTCATCAGCGTTGAAATCGAGCACATCACCACAGATGAAAAAAGTCAAACTTGCACTGTAAATATAGTCAAGATCCATAACACCGTAGATGGCCAAAGTACCGTCATTGAAGCATGAATTCATGATGTAGACCGTCATCTGAGCTGCATTCATACATATGGTTAAAATCTCGCAAAGCTCGTCACCCATTTTGAACTCTGTGTCAGTTTTCTTGAGCTCCACCAGACTGTATAAAATTGGAATGGTGGTCAAATGAATACAGAAGCATCTGTTTAGATGGAGGGAGCAAACCAATCGTTTGTGCTTCAAACTCGCTACGGATTTGGAAAACCTCAATTTCAGGCGCGGAGGAAGAGTCTCGTTCCAGTCGACCAGCTTTTGGATGATGCCTCCCAGAATTTCAGTCCAGTTGGTTGTTTTTCCCAGACGATAAATTGCACGGTAAATATCTTCTGAAATGGTGGTGAGTCTAATGTATGTGGCAAATTCTTTGGCCATAATATCGTCGGATGCTTTCTTGTTGAGCATTCTTGGTAACGGACATCGCAGTTCTTCTATGCTTAACAGGGATGGCTCTCCCATTTTTGCGGCCATCGTTTTGTTCAGCCCATACGATATCCAAAAAATCCGTGCTTGCAAGTCTGCCTCCTCGGAATCGGCAGAAAGTTCGTTTTTATGAAGACCAAGATGACTGGCAACCTGGATCGACAGGTTTGAATAGAGTATGCAGTCGTTGTCCTGACCAACGGATCTGAAATACAGACTGGCCAATGACAACGTTGAAACGGCCAAATAATTTTCCCGCTGGGCTTTGAGCTCCGTACAAGGCAGAATCTCGCGAAGCCCAGCAGATAGTATGATTTCCATAATCGGGTCGGAATTATTTGCGTAACGCAACCCCAGCGCAAACACGACGTAGCAAAGCGAACGGAAATGCTTAGATGGACACCCGACTAGTTTTGAGAATTTGTCCGTGGGATCGTAGATTTGCGAAAGTCGGTCCATCAGAACTTCCACGTCGTATGGAAAGTACATGAAATTCAAGAAGAAGTGTGTCTTCTCGATCAACTTGATTGCCTGTTGGTAAGTCAATCTTTCCAAAAAATGGTGAATCTCGTTTTGATCAGGCTCGGGAAGCGAATCGTGAGGCTTTGGTTGAAGCCTGATCTGTATATTCTCTAAACTTTCAAGCTTGGTGCGGAAAGCAGGAAGGTTCCCGAAAATATCTCTTTTGGGAGGCGTCGTAAGCTCTACTTTAGAGACGTCTGTTTTAGCAATCTGAGGGCTCGCCTGGTTCTGCAGTCGATCTATTGTACTTAGCAGCTCCTGGTACTTGGAGTACAGAATTGAAATCCGTTTCTGGTAAGGGGAGTAAATACACTCAATCGACAGCTTGGTACACCGATCACATGGATGATCGCCAGAACATCGATTCTTGCGTCGTTTGCAGTTGTCACATCTAAATGTTAGTCATCGCTTGCTCTTAGACTTACGCTTTTTTCTGTCTGTTTGTGCTGGACGATTGAATATCTGACATATCGATCTAAATTCCAATGCATAATTATTGGAAAATGATACATTCCCCAAATCAGTCCGAGATCCGATACGCTTAGCTAAGCAAAGCTTATATCGAGCAAGAATTATTTTTTCTTATTTTGACTTTCTTCCTCATGCGATGGCACAGAATTCGAGTGTCCATTAGGACCCAGCTCATCGCCTTAGTGCTTTTCGTAGCACTTTTCTCGCTATTGGTGCTGGCAGTGGTCACTGGAGTCTACTTCACCTCGGTATTCATGACCTCAAGAGTGGAGAAGCTCCAAGTCGTGGCAGAGTTAAAGGCTGCCCAAGTTAAACAAAATTTTGTTTACTATTACTACCAAGTATACTTCCTCAGCACGCGAAATACGCTGGAAGATGCATTGAGCTACCGTAAAGCCGGTAACACTTCATATTCTGTGACCGAGACCGCCATCAAAACAATAGAACAAACTCTGGATTCTTCGGCTTCCTTCAACGACGCAAGATTATACGATATCGACTTGACTTTAGTTGCCAATGTCACCAACGACGCCGCCTCAGCCAACGCATCCTTGTCAGTCCTGGATGATCTGTATGTTCTTAGTAAGAGCAATGCGTCGGCTTATGTCGAAAACCTTACCGATCAAGAGGGCTATATTTCTGGGCCCCGAGAATATAACGGAACTTATTTTATGTCTCTCACGCTTCCTGTCTACACAAATACTTCGGTTTTGATTTCCACGCCCAACTTAAGTGGCTTCTTGTCGGTCGTTATCAATGTCAACTCCTTGAAACAAGTGACAAATAGCTCAGCTTCGGACGATTATTCAGAGATTTATTGTCTCCAGCCTCACTCGTCACCCAAAAATTCGTCACTGATTGAGACTTTCTCATATTCATTTTTTCCGGATAGCACATACTACAATATTACAAGCTTTGCTCCAGCTGAAGCGGTCTTTGCTCAAAATAAAGATATTGGGCACTATACCAATATGAAAGACGTGTGGGGTAGAAGTGTCTCTGTCGGTTTCTCCAAGGCAAGCCTTCCATTTGTGAACTGGGTGATAGTGGTAGAACAAAGTCACGGAAGGTTTATGGAACCAACGCTCAAGCTTACGAAGCTTATCGTTGGTGTCTGTATAGGTATAGCAGCGTTCATGTGCTGTGTCACTTTTCCTCTCGCTCATTATGGAGTGCGACCGATTCTCAGGCTTCAAAAGGCTACGGAACATATTGCTGAAGGCCGAGGGTTGCGACGGAGCGTCAAACGGCAGAAAAAGAGCGGCAGCTTTTTCAAGTTTGACAGAAAAGACAGCGAATGTGACAGTGATGGTGTTGATCGTGTTAGTCGTGTCAGTCGTCTTAGTCGCGTCAGTCGTGTTAGTCGTGGTGGCGGCGCTGGTAGCCATGAATCTGCAGCACATGGAAGTGCTTTATCGCTAATGACTAGCCGGTTCCACGCTATGCTCCATCCCGCGAAGGGAAGCACATCGAATACTGAAGACAAGCAGGAACACGATAAATTTGAGTCTAGTGAAACTAGCGACGAAAAGGTGTCTTCTAGAGAAGGGGAAGGAGAGGAAGAGCCAAAACATTTGCCTGAAAATGCTACTTTTGGTAGCATTGCTTCGCAAGCAGGTTCGCGTCCTCTTAGTGGCCAAATTCTCAGTCCTCATTCCAACGAAAGCCTCCCCGATTGGACGCCCAATGTTCTTAATTCCACACCCGCAATAGTCTACGGAAAGGGAATTTTCTACGACGAGTTGACTGAGCTCACTGAGGCCTTCAACGCAATGACTGAAGAATTGGATCTTCAGTACGCACATCTTGAGGATCGTGTTAGGGCACGTACCAAAGAACTCGAGGCTGCAAAGATCCAGGCTGATGCTGCTAGACAGCAGGCTGAAGATGCCAACGAAGCGAAAACTGTCTTCATTGCCAACATTTCGCACGAGTTGCGTACTCCGCTTAATGGTATTTTAGGAATGACGTCGGTGGCCATGGCAGAACGTGACTCCGACAAAATCCAGTCGTCTTTGGAACTCATTTTCCGTAGTGGAGAGCTTCTTCTGCACATTTTGACTCAACTGCTCACATTCAGCAAGAATCAATTGCAAAGATCCAAACTACAAAAACGAGCCTTCCAAATTTCAGAAATAGCTTCGCAAACAGAGTCCATTTTTGGTAAGACTGCCAGAGACCAAAAAGTCCGACTCGAAATAATCGTCAAACCCCCAACTCTCCATCGGATGGTTTTATTCGCGGACTCTAACAGATTGATGCAGGTGATCATGAATCTGATCAGCAACTCCTTGAAGTTCACACCAGAAAACGGAACAGTCCGCTTTTCCATGCGCATTATAGGCGAGTATGATGAAGAAAGATCCCGAAATGCCAACAATGAGACTGTCTACGTGAAAGACAATCTCACTTACTCGTCTTCAACTAACTCTTCATCTGATGCACAAAGTATAAGCACTCTTGTGTCCACATATTACACGAGTGCATTGGCAGAATCGTATAACCATGGGACTGATTTACGTGCTAGCCTCGACTCCCTGAGTGCAGTCATTGACAACGATGGGTACCTGGATAACTATAAGGACAGGAAAACGTACACCAAATTCGCTCGACCAATAAAATGGGTTTTAGAGCTCAATATAACTGATACTGGTTCTGGTATCGATGAATCGCTTCAAGAAAAAATCTTTGAAGCATTTGTTCAGGGAGATCAAACTCTTTCTCGGTCACATGGTGGTACCGGATTAGGACTGTCAATTTGCAAACAGTTTGCAAAAATGATGAACGGAACGTTGACATTAAAGTCTAAAGTTGGTGAAGGTTCCTCTTTCACGTTTACGATTCCTATTCCTCAGGTTGGCGAATGTGAGTACGAAGAAGAAAAAATCAAAAAGGTCAGCTTTGTGGATGAATCTGATGCTTCTGATTCATCTGAGCAAACTAATCATCAATCGCGTATGATGGACTCTGCCTATGGTGAGAAACCGGAGCTCATGACCAGAGCTTCTACAGGAACTGCTCACTCAAACCGCAAATCTTCAACAAGCTCAGAAATGTCTAGAGGATCCTCCAACAGCAGTTCTTGTCCGCACAGACTGTTGATTGCTGAAGACAATCTGGTCAACCAGGAGGTGATTAAAAGAATGCTGAAGTTGGAAGGTATCACTGACTTGACGATGGCGTGCGATGGAACTGACGCCATTGCTTTCCTCAAAGAAGCTATGGAAAATAACGAGACTTTTGACCTGATTTTCATGGACGTCCAGATGCCTAAGATGGACGGTTTATCGGCAACCAGATATATTCGTGAAAATTTGCATTACAAGGGTCCTATTGTTGCTCTCACTGCATTTGCTGACCAGAGCAACAAAGAAGACTGTTTAAACGCAGGTATGTCAGGGTTCCTTTCCAAGCCTATTGGAAGAGGAATATTGCGCCGCATCTTACACGAGTTCTGTCCTTGGCTCGCGCCTCGTGGTGACGCTGCCGAATTCGGCGATGCAGGTGGTATTCTACGCAAACCTTCTAGATACAACACTATCGACGAAGAGGAAAAATAGAGTATGGTTAGACATGTATCATTATTGTTCGTCATCAGAACTACTTAATTCGATCATTTGTACGTTATTGCTGGAAGGAATCTGCTTCCCACCGTAAATTTCTCTTCTGCGGGCCAAATCCTCTTTGGTTCTTTTTAGAGATTTGTCGCCTTTTGCGGTTTCGAGGAGATCTGCAACCAATTTCGATTTCGTAGCAGAAATCTTGTCGCCGCTGGACTTCTCAAACATTCTGACGGTTGGATTGAAACCAATTTTGGTCATCGTTATAGGATCAAATGCTACTTTGGTGGCTTTTTGGCGGTGAACTCGCGATTCAGACGTTTCAAGATCAAGATTCCGAAGCGTGTCTCCTCCAGCAAGGCTTGAAAGCTTCTGTCGCAATCTTTTCTCCTTTTTAGCTGCCTCGAGTCTCTTTTTCTCGGACTTTAAATTGTTGACTAGCTTGGGACTAGAGTAAGTATCGTCAAAAAACGCTTTTGAACTATCGGGGTTAGAAAAGTACAGTTTTCCAAGGTCCTCTTTCGGCACAGATGAATCTGCAACCATCAAGCCTTCCAATTTTTCTCTGCCGTTTTCTCTCTTGGTGTTCATATAGATCGCCTGCTTTACACCATTATCTGTTGGGGCAAACATCTTGGAGGTCCCAGCAAGCTCCATTCTTTTGGAAGCAGTTTTGCTGAAACTCATTTCTGTGTGGTAATCGCAGTATTGCGACTTCGATATGTCGATGGGCGTGTTGCAAACAGAACCATCCTTTTTGCGCGATTGACATAATCCAAAATCTTTCGAATGTCCAATTTCAAGAATTGTGTCATAGTCTTCTTTCAGCGAGAGTGCAAATCCTGATCGTTCTTTGAAGACCCAAATGGAAGGGTTGAGGACAGCTACCACATCACCCAATCGCAGCTTGTAGTACTTTTTGAAAGCCTTGCTGAAAAGCGTGAGAGTTATCTGCTGCTTAAAATTGGACAGCTGAATAGACATGTATTTGGATTTATCGTGAGCAGACGTCTTGGCCTCGGACTTCTTGACGATCACGCCAGTCACAGCAAAGTTGGCATACGGCGGAGGATCAAAGTTCGGAGGATGGATCTTGGCCAATGTGTGATGGACGCGTAAGAATTGTATATCCTTGAACAATAATTCCAGAGTGGACTTCGAGTAGTAGCGTTTTGACAGTCTACTTTTCGAGTAGACGTCCGTTTCGTCTACTTCCTGATTTATTCGCTGACTGACAAGATTGTCATCAAACGAGACCACGCGAGTGTTGCGCAGGTCTTCTTGGAGTCTGCGACGCTTGGTGTTCTCGTTGGACAGCTGCTGGTTTAGTGACTCCAGACGGTGCGCAAAGGAGTTGATATGGGGGTCTTTTGTAACCTGGCTCTTCACTTCGTGTGCTATTCGTGTTTCAGCAAGCTTTTGTTTGCGAAAGTACGGTATTGAAGACGAGTCGCGAGGGTCCTCTTCATCTGATTCAATGGTACTTTGTGCTTTCTTCTGTTCCTTCAACGATCGTATTTCGTGCAACTGTTGCAGTATTTTATCTTCTATATCAGAAAGGTCTGTATTAGTGCCGCAGAAAAGCATGGATCCCTGTCCATGGAGTTCCAACTTACCATCTTCAACCATGGTATAAACGAATATATATTTATGGACACCTCCCACCGAGTCCAGCCATTTTATTTATTGCACAATTATTTTATTTATACAATTTTCGAGGCATGGAGTCCAACGACGACAGTCAGCCAAACGTGGGTGACGCACAATTGGGACTAGAAAAAGAGAAAACAGACAATATGAACATTGTCTGCACTTTTTTTGGGCTTGACCGAGACGCCATTTCCAATTCTGATGTCGTGGACAAGTTACTGGCAAAAATGAGCGAGTTTCAGGAATTGAGCGCTTCTAGGCAGCTGCTGGAGCTCAATTTTGAACAATTTAAACATACAGTGAGCAAGAGAATTGAGCACCTTAATGAGGAAAAACTCAAAAGTACCGAAAACACTGAACAGTTGCGCAAAGAGCTTGAAAGCCTTAAAGACCAGAAATCACGGGCAGTCGAGACGTCCGAGGAAGAAGCACAAAAGCTTGCCGACCTAGAACAGAAGATATCTCAGGAGACTGAGTCGAAGAAAACAGCGTATCAATTGCTGGACAAAAAGCAGCAGGAAGTGATTGAGCTTGGTCAAGAGATAGGCAGGTTGTCTAATGCCAACAAAGAGTTAAGAGACAAAATCTTTGAGGCCGAGAGTTCGAAGGACTCTGCCGTCTCTGAGTCTCTGAAAGCCAAATTTGATACTGCCAGGTTGGAACAGGAATTGCAGCTGACAAAACAGACTTCTTCCTGGTTTGAGACCGAGCTGAATCGCAAAGCGGACGAGTTGGCTCGTCTACGCGAGAACAGTCGATCACAGACAACGAAATTGCAGACAGAGTTGGAAACTACCAAACAGGAATATGAGGTTGCCAAAAGTTCCGTTCAGACCTTGAGTGACTCGCTGAAGGAAGTCAATGTGAAATACAACAAAACACTAGTTGAGCTGAAAAAAATGACAGACAAGTTGGCGGTCCAACAGCAGGAGTTTTCAGAGAAGTTAGCCAGCAAGGATCGTTTGAACCAAGTTCTGGAAAAGTCGGCTGACGATCGCAGCAAACGCATACAAGAACTAGAGAAGTTGAACGCTGAGCTGAACGAGAAGGTTGTGAGTGAGGAAGCAGACTACAAACTACAGTGTGAAACTCTGCAAGAGCAATTGTCTGCCAAAGAATTGGAATTGCGGGATATAGAGACCACCATTGCTAATCAAACAGACCTGGACACAACAAATGTTTTGGGAGATCTGGGACGTGCCAATAATATTGTTCTGACTCCTTCGTCGCACAAAGTTCTTAAAAACATGGGAGACACATACTCAGTCACAGACCTAATCTCCGAAAGCAACCGTCTGCGCAAAGAATTGACGAAGGAAAAGCGTCTTCGTCTTAGAGTCGAATCGGAGCTAGGATCCATTTTCAAGGAGCTGGAAGCTAGAATGCCTCTTCTACAATCCTACAAAGATAAGTGCGAGGAGTACGAGTCTAGAAACACCCAGCTCAGTGCAATTGTGGACTCGATGAAAAAGGAAAATAGCGTATTGTCTGGCCAACACGAGTTGCTGCGAAGAAAGCAGGACGAGACGTTGCTCCAGGTCCGCGAGCTTAACCAGTACAATACCGATCTCAAGCGACAAGTTGGAGTTCTGCTTGCCCAGGTCACTCTAAGAAGCTCTGGCGACCAGCCATTGACAAAGGCTGAAAAGCAGCAATTGGGAGACTACATCGAGCACCCAGGCGAGTCCGACACTGCCAGATTAATTGGGGAAAGACTGGTTACTTTTAAAGACATACCGGAGCTCCTGGAGAAAAATAAGCAGCTACTTGCTGTGTCTCGCCGTTTAGGCAATGAACTGGAACGTGGTGAAAACGAGACTTCCGCGGAAGAAAACGAAGCTCTTGAAAAGGCTACACTGGCAATTCAGAAATTACAGCAGCAGCTCCAGCAGACCGAAACCCGTCTTGAGGCTGTGAGTAATAGCAGAGACATGTTGCAGAAACTCGTTGAAAATCCAGAACCTGCTAAAAGCAGTGCCACAGACGTTACACGCCTGCAGACACTGGCTGAGGAACAACAGAAACAGATGGAGTCTTTAAAGAAGGAATTTGGTGTCACTATAGAAAATCTGAATGTCCAAGTTAGGGATCTTACTGCCGATAAGCTCCAGCTATCCTTAGATTTGTCCAGATCAAAATCCTCATATGAACTCCTGGCTGCCCAGGCCAAATCTGAAGCTTATTTCCATGAACTGACAAAGTCAGAAAATGTTGAGTTAAAGAAGAACGCAAGTGCATTGCAACAAAATTTCAGCAAGCTTGAGACTCGAATCCAAGCTATTAATGAGGAGCTGCTTGCATCCAGGACAGCCCAGAGCAGCCTGGAAACCCGTGTCAAGGTCCTTAATTCGGAGAAGACTCTTTGGCAGGAGCTGGAATCCAAGTTGCGTTCTGATATCAATGGTCTTATCGATGAGAAATCACGTCTTTCGACCACGATTGCTAAAATGCAGGCTCTGGAGAACGAGCGGAATGCTACCTATGATTCAGCCACCACCAGACTCACTAAAAACCTTGAGACTGCAGAAAACGATCTCCAAGCTTGCAGGTCCAAACTTGACTCCAGCAACGAAGAGATCAAGCGTATACTGCATTCCAAAAACTACGATTCTGTCATGTACCAGAAGAGAATTGATTCTCTTTCCTCTGAAGTTTCAACGTTGAAAGAATCTCTCGCTTCCAAAACCACCAACGTTGAACAGTTAAGTGAACAGCTTTCTACCATGAACAAAAAGTATTTGGAGCTTTCCAACAGAAAGAACACTGCGGCGGCTGCCATCTCTTCAGTTGGGGAGTCTTCTGACGACGTTTCCAACTTGAAACAGGAGCTATCTCAGACTTTGGAAGATCTGGAACTAGCCAATTCTAATGCTGAGCAATACAAACGTGTTGCGGATGCAGCCGAACGTGAACTCGTGTTGCTAAACGAGACTTACGAAAAATTCCGCAAATCTACTGAAGAGTTCCAAACTTCGAACTCTGGAGAACTAGAGCAAGTGAAGCTCCAGTTCCAAAATGCAGTTGAGCAAAAGGAACAAGCTGACGGTCTTGTCAAGGACCTCGAAAATAGAAATAAAGAGCTTCAGGCAAAGATCAATGAGCTCAATGCCGCAGTCGAATCTTTCGATGGTGTGAAGAGCGATTACGAGGCCCAATTTTCTGAGTTGCGCAAGAATATGACTAATCTGCAGTCTGCTCTGAGCGAGAAACAGCAAGAATACCAGAGCAAAGTTGATGATTGGGCCCATCTGGCTGCTGAGCGCGACCAAGCGCTGAAGCAGGTTGAAGAGCTAAAACAGCGGGTTGAAACCGTTGAAGGACAACTGCAGAGCACGCGAACTGAGGTGTCGTCTGCCCAGGAACGTCTTGAACAGGAAAAGCAAGAACTCAAGCAGGAAATTCAGTCCAAGGAAGCCCGGATCACTGAGCTCGATGTGCAAAATAGAACTCTTATGAACCAATTGGAAAACAGGATTCCCGTTGGTGACGTTGATGCTGATTCCGACATGAAGAGTCTGATCACGTATCTTCACCGAGAGAAAGATTCCGTGTCGCAGCAACTGGAATACTCGCGACTCGAAGAAAAACGTCTACGTCAAGAACTGTCACTTTTGGGAACCGAGCTTTCTGAAGCCAAGTCCGAGATTTTGCGTCTACAGGAGGAGAGTGCTAACAGCACCAAGTACACGCAGGTTTTGGACCAGATGAAGGAGACAAGTCACGAGTTGGAACTTTTCAAGGACAATAATAAACAGCTCAGAGACGAAAACTCCAAGTTGCTGGCGAAAATCGAAGAGCTAGACAAGCGTGTTGTTTCTGCTGAGCAGAAAAGTGTTCCTTTAGAAAAGCAGGCAGCGCAGTTAAAGGAAGAGATTGGAATTCGCGAGTCACAGCACCAGGTCGTTGTTTCTCAACTGGAGCATTGGAAAAAGCTTGCCGAGGAGAAACCCGAACAGCCAGCAGGTGTCGGTGCAGCTGAGGTTGAGAAAATTCAGAAAGAGTTGCAAGATGCTCAACAAAGTGAAAAACAGCTGCAGGAGCGCTATGACAAGCTTCGTGCAGAGGCGCAGGACAAGCTGAATAAAAGTCGTGTGGCTCGTCAGCAGCTAAATGTTGAACGAGAAGGACTGGTTTCCAAGGTGAAGGAGTTGGAGGAGGAGCTCAAGACTTTGAAGGAACAGCCAAAACCAGCTTCTTCTGAAGATAGTACTGACACTGGACTAGCTGAAAAACTCAAAGAGGCAGTGTCTGCTAGCTCGAAGATTAAAGTCGACTACGACATTCAGGTGAACAAGCTTAATTCTGAGATCAGCCGGTTGAGAGCTCAAATCAACGAACTGACGCAGAAGCTGGAGAGTACTCCTGTTGCAGCTGTTGATGAAACCGCTATAAGACAACGGATCAAGGAGGAGTACGATGCAGAGCTCGAGGCTCATAAAAAGCGCATCCGGGCTCCCGTCCAGGCCAAGATCAACGAGGTCATTGAACAGCGGTGGAAGGCAAGGAAGGAGGAGCTGGAGAAAGAGTTCAGTTCCAAACAGAAATCAGACAGTTCGGAGAGCACGGAGCAAATGCTAAAGCGTTTTGAGCAGGAGAAAGAGCAACTCAAAAAGGACACCAGTGCTGCTGTGCGTAAGGAGACCGAGTTCAAAGAAAACATTCTCAAAAAGCAGCTTGCTTCGCTCAGAGAAAAACTGAAGAACCTCGAGGCTGCCAAACGTCCTTCTGAGGAGAATCAAGAGGCAGAGAAAAGAGTCAAGACAGGATAAAGACTTACTTTGTATTATAAATTGGCGATAAATATTGTAACCCTTGGAATTGTAGCGACTCGAAAACAACTGTGCTGCCACCAATCTGGACAATCGACCCGTCAACACAGATTCGACGCAAATATGGATCAGACTCGTGGACACGGAGCTCTATTTTGTTTCCGTTTATATAACTCACCCTGCTGTCTTTCACATGCGCGCCAGAGTTATATGCCTTGGACATGATCTCCATAACCGTCTCGGATGAGGTGTGTTGGAAATAGACCACGTGAAGCAGATCCTGTGCAGGGTCCGAGTCGGGCGATATTTCGAACCCTTTCTCAAGGTGTGAGACTGCAGTCACCAGAAAGTAGCCCAGCTCCACCTCGGATTCGACCTCGTGGTCGTCAACGCTAAACGAGGCATGAAATACAGGGTTTTTCTCCAGAATTTGCCGTGCTGCGATTTTGAAACGCTCGTTGCCCAGCTTGCGGTACTCTGGAAGATCAGAGTCGGCAACTAAACAGGCGTGCAGGCCCCATGAGCCCACAACAAAAAATCTCATGGAGCTGATGGGAGCCGATCCAGTTGGCGAGATCAATGCGGACCCAGCCTCAAACACGGCCTGGTACAGCCTTAATGGCCGCATGCCACCAGCTACAAGTACTTCCAGAGCCTCAATAGGCGACGCAATTCCAACCGACTGACAAAACGCGTTCCCTGTTCCCTGCGGAACTGGCAGGAGAGTGAGGTCGACACCCTCAGAGACGGAGTTGATAAGCTCCGAAATACTTGTGTCCCCAGAAATGATGATGAGCAGCATCCCGGCCGAATCGACAGTTTTGCCAAACTCCCGCACAGAGCTGGAAGACGTGGTAGCAATGTATCGATGTTCCAGCTGCCATGACTCGAAAAGCGGCCTCAGAAGCTGTCTGTAAACATCCTTAGACGCAATTCTGTTTCCAGACTTGACCGAGTCTAAAACAACAATCCGAGACGCCCGCAGATTCTCTGGCAACGGATGCGCAGTTTCATCCTTCTTGCTCCACGAAAACTCGCTCTCCGTCTCGGAAACAAGAACAGAACCTGTGCCAGTGGTAATAAGAGACATAAATATATGCACCGCCTTGGGGATCTGATTTTGTACAGGGTGTGGCTGGTGCATGTCGACCGAGTCGGGCCTTTTGGAGCACGGTTTGCTGGAACAGGTCCTACCAACGTTCGTACCGAGCATTCGATGCTGCTGACTGCACACGAACCTTCGTCGAGCACCCACCACCTCCCCGTCGCGTCGCCAAGCTGCACATGTTGTGGTTACGTAAGCTCGCGAGTGTAGTGTTTTTGTCAAATAAAAATCTTCCAAATAGTAAAAAATAACCGTCGAACAACCATGGAATCTCTTGCTCGCAAATCTCGGGCCGTGTGTCCATTCATGAAGCACCAATCTGCCTCTGCTCTCAGAAAGATGGCTCAGTCATCGTCTCTGGCTTCCAAAGCCGAGGGCTGTCCCGTGATGGGACCTGCTCTCGAGGCCAAACGGTCGTACAGCACCCCCTCGAAGCCGGCCAGTGCCCAAGCCGTTGACTCGATCTCGTCCAAGCCTGTTGTCCCTGAAGCTCCAAACCCCGTTTTCTACTCGGGATCCTCGCAGGAAACTCCTTGCGATTACGATTCGGTGTTTGAAGAACAAGTCAATGACAAACGCCGCGACAAGTCGTACCGGTTTTTCAACAACATCAACAGGCTTGCCAAGGAGTTCCCAAAGGCCCACTTGGCCAAGGAAGACGATAAGGTCACTGTTTGGTGCTCCAATGACTATCTCGGAATGGGAAAGAATGTCGAGGTTCTCGAGACCATGAACAAGACTATGCTGAAGTATGGTACCGGTGCTGGAGGAACCAGAAACATTGCTGGCCATAACAGACACGCCATCGCTTTGGAAGCAGAGCTGGCTGCTCTGCACAAGAAGGAAGGTGCTCTGGTGTTTTCCTCGTGTTTTGTGGCCAATGACGCCGTTCTCTCCCTATTCGGTCAAAAAATGAAGGACCTCGTCATTTTCTCGGACGAACTGAACCATGCCTCGATGATTGTTGGTATCCGTAACTCCAGAGCCAAAAAGCACGTTTTCCAGCACAACAACCTGGAGCAGCTGGAGTCCTTGTTGGCCCAATACCCGAAGTCCACCCCGAAACTGATTGCTTTCGAGAGTGTGTACTCCATGTGTGGATCGGTTGCACCGATCGAAAAAATTTGTGATCTGGCTGAAAAGTACGGTGCTTTGACTTTCTTGGACGAGGTGCACGCCGTCGGTATGTACGGTCCTCATGGAGCAGGTGTGGCTGAACACCTGGACTTCGAAGCTCATCTCAAGTCTGGTATCTCGTCTCCAAACTACACCACGGTTTCTGACAGAATTGACATGATCACAGGTACCCTGGGTAAATCCTTTGGTACTGTTGGTGGCTACATTGCTGCCTCTGGAAAGATGATTGACTGGATCCGCTCTTTTGCCCCAGGATTCATCTTCACCACCACTCTTCCTCCAGCCCTGATGGCCGGAACTACTGCCTCGATCAGAATCGTCAGAAAGAACATTGCTGACCGGATCAACCAGCAGAAAAACGTGGGCTACGTCAAGAAGCAATTTGAAAACCTGGGCATTCCTGTGATTCCTAACCCGTCTCACATTGTTCCGTTGCTTGTTGGAAATGCTGCTCAAGCCAAGCAGGCTTCTGACATTCTGTTGGAGCAGCACAAAATCTACGTGCAGGCTATCAACTTCCCTACCGTTGCCAGAGGAGAGGAGAGATTGAGAATCACACCTTCTCCTCACCATTCCAAGGACATTTCGGACTTGCTAATCCAAGCTGTTGACGATGTTTGGACCAAAATGGAGCTGAAGAGAGTTCCCGAATGGGAACGTGCCGGAGGACTCTGCGGTGTTGGCTGCTCTGTTGAGAAACAGGAGAACCTGTGGACCGACAAGCATCTCAGTTTGACCAACGAGGATCTGAACCCCAACGTGGTCGATCCGGTGATCCAGCACCTGGACACCTCCTCTGGTGTTGCTCTATAAGGGCCAAATTAGTCTTCAACCCTGAATATGTTCTTTGTCTGTGTTAATGTATATAGTCGTAACTTCTGCGACGGATTACAAGCTAATATTTACTCTTCGTAGTCTGGGAGCTCCTCGTACGGAGTATTGAAGACGGCAGGGGGGTATGGAGGGTTGTGCGACGCCTCCATCTCATACCATGTCTTTCTCAGGTACTTCTCCATTTCGAGACACTTTTTAATGAACGCAGGCTGGTCAAACGTCTTTCCTTCCTCGAATTGGTCCATCAACTGCTTTCTGTAGTAGCCGATATGGCTCTCAAGGTTCGCAAGTCTGAAATCGCACCAGTCGCGGTAGAACTCGTTGTATGTAGCTCTTGGAAGCACCGACGGTTTCACACTGGTCAAGAGGTTGTTGTCGAGATGCTCCGGGCCAGCCTGGCAAAATCCACCAACACAAGTAATTCTGTTGGAGTTGGTCACGGGCTTGGTAGCAACGTGTCTCAGCACCATTCCCTGGATCAAAGTGGCCCAGCCAATCTTTGGATCAGGAACACGGAACACCTTGTTGTCTCCGGTGATAATACCAGTTTCTCCACCAATAGCATTATCGCCCATGTCCAACATAATGACCAACGCAAATGCGGACGAGTCGTAGTGCAGTCCCAGCGTGGAGGGGATTTTGTCGCCAGCGTTCTTATTCTGTTCCTCGTAGATTTTCAGCTGCTCCTCTCTGGACAATTCTTTTTGAGTGCCGTCCTCAGGGTCCATGCTGGATAAGGAGACGTTCAGATGGCCGTACTCGGCATTGTAAACGTTCTTGACCTTGGTTTTCGTGAAGCCTTGGAGGATTTCGTGCAATTGGGGAGCGTTGAACAGAGCATCGGTGAATGGGCCCTTGCTGACAGAATGACCACCAATGTGGAAGTCCAATCTCGTAGCATTGGTTGCCAGGTTAGGCAGTCTGGCATAATCGGCCAGAACCTCCGGCTGCAGAGCCTCCCAAAGAATCATGTCCACGGCCTCCTGAGAAACCAGCGGGAACGGATACGAGGCCGCAAACTCAGAGACAGGCTTGGATCTGGTCTTCTTGATGTTCAGGTCGTCCAGAGTGAATTGTTTGGTGGACTTGTAGTATTCGGGCTTGAAGATCAGGTGTTTCTCAGCATCAAACACAAGCTCGGGGTCAAACGTGGATTTGGCCTCAAGCTTCTGGCGAAGATGGGCAATCTCCAGATCCAACGTTTTCTGAGGGATGTCGTAGTCGTGGTTCCCAGACACGAAGTTAACCGCATGGCCTAGACTCTTTTGCGGAGTAGGATAAGCAGACTCAATGTTGACTGTCATAGAAAGATGGTTTCAAGGAAGTAGATTAATTACGAAAAAAATTAGGTTGTTGGTTATCAGTAAATTGTCGGATTTTTATACTGGTATTTTCGAGATAAGAAACTCGCGAATTACCGTTTTGGATAAAAAAATGCTTTAATTATCAATCGGTACATCGTCCATTTGCAATTTTCGTAAGACGATCAAATAACCAGGAGCTTGGAAAAGTTGTGAGGCCAATGGCCTTGCTTCGAAGAGCCATGTTCGTATCCTCAGTCACAAGTATGTGATACCGAAAAACACTGGCCTCCAGTCTACTTAGTCGGTGCTTATCGTTATCGATAGCGGCATCGAGACCTTGTAACGTGCTCTTGTTCATGTCATCATTCAGCTTGACTGCCTTCATGATAATCTCGTCTGTGTTGTTTCGCCAATTCTGGTTTTGCTCGAATTCGAGGGTCTCGCTCAGTGATGACGCATTAGTCCCATCAGCCCTAATCGGAATGATAAGCTTATCGGTGTAAAGTTGGCGGATAATAATTACGGCCCGCGTAGCGGCATCTGTAACCGAGCTATCTGTGGATCTTCTCAACGAGCGCAATTCTTGGAATACAGTCAACGGGATCGCCAGACGCATCAGCTCAGACCTTGCACACTTGTAGATCTTGCCGCAATGCTTCAACCAGGAGTTGGTGTCCAGCGAAATCAAAGTAACACGGCTGTCCATTTTTTCTCCCAGATCTCCTGAAACAACCACCATGTTCCGTGTGTACGGGTCCGCATTCTTGGTCGTACTCTCTTCGCCGGATGATTGTTCGTAGTCCTCCTCCTCTAAGTCCTCTGCTCCCATAAACGTGCTGTAGTCTGATGCAGAACCTGAATTTGAACCCAAATCATGCTTGTTGATGTACTCTGACATAAATCCCTGAGAATTGACGTCCCAGCTGGGAAGCTGCAACACCTTGTTAGAGCTCCACGGAGAGATTGCGTCGGACGTTGGAGTATCGACAGATTCGCGGTCTGACAGACAAATCTTTGCATTTAGATCTTCGACAAGACTCTGGACTCGAGGATCGTGTGAGAAATGGCCAACACTGGCATTACTTCTCTCGTAGAATGCGACATCGATACCACTATTGAACTTGAATATGGAACCTGACCGAACCAATCCAAACTCCGGGAAATGTTGCGCAAGGTAGGTGCTCAAATAGTATATCCTCAAATATCTGTGAATGTCCTGTTTTGAGTCGTATCGAAGGCCGGCAGTAGGCATGTCAAAGATGTCCTCAAAGACTCCGGTTTCTTCGATTGATGGGTAATCGCCTTTCAACGATATTTGATCGAACCATATGGATCCCCAGCATTTCCAAACTTCCCAGAGACGCTCGTTCTCAGAGAAATAGGAAAGTACGTCATCCTTCTCTTTAGGATGGTCACCAACGACCTTTGTCTGGTCCGAAGACTGCACAATGAAGAGTATGTCGTTCAGATAGGGAACCAGCTGCATCCATGGAATGTAGCGGGCAATCATATAAGTCAAAAGAGGCTTGGATGAAGGATGTTTGTCGGAAGCTTTCCCAAGTGCTATGAGGAAATAGAGCCACACGATAACATGAGGAGTTGAAGAAGGCAGTGGACCCATGATGTATTTTTTCAGCATCTTCATGCTGAGCTCTAAAACACCCTTATTGACGAAATCCAGTAGTGAAAACCACGATGATTCGTCATGATCGCTGGCGGTCGAGTTTTGAATCGCCTCCAGATCAAGTGATTGACTCAAATCTTCTCTTTGGTCGGATTTGGATTTGCGCCGCTTGTCTTTCTTGTCCTTCCGATGTTTCAATGCTTCCGGAAGCTCAAAAAGTTTAGCAAATGGATTTCTGCAATCTCCAAATCCAATGAGGTGGTTGATATTGCACAATGCAAAATTGGCTCCTTTTTGAAACCAAAAGTTCAGTTTATCGCTAGAAATGGCGGATCTGAGGTCTCCGCGTAACTGAAAGTAGTCGATACTCGAACCGTCCAAACCGAAATGAGAAGAATAATGAGAGACCAGGTTGGACATCTCGACATTCGTGCTGAAATTAGGCAATAGCAAGATCTTGTGTATTTTAACAAAATCGATCATTGCCATCTCAACCGAGCTGAGAATGCTGCGTTGCGCGCAAACGTTATCCACGATGAGGCGCAGATACTGTAATGTCGGAACAAAAGGGTCACGACATGTCACACTCTTTCCAATATCCACCAGGGCCTCCAAATTGTCGTTTTCAACCGTGCACATGTGGTAGTATATTTTTCCATGTCCGAATTGGGTACGCATGGCCATGTGGTACCAATAAACAGATGACACCTTCCAATCCATGTATCGAGCCGGGTACAATGCAATTGCCATTCTAGATAGGTCTCCGAGTTTCTCTGCCCACCAACCTTCAACGCCCAGTTGAGCGTCTGTTAAGCAGCTGATGATATTGAAAGCGTACGCGATGAAGCAGCCACAAACCTCATGATCCACGAATATGGCGGCCACATTTTTCAAAACTTCCAAGAACGAAACCACGCCGTACACCCACATGCGCCGCAAAATTCGATAGTTGGTCACCAAAGGCTTGCCGGCTCGCGCAGACGTTGGGGACAAAGCGTACAGGAGGAAATCGTAGTAGTGGTCCAACAACTGGACGATGTTTTTATAAACATGCCACAGCTGGGGAGTCACTTCTGTGCTGGCGTCGTTTTCGATCAGTCGCTCATTGACCTCAGCGCATCCCTGTTGCGTTTCGACCTCCAGCTTGAGGATCGATTTGTACGTCTCCTGGAGGTTGGACGCCAAAATGTGTTCCTCCTCGGTGATGACACGCTGCGGCTGTTGCTGCTGGATGGCGACCGGAGGCTGCGAAAGTATGGTTTCGGTGCTGGGGCGGCGATTCTGGGGTGATTTGTCAGGAATCGATTCGGGAGAGTTCGAAGAGACGTGGTTATCCTTTGAAGGCGGGATTTCGTTGAGATCGCTCGAGTTCTCAATGCTGACGTCCGGATCCGCCAACCTCTCATGCAACTTGTTTCTGGGAGAACCAGGGACGTCCATGGCAATTATTGTAGGCGTTGGGGTTTTGGTCCCGATAGGTCTCGCCTGCAGCTTGTTTCCGGTGACCTTGTACGCCCCCCTCTTGATGGAGGTTCCCTGCATGCTGTAGCTTTGGGAGTTGTGTCTTTTCTGCTGTGTTGGCAGCAGCTGGCTGGATGACAGGTGTGCGGGCCGCGTGCGTCCTGTCTGTGGACTTTGCGAATTCGCGTGTCTCGAACTGGCCTGTTCGGGAGCTTCGTTCTGCAAATTCATCTATCCAATGCACAAGTGTTAAACTGACACCTTCCAAATGGAAAACTAATATTATTGGTGTGCCCACTCGTTCTTTCGAAACAAAATGAAAATTAATTACTAAGTCGGGCGGTGCTCTGATTACTCTTTTTGCTCAGTTCAGATATATCTTCTATGTAGTCAGTTTCCGATAACTGCCTCGAAAAGAGAACTCGTTTGCTGGGTCACCAGCTCGCCGGCATCCATGTCGGTGGTGAAGACGGAAATCGTGGCCTCGCACTGCCCGTTTCCGATGATCGTGTACTCGTCGGGAAGCTCGCACTCGCCTGCTGCGCAGTTCTGCACAGCCAGTGTCTTGAGAGTAATTTGCCGCATGTTCTGGATGGAGTCGTCGTACTGAACCTTGTAGGCCAAGCTCTCGGACCCGGTGAAACGCGTGTGTCTGTAGGAGAAGGCTGTGCAGCTCGAATTGAGGTCGGATCCTGCTTTCGGGAAGTTCACGTTCAGCCCGAACGCCTTGGGCAGCAGCCTGGACGAGTCTGAGTTGGCGATCAAGGTGTCGAGAACCTCGATCGAGCTCTTGGAGTAGATGTTGAACGAGTGGTCTGGGTCGGTGTCCAGATTGTCCTTGAAGAACGAGTTGTTGGTATCTGCTCCCGAGAACGCAATGGCCGGGTATCCTCGCTCGGTGGCATAGTAGGCTGCTCCGATGGTACCCGAGACAACAAAGTCCCGTTCTCCCATGTTGTCTCCCTCGTTCGGACCGCCCAGAACAACGTCTATGGTCATGTTGTTGAAGTACGTAGGGATGACGTAATCCAAGCCCATAGCCACGCAGGCCGCTGGCGAGCCGTCGAAATACCACACGTTCATGTCGTCCTCCTCGTGGCCCCACGCAGGAGAGTCGGCTGGCGGGTAGTTAAAGAGCCCGGGAGCCGTCAGCGTCGATGTGGTCGGCAAGATAAATCTGCCTCCGTTTCCCGAGTACTGTCTAGCGGGAGCCACCATCACGACCTCGTGGCCTGCGGCTTTTAGGTCTCTGTAGAACGCTCTGATGTTGGTGGCAGCCCAACCGTCGTCGTTGGTGAGCAGAATGTTTTTGGCTGAAACAGCAGTAAGCGAGAGAGCAAGGGTGTAGAGGTGTGCAAACAGCATAGTGTAAGTTGGGCCTCAGACTGCGAATCCCGGCTACTTTATAGCTGGAATTCACCGGCCGAAAACAACTTCTCAAACTGGCTGCTCTGCAACTAATTAGTCGGAAACTGTAAAAACGTGCCAAGGTCTGTGGTATCTGGACTTTTTTTTTCATGTGCTCCGATCCGCCATACAATATCCCTCCAGGCACGTGTGAAACATTCGACAATATACCCAAAAAAGGAGCAAATTCGAGCGCCCTGAGCAGCGGCAAATAGACGCCCTGGCGAGCGGTGGCCATTGGCCCTCGCGACGTCCTCCAGCCAAAACAGCCTAATTCAATTCCGGCACTGACGGTAGCTTGAACAGCGCTGTGCTCGCCAGCTACTGTAGGGTTGACTCTGCTCTGATCGCAGACCCAGGTGGCACACAGAGATACGTCTCGAAGCGTTAAATTAGGGTGATCATTTTCCTGGTAACAAGGGGCGCCGCACCGCCGTACATGTGCACTAAATGCAGACGGTGCTCGTGCGTGGATACCACCTTTCCCCGACGCTTTATAAGGCTCGGTACCCGCAGTCTGAGGTCCAACTTACACAATGCTGTTTGCACACCTCTACACCCTTGCTCTCTCGCTAACTGCCGTTTCGGCCAAGAACATTCTCCTCACCAACGACGACGGCTGGGCTGCCACCAATATCAGAGCGTTCTACAGAGACCTAAAAGCCGCAGGCCACGAGGTTGTCATGGTGGCTCCAGCTGTCCAGATGTCGGGCAATGGAGGCAAGTTCCAGCTGGCAGAGTCCAACACCCTCGAAACAAACGCTCTTTTCGACTACCCTGTTGCTGGCTCTCCGTCTTGGGGCCACGAGGAGAACGATTTGAACGTGTGGTACTACAACGGTACCCCGGCAGCTTGTGTTGCGGTCGCCCTGGACTACATTTTGCCTACATATTTCAACAATATGTCAGTTGACCTGGTTGTCGGGGGTCCCAACGAGGGTAACAATCTGGGTGAGAGAGACTTTGTTCTCTCCGGAACTGACGGGGCTGCGTTCTACGCTGCCGAGCGAGGATACCCTTCCATTGCTTTCTCGGGAGCAGATTCCAACAACTCGTTCTTCAAGGACAATCTGGACACCGACCCAGACCACTCGTTCAATATCTACTCCAAGAAATCGCTGCAGCTGGTGAACGCACTGTTTGAGAAACAGGGAGCCAACCCTCGCACCTTGCCTCTCTCGACCGGCCTAAACGTCAACTTTGCCAAGGCAGGAACAGATCTCAACTCCTCCTGCATGGACCCGGTGTTCCACCAGTCTCGATTCACCGGCCCGGATTTCGACGTGTACGGAGTGAAATTCAACGAGTCTGCAGATCTGGTGGAATACAACTACATCTACGACAACGTGCTTAATCTGTGTACTGCCGGCGACTGCTCGCTGCCTGCCGAGTTTGACATCATGAAGGAGTGCGGATCCTCGATCACGGTGTTCTCGCTAGATCCGGATGCCAGAAAAAATACTACAGACGCTGTGATGGCCAAGTTTAGCTCGATCCTGTCGTGAGTGGGTGGAGGCTTGTGTAAATCTATATAAAACGTCTAACGCAGATACATGCTATATATGCTACATATGCTCACTGGTTCATTGCCCGAGACAGGTACTCTCCAAAAAGCACGCCGATTCTGTCGACCCCCACATTGCGCATCCGATTCAACCCCACATACGCGCGTCTGAATCTCTGGAGTTGCGCGATCGACACCTCACGAGTGGGCATCTCCACCACACAATCGCCCCCTTCCACCTGCGTCTTGAAAACACCCCCAACGCCATTGATTTCCTGGAACTGCACCACCTCTTGCACCACCTTGGCCGTCACACGGTCTAGCTCCTGGAGAAAATTGATCTCGATTGCAGGCTTGGTGACCGTTGACTGGTTCGGTCTGGGTCCTTTCTTGAGCGCAACGGCGGCCCAAATGTCTTCGAATGGTAGCTCTGGGTCGTCGTATCCAATAGGGATCAACGGCGAATCCCACTTATTCTGTCCGTCGGGCTCCTCGTACCGCAAAACCAGCTCGTTCATCACCTGTTCGCTCCACTTTACCGTCTCAGGTCTTTGTGCGTTCCATTCAATACACTTCTCCAACGGCGTCACCACCTGTATCACACAATGCGGACTGCCCAAGGCCTTACTTTCGCAATGAAGCTGGTATCTGAACCCCTTGATGTATGCCATGGAGTCCAAAATCACAATAGTGGACTTGGAGATATCTCTCTTCACGGCAGATATCTGTGCCGAGCGCGCAGCTTTCTCCTTGGTCGAGTCTGAGTACGCATCGTGCGACACACCAAGACTCTCATCGCTGTGTAGAACTACCCTCAAATTCGCTCCGGGTTCGCCTTTTTGCAACGAGTGTATTTTTTCTTCTAGCTGGGACTTTAACTTGGCGGCCCAGAACGATTTCCCGCTGGACGGGTACCCAGAAAACACAATCAAAGGCATTTTGTGCTCACGTTAAATGTCAAATATTTTTCAGAATTTTTTTATTACTCGAATTATTTTTCAAACGCATAATTCATGGCCATGTCTTCTTTGAGCCAGGCCGTCAAAGAGGTGCAGAATTGCTACCAAAAGCTTTCGGGTCACAAAATCAAGGCCGACTTGGATTTCTCGCCTCGTCTCACATTTCCCCGATACAACGTTCCCCTTGCAGACTTTAAAGGACACCAGGTATCTGCACTGAAAAAAATGAAATATCTGGCTCCCCAGGTGGACCTTGTGGTAGAGCTGAGAGACTCTCGAGCACCGCTCACTACAACCAATTTCCTACTAGACAAAATCTTCCGCGGAAAAAAGAAGGTGGTTCTTTACACCAAAGCAGGACGTTCTCTAGCGACACGCGAGATGCTCGAAAAATGGAACGTTGCAAACGAAACCTTCGAGCTCTACGACAAGTACAACGAAAAGTCCGTTTCTCGCGCAGTGCGCACGATCATGGACCAGTATCACGAAATGTTCCCGCCTCCACCTCTGGGAATGAAAGTGTTGGTTGCAGGAATGCCAAATGTCGGTAAATCAAGTTTGATCAACACTCTAAGGCGCACACTAAAACCAACCATGAGGTCGGGCAAGACAGATGTTGCTCGGGTCGGTCGTGGTGCAGGAACGACCCGTGCTACCTCGGAGTTGATCCGATTGTCAGACGATCCATTGATCTACGTGGTTGACACCCCTGGGGTCCTGATGCCCACAGTGCAAAACTCCACAGCCATGCTGGTGCATTCGCTCCTGCGCACAGTCGATAATCTTGTGGATCCTATAATATCAACCGATTATCTGCTCTACGTCTGGAACATGCTTAGTCCTGACGGCCATTTGTACCGAAAATTCGCTAAACTCCCAACCAATGACGTCCAAAAATTCCTCGCGACAGTGGCCAAGCACAGAAACCTCACCAAGACCAAGATGAACCGTGTTAGGGCACAGCAGCTGGGTAAAGACAAGCCTATTGATTCGCTAGATCTCAAAGCCGCCGCCCTGCTGGTTCAGCAGTCTCTGCACGATGAGTTTCCTGAAAAAGTGCTCTTGGATCTTGACATGATGCGCGACCTCACCAGAGACCAAATGTGCAAGATCATAGACACGGAAAAACAGAGAGTGATTGAGATGGAGATGGAATATTTAGAGTAATTTTTTGACACACCCTTGCACGCGCTCCCATCCCAACGAATAAGAATTTGCCCTTGTAAATAATAACAACAAAATAAAGTGTATAGTCAATAATTTGGTGCTAGAAGTGGATCAAGTTCAAGACCGTTCTTACTGTCAAAATGGAAACGATTCTAGATTTCAACAAAGAATTGGACATTAAGCTTCTTGATTCAGTGGTGGAGGCATTCTATAAGGGGTCCGGAGAAACTCAAAAACAGGCACAAGAAATTCTCACCAAGTTTCAAAATCATCCTGATGCCTGGACACGTGCAGACCAGATTCTTCAGTTTTCGTCTGATCCCCAGGCTAAGTACATCGCGCTGTCGATTTTGGACAACTTAATCAAGACTAAATGGAAGGCTTTGCCAGAGGAACAAAGGTTGGGTATTCGTAATTTTGTTGCCAGTATGGTGATTGTCATGTGTGAGAGCGATGAACAGTTTATTTCGCAAAAGGCGTTGATTCAGAAGAGCGATCTCACTTTGGTCCAAATTATAAAACAGGATTGGCCTGCGAACTGGCCTAATTTTATTCCTGAAATTGTTCAGTCCAGTCGTGCTGGTTTCAACGTGTGCGAGAACAACATGGTGATCCTTAAGCTTCTTTCAGAAGAGATTTTTGATTTCTCTGCAGAACAGATGACCCAAGCTAAGGCCAAGTCTTTAAAGACAAGGATGTGTGATGAGTTTTCTGAAATTTTCAAGTTGTGTTTTGAGGTGTTAGACAAGGCCTCTAAGCCTTCCCTCATAATAGCTACTCTGAACTCTTTGCTTAGATACATTCCATGGATTCCTCTGGGCTTTATTTTTGAGACGGACCTTCTCAACCTGTTGTCTACTAAATTTTTGCCAGTGGAGGAATTTAGAAGTGTCACCTTGAAGTGTTTGACCGAGGTGTCTCAACTTATCGCTCATCAATACGATGAGAATTTTGTTACGATGTTTGGACTCACAATGGAGAACCTGCTCAAGATCATCCCTATCGATATCGATCTGAAAAAAACATACAAATACGCAAATTCTGCTGACCAATCGTTCCTTCAAGATTTGGCTATGTATCTGGTTACATTCTTGTCCAATCATTTAGAGCCACTTGAGCAGAATACCTCGTTAAGGGAGCTTCTTCTAGCTGCACACCAATACCTTGTCAGTTTGTCCAGAATAGAAGAGAGAGAATTATTTAAGATTTGTCTTGATTATTGGTCCAAGCTTGTCAGTGGTCTTTACCAAGAGATGCAAACGCTACCATTGCAAGATGCGTCACCTCTGATGCAATTGCAGTACAATTCTAGAGGCGGCGCTCCAAACCCTGAAATCTTGAGAAATTACAATCTAAGAAAGAATATCTACAGCGAAATTCTCTCCAAACTAAGAGTGGTTATGATTGAGAACATGGTCAGACCGGAAGAAGTCTTAGTTGTTGAGAATGATGAAGGAGAAATCGTTCGTGAATTCGTTAAAGAGAGTGACACAATCCAACTTTATAAGTCGATGAGAGAGGTTCTAGTCTATTTGACTCACTTGGATATTAATGATACCGAGGCAATCATGTCTGCCAAACTAGCTAGTCAAATTGATGGATCTGAATGGTCTTGGCATAATATCAACACGCTTTGTTGGGCAATTGGTTCCATTTCAGGTTCGATGGATGAAGAGCGAGAAAAGAGATTTTTAGTCACAGTGATCAAGGATTTACTTTCTTTAACAGAAATGAAGAGAGGCAAGGACAACAAGGCAGTTGTGGCATCGAACATCATGTATATTGTTGGTCAGTACCCAAGATTTTTGAAAGCACATTGGAAATTCCTGAAAACTGTGGTCAACAAACTTTTTGAGTTCATGCATGAAACACATGAAGGTGTTCAGGATATGGCATGTGACACATTCATCAAGATCACACAGAAATGTAAAAGGCATTTTGTTGTTCAACAACAGGGAGAAACGGGTCCGTTCATTGACGAAATTATCAGCAACATCCAAGAGACTACGTCAGATCTTCAGCCTCAACAAGTTCATACATTCTATGAAGCTTGTGGTACAATAATATCCGCTCAGAGTTCTCCTCAAACCAGAAATAAACTGGTGGACGACTTAATGAACCTTCCAAATGTTGCGTGGAGAACTGTCGTTCAACAAGCTGGAGATGACCCGCAACTTCTATCCAACTCAGACATAGTGAAGATCATTGCAAACATCATCAAGACCAATGTTGCTGTTTGTACTCCTTTGGGACCAGGGTTCTACTCTCAGCTTGGTTTAATTTATCTTGATATGCTCTCATTGTACAAGGCAGTTAGTGGACTCATTTCGAATGCAGTTGCCACAGATGGTTTGATCGCCACTAAGACACCAAAGGTTAGAGGCTGGAGAACCATCAAAAAGGAGATTTTGATTTTGATCGAGACCTATATCTCCAAAGCGGACAATCAACATGAAATTGTGCGGGACTTGGTTCCTAATTTACTCTCTTCTGTTCTTGAAGATTACAACTCAAATGTTCCTGATGCCAGAGATGCTGAGGTTCTAAATTGTCTTTCGACTGTGGTTGAAAAGGTTGGTGAGCTTATTCCCGATGAAATCGTGCTCATTCTTGCAAATGTTTTCGAAGTTACTTTGAACATGATCAACAAAGATTTCACAGAGTACCCAGAACACAGAGTGGAGTTTTACAAATTGTTGCGTGAAATTGATCTGAAGGGATTCAATGCCCTTGTTCAATTCCCACCTGAATCTTTCCAGTCCTTTATTGATGCAATTTTATGGGCATTTAAGCACAACAACAGGGACGTTGAAAACACCGGTCTTACTCTTTGTGTTGAACTCTTGAAGAACATTGAAGATTTGGGATCCAACCCATTCACTATTGGATTTTACAAGAATTTCTACTTCCCTATTCTCAGCGATATTTTCTACGTTCTTACAGATTCGGACCATAAGGCTGGATTTAGACTGCAATCACAGCTGTTGGCTAAATTGATGGAATTGGTTTTGGAAAACAAAATCACGGAACCAATTTATCACAAAGACGCTGCTCCCGAAGGTACTCCTAATTCCTTGTACCTCAAGGAGTATATTGCTAACATGTTGATGAGTGTGTTTTCTCAACTGACTCAAGAACAAGTTAACAACTTCCTTCAAGCTCTCTTCACATCCTACAATCAGCAGAACAAGTTCAGAGGAACGTTGAGAGACTTCCTTGTTCAAATTAAAGAATTTGGCGGTGATCCAACCGACTACCTGTTTGCTGACGACAGAGAGCAAGAGTTGTTGGAGAAGAATAAACAAGAAAAGGAGAAGGCTCGTTTGGTTGGAGGTTTGTTGAAGCCATCCGAGATGGACGAGTAACTATGATCTGAAAGGTTCACACATCATATTAGGCATAGAGTAATAAGAATATCTATTACAATCACATATTGTAGGTTTTTTTGAAGCTCTGATTATGTAATTATTGGTTCTGGGAATTTTTACTATCTCTTAATGAAAGATGGTCTTCAGCTGGCCAGGCAGTTGATCGATATTCTTGGTAGTCATCCTGCCAAAAAACGGCTTCAAGTTTCTCAGAGCTATCATGGAGCTGAGAATTTTTCTGATGGTCCAATTGTGAGTTTTCTTGACGAAAATACAGGGGTAATGGAGGTCCTTGTGTTCAAGAAAGCGCTGATGGGTATCTTCAAAGATTGCAAGGATGTATTAGATGATGCAGCAAATATTGGTGACGACATGACTCTTTACTTTGCGTCGATGAGCGTGCTAATTGTCACCCCCGAAGACCATCGTGCCATCCTTGTTAACGAGAGATCTTTTTTGCATCTAGTGGATCGAGATCCCTTGCTGGCAAACTATCACTACAATTGTCTTTGTTCTTTGCTCACTTGTGAAATGGCTAAAACCAATAAATCTTCGAGTCTCTGGTTCTACTTCAAAAAGGTCACGATACCAAAGACACAGCACCTTGATCAAAATATTTTGAATGAGATAGCAGATGTCATTTTTATGTCCGTTGCGAGACATCCACGAAATTATTATGCATGTTCGTTTCTACAATACCTGATCAGCCTTTCAAAACATCATGGATTGGTTGATTTAATTTATGAACGGGTCTGGGAGTATTGTCGAGTCAACGTCAACGATTACTCATTGTGGAACATATTACTTCACACCCTGACTACGGATGAAAACTACCACATAGAGGAGTTCGTGCGATTGGGTGGAAAAGTGCTCGGTGGACAACAACCGTTTGCCAAGCTGGATAAACAGCAGAAATTCCACGAAATACAAAGTTGGGGAGACAAAATCCAATGTGGTAGCTATCCATATCTTTTTTTTATTTTTCATCTAGGTACAAATCTCGGGATGGACATGGGTTTAAAATTCGAGCGGGAATTTGATAAATTTGAACAAACCAACGGTTTTCGAATCGACACAGAAAGCTCGCAACTCCTAGCTAACGGGAAACCGCTCGCTCTTGAAAATGATGCTCTTCTCAAACGCAACTTCGAGGGAATGCTTATTAGAAAGCAATTATACATTAAAAGATCACGTTGGTTTCATCGAACAGCACCGCAGTGAGTCTAAGACTTCTTATAAGCTGGAATCTCGAATTCAGTATTGAAGTCTTGGCCCGGAAGAAATGGTGCAATTTCGAAAATGTGCTTGGAGAGTTCATCTGGGTGGTGAGTTTTGGTGTCTTTATTTAATATCTTGTCCTTGTAAATGACATATTCCAGTTGATCGTTTCCGTGCTGAGCGAGATCCTTAACATCCATTTGCTTGAAAAGTTTTGGGTGGAAGTCTACACCTTCCTCTTCCCGTTTCTTCTGCTGCACACGCTGCTCCTCTTCGATCTTGAACTTCTCGTTGGTTGCGGTTGTGTGATCTCTCTGGGCCAGAGCATCGGTCACGTGTTTCCAGAGCTTGCGACTTTCAAAACTTCCCTGCTCAGATATATCTCTCACTTTAGGCTTGAGAGGGTTGCAGTTATGACAGTCGAAGAACAGGGTCTTCTTACCCGTTTTCATATCCTTAATGTACATTTCATCTGTCCATTTTCCGCTGAGTTCGTACAAAACCTTACCTGTAGTTGTGTCCTTGATGACTCCTTCAATAACGTTGTAGGTACCTGAGATGAATCCCTTGGTCTTGAACTCGATATCTGCCACCAAATTGTTGTTAGGGCATCGCAGGATCAGGTGGTCACCCAACTCGAATTTCAGACTTCCGAATAAAATTCCTCTAGCATACATGTTAGGCTGAGACATGGTGTAATACTCGCACTCTCCCGTTTGTGGGTCAACTATATCCAAAAACGATAATTTGGTCACTCCCTCCATGATTGCTGCTGTGGAATTACCCAAGAACTTGGACTTCGGAACCACCATACCATCAACTCGGATATTTTCGTCTGGTATAATATAGAAGTAGGAGGATTTGGGAGGATGATGAGATGTTTGTTCCGCAACGTAGTACGCTTGTGAGCCATTCGGAAGGTCCCAATAGCACGTGAAATACTCTCCTAAAATAGGATTCAATGGTTTTTTAACGGCCTTCGGAGCAATGTGCCAGCACGACATATACCACTTAACAACCGTAACAAAACGCTCAACGGGGTCCGTGAGGGAATGGGCGGCCAAAATGATGTCTGGCTGCTGTAATTGGTTGGTGATACGCTCCAACATACTCTTCCTCTCCAAGATGAAAGTAGGCAGAGTTATTCTAGAAAGGTCTGATCCCGGCCTCAATTGAGAAATGATCCCCATGAGGATGGACTGTCCTTGGTCATCGACCTCATCAATGTCTTCAATGTTGTCAGAACTTTGCTTTTCCGGATGTTTATCCTTATCCGAGCCGGATTTGCCTGAATGTTAGGTCTCTTGGTCATTTCTCAAAAATCAATCTACTTACCAAGAAGCTTGGAGGTGAATGACGGCATCTTCAAGTGATCGGCCGCAATTGAATTAAAGGGTCTAAAGATAAAATAAAACCTTAGGTCTTTGCAATTTGAGCAACGCCTACCCTTTTGGTGACACGTCACAGAGATGACAGACACAATTTCTGCGACGCAGTTTTATGATATTCATTTTTATGTAACCTGATTCTAGGCGGCGGCAGGTTCCTCCAGGGGCTTTGCTGAGCTTCCCGCGCTGCTGGTACTGCTTATGGTGGCTTCAAGCTTAGCGTCCTCGCCTCCTTTCAGTTTTTTGGCGCTGGCCCCTGCTTTCTCTCCCTTGCGTTTCTTGCTCTCCTTTTTAGGCCGCTCTTCATCCTCTGTATACACGTCGTTCGGCAGATCGTACAACTTAACATGCTTGATACTCAACGAGTGAACATCCTTGTCAAAGCTGACCCAATTTCTGCAAATAGAGTCGAAATCCGAGCATGGTACCTGGATGTCCATTTTTTTATCTCTTCCCTTCAGGTCCAGTTGCAGACCAATGTACATCTTCAGTAGATGCACCATATGTTTTCCATCTTTCTTCACCTCTTCTTCCATCTTCACCATGTCTGTGTCGTCGTCGATATCTATCTGTTTCAAATGATCTGCAGCAAACTTCTCTCCCTCTAATGAACCATACAATTCGCGGATCTTGAAAACCTGCTCCTCAGTGTCGCAAATGTATGAGGTTGTAAAAGGCTTGACATATGGATGAGCAAGCACAATTCCGTTAATAATTTCAAGTTTTTGAACGAGAAGTCTCAGCTTGGACTCCACCATACCACTCCATTTCAAATGGGCTTCATAAGAGTCTCTGGTGGCAGTTATAATTGTAAGGTAAAACTTGTATGCAAAAAAGAAATCGTGTTTCTCAAAAAGATCAATCCATTCCCTCTTACCGAACTGTATGTCGTTCATGATTTCCAGTCCTCGTTGCATTTCTTTAAGGATGATTTTCTGTGTGGAGGCGGTGATGTTGTGAGTAGCACACATCGAAGGATAGGCAGGTGTGATAACAGGCATTCTGTGAAGTCTATCTTGGCCGTAAAGCTTGGGGTTCCAAATTCTAACCGGTAGAGGACCGTCTTCGATTGGTTTCAGTAGCACAGGTTGAGGCCACTTCCATTGCAGGTAAATCTGGAAGAACTTGGACACGATGACTGCTCCAACAGCATTCGGATAAAGCTGGCATATACGGGCAACCAGCATAGCCCAAGCCACACCTCCGGGGAATCCGAACATGTTGGCATAGATAGCTCTTCTCTGTGCCCATAACTTGATGGTACGAAGGGCATGGCGGAAAACCATTTTTTGGGGGACAAGTTGCAGAATCTGGTCGGTGACTCTGGTACCATTCAAGGCTCTAAGATCCCGATCATCGATATTCCTCAGCAGATTGTTATCCTCCAACGTGAGATCCAACGAGATCTGCGGAATATCTAATCTACCACAAATAAGATCGATGTCTACCCCGTCGAACACAGTTTTGATAATTGGGACAAACGCATCAGGAACGGGCTGTATTTTGTTTAACTCGGGCCTTTTCCTGAGAAGCTCCTCAAAAACGGTAAAAAAGTCCTCTCTAGTAACATGTTTAGGAACAACAACAAGTGTATCAATATCGGAACCAGGACCATACACTCCTAATCTATAAGAACCAAAAGTGAAGATCTTTCCTCCGGCATCCCGAGCCATTCCCTCGCTCATGTTTTTGCGTCGAGAAACTATATACACAAACTCTTCTGTCAACTTTTGTAGAGTGGCCAAAACCTCTCTCCGTTTTTGGGTCTCGGTCTCACTCTCAAAGGATTTTTGGTTTCTCAATTCCTGAATCATAGAGTCATTGAGTTCATTCTCCTTGCTTGTAGGACCAGCAGTGGAGATGGGCGCCGTCACACCGTATTGTTTGGTCGTAGTGCTCATTATTATTATTCGTCCAGTGTTGCCTCGCGAACAAAAAAAAATAAACCAAATTAAATTATATGATTAAATTCCTATTTTTTTACAGTGCACATTTTTGGTTTACCTGAGGAGCAGAGCCACTAGAGAGAATTATTGGAGGCTCATTTTTTAACTCCTCGGTCTCCAAAACTTCGACAAGCCCTTCACTCGTTCCCACTAATATTGTGCTGCTGGTTGCCTCCAAACATGTGATGGTGCCGTGTCCCAAGTAGGCCTGATAGACTATCTCTGGTTGCGCTCCTCGCCGAATCACATAAATATTTCCCAGAACATCACCAACCACGATTTTCTCGTTGTAGAATGTAAAATCACTAACCATTGCGTTGCTTAAAATCCAATCTGTTTTGGTTTTGTGTCCATTTTGGTCAACGGTGATCAAATAGAGCCCCGAAAAGGCGTCACCGGCTATCAAATGTCCATTTTCCTGCTTTTTCCAGCCAGAAAAATACAATATAGGATGTTCATCATCACTAGTCTCAGCTTGAAGACGGAATCCTTTGTCTGCATAAATGCTCATCCAGACCAGAGTATGAGAACCAATCAGTAGTAGACTATAATCTTCAACCTGGATCACACTATCGAACAGTTTGTTTGTGACACTCTGACCTTGAACGGACCACTTCTGGTCCGCAAATTTCATGACCATC
This sequence comes from Ogataea thermomethanolica, assembly GCA_030674565.1. Taxonomy (NCBI): domain Eukaryota; kingdom Fungi; phylum Ascomycota; class Pichiomycetes; order Pichiales; family Pichiaceae; genus Ogataea; species Ogataea thermomethanolica. Next base: position 256,085 of record JAKTYW010000005.1, read on the forward strand.
AAGCCAGATTGCTGTTCCTCATCATTGACCAGAATCAAAAAGCATTCATGAAGCGAACGCTGAAAGGCGTATTTTTGCTCCTTGGAAAGTTTGGCTTGATCATCAAAGGAACAGCTCATGGTTGCAAGCGGGAGCACTTTGCGCACATTTATTCCCGAGTCAAACCAGTGTTCTGCAATCTTATCTGAACCCTGATAGACTTCTAAACGATCAGTTCCTTTGACCTCTCCCAGCTCGAGATTAGTTTCACGTTCCTCAACCACTATTATCACGATCTCATCAGTCTCTATAATTTCCTTCACGAGTCCAGTGACATGTTTCCATTCTCCAATCATGACTCTTGAGGCAACATAGTTTCCTTGGGCATGTCTATTCTTGGTAATGCACGATACGGGCATGCATTCTGGATCCTCGATCTCACGGATTACGTTTGCTTGCTCGTCAAACTCAAGCATCAGTCCAAAATTATTAAATCCCATCATGCCTGTCTCTTTTGGCACAATTCCGTGCAAAACCTCTAGCTTCTGTTTCCTTTCCACGCTCCATTTAGCAATGTCCATCTCTATCAGTGGAATGACTCCTGCTTGTAGTCTTTGTGCGATAGACATCTGCAAACGCTCTTTTACAATTTCCAGTGTCTCCGACCTCACTTCGACTTGTATTTCATAAATATCACCCTGATCTGACGCAACCCAAATACGACTCCCGACCATTTCGTATGCAACAAAGCGCATCAGTAATCCATCAGCAGCTGAAAACAGATTTTTGGTAGCAACCTGTTTCTTAGCTTCTGCAACAGAACTTGTGATATTCCGCACCAGAGGAGAGGGATATATATATTGTACATCATCACACAAGACTAGCAATGCCCCCATGGGTAATGGGATTGCCAGGCTCGGGGATGAGCGCATCAGAGGAAATCTTTTAATCACATTAATTCTATCATGGATGCCATAGTACGAAACAGAATTATTCAAGCCCACATTTCTCATGATAACAGCAAAGACGGTTCCCTCAGTGTCTGGCGTTATCATGTTCAGCTTCAAAAAAGTCGCACTGTGAAGTTTACCACTTCCAAGGTACACCACCTGTGGAGGTTCGAAAACTCTGTTGATTTGGAGTTTGGCGGCATCAGGTCGTTTTTTGACTTGAGAAGGAGCATCGTTAGCCAGGGCCTGCTGACAAAGCTGCTCTTTTGAAGGGTGTAGCTCTAATATTGACAAATATGAGTCGCTGGAATAGATCATGATGTATCGCGAGAAAGAATCCACTTCAATGAAGGGACAAACCTCCACAGTCGTTGATTGTGAATCAAAGATAAAACGCTGTATCAAAACAAAGCGTTTGTTCCAACCAAAGATCAATAGCTTATTCGATTGAGTTAACAGGATCAACCAGTCCTGATCCAAGCCTGGAGGTTTAATTCGGTTTAGAGCCACAAATCTATCATTCCATCTCAATTTTTCAATTACGACATAGTTTTCGTCAAGAATGTCAATGCAATATGGTCGTAATACAACTAGCACGTCATTGCGAGCAAAGTTTACTCGACAGCAATCCACAATTGTTTTATCATTGGCCTTGACCGCCTGAAAAGACATAAATAATTATTTGATTTTTTTAATTATCCAAAATTGTGATTTTTAAAAGGTGAATACAGAGCTATACAAGTCCACTGCACCAGGCTGCACGTTCACGAGGGATTCTGGATCCACCATCTGAACATCCGGGAATGAGCATTGATTAATCACCGTGTATGGAAGAGGCAGGAAAGGGGTTTCGGGGGACTTGGGAGTCTCCACCTGAGGAAAGGTGAATTTTTCAATGATCTCAAGGGAGGAACTAGGAACTGGAGATGTGGAATGTGAAAAGCTGAAGTTAGAGTCCTTAGAAGCGATGGGGTTCAACTTTAGCGTTGGGGGTTGTTTCAGGGAGGTATCAGCAGGTTGTATTGCTGAAGGTGGTGACATGCTAGATTGTGTTGCAAGAGTTGGAGCAGGGGTTGACTGGGAGTTGATGATTAAAGGTTTCTGCTGCACAGTTGCATTGGCTCTCAAAGATTGATCAACAGGCTTTTCCAACTGCTCTGTTTTGAGTGGTTTTTGATTAGACCGGGATTCGTCCTTCGGATTGAGCATAATATTCATCTTCGGTTTGCTGTTCATACTCTCTCCAACTTTGTCAGTGGTTGCAGAAGTCAAACCTGTGACTGTGTTCGCAGGCTTTGGTTTATTATCTGAACTCACAACGGTGCTTGGAGTTTTCTCTTGTGCCACAACTTCCTCTGGCTCACTTTCTGAATCGAGCTCAATAATTTCGGGCTCTTCAGAAATGGGTTTAGTATCCTTTGCAGGTTTAGTAGGAGCAACAGGAGCTGTGCTCTTTACAGGATTCAACGTATTAGCAGCTTTTGCAGGGATACCACTGAATACTGGCTTGGTGTTTGGTTGCGTCTTTTGTTTGGTAACCTCCCCTATTAGATCGAGATCATCTGGGTTCTCCAAAATTCTGAGAACCTTGTTAGCTGTCCGGCTCATAACGTTTCGCTTTTCAGTCTTTTCCTCCTCTGGCTCAGCACTGTTTTGGTGAGGCAAGGGCGAGCTGGAGTACTGAACCACTCGTTTCTTCAGCACAGAAGGAAAAGGTTGGGGACGGCGAGTAATTGAGTTCACTCTTGGAGTGTAGGTTGGAACCTCAATTTTGGATGACGACTTGGACGATGCTGGTCTCAAAACAGCAGAGTCGTTCAGAAAACTGTTATCAGAAATCTTCATTGTAGAACCTAAAATTTGAGACTCATTCTGAGATTGACGGAAAGAATCAAGTTGAGAGTGGTTCTGTTGATGTACCTTGTTTATCAAAGAAAGCACACCTTCAACCTCAATATCACTCAAAGGAGCGTCTCCTTTGTTTTTGAAGAACTCGGAAAGAGTTCTATTAGGGTTTGATTCGCTCAAGATTGATATGTTTGAAACGTTGGTCATACCTGAGACATCTGCCCTAGAAACGTCCGCATTGGGTTCAGGAGACCGTGAAAAGATTCTTCGTAATCTTCCGATCACGCCAGGCGAGCTCGTCGACTTTGGCTCTAATTTATCGTACGGTTTGCGCTTTCTCGTGTCTCTCCGAATCATTAAATCTGAGACAAAATAAAAAAATGTGAGAAATAATTAATTGTTAGTTATTTTGTGTGAATTAAAATGTCCATCGTTGGAGCTCTTGCTTGCCAGAAAGATTCTTATTTGAGGTCTCTGGCTACAAAAGTTATTTCCTGCAATACCAATGGAGACAAATATGAGATAGAGTTTGAAGACACAGTGCTGTTTCCAGAAGGTGGTGGTCAACCTAGTGATACAGGTAAAATTACTGCAGGCGAGGATGTTATCCAAGTGGAAGCAGTTGTCCGTGCTGGTCTGAAAGCTATGCATATTGTCGATAAACCTCTTGAGTCCGGGACAAACGTTGATCTGTCGCTGGATTGGGACAGACGATTTGATCACATGCAGCAACACACCGGCCAGCACCTGCTTTCGGCCGTTCTAGACAAACGAGACCTGCCTACCTTGAGTTGGAATATGGGCGAAATGATAAACTACATTGAGCTTCCGCGCAAGCTATCTGATGTTGAGAAAAATGAGGTGGCCCAGGAGGTCAACATGCACATAACCAAGAACCTGCCCATCTCAATCGAGGTTCCGTCTGGAAGTGAGGTTGATGAAGTGAAAGGTGTGATGCGTGTTGTTCATATTGGCGACATGGATGCCAATCCGTGCTGCGGTACCCATTTGAAGAACTCAGGTCAACTCAAAGGGATTGTGTTGCTCAACCAGATCTCGGGTAAGGGAAGCAACTCGCGTTTGAATTTCATCGCTGGCGATCGAGTTCTGAAATTCGCCGAGTCTGCCCACGGAATTTTGAGGTCCTTGAGCTCTGTCACTTCCGTGCAAAGTGAGCAGCTGGTTGACAAGGTGAACAGTTTGGTTGTGTCGACCAAAAAGCTGCAGAGCAGAGAGTCCTCTCTGCTCAAGGAATTGGCGGTGTTGACGGCCACCGATTTGAGCCGTCACATGGAAGCAGGTAAAACAGTGTTCTTTCATCGCTCGGACGTTGGTTTGGAGTTTTTGAACCATATGTTCAAGGAGTTGAAGGACCAACCTGGAACTCTGGTGTTGATGTCTGGAGAAGGAAAGGAAGGTGGTGCTGTTATTGTTTCGGGAGAGGAGACACAAGCTGTCAGCAACGAACTCAAGAAGATCATCAGTGGTCTCAAGGGTGGTGGAAAAGGCAAGTTCCAAGGAAAAGTCACTAGTTACGGAAAGGGCGAGCTAGAGATGGCCAAGGCCAGATGGGCGTAATTAGACATTATTATTTAAATATTAAAGGTATTCTTCAGATTCAGCACTTTTTTAAACTGGAGTTGATCAACTCCAGCAGATTTCTAAAATTGAAGTTGGTGCGAGCCTGATTACGCGCAACCTGGTCTTGAATATGTATCCGTTTAAGCGTTGATATGATAGCGTCGAAGGTCGGAGAGTCGTTAATTGGCGTGCCATAATTGATCCTGATAGTCTGGTTGGTCTCTTGAATGGTTAAAAGCGTGTTTTCAACGGAAGAAAACTCAACCTCGTCTGTTTGCGGTGTGAAGTCAGAATCTGAGACACCAGATAAGTTTAGAAGTTGCGGGTCGATTTGTTTCAAAGCGGTCTGAAGCGACTCGTAGTCCTCAAAGCAATGGCAACATACAACCTCTGCACACCGGTTTTGAGGAAGAAGATAACTTAAGTCGTACAGAGGGCGTTCACAAACAACACAGTATCGCAAATTGGAGTCTGCTGCTTTGACGTATATTTCTGTTTCACTGTTGAGAGTAGAGCCTGAATTGATACTTTTTCTGCGAGGGAGCAACGGTAACAGCACATCCGGTGGTGTCGTATCAGGACCAATGGCGCGTTTCAAATCCAGAACTGAAGTTTTTTTGCGAAACCCCTTTGGGTACTGAATGTAATCCTCCACCAGTAGCAATTCTCCATGAGGGCCTATTTCGGCCATGTTTGGGTGTGCAAGAGGGAAGGATGTCAGCTGACTGTTATCAAGCAGATCCAGACGCGAAGGACGGATTTTGAGCAAGTGCGAAGCGTTTTCCAGCATTCATGGAGATTATCTACTTGTCAAAAATAAACTAAAATAAACTAAAACTGAACCGTTTTATATAACCTTCCTAATCGGGAGAAACTATAAATATTGCAAGTGAATAAACTTACATGTCAATAAAAATAACGTAGTGAGAAAACAAATATATTGATCCAATTTAGACCCACTCTGAAAAGAATTCCTTGATTTTCTGTTTTCTCGTAAGAGGATTCTTTGCTCTTTCCGCAAGAAGTTGTCTGTGCTCCTCCTCCAGATCGTACCGCCGTCCTGTTTCAAACTCCATATCCTCGTATTTGACCCATTTTGTTTTTCTCCAGAACTTGTAGCCGAAGAAGAAAATAGCAGACATTGGGAACATGATATATGAATCAATGAACCACGAGTGATCAAATGGCTTGAAATACATCCATCCTTGGATCAGAGCAAGGAAAATATTCATGAAAATGCTCAGGTAAGGAATGTAAGGATACCATAGACATTTGTATGGCAAGTCAGACACTGAACGTCCCGAACGAACCCAACCAGTGCGGAATCTTATTTGAGTATAGGAAATGGATGCCCAAACAAAAAAGACTGAGACTCCTGAAACACTGACAAAGTAGCTGTAAGCCGTTTTGGTGCCGCTTCCAATGGAAAGAAGACCCAAAAAGCCCAAAAGATTGAAACTGATGGCAGCAACGTAAGGGACACCCTGTCTGTTGACTTTCTTAAAGAATTTAGCATATGGAATCATTTCCTCGTTGGCCATGTTGACAATGGTTCTGGTGCCAATGTAGATTGCAGAGTTTATAGCACTGAGAGAAATCACAATCACGAAAGCGTTAACCAGTTGGTATGAAGAGTGCCAGCCGGCATTGTAAAGAGCAACATAAATAGGAGAGCGAAGAGAGCTCACAGACTCAGAAAATTGGGGCGAGTTGTAAGGCACGGCAACACCGTAACTTATAGAGAGACCCAAGAAGATGAACAGGATTCGGAAAATTGTTTGTCTGACAGCAATAGGAATAGCACGAATAGGGTTTTTGGCCTCTGCCGCATTTAATGCCATTAATTCGACACCGACATAAGCTGTCGAACAAGTAACACAAGCATTTGCCAAAGATCTGAGAGCTGATTGACCAGCCCACGGAGTCTCAAAGTGTTTGAAACCAAAAGCAGGGGTTCCTTTCACACCTCCACACATGTAGACAATGGTAAAAACATAGAAAGCAAACAGACCGGTCACTTTGATGATTGCCAGCCAGTACTCAGCTTCTCCATAACCAGCAACACCCAGAAACTGAACAGCCATGAAAAAGACCCAAAATATAAGAAAATACCCCCAAGTTGGAACCTTGTCTGACCAAAAGTTCAAAGTAGAAGACAAAGCAATATACTCAGACATCAACACACACACCCAAACCACCAGATAGTTGTAGGACGCCATAGCAGAGAAGGCTTCATCCACGAATCTGGTCATGTGGTTAGTGAATCCGTTTGTAGCAGGGAACAGAGAGCTCACCTCTCCAATGGACTGCATCAGACTGAACGCAACAATTCCCACAACACTGTAATCAACAACCAATGCCGCAGGTCCATCTTTATTCAGATAAACACCCAGACCAACAATAGATCCAGGCCCAATGATTCCACCCAACGCCATGAGGGTAACATGTCTGGTTTTGAGACCTCTCTTGAGGCCAGAATTAGGGTCGAATCTGGAATCCTGGTAGCTGGGACCTGATTCGTTGTCAAGTTGCACAGAGGCAACCGAAACTGTATTTTTGAGTTCTTTTTCCATGTCCAGCACAAAAACAACTTTGATCCTGGTTGACTTCACAAGTCCGGTGTTAAGTACTTCGTATGGCAGTATAATATTTGTTATCAGTGCGCTCTCATAATATTCCGAATATGAGAGAAATGGCTATCACACTGCATTAGTGAAATTGCTATCTGAGTATCTGATCCACAAAGAGTAGGGCGATGCACTGGAATACTACTTCCGTCCCTATTGAGATGTGTGAATTACGATCGCCTAGGCCATCTCCCAAAAAAACAATAGATACATATGCACGTCAGCAAAAATGCCACGACTTTCTTGGCAGTTAGAAACTTTCTGTCCCCTTTTTTATTTTTGGAGAATATTGTTGTTTTATCTCAGGTGTTAAGTGTTGGTGCATTTAACGGCTAAATCTCTTTGGGAAGTACGGAAAAACATTCCAATCAAGAACACAGCTCTAGATTATTGCGATGAAAGAGCACCTCCTTCCCTATGTTTGTATCTGGGCACCCGAGATGGCAAAGTAGACACATTGAGCAGACTCATTTGCTGAGTGTAGTTTATTAAATGCAATGTAGCTGAAACGTAATCAAGATATCAAGGCATGCACGTACCGTGTCTTCTGGAGTGTGAAAGGGCATTGCCATCATTTTTGCGCGGGTTTCTTTTACCCTTATATGGCAAAGTAAGTGAACATTGGGTGCATTGGGCAAATGTGCACACGACATATGGACAATTAGGGGCGGCGGAGCTTTTTAAAAACTGGGACTCCGACTGATTCGGTGGCTTAAAATCTGGCTTGTAAATCACGTGGACCAGTTTATATTTTTTTTCACGCACCAGCTTTGGTAGCCATTGATCGTTAAAGTAGAACATGGGGTCGTTTTGTTCCAGTTTGTTGTTTGTAAGACGACTAAACACTTCTGCCTCTTCTTTCATAAGAGCTTCAACCTGATTGCGTTCTAAATGATGCACCGGTTGGTCAAGAACTGCGGGCTCAACAGGCGAAGTCTCCATTGGACGAGGAAACATGTTTAAGTTAGGCCGAGGTGCTGAGAACACTGGAGATACAGGAGATGGAACTTGAACACAATGATTTTCTGGAACAGCGCAACTAGGAACATCGTGATAATCAGTTCTGTGTGCCGAAAACGACCCCGTATTGGTATGTGAGGGAGCAGGGTTTAGGAAACGCGTCTTGACATAGTCACCTGTTCTGGAGGATACACAAGCTGTCTTCTGACGCTTAGCAGAATGGACATCTTCAAAAATGTTCTGGAAAAAATGGCTGATCTTGCGAGCCAGCTCCTCTGCTTCGCCCGGCTGGGAGCTACTCTCCGCGTAGACTTGATTTCCCCTGCATTCGCTTGAAAAGTGAACATCGCTCATTGTTGCGCCATGGAAGCAGTTGATAATAAACACATTCGTGCTTTTTTCGTTGCCATTGGATTCCCGTTCAGCTGGTGTTTCAATTCGCTGAGATTCTTTCATAACAATAAATGGGTTATTATTATAAATTTTGATCCCTAAATTGTTTCCCCCAAAAAATAAAAAACTACTTTCATGTGGCTGGGCTGGTGTTAAGATTAGCAAGTTAGCTTTTTTTTCCTTTTTAGTTAAATTACCTTAGCCATGTTGGATGAGAAGAACTTGGCTTTTGAGTCTGGTTCAAGACCAACAAGAAGACCAGTACAGCTTTGGAATTCAATTCTGATCCTGTCGCTTGTTCTGGTCTACGGTTCTTCGCTTTTGCTGGGCCAGATAAACCAGCTTTATCATAACCACGAAGAATTCAACGCCCGTCGTCCTCGAGAGGTTTCGAGGGTTGTTCCAGAAGGAAAACTTCCTCTCTCGCTGGCGGCACTGCGTAACGGGACGTTCACACCCGACAAAAAGAGCATCCAGTGGCTGAGAACCGACTCGTCCGCTTATCAAGACGCCGGAGAGTACATCGTCATTGAAGATGCCGACTACGTTTTGAAGTCCTTTACAGGCGCCGAGGACCGTATTCTGTTTTCTGGTTCAGTGGTGGACTACAAGGATTTAAGTTACAAAGTTGAAGATATAGTTTTCAGCGACAACCTCAAGCACGCATTGATTATTTGTGACAAAGTTCACAATTGGAGACATTCTTTTTTTGCCAACTATTTTGTTCTGGATGTTGAGCAAAAAACTGTCAGTCCTCTGCACGAAAGCGAGAAGCTTGTTTCTCTGGCGAAATGGTCACCAGACTCCTCTAGCGTTGCATTTATCGTTGAAAACAACGTTTATGTGAAGAATCTCACAAGCAGCGAGGTCAAACAGGTGACCACGGAGGGCGGAACAGAAATATTCTACGGTAAGCCTGACTGGGTTTACGAGGAAGAGGTTTTCGAAAGTGATACGGCAATGTGGTGGTCTCCAAATTCCGAGTTTTTGACTATTCTGCGTTTCAATGACACTTTGGTGCCCAAGTTTCCGATTCCGTACTTTGTTCAGCACGAAAACGACGTTTATCCTGAGCTCCGTGAGCTCAAGTATCCAAAACCAGGGTATCCAAACCCTCAGGTTGACTTTGTTGTCTATGACGTGGAGTCCCAGTCTTTGACTGCTCTTGAGACTTCAGACCAGTTCTATAACGACAAGCACATTCCAAATGACGAGAGACTGATCACAGAAGTCAAATGGGTTGGAGACTCGAAATTCCTTTTGAAAATAACCAATAGAGAGTCCGACATTCTCAAAATATTCATCGTGGACGCTACGTCTATGAAGTCGCAGTTGAGACGCTCGGACTTCGGAAACAATGGAAAATCCTGGTTTGAGATCAGCCATAATCTCCTTTACATTCCTAAATCAGACACTAGACCGAACGACGGCTATATTGACATTATTGATGTGGATGGCTACGATCACCTGGCTTATTTCTCGCCTTCCGATTCTGACGAGCCGCAGATCCTGACTTCAGGAGAGTGGGAGGTGGTGGATGGAGCAGCAGCCTTTGATCTTGTTTTGAACAAGCTCTATTTCATTTCTACCGAAAAGTCGTCTATCGAAAGACATTTATACTCGATCAACTTGGACGGGTCCAACAAAACTTCTATCACCGATGTGGACAGCGAGGGATGGTACTCAGCATCTTTTTCTGCCGGCTCTCGCTATTTATTACTCAACTACGACGGCCCTCAGACGCCTCACCAGGAATTACTTGACCTGCACTCAAACACAAAGGAAACGCTCACCTCTAACGACAACTTGTCAAAGACTTTATCTAAGTATGCTCTTCCAGAGCACAAATTTGGCCAGCTGGACGTTGGACTTGATAGCCCGCTAAATTACCACGAGACACTGCCTTTGAACTTCGACCCATCCAAGAAGTATCCACTTCTGTTCTTCGTGTATGGAGGCCCGGGATCGCAATTGGTGCAGAATCTTTTCTCAGTTTCCTTCTCTTCCGTGGTGGCGGCAGAGCTGGATGCAGTTGTTGTCACTGTGGATGGTAGAGGTACCGGCTACAAAGGGAAAGCATTCAGAAACATTGTCCGTGACAACCTGGGACATTACGAGGTCATCGACCAGATCGCAGCAGCCAAACAATGGGTTTCTCAACCATACATCGATAGTGAAAGGACCGCGATTTGGGGCTGGTCGTATGGTGGCTACATGACTCTGAAAACGCTGGAGGCCGACCAGGGAGAGACGTTCAAGTATGGTATGGCTGTGGCTCCTGTGACAAACTGGCTTCTATATGACTCCATCTACACAGAGAGATACATGCATACGCCGCAACAGAACCCAGGCTACCAGAATTCTTCCGTGAATAATATTTCCAACTTCTCTGGCGTCAACCGGTTCCTTCTGATGCACGGAACTGGTGACGATAATGTGCATTTCCAGAACTCGCTGAAGTTGCTTGACCAGCTGGATCTACACGGCCTCGAGAATTACGACGTTCACGTTTTCCCCGACAGTGACCACTCCATCAGGTACCATAACGCTAACAGAATCGTTTACGATAAACTTTTGTGCTGGCTGAAACATAATTGGTCATGATGGATGCATTAATTGATAGAGTGTACTATAGGATACTTTTATCTATTGGTATTGGAAGTTATATCCGTCCAAACCGTATGCTAGTTCTCTTTCTAAATCGATGTTATCGTCATACATCATCTCCTGAGGTTTGGGAGGTAGATCGTAATCGGTCATCTGACCTTCAAATGGAGTTTGCAGTTGGGGCTGCAATTGCTGCTGGCCGTCAACATCGAACGCCGCTTGTCCCTCAACCGGAGCCACGGCTTGCATATCAAACTGCTCACTAACTATGGTTTGTTCCTCAATAGGTCTTCTGACGTAATCTCTAAACGAGCGGGTCTCCTCGATGATCATTTGCTTCATCTCGTTTATGTCATCCATCTCCTCGAAGGAGAAGTCAAATTTGGTTGCGCATTCTGGTTCATCATTAGGATCGTGCCACACCTCCAAATATGGATGCTTGAGGGCGTCTTCAACGGCTATTCTGTCCTGGGGATTAAGAGTGAGCATGCGGTTCAAAAGATCGATGGCCAGCGGGTTAGCGTGGGGGAAAATATTCTCGAGCGGAACTTTAGGCATATACGGCAATGAGCGCACATATGCCTGTGCTCTGGAGGACTTGATGCTCTGCATCGTATGCTCGTCTGGAGTTCCTAGGACTTTCAAAATCTCGTTGAGCTGGTCAACGTAATCTTTCCCCTTGAATATGGTCGACCCCCCAAGGAGCTCGGCCAAGATGCAACCAACAGACCACATGTCTATAGCTTTCGTATAACCCTGGAAACTCAAGATGATTTCCGGAGCTCGATACCATCTTGTAGCCACGTACTCTGTCAGGAATCCTTGGTTCTTTTCTGGGTCGTTCGAGTATCCACGTGCAAGCCCAAAGTCACAAATTTTGAGCTCACAGTCGGCATTCACAAGCAAATTTCCTGGCTTCAGGTCTCTGTGTAGGACATCTGCTGAATGAATATATTTGAGTCCGCATAATATTTGGTAAATGAAAGACTGATAGTGCGAGTCCGTCAAAGGTTGATTGGAGCGTATGATCTGGTGCATGTCGCACTCCATGAGTTCCTCATAGAGATATATTTCATTGAAATTACCGTTGGGATCAGGAACGATGTCAAGGTCATACAGGCAAGTGATATTCTTGTGACCTCGGAAATGGCGCAACAGCTTTATTTCTCGAAGCGCTCTTTTGCATAGTATCTTCTTGCTGAATATGTTTGTCACCTTCTTGATAGCAACATGCCCCCCTTCATCACCCGCTTCGATATATTTGGCTGAACAGACTATTCCATATGCCCCTTGTCCAAGTCCCTTGATGAGCTGGAATCGGCGATCCACTACGAAGTTCTGTTGGAACACCCTGAAAACGTGGTATTGGTCCGTTATGTTGGATGCTGGCGACATAATTGTTGGTTCCAAACAAAAGTATATATACAATTTAAGTGCGAGTGTGTGATACTAAAAATATCTCCTGGATTCAGGATGTTAGTGACACGCGTTTTGTGTTGACATGAGTTTAGAAAAGTTGAAGAAATTTAACCTCTACGAAAGACGATATCAAGGGGACAGTATTAGATTGCGCTGTACCTGAAGCTAACGGTTCGAACCAGCTAATTTGGATATCTCTGTGAGGAGGCAATATTTGCGTTTTTTCCCGCGAATTTAATCACTTTTTCTTCGAAAGTTGGCCGTTCATTTAGCCATTACTCATGCCTGTCACAGCAATGTCGCCGCCTGCACAGGCACCTTCCGCGTCTACTCCATCATCCAGTACTTCGGCCATGCAAATAGCAAATGGCAATTTGGCCGCAAAAACAAAAAATGGGTCATCTAGAAGAATTGAAATTGACAATCTCGTGGTGGAGTTCCAGAAGAAACTCGGCAAAAATTGGGACACCTACCAGGTTTCTGTGTCATTGTTTCTCGTGGGAAAGCTGTCCAGGTCCGAATTGATGCAGGAGCTGGACAAGATCCTGGACAAATCCACGGTCAGACTTCATAACCAGTTATTGCTCACAAATCTGGCCAATTCTCTCAGAGATGAGCCGCTTGACGGCAAACTGACGTCTGGATTCGGAAACCAGCAGCTATCCAAGAAGAGGAAGGCCGGCACCCGATCGTCGCAGTATGAGCTTCTCAAAAAAGACATCTTATCGCTCTCAATCAGAGAAAGACGAAGACTGAAGGGAATCAAACGCGAGTCTGGAAAACGTGGCATGGTTAATTCAACAATTGCCCTAACAAGACAGGCTATCGTGCCCAAAGTTCCGATCGTCACTAATACCGAGTCTGCGGTGGCAGGAAACACCAGCCAGTGGGCCCAGGACGTTCTTGACGGGATCCAAACTCCACTGTGCTCGGAGATATACGAGCTTCCGGATAAAACTCATCTCAAGTCTCGCATGCTGGGCATTGCGAGAGAGCACGGCCTTATAGGCCCCATCAACGACAACGTTCCAGATGTGCTCTCTATAGGACTCGAGTACCATCTGAAACTAATCATCGAACGGGCAATGGATATGGTGTGCTTGCGTCAAGGTGCAAACAGAGCCACAGGATCTGGGAACTCGGAGAAACCAGCTACCCACACGCTTACCATCGAGGACCTGTACGATACGCTGGAGACTTCTCCGCATCTTGTGGAGCCCAACGGGCCTCTGATTGCACTATCCAACAACCAGCTCAGAAACGAAGATGACCCTGTATTATTGCAACAGCAGCAGCAGTATCTCCAGTCCGGGACAGCCCAGAAGCTGTCTAAAATATTCTACACACTTAAACCGAAAAATAATGAGTCTGCTCAGGTTCCCGGCTCGTCGTCTTCTACAATTACCGCGCCTGCCTCCGTTTCAGCTATTTCTCCCCTACGCCAGGGCGAGCAGTCCAGCAACGGAGCAGAAAAGCAAAGACCACAGGGATTTACAGAGCCAACGAACGGGAAACCCAGCTTTACAAATACCACGCCTGCGGCCCAGCAGCCTAATCTTAAACTCAGCGACCCTACAATTGGCCACCCCGATGAGCTCAACTGGCTCATCAACGATCTTCTGTGCAACAACTAAATAAGTGTATACTACTAAAATAATCTGCCATTTATGCTTCAAGTGTCACTAACACCCCTAAACTTTTTCGACTCTCTACATTTTGCCACTCACGTAAACACACTTGTTTTCTTCATGGCGCCAACAAAAGACCAAGAAACAAGAAGAGCGTCCATTGAGCCTTCTAAGGAGCCTTCCAAGGATGAATCCAAGACGAAGGTTGAGGACAAAAAGGTGGAGGAGGAGCTGAGCGAGGAGGATCTGCAATTGAAGTCTGAGTTGGAGATGCTTGTTGAACGACTGCTTGAACAGGATGCCGGGCTTTACAAGCCAGCACTCGAGAATCTGAAGCGGTTCATCAGAGAGTCTACTTCTTCGATGACTGCTGTGCCTAAGCCTCTCAAATTTCTCAGACCTCATTATCCATCTCTGACCGAGACTCACAGTAAATGGACTGATTCCAAGCTCAAGTCGCAGCTTGCTGACATTTTGTCGGTTTTAGGAATGACTTACAGTGACAAGGATGGCGAGGAGTACAAAAGAGAGTGTTTGAAATACAGACTGATGAGCAGCATCGACTCCTCGTTGACAGAATGGGGTCACGAATATTTGAGACATCTTTCTCTGGAAATCGGAGAAGAGTATCAAGAAAACCTAGAACTCTCTTCCAGCAAGGAAGAGACCAACACTGACCAATTGATCAAGTTGAGTTTAGAGATCGTTCCATATTTTCTCAAACACAATGCTGAGGCAGAGGCTGTTGATCTTCTGCTGGAGATCGAGGAAATTGAAAAGCTGCCACAGTTCGTGGACAAAAACACCTACAACAGAGTCTGTTTGTACATGGTTTCATGTGTGCCTTTGCTTGCTCCCCCTGACGATCTTGCCTTCCTGAATACTGCATTCAGTATCTATCTGGCAAACGATAAGTTACCGCAAGCATTGATACTGGCCATCAGATTGGGCGATGAATCCCTGATCGAGTCTGTTTTCGAAGCAACAAGTGACGAACTTGTGCAAAAACAGTTGGCGTTCATGTTGGCCAGACAGAATTCATGTTTCAAAGTTGATAACGAAGCTGTGCAGGAGTGCATCTCGAACGTCAAATTAAGCGAGTATTACAAATACCTAGTGAGCGAGCTCAATCTTTTGAAACCAAAAATGCCTGATGACATTTACAAAACCCATCTTGAGAACTCACTATTCGGTCACTCTTCCAGATTAGAAAGTGCAAAACAGAACCTGGCAGCAGCATTTGTTAACGCCTTTGCAAATGCTGGTTATGGTTCGGAGAAACTAATCAGTGATGAAAAATGGATTTATAGAACCAAAGGGGAAGGAATGCTTCTGACCACCGCTTCGTTGGGTCTCATCAATCTCTGGGACGCTAACGAAGGTTTGCAAACATTGGACAAATATTTATATTCAGAACAAAGTGAAGTGAGAGCTGGTGCTCTCTTAGGTATGGGAATTTCCACCACCAGTGTGCATGATGAAGTGGATCCTACTCTTCTATTGTTGCAAGACTACATCAGCAGCGATTCCAGCATAGACTCCAAAATGATAATTTCCGCTATTATGGGAATTGGAATTGCTTTTGCTGGAAGCGAGAACGAGGAAGTGATGAATTTGCTTCTTCCTCTCGTTTCAGAACCATCGGTGTCCATTGAAATTCAAGCACTATCTGCGTTAGCTTTGGGTCACGTTTTTGTTGGTACTTGTAATGGTGACATTACGTCTACCATCTTGCAAACTCTTTTGGAAAAAGAACCAACGGAACTGACTTCCAAATGGATCAGATTCATGTCTCTTGGTCTTGGATTACTTTACATGGGAAAATACGATCAAGTTGACGATGTTCTAGAAACAATTGATGCAATTGACCATCCAATATCCAAAACTTTGAAAGTTTTGGTGAACATCTGTTCTTACGCCGGAACAGGAAACGTTTTGCAAATTCAGTCTTTGTTACAAATGTGCACTGTCAAACCTAAAGAGGACAAAGAGGACGAAGATGAGACACAAGAAACTGATGTTAAGAAAGAAGAGGATACTGAGGACAGCGATAAAAAAGGAGACGATGAAAAAGCATCTGCAGAGGTGGCCGAAGATGAATCCTATCAAGGTTATGCCGTTCTTGGTCTTGCATTAATATCTATGGGAGAGGAGATTGGTCAGGAAATGGCCTTGCGTCACTTTGAACATTTGATGCATTACGGAACACCTTTGATCAAAAGAGCGGTTCCTCTAGCTATGGGTGTTGTCTCCTCGTCCAATGCGCAAATGAAGGTTTTCGATACCCTATCGAGATATTCGCACGACCAGGATTTGGATGTGGCATATAATGCTATTTTTTCT
This sequence comes from Ogataea thermomethanolica, assembly GCA_030674565.1. Taxonomy (NCBI): domain Eukaryota; kingdom Fungi; phylum Ascomycota; class Pichiomycetes; order Pichiales; family Pichiaceae; genus Ogataea; species Ogataea thermomethanolica. The sequence goes on from JAKTYW010000005.1 coordinate 272,420, forward strand.
ATGGGATTGGTTGGTGCTGGAACCAACAATGCCAGATTGGCCCAACTTCTCAGACAATTGGCATCATACTATGTCAATGATCAAAATGCCCTGTTCATGACCAGAATATCGCAAGGATTGGTTCATTTGGGTAAAGGAACTCTGACGTTGTCTCCTTTCAGCACTGACAGACAAGTTCTCTCCAAAGTTTCCCTTGCTTCGCTTCTGACTGTGTCTGTCTCGTTGCTGGACCCTACCTCTTTTGTTTTGGATCAAAACTCAAGCTTGTTGTATTACTTGACTCCAGCTATCAAGCCACGCATGCTGGTCACCGTTGATGAGGACTTGAAACCGTTGAAAGTGAACGTCAGAGTTGGACAAGCTGTTGATGTGGTGGGACAAGCTGGTAAACCTAAGACCATCACGGGTTGGGTCACGCATTCCACACCTGTTCTTCTCGGATTTGGCGAGAGAGCAGAGCTGGAAACTGATGAATATCTGCCGTTGACAAACTATCTGGAAGGAGTTGTGATATTGAAGAAGAACCCAGACTACATGGAGGTTGATAATTAAACAGGAATAATGGCTATAGTAAAAAAAAGTTTAAAAAAACTATAAATGTAGGTTAAGTAAATGATGCTGATTAAGGCGACAATCAGTATCCTTTAAATTACAGGAGAATTGAATTGAATGGCGAAAAAGTAAAACACAAACGGTCGTGAAGTCGTAGCACATCAGTGGTTGTAAAATTGCGAAAAGATCACTTAAAATAAAGGTGATAACTTGATATCTTTTCTTTCTGTTTGAACATATCGCTTGATACCGCTTGGATACTTTTTCGAAAGTCTATGATGTATTTTTGGTGGTTTTTTTGATGATTTTTCAACGTTTTTTTGGGTTTTTTTCAATTTTTTAGTTCATTAATATTCAACCCTCTGCTGTGATTGAGGCTGTGAAGGTTGGCCATTGTATCTGTTATGGCTGCGCTCGTTTCCGTTCGGCAGCTGTTCAAGTTTGAAAGGTCTTGGGATGTTGTCTGGCTGACCAACAACATAAAGAGATTTGTCGATTTCAGCAGGAATAGGCTTAATTTCCGTTCCCAGTTCCTGCTCGATTTTGTAGAGGTTGAATCTATCATTCCAGTTGATGAGGTTGATGGCGATACCAAAGTGGCCAAATCTTCCGGATCTACCGATTCTGTGGAGGTACGTTTCGGCTGTTTTTGGGAAATCAAAGTTGACCACCACATTGACAGCCTGGATATCTATACCTCTGGTGAGAAGATCCGAGCACACAAGGTTTCTGACCTTTCCTTGTCTGAACTCGTGGAAAACCTTGTTTCTGGCAGCCTGTGGCATTCTTGCATGGGAATAATAACATGAGTAATCCAGCTCTGTGATTTTCTTGGACAGAAGCTCGACTCTATTGGTGGAATTGCAGAAAATGATAGATTGATTGATTTGCAATTTGGAGAAGAGAGTGTTGAGACAGTGCAACTTTTGTTTCTCTTCAACAAATGCATAGTATTGGGTGATACCCTTGAGGGTCAACTCGTCCATCAAGTTGATCTCGTAAGGTTTGTGTAGATGCTGGTCCATGAAGGACTTGACGGCCAGGGGGAAGGTGGCACTGAAAAGAAGAGACTGGTATCCGTTTCCCTTTCCGGAGGTCGATTGAGGGAAGAACTTGAGGATCTGCTCGATGATGTTTTTGAACTCGCGAGAAAGCATCTTGTCTGCCTCGTCCATGACAAACATGCGACATTCGTCGAATTCGGCCAGTTTTCTGGATGCCAGGTCCAGCACTCTACCAGGGGTACCCACCAGAACGTGGACCGGGTCGTGCAGTCTCATGATATCGTCTCTCAACGACGTTCCTCCAGTGGTGACCATAACCTGGATTCCCAGATGGGCACCCAGAGTCTTCACCACCTGGGACGTCTGCAGGGCCAGCTCTCTTGTGGGGACCAAGATCAGGGCCTGGATCTTGTTGACCTTGGGTTTGAGTTTCTCCAGTGTTGGTATCACAAATGCCGCGGTCTTTCCGGTTCCATTCTTGGCTCTCGCAAGAATGTCCCTGCCCATTAATGCCACAGGGATGGCTTCTTCTTGGATGGGCGAAGGTTTTTCGAAGCCTGCCTCGAAAATGCCCATTAATAGCTCTCTTTTTAGGTGAAAGGACTCGAACGTGTTGCCCTTAGTGGACAGCACGTCGTCTGTCTGAGGTCTCCCGTCTTTTTTCGGGAGATTGAGGTTTGCTTTCCAGTCTTCGGACATGTAGCTAATTTTGGTGGTGGGAAAATCTTTATGTGCTTGGCCGGGTAAGTGGGGCACGATCCAGGAGGCAACAGTTCTGCCGTTCGAGGTGACCAGCAACGCGGTGGTCCAGTCAGCCAGCATCACTGAGCGGCCGCTGCCCTGATCGTCCACCCGCTGCAAAAATGCGCATCTCGATTTACTCTTGTTTATCGATTGTCTGCTAAAAGGTGTAGATAGCGTTCTGCCTTATTTTTTACACCCTCCACCAAAGCAACTATATTCATAATGCATCTCTTTTATCTAGGCGTTGTTAGACCGGCCAAAAATGGCGGTAAGACGCTGGAGCTGGCAGAGGCTAAAGACCTCAGCTCGTTCTCGTTCTTCCAGAGGTCTTCCGTCGGTCAATTCATGACCTTTTTCGCCGAAACTATCGCGGAAAGAACAACAGCTGGCCAAAGACAATCGGTCGAAGAGGGCAATTATGTGGGACACGTTTACACCCGCGCAGAGGGAATCTCGGGCGTCATAATATCAGACAAGGATTACCCAATCAGACCAGCATATACCCTGTTGAACAAGATTCTTGACGAGTATATCTCGATTCACCCCCCTGCCAGATGGGCCAGCGTGACGGAGAAGACTCCGGAACTCGCTTTCGACAACCTGGAGCCATACCTGGCCAAGTACCAGAATCCAACCGAGGCGGATGCCATTATGAAGGTGCAACAGGAGCTGGACGAAACCAAGATTGTTCTACAGAAGAGTATCGAATCGGTGCTACAAAGAGGAGAGCAGCTGGACTCGTTGGTCGATAAATCTGAGGCGCTGACTGCCAGCTCGCGCACGTTCTACAAGCAGGCTAAGAAGACCAACAGCTGCTGTGTTATTATGTGATGATCCCGTGTCTTTGCCTTGCGGTGGTTGGAGACAGGGTTCATAACCCGTACTAGTAATGGAAGCCAGAAAAAAATATCTTAATAATCAAAATCCACTCTATGTTCTCGCGTATAGCATTTAACACCTCGCGGCGTTTGGTCAGAAACTCTTCTACGGCCTTCCACAGACCCCAGATCCGTGTTTCTCCTCTCGGATTGGTTTCCGCAGCCACTTTGGCCGGTTTTTTCACCTACTCTTTTGCCTCTCCGATCTTTTTGGATTCGCCTATAGACGAGGACAAGCTTGCTAAGCAGGCCGAAAAACCGGTCGAGACCGTCGAGCACGATGATGAGAAGGGTGCGTACGATCCCGAAACGGGCGAAATCAACTGGGACTGTCCATGTCTTGGTGGAATGGCCCATGGACCCTGTGGAGAGGAGTTCAAAGCCGCATTTTCCTGCTTCGTCTACTCCAAGGAGGAGCCAAAGGGAATCGACTGTGTTGAGAAGTTCAAGGGTATGCAAGAGTGTTTCAAGAAGTATCCAGAGGTTTACGCCGAGGAACTTAGGGACGACGACGAGTACGGTCAAGTTCCGGAAACAGAGGCTTCAGTCACCGTTGTGGAGACAATCGAGACTGTGACAGAGGCAGCCGGAGAAGAGATCTCTCAAGCTGTGGAGTCCGTTGAAGAGAAAATTAATGAGAAGCTGATCGATGCTGCTGAGAGCGCAACTGAAGTTCCTGCCAAGGAGATTGAAGAAGTCGTCGAATCCATCGAGGGCGACTCTAAATAGAATGTAAATATTAATGTACATAGTTTTCCAGCTCGTTGAATGCAATTGGTTCAAACTCTGGCCCCACCTTGGCCCATACCACGTCGTCGTCAAGGTATATCAATATTCCGTTCTTCATGTTTTTAGTCACGCGGTACATGGCTCTTCCTGACACCAGGCCGATTTCCGGAAGCAGGAACAGGTCGTGTTCCTGGCAGTATTCTTCCAGCAGCTCCTTGGCTGTGACTGTAATTTTTTTCTTCGTTTTCAAAGACAGATTCTCAACAGCGTCTATCAGGTTCGGGATTGAGCTTACGTGGTTCGGGGACAACGATGACGTAGGAGGAGGGGCAAGTGAAAATTGCTGCAAGCCTGTGCGATATTCAAAATTCAAATGGTCCAGAACCAGTGCGACATATTTCTGAAGCCGTGGAAAATGGTAGCACGAAAATAAGTGGGTAAACAGCTCGTCGAGAAACTGTAAGACGCAATCGTATTGTTGTTTGGGCGATTTCAAAGCAAACAAGTTATCTGTCCATTGGAAAATGACCTCATTTTCGAGCAAGTAATCAATCTTGTCAGGCCGAACTCCGTTATCAATGAGTAATTGGAAGAAACTCAAAATAGCTGGATTTGTCAGTCGGCTCTGCCTCAAATCAACTATTCCGCGTTTTATTATTGCTCGCTCCATCTTCCTGTATGCACTGTCATTGCCGTAAAGGTCAAGCCAAAGAGACAGGTGAATTTTCTCCTTGGGCGGTATCGTCTCGTGTCTGTCCCAGCCAACCACAATCCAGTCGGCGTACTTCTGGAAAATCTCCTTGGTAAGCATATCAACGTACCTTTCATCCAAAAATACTAGCCAATCAGAAAGCCAGACCTCGGGCCCAGACTCCCCAACCTTCCATTCTCTGATCTCCGCTTGGAACTTCGGAATCAGCACGGTGTCGTAAATGCGGTCAAAAACACCGGCCGAAACAAGATCTTGAAACTCTTCTATCACTGCTATGCCCAAGTTTGGCTGCCATACAGACCAGGTGCTCTTGAAAAACAGCGTCGCTTTCTTCTCCCAAAGCAGACCCACCAATGTCTGAAAACTGCTGGAATCGTACTCAGGCTCCATCCTCATAAACTCGGCCTTCCAGTTTAGAATCTTATCGCCAATATCCGAAGAAATATCACTGGGGTCCCAGTTGTCCAGAACTGAGCGGATTTGTGGCTCCAGCTGGGCCATCACCAAGCCAGCTGCCAACTCTTTATCAGCCAAATCTTCGACATTCTGCCTTTTTCCAGCCATCACACTCTCAAGAACAAGTCGCCGATCATGCGCACTTTTCTTAATTCCTTCCTGTTGTATTAATTCGTTTCTGACCTTCTCCATCTCCGAATTCACCTCTCGTAAACGAATCAATATCTCGTTCATGGATATTCGCAGCTCTGAGCTGTCTGTTGATTCGTCATTCACCAGTTTAATTTTCTCGGGGATCTTAATTCCCAGCCTCTCAAGCTCCTCTATAATCTCAAATAACGATGGCAATGACGACTCAAACTCAACTTCGGCAGTCACATGATCGTTGTCGGAGGAGTCCTCCTCTTCCTCTTCTTTCTCGTCCACACCTCCAACTCCCAGTCCCCGAGGTCTCAGTTTTGTTTCAATAGGTGTCACTATTCCCTGTTCTTCCTTTCCAAGTCCCTTTCCCTCGACGTATCCCATTTGTCTCAACAGCATGGCTCCGATACCATACTGTTGATCCATCTCCGTGCGCGGTCCATCTTCTCTGGGCTTCTGCGAAGCTCCAAGTATAGGTCGTTCATCCTCACTAAGCTCGTCTTTCTCATCATCGGACAGCTTTCGTAGCCGAAACTGCGAAGGATTGAACATCAGAGGAACACTCTTGAATAAATATGATTATAAAAAATTAAACATTTATCTCTATTGTTTATAATATCTGTCATTGAATGAAATTGAAATTCGGCTTGCGTCTGTACTCAACGCGTTCCTCGACAGTTCGTTGGTTTTATTCAACGGATGTTCCTGTCTCGAAACCTAAGGGATTCGACTATAAGCAAACTGAACGACCGCAAAAATTCATTCCTTTTGCCAGGACGGACTCGGATAACATAGAGAATGCGTTCCGGAGCTGGAAGAACAAGAGATCCAAGCCGTGCGAAATTCCTGTGAATGAGGACAAACTGTTTGATTGTGACCTGGAAAAAATGGTAATGAGACCGGCGTACTGGGAGGGCCCCGTTTACGAGATCCGTCGTGGTCTTTGGTTTCTCGATGGTCTTCCGCTCCCGGCGGCTGTATCCGATCAATTGGAACAGAAGTACTCGGAAATTGATTCAGAAAACAGTTTTGGAAATGAGAACGAGCCGGTCACTGCAGAGATCGTCTCTGAGGTGAACCTGTATGAGAAAAATGGAAGCAAGTGGCCATTCGAAAAGGTGTCCAATTTTGAAAGGAAGGACAAGCTGGCAGTGTTCAAGGACAACAAAACCGCGTTCCTGATCGAAAAGGACTCCAAGGTTGGCCAAATCCAAATCAAAAACTTCTACAAGCTCCCCACTCAGCAGGTTCTTGGTGCCTCCACGGTAACACGTGGTTACCAGAAAGTGGAGCAAGACGTCCACAATGAGGTTTCGGAAGAGCCAAAGGAAGAAATTACGGACATTTTCGCGTCATGGATGAAGAGCTGGACTTCGCAAGTCAGCAACGAGAGGTTCCAAAAAGACATGGAGGCAGATTACACAAATCCTAACTTCATTGCCAATTCTGGTGATAGAGAAGTGGACCATCTAATTCTGTGTATCCATGGCATTGGGCAATCCTTGAGCTCCAAGTACTCGTCCATCAACTTTGCCCATGACTGCAATCAAATGCGACAACGGTTCAAGCAGATCTTCGCAAAGAACCCAAATTATGCAAAGTTGGCGTATTCTGAGGAGTTCCTCAACGACGAAGCAAACAAGAGCAAGATCAGCAATTGCAAGGTTCAGGTGCTACCAATTGTCTGGAGATTTGATGTGGACTTTGCTCTCGACAAAGCGCTCGAGGAATATGAAAAAGATGGATATCCGAGACTACCCACCCTGAACCAGATCAACATCGATGCCATCACTCCCTTGAGACACCTGGCTGCTGATGTTGTTATGGACATTCTTCTGTTCTACGAGCCGCATTTCAAACAGCAGATTCTTAGCACCGTGGTCAAGCATGCTAATAATATTTACGACAAATACAAGGAGAGACACCCTGAATTTAACGGCAAGGTGTCGCTTTTGGGGCATTCGCTGGGATCTGCTATATGTCTGGACATCCTGTGTTCGCAGCCAGACTCGCTGGACCAAGTCGATCCCGCCAAACATCTCAAGTTCCCCGTTGAGAACTTTTTCGGTCTGGGATCTCCAAATGGTGTTTTCAAGCTGATTCAGCGGCAGAACATCAGACCGCGCAAATTAAGCTCGGGAGAAAATGCAGCTTCTCCCCTCGTCGGCAACTACTACAATATATTTTACCCCACAGATCCGGTGGCATACAGAGTCGAGCCAGTCGTGCATTCTTTGCTTGCAGAAATACAACCACAAACCATTTCTTTTGAAAATGAGAATTTCAACTCCCAAATTCAGTCCCTTGCCGAGTTGCCAAATAACCTGATTAACAACCGTTACCTACGCGGCGCATTTAAGTTTGCAGGACTGGATAATTATGCACAGCTGAGTGGACAAAAACGCACACAGAAACAATCTAAAATTGGGGTTAACTCGGGAGAAATACCAGATAGGGTAAGACAGCTCCTACTTGGACTGAATCGTACCGGCAGAGTGGACTATTCTCTGCCACAAGGCTATTTTGATATTGATCTGATCAACGCTATTGGCTCGCATATTCAGTACTTCGACGACCCAGACGTGGTGGGATTTCTTCTGAGACAGCTGTGGGCTGCTGACAAGCGAACTTGAACCTAAGCACGCTGGCCAGGATCCAGAAGCACCTGCGGTCTAGAGCCAGCACTCTCCGAGTTTGGTGTGTACACTACCTAAAAATAAAAGTGGAAAATTTTTAAGAAAAAGTTGTATCACTACCAAATATGCTTTCTTTTGGCGAAGAAGGTACAGTTGGAAGTTCTGGCGATTCAAATGATGACAATGAGATGCTGTGCACCAATCGGATGTACTCAAAATTATGACGAGACCATACCCTCATAACTGAAAGCAGACTCAGTTTCGGCTGTTTCTGTGCTGAATTGCCGGGCTTGCTACTGATGTAGACGCTCTTCGTATATGTATCTGTCTTTTGTACCTTATCTTGGATTTTTCGGGAAACTCGTGTGTCCATCGAACGCAAGTTTAGTGCTCAAATGACACTCGAATTCAAGACTTCTTCCAGTGCAGGGTTTAAGAAACTGCTGTGTTGGTCGTGACAGCTGCTGCAGATAAGGCAAAAGAAGCTGATTCTTGCGGGATGGTGCAGTTGTCTGAGCTAATTTTACGCAAGACAGCATGCATGTCAGCCTACAAGTCTTCTAGCCGGATTTACAATTGGCATAGACCTGCGTTTCTATGCTGCTGTGCGACCTTCCATGCTTTGCTTTTCTTTCCATAGCAAGTTTCGGTACATTGCGCGGTCTAAAACAAAATCATGCATCCTTGTTCGTGGTTTTCGCTTGACATATGCGCATTGTGCATTTTGCAGCCCCTGGTTTAGTAGCTTTGACATGTCCAGCTTCGGCACTAGAGTAGTTTATAAGCAGCCCAGTTTGTGCTCCGAATTGCGAGAAATGGATTCCCAGATAGTTACCGAAGTTTATAACTGGGACGAATACCAACGTGTCATGGACAGCTACTCTTTTCCTAAACTAGAAGACCAGAAAGAAGGCAGTTCGAGCCCAGCACGCAGAGGCTCGAGCTCTCTGGCCCCTCCTAAAACTCCGACGATCCAGGAATCTGACAAAGAGGGGGATTTATGGTCTGCTCCAGCTTCACCCCTCAAAGGGCCTAGTAGTCGCAAGAAACTGCAATACGTCAAATACGAACAACCTCGCACGGTGATGCTTTCGGAATCGGTCAGCGACCAATCTCCAAAACCTCACCAAAAACACCAGGCTCCGCTTTTCACGCCTAGGTACTCCATCAGGGACTCTGTGAGCTCGCTTTCTTCACAACCATCTCCGCAAAAACACCGTCGCTCACTGAGTCGCACAAGCGTCGCAATCCAGGAAGACCTGTCGAGCATCATCACCCCATCGGGCTGTTCGGTCAGCTACTCGCCCGGCTCTCTGAAATCTCCTCTCAGCTCTATGCACTCATCGCCCAAAACGTCCCCTTCCATTTCCGAGGATTGTCCTGTTTCGCCGCTACTGGCTGTCGAAATGGCCAGGCTCGAGAGTTTTAGTTTTGGCCCAAAACCTACCTCAGACGAATGCCCGCCTGTCCAAACCATCAATTTAGACGAGGTGGATAACTTCAAATAATTTATTCTCATTTAGGTTACCGATAAAATATTAATTTAATTGTTGAGCAGTTTCTTGATCTCGCTGAGCTGCTGCAAAACAGCGCTTTTGGCAGTTCCTCCAGTAGCACTTCTTCTTTCGACACTAGCCTCAAAATCAAAAGTCTCAAAAACATTGTCCTCAAACCGGGAGTCAATTTTTTTAAATTGCTCCATGCTCAACTTGTCGATGCCAGAAAGACCCTCCTCTTCTGCCATCCGGACACATTCTCCAGAAATGTGGTGTGTTTCTCTGAAAGGAACGCCCTTTCTGACCAAGTAGTCGGCAAGATCCGTGGCCAACATGTCCATGGACAAAGCAGCCTTCATCTTATCCGCATTAATGTCCAAGGTAGAAATCACTCCCGATGCAATCAGGATCGAGTGCTCAACAGTCAACAGACAGTCAAAAAGAGGCTCCTTGTCTTCCTGCATGTCCTTGTTGTAAGTGGAAGGAATGGATTTGATAGACATCATGAAACCGGCAAGAGAACCAAAAACCCGTCCAGACTTACCACGCAGCAGCTCCAAGGAGTCTGGATTTTTTTTCTGGGGCATCAGAGACGAGCCCGTGGAGTAGGCATCTGCAAGCTTGATAAATCCAAACTCTCCAGAAGAGTAGATGATAAGGTCCTCGCTGAACCGAGAAATGTGGTTCATGAACAAAGACGACCAGAACATGGCCTCCACGACGAAATCTCTGTCACTCACAGCAACCAAAGAGTTGCCAATAACTCCAGAAAATCCAAGACCCGAGGCCAAGAACTCTCTGTCGATACCGTAAGGGTGGCCCGCAAGAGCACCTGCTCCAAGGGGCGAAACGTTCATGCGCTCAATCAGCTGCACCAGACGCTTGTAGTCCTCTGTGAAATACGTGGCATACATGCTCATCCAATGAGACCATCTGATAGGCTGGGCTTTTTGCAAGTGAGTATATCCTGGCATCAGCACGTCGATCTCGTTTTCGGCACGCGTCACCATGGTCTCTATCAAGGATTTCAGAATACCAGCTAGCTTGGTCAGCTCCTCTCTAACGTAGATTCTCATGTCAGTGGCAACCTGGTCATTTCTAGACCGTCCGGTGTGCACCTTACCAGCAATGTTCTTGCCGATGATCTCGCCCAAACGACGCTCGTTGGCCGTGTGAATATCCTCGTCTCCTGGCTTCTCCACAAACTTGCCCTCCTTCCACTCCTGGTGGATCAGCTCGAGTCCTCTGTGGATCTCAGATAGCTCCTGACTGGTCAGGAGGCCGAGTTTCTCCAAACCCATGGTGTACACGCGAGTGCCTTCCAGGTCGGCAGCGTACATCTTCTGGTCGTACGGCAGAGAAGCATTGTACAGATCCATGAGAGGATCGGTGGCGCCAGTGAACCGGCCGCCCCAAAGTCTTGATTCTGATGGTTGTTGAGTCATGGTTGAATAAAATTTTAGCTACAACGCGGAAAATGAAAATTACCTAAATCGTACGGTAAAGACGATCGTCGCGACGCGGAAACTTTTCTTCCATCAATTTTCACGCCATGGCTCTCAATTCTGTGGTTCTTGTTGGAGGTGCCGGGTTCCTGGGACTGCATCTGATCGAACAGTTCTGGAAAATGGACAACAGGCCCAAGATCAGTGTTTTCGACGTGCGGCCGCTTCCGGAGTCCATCTCCAAGTACTTCACTTTCGATCCTAGTCAAATCGACGTGTTTGTGGGTGATCTGACCTCTGAGAAAGACGTCAAGGCCGCAATCGAACGGTTCCGTCCCGACGTTATTGTGCACTCTGCCTCGCCAATGCACGGCCTGGCCCAGGAAATCTACGAAAAGGTCAATATTCACGGAACTGCCAACCTGATCCAATGTGCCAAAGACATGGACATCCACGCTCTTGTGTACACCTCGTCGGCTGGTGTGATCTTTAACGGCCAGGACGTGTACAATGCAGACGAAAGATGGCCAATTCCAGAGGTCCCAATGGACGGATATAACGAAACTAAGGCCATTGCCGAAAAAATGGTGATGGATGCCAACTCGCCTGCTGATAACTTCTTCACTGTGTGTTTGCGTCCGGCAGGAATCTTTGGCCCTGGAGACCGTCAGCTTGTCCCTGGTCTGCGCCAGGTGCTGAACAACGGACAGACAAAGTTCCAGGTTGGGGATAATAATAACCTGTTCGACTGGACCTACGCAGGTAACGTTGCCGACGCTCATGTTCTGGCTGCCCAGAAGCTTATGGATCGTACATCCGTGGATGCGGTCGGTGGAGAGACTTTTTTCATCACCAACGATGCTCCTACGTACTTCTGGACGCTAGCTAGAACTGTCTGGAAGGCCGACGGTCACATCGACAAGAAAAATATCGTTCTCGGTCGGTCTCTGGCCATAGGCATTGGATATATTTCGGAAAAAGTGTGTGGCCTAATTAGAAAGGAGGCTGGACTCACGCCGTTTAGAGTTAAGATGGCTTGTGCCAATAGATATCATAATATCGCGAAGGCCAAGGAACTACTGGGATACAAACCTAACGTTGGTTTGGCAGATGGAATCAAGTACACCCTAGACTGGATGAACGAAACTAAGGCATGAGGACTGGCTCTATTTATCGATACACAAAATGCATTTATTTTGGACGTTCATGTTGTTCAGACATTTGTTATGGTATCCGTGTCGACATTGGAAAACGATAATCTGTGTTTCGAGAGACTCCGGGCTTTTGCCTGTGATTTTAGCCTCCTGCCAGATGTCAAATACTTTGGAGCTGATTTTGGACCCCCAGATAGGCTTGCCGCATATCTCGCATTCCAGGTTGGCCAAAGACCAGCCTGATTCTTTTTTCGATTTGAGAACAAGTAGTTCCTCAAAAATGTCTTGGTTCACGAGTCGTAGAATTATATCGTAAATTACCTCTTGGTGAGAATATGCCTGGAAAATCTCTGTCAGAATTGGACGAACCTCTTGAAGAGTGGTGAGCTTCACGGAAGAGCGAGTCAGAAACGAGTTGAAAATCCGCGAGAACGAGTCCGAGTAGTCTCGTTTGATGTTGATGAGCGTCGTGAACGCGTCCTGGACCAACCGCTTGTAACTCTCCAATAGCGGCCCCTCAGCCGCCACAAACAGACTCACGGCGGTTTCCAGCAATCTCAAGTACAAATTCTCGTCGAACTGTAAACCTTGTGACGGCTCGTGCTTTGTACCTGCTCCCTTTATCACGTCAAAGCCTAGATACAGGTACTTCCATAAAATGCCTGCATCGGACTTCTCCGTCAAATTTCCCGCAGTACGGATCAATGCCTGAACAATCACGTCCATCGCGTCGGAAATACTGTCTTCCTTGCGATAAATTGCAACCATTATTTCGGTCAGCTGATTTTGTTGCAAGAAGCGCATTACGGGCTCTGTGATTTTGCAACTAAGAACAAACTCTTCCAACTGAGATGGGTCGTACTCGAGAAGACATTCCATGTATGCTAGTTCCATTTCTGATGATATTTTCAGTGGATGTTGGGTTCGAAGTTCGAAAAGCGCTCGAAGATATTGATATTTTAAGGGATCCTCGAGATCCAATGCAAGCTTGTTCAGCTCAGGACAGTATTGGGAAAATGTTTGAGCGGCGGACTCGGGGGAAGCACAGAAATGAACAAAATTGTGTTCCAAAAACTTCTTCACCTTCAACTGTTCGCCGACATTGTCCTTCACCAGAGCAAAGCTTTTCTCTATTATGTCTCGTGCATCAGTCTCCTGCTTCTTTTCGAGCCACAGTTCCAGTAACTTAACAGCACGATGCTCAAAATGATAGATGCTGACCAGAGCGTTGTAGAAACCCACAGACTCCAGTACTGGAATCAGCGATAAATCGGGCCTATAGACCGAGAGTAAACTCTGGAGACTGAGTTCGCATTCATCCTTCAGTTCTGGTATTGGATATGAACACAGCGTTTGAACAGTGTTTTCCAGAACATAGTTGGACAGCCGGATAAATTGCTTGTATTTTGGGTAGTTGCGGCCGACAAAAATGGCCAGGTACGTCTTCTCCAAAGAGTCAAAGTCGTTGTCCTCAAACAACCCCATGAGAACATCAATGATATACTGTCTGTTGACCTTTAATTCCAGCGTTTCAACGTTGCTCGAAAATCCCAGTATCTCGTCGTCGTTCAAAAACGGGTCCTCGAAAACCTCGTTCATACATTGGAAAAACCTCGCACCGTCGAACTTTAGAAGCAGGAACAAATACGGAAACGCAGGTTCATCGTCCAAATCTTCGTTTCCAACTATGTGAAGTTTGGGTGTTCCTTTTGGCCAAGATAGCGTTGCGCCGTTGAATAGAACATAATATATGTTCTTCCTTGCAGACTCAGCGTTCTTGTAGTCGATGGGTTTTTCCGTTGGATATTGTCTTCCGGTCAGTGTGTAGCAAATATAGGTGTAAATGTAATCAAGTACGTCCTTCTCGTCCAAAGTCGGTTCACGTCCCTTTCGTGTGACATTGATCATAGCCTTCAGGGCATCGAGCACTGGAGAAATGTAGTCCCCCAGCATAGTGTTCCAGATATATGTCATACTTTCATTCAGTTGGTTTTCGCGGCACAATGTTGTTGTCAGATCAATGTCAAGCTGCTTGAGATCCAACAGACAGATCATCTCCTCTAGCACATGGCCTCGTCCCTCCTGAACGTATCGTGCCACCATTTTTTTCAAGACGCTTGGAGGCAGACTTGTAATTTCTTCCCTCAGTATAAAAGTCTCCAACGTACTGAAATATAGCGATTCCAGCCCATGCTCTACGAAAGTGTCGAAAATACGATCGTGAGTCTCAGAGTCGACTTTCACACTGACACAAACCTTGAACGCTGTGGACAAAAAATGATCCAAAGTACTGGTTCTTTTCGCATCTGGCAGAGCCAAAACGCTCTGGTCTGCAAACAGATAATTCAGTGACGCATCGAGAATCTGGAGTATATGCTGCCGCATTTTTTCATGGCGCTCAAGTTCACTTTCCGGCAATCCTATCATCACTAAATCGCATTTTCCTTCGTACTGCATGCAAGCAGTTTCCAGCGCAGTGATATATTTACCCTCTTGCAGTAGTCTGAACAGCTCATCTGCCCAATTTCTAGGTGTTCCCAGGAAAGCCTGATATCTTCCCAGGATGAACAACTTTCCGCGAAACACAGCACTCGACGTGCTAAAAACTCGGCAGTCTTGGGTCTCGGAAACACGGTACTTTATATGTCTTGACATCATATCCTGAACAGCAAGCACAGATAGATTGTCACGCGACAAACAGATCATGCGCTGAGATGCAGTGAGAATTGAAACAACTTTGTTGCTCAACCACTGTATACTGACAATTGGCTCCTGACAAAGATAACGACGCTTGTTTTCGTACCGCAGAAGAATCGACTCGGAGTTGCGTTCGTCGACAATTGGGTCTGCGGCAAGGTCAATCAGGGTGAGAACGTTTCCCCAGGAATAGGCCAACACCGGGTTCAGTTTGGTGGCAGGGAACCATTGAAGACAGCCGCGGGCATTTGGGTCTTTTACCATCTTGGGTTTTCCGAGTTTAAACTGAGTGTGTACCGTAGGAGTCGTAGAGACAACAGTCAGACCGATGTTGGTCATTACTGCCAGGATATCAATTTTATCAGTTGGATACGCCACAGGGCCAATCAGTAATTGTGCTGCCCCCAGAGTGCGATCGGCCAGTATTTTAGTGTTGGAGTTGAAACCAATCAACAAGCGTTTGGCCCGATGATAGCTCAGAACTCCGTCGTCCGAGGTACTGAGAAGTGCAGAATGACGTTTGGCAACAAATGCAAGCCATGAAACGGGGCTGTTTTGTGTCTGGAAGCTGAACTTCGGCTTTTGTTGATCAGTCAGCGCATAGACATTGATTTTCCCATTCATGTGGCCCGTGGCCAGATGAGTCGAGTCCAGCGAAAAGGCTATAGCGGAGATTGAAGGTTCCGTAGTTACAACTGCCTGCAGCCCTTGATCGTAGTCAAACACAAGAACATGGCCTTTTCTTGTTCCAAAAGCCAGGTACTTCGTACATGTGGTGATGCAAACCGGGTCACCGTGACTCTCCGCGTATTGCGGGCTTTCGTACAATCGAGCTGAGATCTTCCGAAGGGTGATCAGTTGGATAGAATCGCCTTCCAGGGAATTATCATTGGCCGCAGAGTACGGGCTCGGAGAGTTGTCATGTTGGCGAGTTTTCGAGCTCTCCAGTTCAGCTACTCGGGATCTCAATCGTTGGTCAAAGCGGAAAGAGGATGTCATGACAAGTGAAAGATAATAAATAGCTACAGATTTATTTTACACCGCCTCCTCCTTCGCCACATCTGAAAAGGACAAAGTTACTTTTGGATTTATTTCACTTCTTGTATTTAATGTCTTTAGACCCCTGGAAAGCTACGCTCTCTTCTGTGCTATCGGCAGACGTCAATTGGGGCAAAGTTGTGGCGGCCAAAAAGGCTCTGGAAGTCGCGGCAGAGTCGGATGAGTTTGCGAAGCTATGTTTGGCCTGTTCGACGAACGACCACTTCCAATTGACACAATTCATTTCTTCGGGCGATCCGGTTCTGATGGCGAACCTGGACAAGCTGGATCCAAGTGGCCTGAGTCCCCTAATTTATTCCATTTGCTTCAATGCTTTGGAATGCGTTTCTGCACTGGTCAACGTGGTGGACGTGAACAAGAGCGACGCTCTTCTCCAGTGGACCCCAGTCATGTGGGCAACGTATCTGGAACATCTGGAGCTCGTCGAGATACTGGTTTCGAACGACGCAGATCCCCTCTTGCGCAGCGGAAGGTCCAAGCAAAATGCTCTGGATCTCGTCAAGCCAGAATCTGAGATCTACCAGTTTTATAAGGTTCACAATTATTTACACCAAACGAGCGCCAGCGCCGAAGACGACAGCTTCTACAAAAAAGACCTGCTTCTTCCGACAGACGACCAATTTGAAGAGCGATTGACTGCACTGAATATCGAGGACACCGAAACTGTCAAAAACCCGGAGTTTTATCATGGACCCAAGTTCGTGGACGCAGACGACACCAGTGTTCTGGACGGCTCGTTTTATACAGACACGTTTGATTTTGGACAGCTTCTTCCGCGACAATTCGTCAAGGTCAGTGACGACAGCATCTCTGTTATTATGGACTATGTGTTTACGCTTCACTCCAAGTATCAACACAAGGCCATATATCCTGCTGCCGTGATGTTCCAATCCATCAGGTATATCACCGACAAGCTTGAAAGCATAGAGTTGGCGGAATCCTTTGTGGACCTGTTTTTCATGAGGGTCAGAAGTGTCACCAACACCAAAAGTGGAGTGGTGCAAATGGTTTCTGGACCGCAAACAGACATCGTCCTTTTGGGATATTGGATTTCCTGTCTGAATCATCTTTTGTATTTTTTGCATAGAGACACAGCGTGCTCGTTTCTCAGCAAGAGTCCCAAGACATTGCAGGACTTGATCTCGACTTTGCAATCTCTCATTTTTCAGCTCGCTTTCGTGATGGACGCAAGACTGGAGCCGCTTCTTGAACCGTGTATTTTAGATTACGCAAGTGTTCCTGATCTTGACACTGTTTATAAGGCACAGTGGAGAATGTTCAAGCACAAAGTTGCGTTAAAGTCCACATATGACGAGATCCTCGAGATGTTGTATCCACCGTCGATGGACAAACAAATGAAACCTTCGCCTCTGAAAATTATCCAGACTCTGGGAGCTCTGGTGTATGTCTTAGAGCTTCACAACGTTAACGACATCATCAAACAACAGTGTTTTTCGGCTGTTCTTTACTGGCTAGGGACATCGTTATTCAATCGGATTCTGGCGAATAAAAAGTATAGTACTCGTGTTAAGGCGCTGCAGATTAGGCTGAACATGTCTTACATTCAGGATTGGCTAAGAACAAATAACTTGACCCCTGAGCGTCCCGAATCCTTGGACTTCAAGGATGATAGCTACCCGGAAAATATCGTGGGATTGACCACTAAATTCAACAACGTTGCACATTTCCACAATCAACCACAGGACCCGATGGATGGCACTTTCTATTACAGCGCTCTCTACCGAATTGGCCAGTTCCATTTCCTTCCGTTGGTGGAGCTTTTAGAGTGGCTTCAAGTGATGAGTGGCCTAAAAGCCGACGATTTGGACCTTTTAAAAGAAATCATGGCCCGATTCGATACCCTGAACTCACAACAGCTTTTGCATGTTGTCAAGAATTACAAATATGAGATCACGGAGCAGAAATTCCCCAAAAATCTGAAAGCCCATCTGAAGCAGCATTCTGCCCCAGAACACCAAAAGCTGTTCTACACTGGATCCGAGAAATTGTTCCTGAACCCTGGACAAGTTTTTCCTGTTGTGTTACCCCACAAGTCTGAGCTGCTGCAACAGTATGGAGGAGACCAGCGAAAAATTCAGGTTAACCAGCCCAACCTTCCTATCGAGGTCATTGATGACTTAGAGGACATCTACGACAAGTACACAGACCACGAAGATCAACAAGTAAAGGCGGGCGAGTCTACAAATCCAGGTACAGATCTGTTCAAAGAACTTACAGTTCCAACTTCTATTGCGTATAAAACATGGGAGGCAGAAAATGACGATAACCCGTGGAAATGATGAAAATATCATATCACACCGGCTATGATGCGACGGCAGTGTGCTTTCAGTTTTGGATATTCCAGTTCCACGTCCTCGATGTTCATCAAAGCGTAGATAAACGCAGCTAACTTGAAATCGAGCACTCCTGGTTCCTCAAAAAATACCTCGTCCTCCAGCAGAGACTCCAGCAGCTGCAGCAGTTCTGTTCCCTCGCGGTCACAACGCTCGTGTTCGTTTTGGATGGAGTGGGTGGTGGATTTCGTCGGGATCGTAAAACTGTTTGCAAATTGAGACGCAATGGACGGGTTTCGCAAATTGAATCCGTTTCGGAGAACCAAATACCCAAATGCAGAGTTGAAGGGCATAGTAGATGAGCTGTAAATGGACAACGACGAATTTCGCAATATTCTGGCCGTAAAATAATCGTACAATCTGGTGTCAATCAATTGTATGTACATCAGTTCTTTTGGATTGTTCACCGTTGAAAGATTGAATTTTTCGATCGTGGAGACAGAGCGAATTTTTCTAAACACCTTCTTGGCCTTTCTGTCGCATTCGTCTTCCACCAGCACAGGTAGTTGACCGTCCACCGAGCTGAAATGGCTCAGAACAGAAACACAGTTTCCCGAGTCATTTTCCTCTAACAGAGGCAGTTTGTAATTTTTCTTGTATGCCAGAAGGAGCATGCAATAGAAGCACACGGGGTCCAGCGATGCAGCAACTGTGTTATCGAATGAGAGAGGCTCAATGTTGTACACACCAAGGTTGAATTTGCTCGAATCCCGCGCGCTGTTTCGGAACGAGAACTTCAACGACGTTACCTGGGCATTTTCTGGGTCCGACGGATAAACTACCAGAGGAAATCGGGCAAACAGTTGCTTGACGGGACCAGCAATACTCATCGGAGCTAATTGGCTGAAAAATTATATTTTCTGACTCAAAAACAGCAGCACCGCCTGAAATTTTCTTATCGCTGTCCATGTTTATCAGGAAACTGGGCCATCGTTTGTGCCATGAGGCTCGGCGCCAATATTCCATTTCTGCCGGTCCATCGAGGTCTAGAAAAGTCAAATTGGGGGGACTGTTTGTTCTTGCGTGTGCTGCTTCCTCGTATGGAACGTACCGGTATCTCAAGCTGAATCCACCAGCAGATGTGTTTCCTAAGGGGGCAACCACTTCTCTTTCGGATTTGGGTTCGTCGCCTGCCTATGCTTCCAAGTCTACTGTTGAAAAGGCCGTGCGTGAAATTCAGGCTTTGTTGCGGGACGACCAGACCACGTCCTCAGAAGGAGAGCTCGGAATTCATTCAGACAACTCATCGAATTTTCACAAGCCCACTGAGCAAGAGCGGCCAGATCTGGTAGTTTTCCCTGAGTCTATAGAGGAGGTTGTTGCTGTTGTCAAGGTCTGTGCCAAGTATAAGATCCCCATGGTGCCGTACTCTGGAGGAACGTCGATCGAGGGGCATTTTATTCCGACCAGACGTGGCATCTGCATCGACGTGAGTCGCATGAACAAGGTTTTGGAGCTTCATGAAGACGACCTCGATGTTGTGGTGCAGCCGGGAGTTGGGTGGCAGGATCTGAACTTGTATTTGCAAGACTACGGACTGATGTTTGGGCCAGATCCTGGTCCAGGAGCCTGTATTGGCGGAATGGTAGCCACCAATTGTTCTGGAACTCGTGCTACACGCTATGGAACAATGAAAGACAATGTTATTGGGCTGAAGGTGGTTTTAAGCGACGGTACCGTGATCAAGACCAAAAACCGTCCTCGCAAGTCGTCCGCCGGTTACAATCTGACGGGTCTGTTTGTCGGCAGCGAGGGCACCTTGGGTATCATTGTTGAGGCCACGTTGAAGCTTGCAGTGCAGCCAGAGAACGAGGTGGTTGCGATGGTGAATTTCGAGCATCTGTCGCAGGCAGCGCACACTGTTACGGAGATTTTCCGCAAGGGCCTGGCAGTCAACGCGGTGGAACTTATGGACGACCGTCAGATGCGTTGTTTTGCCGAAATGGGTGTTGGAGACGGCAGAAAGTGGAGTGACAAGAATCTGCTTCTGTTCAAGCTCGGAGGATCCAAGAACACCATGAAAGACCAGATCAGCATAGTGAAAGCCATCTGCAAGAAGAACGGCGGCTTCAACATGGAGTTTGCATCCAAGCCAGCAGAAAAAGATGCCATCTGGAGTGCCCGCAAAACACAGTTGTGGACCTCCATCGACTGGGCCAGAAAGCAGATCCCCAATGCCATGGCCTGGCCCACAGACGTGGCAGTTCCGCTTTCGAAGTTTCCGTCGGTGATTGCGCAGACAGTTGAGGACATTGAGTCCAACGGTCTATTGACGACTGTTGTGGGACACGCTGGAGACGGAAACATCCATGCTCTGGTGATTTTCCCGCCCGAAAAAAGAGCGGTAGCAGAAAAAGTTATCCACAATATGGTTGAAAGAGCCATTGCTAACGAGGGCACGGTTTCCGGCGAGCACGGAGTTGGTATTGGCAAGAGAACGTTTTTGGAGCAGGAACTGGGTTTGGATGCTGTCAACACAATGAGAAGGGTCAAACTGGCTTTGGACCCGGATTTGCTGCTAAATCCAGACAAAATATTCCAGATGGATCCTGCGGAAAATAGAATAGACTGATTTTTAAATATAGATAGATGTGAAAACTTGAAAACTGAAAGTATGCCTGAGACTGAGAAAACGACTTTGTGCTGGAGTTTGGACGTTTGCTCGCAGCCCAGAGGCCAGGGAACTCAAAACTACGAATGCGGTGCGAGTAGTGTTACGACATAAACGGAAATGTTACAAAGCAGTTGTATTTGCTGACTTAGCTCAGTTGGGAGAGCGTCAGACTGAAGATCTGGAGGTCCTGAGTTCGATCCTCAGAGTCAGCAAATTTTTTTAATTTTTGCTTTTATATTCAACTAACTATTTACTCGTCTCTTTTCTCATAAACCTTGAGCAGCTCCAGCACACGCTGGTCAGCAACGAAGTCTCTGGTCCACTCGCTACCCTTTTCTCGCGACTCCTTCACAAACCGCTTTGGCCAATCGTTTTCCTCGGTTTCAAGCAGATGCATGTCTTGAGCCGTGAAAGGACGGTAGTTTCTGGTTATCAGCCCCCACAACCGCTCGTTATACTCCACCAGCTGGTCCCGCTTGTGGTAGAACCTGTAGAGTCTTTCTGGCTGCTTTGTGAATCCAGAAACGTTGTAGTTCTGCAACGCCAGAACCGGCTGCGTAAAAAAGTACGGCACCCCGTGTTCGTCTTTGAGGTTGCTGAAATCCAGTTCTGGAGCCAATTCGGCTGACGAGTAGTCAGACGAACTGATATATGGAGTGGCTGTAGGTGTTTGCTTTGGCTTGGAGTCGGACTCTGGCTCTGAGTCCTGATCCTGCTGAGGAGTTTCCTCCTTTTTTTCTGGTTTTTCAAGAGGGCCTAGAAGACCTTCGTGAACTCCATTAATGTACTCTTTAAATGCCCCCCTTCCAATAGTGATAATTCCTCCCGCATCAGAAGGTGCCACCAGAGAGTCCTCGTACACAAGCGGCTCCTTTTTGGCGCCTTTAAAAATTCCCAACAACTGATCTGGCTCATAGAGCTCTTTCAATGATTTGGTGGCTTCAGGATCGTCAGAAACCGGAGTTTCAAGCTGCTCAATTTTCGCAGAGCCCTGGACCTTGGAACGTCTGATCTGACGGATCTCCTCAGCCACAGCATGCCGGATATCGCCCTGTCTTTCTGCGGTGTAAATGTCAAAATCGATGGATGCCGAGTTGAGAATCGGCTTGCAGAACCGACGTAGGTACTTCAGCCCCTCGCTCAGAAAATCGTTGGGCGGAGGAGCAACGTAGATGCGCAGTTTGCGCGGTAGCTCGTTGGGCTTGAACGGAGTTTGACCCAGATGCTGGGCCTTCTCCATGTACTGGGCCCGCAGAATCGATTGCTGGCGTTTGTCGTAAGCGATGCCTCCACCGATACCTGCGACCAGCGTCCAGAAAATCATCCAGTTGCGGGACGGCAGCTTGAGTTTTTTGATGCCCAGCATCTGCAGAGCTGGATTTTCAATAGCCATGACAAAGAGTGACTTTGCAAATAATTTTTTATTTTATTTTTCATCTACTTTCAGATTATAACGTTTGAAATAACTATGTTTATCGTCACTCATTACCCTTCAATGCCCGCATAACTCCAGGTCTTCTCATCATATGCTTGGTCCACTTGTACACCTCCGGAAACTCCGCCTTCAGGTCGATGCCTATGCGGTCAACCACGTAGTTCCACGTAACAAAACATAAATCTGCGATCGTGACTCGATCGCCGATGAGCCAGACGGGATAATCAAAATACCTGCTTTGCGATAACGGAGTGAGCCCAGCAGAGTAGGATGCGGCATTCTCTGCGTCCAGCTCCATGATCAGAGCCTCTCTGCGTTCAGCCAGAGCCATCTCCAGCACACCGTACACACGGCGCACCTCGTCTGTATATCTTTCTATCGCAGACGGAACGTTGCTGGAGTGGAAGTATTTGAAATGTAGAGCCTGTCCAATCATCGGGGAGTGTCCTGAGGTCTGGAAAAACAGCCAGCTCAGAATGTGGCTTTGTTCGACTATGTTATCACTCCAAATGGAGCACGAGCCCTCCTCCTTGAGTTTTTTCTCCACCAAGTACAGGATGATGGCTCCCGACTCCCAAATAGACACCTGCTGGTCGGGATTGGTGTGGTCTATGAGCGCAGGAACCCTACCATTAGGGTTGATAGCAAGGAACTCTGGGGTGCGCTGCTCGCCCTTGTTGAAGTCCAAAAGAATCGTGCTGTAGTTGTACTCCAGTTCCGACAAAATGATGGCAATTTTGAAGCCGTTTGGGGCAGAACGGTGGCTCACAAGCGTATAGCCCTCGTTCGGGGCCCCTTGCGAAAAAAACTCTTTCAAACGAGAAACCGACTCCGAATCGAGCGTCTGGTTGGTCTGGTTTTCGTATTCATTCTGGATATCTGTGTGGCTAAGAGGTTGGTTGAGCCGGACGTTTCTTAGTCCGGCAGACAAGTTGGAGATTGTGTTATTCATTAAAGTTTTTTTAACATGTGTGTGACCCAAAAATAAAAAGTTGAGTTATATCAAGCTTGGTTATTAGAGGTAATAACAGAAAAAAGGTTATGTAAACTACACAGACAACGTCTTTAATTAGGAGGCTCAGAGGCACCATTCAGTTGTAGCCCTGGTTGCCATTGAATCCCATATAGTAATTGCTTTGGTCCGGGTTCAGATAGTTGTTTCCCATCTGAGGTATGTGGTAAGGAGGCTGGCCGGCCTGCGAAGGATCCGTCTGGGGCTGTCCTTGAGGTGGGGGAGGTAGCGGTTGTTGGGCCTGTTGGGGCTGCATCTGCGGGTGCATGTGGGGAGCACCAGGGTGGCCCTGTGGGGCGTGCGACTCAGGAACAGCTCCACCTTGTGCATCGTCTTCGTCGTTCGTAGGCTCCTCAGGAGCGTTCAAACACGCCTGGATCAGGTTCTTACCCTCCGGCTTGGTCACCAGGGGCTGCAGCTTAGGCGTGGTGAAGGTGTACACCAGTCCAGTCTCGGACACAACTAGCAAAAGAACTTGGGTTCCTGTCAACACAGAAAGCTCGTAGGCCTTTTTCATGATACCAGCCTTCCGCTTGGAGAACGTGATGTGTCTTCTGGACTTCTCCTGAATAAATCTAATTTCAATCTTCCTGCGTTCTCTCTTATTGGAAGGCTTGGAGTCATCATCGTCATCATCGTCAAGCTCCGGGTTTTGAGGCTGCAAATTGAGGTCAGGCTGCTCGGAGGCCTGAGTCTCCTGCTTAAGGTTGGCCATTTCGGACACTGATGTTAGGGAGGAATAAGATTGACTTACTTTTAACTTATCGATTGATTATCCCTAAGAGGAAGAGCTTTCACACAATTACTTAAAGCAGAAGTGTGTTTATAGGTTTATAAAAGAAGAAAAACCACCAAACTCGGAAAGCAACAAGTGCGAAATTCCATATTTATCGACGAACAGCTATTGTTACCCGATTGAGACACACCCGTACACCACCATAATTTTTTCAGCGTCGGCCTACGCTTACCTCACTAGCGTCGCTCGGCAGTGCTGGGTCCCAACCAGGGAGCTGTATCTCAATGGCAGCTCCGGCTCTTGTTCCAGCGCCCGCTGGCGTGCCAGATCCGTCTACAATGCCCAACATTCGCAGTCCAGGCTTTGTGTTTCCACTGTGCGCCAAGACATGTCAGCATAGTCAGTCTACTTTCGGCTCTAGCCAAACTACCTCTTTAGCAAAGTTCAACTCTGACGATCATTATTAGGTCTATCAATCAAAAACATATGACAATCGAGTTCTCGCACACGAACACAGTCGTCGAGCTTATTTCTTGTACTTCTTAATCATGAAGAGAGCAAAAACGGTCACGGCTGGAAAAGTTAGCGGATTTGTCGGGATTGTGGTACTTACCAATGACGAAGATCAAGCAGAAGACAAGGATAACACCGGCTGGTAGCATCTCAATTAACTATTGGTATCTGGTAGGAAATTAGGTAGCAGCTTATAAAGAAAAGCTATAGATTAATTGGAAAACAAACTGCTGGATGAGAGTTTCCGTTTCAGTATATATATGTTATGCGCCGTGAGCCATTTGCTGCTTCAAGAAAAGCATAGTATAATTTTCTTTTTCCGGGGGGGGCCGGAATTCACAGATAAGGTGTAGATTTGGCGGGCGAAGAGAGATGGCACTGGTGGCCTGGTAAAAGTACATTAAGGTGTAGAGAAACGGGTTGAACAGCGCTGAGATGCTGGTGCTGCTGGCCATGTCCGCTCCAGATGATAACCTTCGTAACCGTTGTTTCCTTTTCGAGCGATTTTGTTTGCCCAAAACAATGATCCTCGACTCCGTTTCCAGCTCTTCCCAACCCAGTAACCGGTTTGTACACAAATTTGCGTCATAACCGGTACCAGGAACTGAGGCAATTTTTTTTTCCCACGCTTCCCGAGACATAAACATTATGCACCGGCTCAGTTGGGCCGACCCCAGGTCCTCACTGCCAAGACATTACGGGGAATTAAAATATTGACGCAGCGTCGATCGACCACAGCCGCGTTGCCCGGCCCAGTACGCACATCTTTGCACCACTCACTTTGTTTTGTTCCAATGTTTCCTCCAGGCTCTCTTGTTCTTACCAAGATAAAAGGGTTTCCCGAGTGGCCCTCGCGCGTCATTGAGGACGCCCAATTGCCGGAGAAGGTCCAGAACATGCGTCCTGGCTCGTCCAGCTCGCGAAAACGCCGCCGGACCGCCTCCGATCCGAGATATGTGTGTGTCAAGTTCTACGGCGATGACGAGTACTTCTGGTGCAACGAGAAAGACCTCAAGCCGCTTTCTGACGATGCAGTGGTACAGTACTTGGTCAAGAAGGGAGAGCTGCCGGACTCGGACGGCAACTACCGCGCAAAACGCGCGTCCAAGGTCAGCAGTCTGACCAACGCCTATCTTTGTGCCAATAACAAGGACGTTTCGCCGCACGACTTTGCTCTGTACGGCAGCTACGGCAAGGTGGGCGAAGAGGACGAGGACTACGAGGAGGACTACGAGGAGGAAGACGAAGAGGACGTTGACGAGGACGATATCGAGGAAGAGGACGAGGAGGACGAGGAGGAGGAAGAGGAAACAGAGGAGAGTGACGAGGAGGTCTCGTACAACCGGGGCGGCAAGAGAAAACAGAACGGCGGCTCGGGCAGTAGGAAGAAGGTCAAGGTGGAGTCTGAGTCCGAGTCGGAGGTGGACAGCGACTGGGGTCTGGATTCAGGCGTGGAGGACGCTGGGCTGGAGATCCCTACGATGCACAGCGCCCAGTTGGTGGACGACGTGAAGAAAAACACCAAGTTCCTGGGAGAGATCCGGGTCCAGATCCAGAAACTGGCGTTCCCAGCAGACGGGACGGTGGACTACACGAAAACCGGCAAAAGTCTCGAGCCCCTGGTGAACAAGCTGGCCACACACAAAACCGTGTCGCGAGCCGTGCTTAAGTCCACAAACATAGCCAAGCTGTTGGTGGTGCTGCTCAAAAAACCCGAGTTTGCCAGACTACGGGTGGCCAAAAAGATCGCAACGGTGCTGAGATCGTGGCTGGACCTGCGTGTAGACGCCGACCCGCACTGGGCAGACGATTACGAGTCAAGCGAGGACGAGGAGACGGAGACCACAGACCCCAGCCAGCCGGCCCCGAAGCCCGACTCGCCGGTGGCCCTGGCTGCGGAGTCCAACGGCACCGCCTGAACCCGTATTACATAATCCCACATTAATTCTGCACTTCTGGAAAAAATCGTTATCATGAGTCTTCCCCAGTCTCCAGTGCTTGCGGACGCTTCCACGTCCTTTCCCGGGTTTGTTGCTGAGGAAATCAACGAAGACCAGCAGATTCTGTACGGCTCCGTCACCGAGGACGAGCCCCAATCAGAGGAGTATCTTGTTCCCAAACGTCAGCTCTATGTTATTCTTCCATGCATCTTTTCTCTCACCTTTCTGGCCTCTATGGACACGACAATTTTGTCCACCATCATGACCGACATCGCGTCCGACCTGGATGCGATTCCCTATTTGTCGTGGATCGCGACGTCGTATCTGTTGGCGTCCTCCATCGTCCAGCCGCTTGGAAAGCTTTCGGACACGTTTGGCAGAAAGCCTATGATTTTGGGGTGTATTTCCATCTTCACTGTTGGGTGTTTTCAGTGCGCGCTGGCCACGAGCGCACTGGGATTCGCCATAGGCCGCTTTTTGTCTGGCTTTGCGTCCGGACTCAACACGCTGGGAAGCATCACCATGAGCGACCTGGTTCCGCTGCGTAAGCGTGGAGTCTACCAGGGTCTGGCCAACCTGTGCTACGGCACAGGGTCTGCGTGCGGCACCTTTGGAGGCTTGGTGGCCAACAGATACGGCTGGCGAATGGTGTTTTGGATCCAATGCCCCGTCGGAATCGGGTGCTTCCTGCTGTGCTTCTTCAACCTGAACCTGCCTCCCGTCACCCAGACCCGGCTGTCTTTGCGCGAGAAACTGGCCCGTGTCGACATCCTGGGGATCCTGGCGCTCGCCGCCACTCTCTTCCTGTTTGTGCTGCTGACCTCGTTCGAGTTCCAGTCCGTCCTCTACCCGGTGCTTCTGGGCTGTGCTCTGGTTCTGTGCTTTGCTCTGTTCGTCCACCTGGAGAACACCGCGCTGGACCCGATCGTCCCGTTGGAGCTGCTGCGCAACAGGTCGATTCTCGGCTCGTCGCTGGCCAACTGGTTTGGAACAATGTACATCAGCTGTGTTCTATATTACTATCCAGTTTACCTGTCCACCGTCTACAACATGGACACGGGCCAAGTCGGAAAGACCCTGGTTCCGGCCATCATAGTGTCGTCGTTTTCGTCCATTGGGTCCGGGATGTACATGAAAATTACGGGCAAGTACAGAACGTTCTCCATTGTGGTTCTGCTGGCTGGCGTTGTGTCTGTGGGTGCTCTTGTGGCCGCGACAGTGCCGAGCCGCATGGACTTGCCGCTCTCGCAGTTGGTCAAAATGGCGCTTCCTGCGGTTCCATACGTGTCGTATGCATCGATGCTCACCACCACGCTGCTGTCTCTGATTGCGTCCGTTCCCCAGGAACACCAGTCGGCCGTGACGTCCATCCAGTATGCGTTCCGGTCCACAGGGTCGACGCTCGGCACGTCGCTGGCGTCGCTGCTGTTCCAGTGGAACCTTGCGCGGTATATGCGGTCCAACCTGGCCCTGAACGCCCCCGACTCCGTGTCGGACCAGAAAATAGCTACCATCATAGACAGGGCCCTTCACAGTGCAGAGTACATCCGCACAGCTCCCCCATGGGCCGTGCACACCCTCGTCAGGGCCTACAACGTGGCGTGCTGGTCCACCTTCATCTACTCCCTGATATCCTGTTTCTTGTGTCTCCTGGCTACTCTGGCAGTTCGCGAGTACAAACTGCACACCACTATTTCGCGAAAATAAAACAATAGCCAGATTTTATAGATAAAAATTATTAATTATTTTTCTTGTTCGGATTTACCGATTCTTGCGATGCTGGTACAAACATCACTTCGCATCGAGGGCATGACATGCTCGGCATGCACATCTGCGGTGGAAGAGTGTTTGGCAAAGATCGATGGGGTTTCCGACGTGCGGGTGGCGCTGCTGACCGAAGAGGCGGTGGTCACTCACTTGCCCTCTGTTTCTGCTTCGGCCCTTGTCAATGCCGTGGAGGAAGTTGGTTTTGGAGCCACTCTGTCTGCGACCAACGAGAAAGCATCAGATAAAATGGTTTCGCAGCTGACCGTCCAGGGAATGACGTGTGCTTCCTGCGTCAACTCTGTGACGGAGTGTCTGGAGCGACTGGACGGAGTGGTATCGGCACAAGTTTCGCTTTTGACCGAGCAGGCCACGGTGGTCCACACGTGCCCTCCAGAAGAGCTGTGTGAGGCCGTGAACGATTGCGGGTTCGAAGCTACCCTGGCCAAGTCAGACACCCAGAACACCGCAGACCAGGATACATTGACGTTGAAGATATTTGGCATGACGTGCTCCAATTGTTCCAACTCCATAGAGACGGCGGTTCTGCTCTTGGACGGGGTCCGCAGCTGTCATGTTGCCCTGTCCACGGAAGAGGCCAGAATCGTCTACGACGCCAACCAAACAGGCGTTCGTCAGATCATGCAGGCCATCGAAGACTGCGGGTTCGACGCAATCATCAGCTCCAGTCTCGATACCGCATCTCAGCTGGACCTGCTGCTGAAAGTCAAGGAGGTTGCGTTTTGGCGGCTCAACTTCCTGAAGATGCTGCTTTTCGGGGCCCCTATTTTTTTCAGACACCACATATGGCCAATAATCGCCATGGTTTTCGGTATCCACTGGAAAAAGAGGTGCATGTTCCACGGCTTTTTCCTGGAAACGCTGGTGGAGTTTGTGGTTGCCACATACATCCAGTTTTGGCTGGCACGCCGGTTCTACATCAACTCCTTCAAGGCCATCAAACACAGAAACGGAACAATGGATCTGCTGATTTGCGTCTCCACTACCGTCGTGTATATTTATTCTACCTTCTCCATTATAGGAGCTGTCTGGAATAACTCCAAAGAGCCTCCGCATGTTCTTTTCGACACCTCGGCGATGCTGTTTGTGTTTGTCAGTCTGGGAAAATGGATTGAATCAAAGGCCAAGGGAAATACTTCCACAGCTTTGTCACAGCTACTCTCTCTCACGCCCTCCACTTGTACTATTCTTGAAGACCCGGAGGACGTGGACTCCCCACAAAAGGAAATCAACGTTGACCTGCTCCAGAAAAACGATGTGGTGATTCTCCATCCCGGATCCAAGGTGCCTGCTGACGGTGTTTGCGTGTTTGGCTCCTCAGAGGTGGACGAGTCGTTGCTCACAGGCGAAAGTTCTCCGGTCGTCAAACGACTGGGGTCCAAGCTGTACGGTGGATGCATCAACGTCGCATCGCCTCTGCACATGCGCGTGACGGTTACAGGAGAAAAAACTCAACTTTCTCAGATAGTCAAGCTTGTCAAGGACGCTCAGATTACAAAAGCTCCTGTTCAAAAATACGCCGATGTGATCGCAAGCAAGTTTGTGGTCACTATTCTGGTTCTGTCGCTATTCACGCTATTGTTCTGGTCGTGCTACGTTTTTTGGCGCCCGAGCTCGTCGATTCCTTCATTCTTTCTGGATAAAAGCACAGGAAAGGTGGTTTTCTCACGGATCTTGCAAGTGGCCATTTCCGTCGTGGTGGTTGCCTGTCCTTGTGCCCTTGGACTCGCTGCACCCACTGCAGTCATGGTAGGAACTGGCGTGGGAGCTACAAACGGCATTCTGATCAAGGGCGCTGATATCTTGGAGAAAGCCAGCGGAATCGACTGTGTTGTTTTCGATAAAACAGGAACGATCACCTCTGGCAGAATGCGTATTTCTGACCATCTGTTTCTGGACAAGCTGGACGAGAACCTCATCTGGAGCATCATTCACGAAATCGAGTTGGATAGCGAGCATCCAGTCGGAAAGGCCTTAGTGGCAGGAGCGTCTAAATATTCTCTCAATCAGGCTGTCAAGTTGATCAAAGTGCAAAACGTTGTTGGTCTGGGCCTGGAGGCTGAAATCAGTGTCGAGGGACAACATGCCACAGTTGTTATCGGCAACACACAGCACATTGCACAGAAAAAAGTGGAAAACCTGTCTGATTTCACAGAGTGCTCAAAACGTCTTTATGACCCGAAGATCGCCACTTTTTCGCACATCCTGTACAACAACCAGTATCTGGGCTACGTTGAACTTTCGGATACTTTGAAGAGTGACGCTGCGAGTACGATAGCCTCAATTTCCAAGAAACACATCACCGTGGCAATGGTGACCGGAGACAACGTCCAGACCTCCCGCACGGTTGCCCAGGCGGTGGGGATCCCGCTTTACAACGTTTTTGCGCAGGCACAGCCGGACGACAAGCTGCGCGTGATCGAAAACATGCAACAACGGGGCCTCAAAGTGGCGTTTGTTGGGGATGGGATAAACGACGCCCCTGCCCTGATACAGGCCGACTTAGGAATTGCCATAGCGTCCGGCACAGACATTGCAATAGAAGCAGCGGACGTTGTTCTTCTTTCCTCGTCCGAGCATGACACCGAGCCAGACATCCCTTTACGCGACTTCTCCGTCAGAGACAGCAAAGAAAGCACCTCCGGAGTGTATGCTGCGCTTGACATCTCCCAGAAAACATTCCGCAGTATCAAAATGAATTTCATTCTAGCAGTGGTGTACAACCTCATCATGCTTCCAATAGCCATGGGATTTCTAATCATACCATTCGGATTCACAATGAATCCCATGATAGCATCCGCTGCAATGGCGTGCTCCTCTGTGAGCGTTGTGCTGAATTCTCTCCGTTTGAAGAGCTGGCGAATGCCCTCTCTTGAGACCCCAAGTGTTTCGGAGCACAACATAGGCTCAGCAGATGACCAATTAATATTATCCATGGACGTGGACAAAATGCTACTTGACTCTCGTTCCACGCGATCATGGAGAGCCCGATTTAGGTACATCGTTTCTGGTCAGTACGAGCCTTTATCTAGTACCTAAAATATTCATGAATATATTTATTGAAACGACCCTACCTATTGCTCCAAAAACTGAGTAGCATGCTCGTTGTATCTTCCTCCTTTAATCTCGATTGCTGACACTTTTTCGTTGAGCAAAGCAAACTCCTCGTCCGAAAGAACTATCTCTTCGTTGTTTTCGTGGTTTCTGGCCGGAGTGGAAGAGGAAGGAATCGGAACCACACGGGCGTACTTTTCTGGCATCTCGTTGTGCTTGCGGATCCAGCTCAAGGCGATTTGAGCAGGAGTGCACTCCTTTTTCGACGCAATGTCTTCAATCAGTGTGACAATTCCCATGTTGGCCTCGAGGATTTCCTGGGACGAGAAGCGGTCAAAATGGCTCCTGATGTCACCCTCAGGAATGTCTGCTATGGACTTGATCTGGCCAGTCAGGTAACCACGGCCCAATGGCGAGTACGCAATAATTGGAATGCCCAGCTCTCGGCACGTTTCCATCACCCCGTTGTGGAGAATGTCTCTGGACCACAGAGAAAATTCAACCTCGACACAGGAAATAGGGTGGATTTTGGCTGCTTTGCGAATGGTGGAGGCACCAACCTCACTGAGCGATATTCCACGGATCACGCCTTTCTCAATAAATGGAATAATGTCCTCGATCACCTTCTCCACCGGATGTATTCCGTCCATGCGCGCAGGCTCGAAAATATCGAACTTCCCGCCTGGAAAGTAGGATGCAATGTTGGTGATGGATTTGGCAATATTTTCTGTGGAATTGTCTGGGGGGTTTGGAATGTCGACACATCCCTTAATCGAGACCACCATCTTCGATCTGTTCTCTGGGTATTTTTCGAAATAGGCCTTCAACATCTCCAAATTTGCATGCTTGTCGTTAGGAACGTTGCCGTAGAACTCTCCACCGTTGAACAGCTCAATTCCATCGGACAGAGCACTGTTGATCACAGAGAACGCTTGCTCATGCGGAACAGGTCCAGGAGCTCTCCATGTCAAGGACATCAGTCCGTAGCCCGTATTACCTTTAAATTCAACAACACTCATAGCGACAGAGCTTTTGATAAAATTAAATAAATATTTCACCTGGATGGTGGTCTTTAAATAAAATTATTTAACCCCGTTTAAAATCCGTCTATCCTAGTTTTTCAAATGGATTGGTTTCGGTCGGGTTGACGTTAACGCCGATGGGAGAGGCAACTGGAAGCACCACCGAGGCGGCTGTAGGCCCGATAGAGGCCACCAATGGGGTGGTGACGGGAAGCGCGGCTACATGATCGAGACCTGTGGTTTGCAGATTCTTGATATGCTGCTGCATGGACTCTTTATCGAGGGTGAGTGGAGACGTGAGGTTGCGAGCGACAGGTTCAGGGGGATTGTGAGTACTCTGGAAGTTGGCCACCGACGGAATCGACGATAACGGTGGCTGATCGGTGGCATTCGTGACAGACTGTTTCAGAACGCTGGTTTCCAGGCGAATAGTTAGTTCTTTGGTAGCTCGGGTCAAGTTAGACAGAGCTCCACGGATTTCGTTCAGCGCCGGCAAATCCTGCAAAGCTCCTTTGGTCGCTGCCAAAAATGTAATGATCGATTTGAGAAACGTGTTGGTTTCCTCGTAAAGTTTCTTCTGTTGGTCCTCATCAGGACGGGGATGATTTTTAATGTGATTTAGTATAGCCCGGATTCGCTTCGTTTGCTCCATAGACCCCATACAGTGCGTCGTTAACTCCTTGACTTTTTGTGCGATGTTCGGGAGGTCTGGATCATCCGTGTTAGACCCGTCTGCATTCTGGGCCGTGTTTATGGCGCTCTTTGCCAGGGCATCATTCAGCTGCGTAAACACAGAGTGCGCAGCTTGCGTGGTAAGGTTTATCATCTCGTACAGCTTTTCGTTATCTGTAGTAGACTCCACAGCACTTAGGATACTCATATCCGAATCCTGTCTTCCCGTCGTGGCCAAGCTGGTGTCCACTTTGAGAGGTTGGCGACTCACCGAAGGCTGTCTTTGGGGAACCAGGATCGATTGCGAGTGCTGAGGATTTGGGGCAGGAGCTCTGTTCACCTTTGGTGTCTGTGTCCGGAGCTTTTGGGGCACCAATGGCGCAGGATTCAGCTGTACCGACCGGGATTTGGCCGGCAGCTGTTTAAGCGTGTAGGACGGGTCTATGATCTTGCATATTCCTGTGAGTTCTACGACCAGCGAGAACAACGAAAAATACGCCATGCGCACAGTTTCGCTCCCTATGGATGACATCATGTGATTCGGGAACGTCGACAGATCAACCACCTTGCGCAACTCTTTCATCACCTCCACCATCTGGGACCTCAGCTGCTCCTGAAAACCCTCCTGAATGGCTTCCTTGTCCCCGTCGTGCAGTCTTCGGCTCAAAAAATCGTACAGATTCAAAAAACTGTTGTATGTTCCTGTAGACGAGCTTATGGATATACCCAGATTCCGCAGAACCCCAATAAACTCAGAGTACACAAATCGCAGTTTTTGGGCGAGTTTCATGAGAGCCTCGAGACCTAGTCTCTCTGAGGTAGAATGCGTGTGGACTTCACGTAAAGTGGTCAGTTTCCCTTCAGAGGCAACAGACTGCGATGCGAGGGACGCCTTTCTAGGAAGCGGATTCGGTGTAGACATGCCAGATGCCAAGCTTGAGTTGGAGGCCATGGTAGGAATAGCACTCTGGCTCATACTCCGCAAGTTGCGGCCAACGTGATATTTGAGATCCTCCAGAGCAAGTTGCTTGGTTTCAGGCTTTGCAGAGGGCGTGTTGAGGCTGGGAACCGAGCTGGTGGACCCATTGTTGGATGTCAAGGCAGTAGGTTTCGTCCCCGAGGCCGAGTTGGCTGGGGGCTTAAACAGCCGACCCAAACGCTTTTCTGCCCTCGTGGATTTAAACTGGGACTCGCTGTTGCTTCGTGATCGCGTGAGCACGACATCGTCGTTGAAAACGGACATTATTTGGAGTATTAATTAAATTGTTTGTCTTAATTTTTCGAGCTTTGACACTATACAAATAGATCGAGGAACATCTCTGCACCACTACTCCTAGTTGACCTCCTTTCTGACTCCAGAAACAATGTCGTCGACTCTCAGCAACATGCTGGCGCTCTCCACCGAAGTCTTGGCACTCTGTTGTTTGATCACCTCGGGCTCCCAAATTCCGTACTCGTTCATGTCCACGATTTTTCCGTTTTCGCCGTCGACTCCCCAGGTGTGCTCACCATTGGCGTGTTTTGCTCTTAATTGGGACAGAACACGGATCGAGTTTCCTCCACAGTTCTGGATCAGAGTTCTTGGGATGACCTCAAAAGCATCTGCCACCGCCTGGTAAGGCCATTGCTGGACTCCCTCGATTTTTTTGGCTCTTTCTGCCAATCCAACACTCACTGCCATTTCGGTGGCACCTCCTCCTGGAGCCAACGAAGGCTCGAAAAACACGTTTCTGGTGACAGCCATAGCGTCCTGCAAATTACGATCAATCTCGTTCAGGATATCTTTGGAAGGGCCGCGCAGCATCACCGTACATGCGCCAGGGTTTTCGCACTTCACCAAGAAGGTGAAATATTCGTCTCCAATCAACTTCACCTCGAACAAACCACATTTGTTGCCAACATCCGACTCCTTCAGGTCCTCCACACGATTCACAATCGTGGCCCCTGTGCATCTGGCTATTCTATTGTTATCACTCTTTTTCACACGTCTAAGGACGGAGCAGCCGCCTTTGAGAAGATAGTGCTGTGCCAGGTCCGAAACACCTTTCTCGGTGATGACCAGGTCTGGCTTGACAGCCAGTATCTGCTCGCACATTATTTTGACCTGCTCCTCCTCGATTTCCAGCAATCTAGCCCAGTCCTCCTCTTTGGTGATCTCGATGTTGGTTTGACTCTCACCCTTTTTGTACTCCAAAGGACAATCTAACAAAACCACACGAGGCTTCTCAATCACCCGCTTCATCTTTGGATGCACCACGTCCTTGTTCAGAAGAACTCCGTCCAAAACAACAGAATCCTCGATTTCTCCACCAGGAATCTTCTCAACACGAACATATCTTTTGATGTCAATTTCCTTGTAATCTCCTTCCTGAACCAAAACCGTTCTCACAGCCTTCAGGGACAAATTGCACATCAATTGCGACCACTTGGAAACATATTTTGTTCCAATAGCTGCACTGATCAATTTAACCATCGCCTCGTCATTCTCCAGATCCACAGGAATGCTCACTTCGTGAATGATTTCCAAAGCATCCTTTAGCGCCTGTTTGAGCGCCTGGATAATCACAACAGGATGTATGTTCTTTTCTATGTATGGAAACGTCTGTGCAAGAATCTCGCCCGCAAGAATAATCACCGAGGTGGTACCGTCCCCGACCTCCTCGTCTTGTGTACGACTTAATTCAATCATAGATTTGGCAGCTGGATGGGCAACGTCGATCTCACGCAAAATCGCATGGCCATCATTAGTAAGGACGATTCCTCCCATTGGATCCAAAAGCATCTTCAACATGGCTTTCGGTCCTAAACAGGTGCGGATGATATCGGCCACCGCCTTGGCAGCTGTGATATTCTGAATCTGAGCCTCACGCCCAGTCTGTCTCTGGGCAGTCGTGTTCATAAACACAACGGGAGCTTGCATGGCAAATACGTGAAGATTTAGGTTTTTTTTTCGAGTTTTTTCGTGTCAACGCTCTTGCTTAAATATTACGTAATCAGCCGGTCCTAGAACTTGGCCAGTAACTTCCGCTCGTAAAGCAGTCTGACTGCAGCGAACGAGACAGACGTTGCAAGAAACAGAACACCCACAAAGATGGCAAGCTTGTTGAACCCACGTACGTCGTCCACATTTCCGGGTGGAATGAAGACGCCGGCTATTATGGGGCCCACCAGGGCACCTATTCCTGCGGTAGGGAAGAAAACACCCAGATAAGACGGCAGCTCATCTGGGAACAGCTGGCCGACGATTGCGGGTCCCAGACTCACAAATGGACCAGATGCAAAGCCCCATGTAATGCAGAACGCCAGTGTAGAGGATGAGGATCGTGCGTTGGTCCACAGAGCCAACGGTAGCACGCCGCTTAATATCATCGACGGCACCAAAATGTTGAAACGGCCGACTTTGTCGCCAATGTAGCCGCACAAAACTCTTCCAAAAAGCGCAGACGCGTTGACAATCGCGACGTTGTAGTCTGCGACAGCTCTATCGACTCCCAAACGCTGGCAAAAAAGGTCTATGTAGAACAGCCCTGGGAACAGACCCAAAATGGAGACCATGAACGACAGGTTGATGAGCTGAAACCTCCAGTTCAGCAAGACTCTAAAATTGATGCGCATTATGTTTTGTCCCTTCTTTCGTTTGGGAGGACGTATACGGGGCCGCAGAAACATCACTG
Source organism: Ogataea thermomethanolica (assembly GCA_030674565.1). Lineage (NCBI taxonomy): Eukaryota > Fungi > Ascomycota > Pichiomycetes > Pichiales > Pichiaceae > Ogataea > Ogataea thermomethanolica. The sequence goes on from JAKTYW010000005.1 coordinate 308,934, forward strand.
CAAAAACCACCATGGGAATGTACAGGAATCCAATCACTCTATTACCCCACCCAAACCCAATTTTGTCGATCAACCCACGCACGCCAATCGGCCAGTAAACACCCGCAGAGCTTGCTCCCGAGGTGATCAGGCCGGAAGCGATGGCCTTGCGCTTGTGAAAATACTGAAAGACGACTCCAGCACAATGACAATACATAAGCCCTGACCCTATACCGAACATCAGGCCTTGAACGATAAAGATCTGCCACGGAGCATTAGTAATGGACAAAAGCATGTAGGAGAGCGAGCACACAAACCCACCAATGGCCACCATGACTTGGGGCCCCCAATAGTACATCCCCACAGTCGACGGAAGAGCAGTAGCAAACGTCAGAAAGCCTTGTAAAGAACCAATGATAGACAGCGTATTAGAGCTGATGTGCGGGTACTTATTTTCGTAGTAACTTTGATACACACCAAACGAATTGACCATACCGAATGAGATGGCCATCACTGTAGCCCCAGCACAGAGAGCCAGCCAGGCCCGAAGTCCCCCTTCTGGAGGTGGGCCTATTTCAGGCTTCGTTTCATCCACCAACTGCTCGACTTCAGAATTCTGTCTTTCTAAGCTCATTAATTAGCAGCGCAGTAGCTGTTAGTCATAGCTCTTTGTATACTCTATTACTAATAAAAGATATCCCGCACACAATCAAAATTAGATTACATAATCAGTACGGAGTTTTAGCTTCCATTTTGGATCATGTTTGTGAGCGATTGGGGAACGTCAAACATGGGAAGAATCAGCTCGAGCATTTGCAGACCAGACCCCAGAGCGTGAGAGTCAAGCTCAGATCTTGATGAAATTCTCTGCCCGGTCTTGGAGCCTCCGAAACACTCGATCATTTGAGTCCAGTTCCAGTTGGTAGCGATATCATTGTAGGATCTCAAAGGTCCTTTGATTACCCGCTCGATGGTGTATCCACTGTTATTAAGCAGATAAATCACGGGATCGGCGTTGTATCTGATTAGCGAAGCCAATTCTTGTAATGTCATTTCTGCTGCTCCGTCTCCTTCCACCGTGAAGACACGGCCCGGCTCTCCACTTTCCTTCTTTGCTATACATGCTCCGAGTGTTGCTGGTAAAGCGTAACCAATGGCAGCCCACAGCGACTGGGTGATGAACTTGGCACCGTTCAGTTTCAGCACTCCGGCACCGAACAAGAACGAACCGGTATCAATGATCAGAACATCATCGCCGGTGATAGTTTTCTCGATGTGGTTCATGAGATCTGATTGATTGAGTGCATTGGAACCGACCGGTCTTGGGTTTTCAGTCAAATTGGTCTCTACTCTAGGGGATATTTGGTCGACGTTCATCTTGGTGACCAATTTCTCGAAAACGTCTCTCATGTTGACCTCTGTGTTCAGTTCTCCCTGGATACTAACATGATCCAGACCTATCGATAGAGTTTTTTTCTCGTCCAGAAGTGCAGTGAAGGCTCCGTTGTTCAGTTCCACGTCGAATGTACCGATTCTCAAAACCATATCGCAGTTCTCCAGAGCACATGCCACTTGCGGATCACCCAATTGTCCTTGATATGTTCCAACAAACCATTCGTTACTTTCTGCAACAAGCCCCTTGGCAAGAAAGGTGTCGAAGACGTTCATTCTTCCGTCGAGTTTATCTAGCAATTGTTTCAGAACTCCGCTCATGTTTCCACGGTCAATGAAGTAGTCCACCAACAAAGCTGGGTTCTTGCTGCTGTACAGTTTTTCCAGAATCACGTCAACAATCTTGTTGGCCATGACAGGGTTTCTGCTCTCGTATTGAACGTCTAACGGCTCATACAACCTCGAGGTAGGGACCTTCATTTCTGTCAGATCGCACGGCAGAAACAGGTAGCCAGGACGCAAGCGCAGATTTATTTCTCTGAGAACACGGTCAACGGTATCACACGCCTTTTCAGCATTATCGTCGATAGATCCCTGCACACAACTAAAACTGGTAGCAACTTTTTCATACACAAAATGATCTGGTGCTCCAAAAGTTGTCTCACCTGACAGCAGGTGATGGAATTTTTTTGAGCTTCCCTTTAGCTTGAGAGCGGAAGTTCCAACAAGATGCAGTAGTTGAGAGTATTCGGAGTACATTCCTGCAACTCCAGAAATAGCCGAAAGCTCTCCAACTCCATAGGTTGACACCAGAACAGACATCTTGTTACTGGCTTTCGTATACCCGTCACAGGCGTATGCCGCATTTAACTCGTTGCAGCAACCAATCCACTCGAGATCATCTATTTCAAACAAATGCTCCAAAAAGCTCAGATTGAAGTCTCCTGGCACACCGAAAATAGAACGGGTGCCCAGCTGGTAGATACGCAGCAAAATATAATCGGAGATAGTAATGTAATCAGAAGTGATGGAATTCACCAAGCGGTGAGCCTCTCCACTGAAGTGATCGTTTTCTAATACAGGAGCCATGTTTGCAACATTGCGAGATCTCTTTACACCTTTATATACCTTGTTGCTACCGTTACAAGCCGTTGATTCCCATATTCCGTCATTAACCGTACATAACCGCGTATTTTTTTTTTTTTCGTCACTCCTTCACCTCACGTGCTTCCACGTAGTACCAGGTCACCGATTTGGCCAGATTGAAAGGATTCTCCGTTCTGTTATTGTAATTTTGGTCGGTAATTAGACGAGACTCAATCTTCGAAATCCTTCCAACCAACCAGTCGCGCTCGCTCAACTCGATGTAACCCTCGGTATCTTTAACATTTTTCAGATAATAGTTAGGATAGCCAACATTAAAAGCAGCCCACGGCTGCCTCTCGGTGTTAGAGTTTTCTTCGTTTGCAGGGATCAGCGTCTTCAAAAACAAAACCAAGTCGCCGACCTTGAAATCACGGAACGCAATCTTACCATCAAGCTCGGCAGTTAGAGTCTTGATCTCCTGCTTCTGCTGGTTTTTATCCTTCTGCAGCTTCCGGGCAAGAGACTCCACATCGTTGAATCTGCGGAACACCCTTTCAACAATCAGTTCGTTGTCAACGTGATTGAACCGCAAGAAGTTCTGGAACCCTTGCTCGACGTTGAGACTCTCGTAATTCGAAAGAAGCTTCTGCACTTTCTTCTCAATCAAGCTTTCTTCACAAAGACTCATATCAATGATCGATCCCTCCTCCTTTCTATGCACTATCTCGTCCTCAATACCGAGATCCGATGAGATCGTGTAGTTCAGAACATTCATGTCAACCCAGTGGAGATACTGCTCTGCCTCTGGAACCACTTCACTCGAGACAACCTCCATCAATGCATTATCAATTTGATCCGTTTCCTCAAACGTATCATTCAGCATACTGGCGTTATGGGTTGATTCATTCGATTGCTTGATTTGCCTTTTCTTGCTTCGAAGTCCTTTAACTCTTTTGATCGTGAGCTGTCCAGGCTGGTTCTCCAACGACAGAGTTTCCCTGATGAGTAGTAACCCAATACTTTCAAGCAATAAACAGACCCTAGTAAGATTGCTGAAAATCTCTCCACTCAACTGGTTCAATTTGTTGTACGAGGATTGAATCAGACCGTATAACTGACAAAGCAATTTGTCCTTAATTACCAGACGCTCATTCAAGGACTTGTTGACGTTAATGAGATTTGATTCGTCTTCTTCAAGTTCCTCGATCTTCAGTTTCAGTTCATTGATTTCTTGTTGATTCACCTTTGACTCTTTGGTGAACTCACTTTCTTTTTGGGTCATATTATCCAAAAGATCCGATTTCATGTTCTTGAGTTCAGAACACATTGCTTCCAAACTCTTATTAGACTGCTCCAATTGGACGTTGGAACTCTTTAACTTTTGATTTTCATCTTCCAATTCCTTGATTCTTTCCTCCTTCAGGGCATCAGCCTTCTTTAATTCCTCGAGTTCGGCCTTAATCTTCTCAAATTCTTCATAATCCAATCCCTTCTGCAGCTTTTCAATCTCTTTTTTGTAATTATCGTTCTCTCTCTCCAATTTGTCAATTCTTTCGCCGTAGTGACTAGGAGGAAGACTAATGGTTTTCCGACCAATGCCTAAATCCGCATTAAACAAGACTGTATTATCTTGCGCCTTTAATTCGTTTTGCTCTTGAGTCGAACTTCGGCGACTAGTGGGATGCGATACCGAGTAAACTGGTTTTCGATGACGTGACCACTGATCATTAAATTGCTGAAATGTTTGTGTATGAAGCACATTCTCCAACTTCTTAATTCTCTTCTCATAACCTTTGATGAGCTCTTCTTGGGAAGCAGACTGTTCTCCATCAAGACTGATGCTGATCTTTATACCTTCAGATTCGAAGCTTTTGATAAATCTCTTGAACAACTTCATGTAGCCGACATCCGATGCATCGAGTGAGCCCATTCCACCAATATTTTTGCCTTTAACCAACACCTCTCCCTCTTCCGGATCAAAGACCTTTTTATCACTTGAAACCCTTGACAACCCAAATTCATTTAAGCAATTTTCCAGCTTTTCGATAATATGAGAATCGATTCCATGATTCCTCAGTGTGTCAATGTACGAAATTACCGTCTCAATGGTAATAAACCTGGATAGTTCAGAGAAGTATCTGACAGATTTGCGTTTTGCAGCTTCGGCGCCCGTTGGTCGTGAACCGATAGGAAATCCGTTGATGTTGTTGAGTAATTTGTTTATAGATGTCAAATAATGATTTTCTGGTGGACTAACTGGGCTCAGAGGTTGCTGGTTGGGGTTGTTCGATTGTTCTTTTTGCGGAGACATTTGTTCCACAGATTCCAGTTTGATCGCAAAGAGATTATCGTGGATAAAACGCTTCCTTCCCTCTTCATCTAAATCCAAAAATTCAAGCTTATCACCACCACTGGATGCAATAAAGTCTTTCAACCATTTGCCTCTGTTTCTGGACTCCATGAACTGCAACATTTCGAAAATCTCATTTGCCTTCTTAAGCAGCGATTGCAACGAGTGGCCAAATTTCAAGTTGCTAAGATTGGCAATAGCGTATATACCGAAGATAAGCGGAAGGTCAGAAACAATAGACAATTGCAGTTCATTTTCTTTGATCAAAGAGATATTTTTGGACACTTCTGTATTCAACACTGTAGAGAGCTTCATTATATTAAGTTGAATCTTTGTGATGGTCATTAGGGTGGAACAAATAAGTTTCGTTTGAAGCTCCTTTCTTAAGCTAAGCTTGTTAGCCTGAATCTTGTGTAGTTCAGTAGCCAGATCTGTGATATATGGCACAAGAGTGGATTCCTGGTGTGAAAAAATGTCAATCAGTTTTCGTATGTTTGAAACCGAAGACGAAGCCAAGTTTGAAGAAGTCTGACTGGTAGTAGTGATCAATTCCTCAAAGGAAGGTAAGGAGGAGGAGGTCTGGACCAATTCTCCCACGTGCTTCTCGAGTTCCCCTAGTATACGTTTGCAATCCTTGATTTTTTGAGACTTCTGCATGGAATCTGTATCACGTTGCATGTATTCTGACACCAACCTGTCGTACTCTTGGGATAATTCTTGTCTTGGTACTATTATTTCCGTCTCAATTTTGCCACGGAGATTCAGCAATCTCTCGTTCATAACTTTATTGAGTCTCCGTGACTCGTTAGCAGAATTTTCAAGCTGGGATTCATTTAGCAATTGACCCAAAACAACTTTGTTAAGAGAATCTGTTGCTCCGTCCTTGAAGCTGAAAGAAATATCGTTGAGAAGATGTAACTGGTCTTTCCAGTTTTCAGCTAATGTGTTAGACTGAAGAAGCACAAGGCTATCAATCGAGTCATTGAACTTCTTCTCTAGATTTTTGAAAACCAGTCCGACATATTGTATCAAAACGTTAAGTGAGGTCAAAATAACCTCAGTATTATTTTCCTCCGGAGCAGACTCGTCAAAAACAACTGTTTTCTTGAAATCGGATAGCAGAGCCGAGGCCCAGCCAGAGTTTCTTTTCAAAGAATTGAGAAGTTGCCGAAGTAAGTTAAGATTGATGTCAACTGCCTTGATGTTCGTCACATTATCCAGGACCAATGTCAATTTCTCCACAAAGACAGATAATTCTTCGGACAAAATAGGCGATTTCAGGGGTTTGATCATGTTTATCAGGTCGGTCTGATTAAGTTCTTCCAGCAGATCGTTCACATTTTTCATGTCATTGGAAGCCTCGATATTATTCACGTTGAAGTATCTTCTGTCAAAAACATATATTTCATTCACCTCTTCGTGGACCACCATGGAGAACTTGAGCTTGATACCGAAAGGGGTCAATAGAAACAGGTTATCAGTCGCGATATTAAATGACATCCCTATCAATTGCTTCAGAGATTCCAGATTCTGGAATTGGTACGAGTTGGCCATCACTTTTGCTCCCGTAAGAGAGTTGTATATCGTAATGGCAGAGGGCAACTTAGCGTCCTGTGACTGATTCTGTCGATAAACGGAGGACATCATCGACAGCGGATTATTATTCTGTATCATTGAGATGTTCATTGTTGCGTCCCCTTGGTGATCTTCAAAATTGTTAGTTTGCCCTTCTTCTCAAATTATGATCAGTAAAAAAGAGACGTAAAAATGGGGAAATGTGACATAGATTTATTTTATAATATTTATTTGGCTACTAGACTAATATTTTTTTATGTCCGAGATAGTGTATGAGGTTCTTAGCTTGGACGCTGAACAGCTTGGCCATGAAAACATAAACTCGCATATCGAGCAGGTACGACGTTTGGTGGATGAACATCTGAGTGAGCCCTACTCAATTTACGTTTACCGCTTTTTTCTCAACAACTGGCCCAACTTGACCATCATGGCCAAAGTCAATGACGAGGTGATTGGGTGTATCATATCCAAGGTGGAACCTCATAAAATGGTGCGAGTGCGTGGCTACATTGGGATGCTGGCCGTGGATAATCAGTACCGCGGAAGAGGAATAGCCAAAGAACTCATTTCGAGGAGTCTGGACTCGATGATCAATAATTACAAGTGCGACGAAATTATTTTGGAGACGGAAGTTGTGAACAAGGCTGCTTTACGATTGTACGAGAACTTCGGTTTCATGAGAACGAAAAGACTGTTCAGATACTATCTGAACAAGCACGATGCGTTCCGCCTCATTTTACCCGTGACGAAGAAAAGTGGTGTCAGGTCGACTTTTCTCCCCCCGCTGGAAAACCCTGTAGAATCCAAATACTAGCAGTTTATTAATCACTATATGTCATTTTAATCTTCGTCGTCGAACTTAGGAGCCAGGTAGTATCTCAGATATCCACTTGGTAGTTTGTATTCGAAAAGGGCAGGTGCCTTGTCGGTCAATTTGATGGTGACAGTGGAAGAAAGTGCCGTGGCCTTCACAATATCGTTGAGGTACTTGGCTCCAAAAGTCAAAATGACGGGTTGGTTCAGATCGATTTTGATGCTTTCATCTGGTTTCTCCATGTTTGTGTGAGGTTTCAAAATGATGGATCCGGATCCAATCTGTCCCTCTGCATTAAATTTGACCGAGTCCTTGGTAATGATGATCTGCAGAGACTCACTCAAGGTTTTCATGTCTCTGGCGATCTTGGCAAACTCGTACGCTGGCATTGTAATGGAACAGTCGTGCTCCATCTCGTCGATAGTCAGCACATCGGAGTCAATGTCCATCAACTTGAGACTGAATTCGGAGATTCTGTCCTTCTTCTTATCCTCAAACACAACCAAAAGAGAATCTGGCGAATCCTCAGCAATGAGAGTCAAGTAGTCCTCGTTGTTTCCCTGCTTGAGGATTTTGGACAGAGACTCCAAGTCTAGACCGAGAACAAGGTCTCTGTCACAACGGAACTCCTGGAAAGAGCCCGAGTCGATCTTGAGCGCAATCAAAAGCACTCTTGAGTCGTCAATGGCCTGAACAGTGATACCATTACCTTGGGAACAGTTGAAGTTGCACAACTTCACGGAATCCTTGATGGACTCAATAACCTAATGATGTTAGATCTGCGGACGTAGACACTTACCTTCTTGAGCAATGAAGCCTCCTCGAATTTTCCTTCTAACATAACGCGTGTAAAGATATAAAACGCGACAAATTTTGTACCACGCGAAATTTCAGCATCCGTCCCAGATTATACATCTGAAAACAATCGACGCGACGCTAATATTTTCTGCCTCCTTTTTATTTCGGTCTATCGTCCTTGTTACATGGATATTGTTAAGAAGGCAATATGGGGTCCGGACCCCAAGGAACAGTACCGTCGCTGCCAAAGTGCCTTACGCAAGAACAAGCGTCAGATAGAGAGGCAGATTCAAGATTTGAATGCTGTTGAGAAAAAGACAAAGGCTCTAATAAAGGCCGCTGTCAAGAAGAACGATATGAAAACAGCCAGGCTGTATGCGCGGGAGTACAAAAACATCTCCAAAAGCATTGAGCGAGTCACAGTCTCGAAGGTTACGCTGGATTCCATTGGTATGAAGTTGGCTGAGCAGCAACAAATGATCAAAATGAAAGGCTCCATGCAAAAGTCGACCGAGATAATGAAGGACATGAACCAGCTAGTGAGACTTCCTCAAATGGGGCGCGTGGTTCAAGACCTAAGCAAAGAGCTGATGAAAAGTGGAATCATCGATGAGATGATGGACGACATGATGGATCTCACAGATGTCTACGAGGACGAGGAGGACGAGGACGTTGACGAGGTTTTGAAGAATATCCTGGACGAGAAGCCTAAGCAAGAAGTCCAAATGCCAGAATTATCGCAACCAGAAGAAACAACTGAGGTGGAGGAGGTGGACGATGAGCTACTGAACCACATGAGAGAACGTCTGAGCGCGCTACAGTAGAGTTGATTTTAATTATGCTCTTTGAAATTATACCTTTCTAAATCAGCAGGACGGAGGATCCAATGAGAATCAGTGCTCCGAGAAGAGACAGTGCTTGTCCTGCAGCCTTGGACGCATCGTTTTGCACTTCCAGAGCGCTATTGTTCTGGTACTGGTGAAACAGATCATCCACACTGATGTACTGACCATTTGGAGTCGTGCTATTGGAGTAGTTGGACTCCCTGTTGAAAGGAATGCCTTGATAGGATTTGGTGAGTGTTGTTGGGAAGGGTTGTGCGTCCATGGTACTTGATGTTGCGTTCTCGGCTTGCGTGATTGCAGCCAACTGAAGAGAGTCCTTGTTTTTGTCGGCGCCAGCGGGAGCTTCACCATCCACCGATCCTATGCCAACAAAAACGAACTTGTCTGTACCGAACAACTTCCTTTGCTCTTCTTCAGACTCTTCTTCTCCACAATCATCTTCCTTTTTCCACGGCCAGAAATTGGCGAAAGAAGAACCCGTCGAGTCCGGTTGCTGGGACTCAGCTTTCTCAACTGACTCAGCCTCCTGATATTCCTCCAGAGTCACCTCTTTGGCTTCTTGAGTTTCTTGCACGTCCTGAACTTCGGGGAGATTGCTGGTGGAATCACCCAATCCGTTAGCGTCCTGGTCAAATTCAACAGATTCCTTTCTAACACCGACTAATAGGAACTTCCTGGCTCCAAAAGGGAAAAAGTCTTCTGCAATAGGTTCGTCCTCATCATCACACTCGTCTTTCTTGAGATCCCTGATTTTTTGGAAGATGTGCGGAAATCCCTGAGCCTCTATATTTTCCTCCTTGATGAGGCCTAAGTCTTTTCCAGTTTGGGCAGAATATGCCTCCACCATCTCATTTTTGGAGTCGTAGAACTGGTAGCCATTGCCGTAGACATAAGCTGGCGTGAGTGGATCTTCTGCACCCGACAGTTTTAATTTGGGAACAATGTACCTCTCGTTGCTAGGAGAGGCCCACTCCTCGAATTGTACATCATCTTCGTTGAGATTGTTGTACTTTTCGATAATTTGCAGAACCTGGTTGTGCACATGTGGATTCAACTGGTCAAAAGCTGATCCTGGCTCTGCCCAAACATGAGATGCAAGGGCCGATGCGAGAACAGTCACAGTCCACCACTTCATACAGTTTTTTGTAAATGCTTGCTTTATATATCCTTGTGTCTTTCTGTGTTATAGCAATGGCGTAGCAGAAACAAAAAGTCCAGACAAGGTTAAGTAGGAAACACTTTGGCTGGCAGAATCTTGATTTGAGTTGAAGCGCTGGGCGACAACCGTGAGCCCCCGAGCCGCATGGAGAACATTACGAGATTTTCTGCCATAGACTGGAGGCGATTGACGCAAAGACAGGACCCGTGGCGCTCTGTGCCAGTGTGGTCGGAAGCGTATCCCCACACATTTCTCTGGAGAGCGGTATATTTCCTAGTAACGGAAACCCAGAATTTTGCAACCGTTCCCATTGCGGATTTTCCCCAAAAACATTTTCCTGGTGGTGACAATTAGGACATGAAAATACACTCATGTTTTCTACGATCCCCAGAATAGGAATTTTTAGCTTCTCGAACATGGTGATTCCGCGTCTAACGTCGCTAAGCGCCAAGTCCTGACTGGTGGTGACAATCACCGCGCCGTCTATATTGAGCTGTTGCGCCAGTGTGATTTGCACGTCTCCTGTGCCTGGCGGCGTATCCACCAGCAGGATGTCCAGACTGTTCCAGTCAACGTCAAAAAGTAGTTGGTTCAATGCTTTTTGAACCATCGGACCCCTCCAGACAACGGCAGAAGTTTCAGGAACAAGGTAGCCCATCGACATGGTCTGGATTCCGTGGTTCATCAGAGGGACAAGCTTCTTGTGTGCGTTTATTTTTGGCTCCCCCGTTATGTTCATTAGATTGGGAATATTTGGCCCGAAAATGTCAGAGTCTAGAATTCCCACGTTCAAATCCTGGTTTCGAAGAGCAACAGCAAGATTGGCTGTGACGCTAGACTTTCCCACTCCGCCCTTACCAGCAGAAACAAAGACTATGTGTTTTACCCCATCTAGGGACCGTTTAGACGGAATGCGGGGCTGCGCTTTCGGAATCCCCTATACTTGTTAGTTGCTTTCCTGTAATTAGAGTCCTTACCAATGGATTTGAATGATTTTTTCTGATGAGAATTTGCCGTCTCAGTGGCTCAAAAAGCTTGATGTTTCTGGTCTTAATCATTCTGGATCATTTTATTCTTTTTGTGTACACGAGATTTCGCCGAAAAAAAATATAATTAAATTCTATGAATTACCTACCTACCGAATTATTCAATTCTAGGATGGCATATTCCGGATACAGGACACCGTCCAAACTTTCACGAATTGTGCGATCTTACTCAGGATCAGTTTCGGAGACTAGAGATTTTGTGAGACTCTTAGACCGGACCAGAGCGATATTTCCCTCCAATAGATACATTCGACAAAAAGCGAGTCAATTGGCTGAATTGAGCGACGAAACGGGGTCGAAGTCTGTGCCCGTCAAAATCGGAATATTTCAGTCACCTTCAATTGAGTCAGGATTGCTAGTGGATGTGATAGTCTGCGACCCTCTAGATGGTGATCAAAGTTGGTACAATGAGCTTAGAAAACAAAGGAAAGAAACCAACAGGAATCGGTGGATCAGATTCGGCGAAAATGGAGTCAAGTCTCCGTTTCTGAATCGTGATCTGAGAGTCATTCAGAATGCAACCGTGGGAGATAACTCTACAAAGAACGAACTCAGTAGAGACATGTTCAGAGACATAGAGCTTTTTGAGATCATCCACCCTGAGCAGTTGCAAAGCAGAGATATGGAAGTCTCAGAGGCTACCACCAGAGTGGAATCTTCTCCAGAGTCAGATTGTCATTTATACATCTATGCAAAAAGTATTCCCGGTGAGGCATTGGAGTTGAACAACTACCCGTCGTTGGCTGTTCTGGATACGCGTCTGCAGACTACCGGAAGCTCGTTCGTATCTCCAACCCAGGGAGAAATTGTTGTTGACTTGGAAAAAGCAAACCAGGCCAACGAGCTGCTTCTACAGTCTCCTAATAACGCGTCCCAATATCTTGAGCTGGTTAAAAAGTCAAACATAAACGAGCTATTATTCACTCTCGCTCGGGAGACGAGCGGAAACAAGCCCGAGAAAATGCTTTTGCGTTCCCTGCTCACAGATATCGATACCCAAATGAAATCGGAGAAAAGGCCAGATCTGGTGAAAGAAGCAGACAGCCTCAGAGGTGAGATAGACAGCTGGTCACAGATGTCCCATTATGAGCTTCAATCAAAAATAGCACCATATTTGAAAGACGTGTTGATCCAAAGATTCAGCAAAATAACCCAGATTGTGCCCAACATTGACAATTTTGACCTCGTGATGTCAAAATATCTGTTTGACGATGAGACATACCTTCAAAAAAGTATGTTCAACTTCACAACGGTCAAATGCCACGGCTCACTCATACAATCCACGGCAAAACTCAATTATCTTGAAGGAAAGATAGATCTGTTGCTCCCGGTCACAGAATCGTCAGAAAATACACAACCGTTGGCCAACCCGCTAGCGATTCTGAAGCATAAGGTGCTGAATCGTGATCTTCCTGAGCTACAGGCACAAATCAGCTCCACAGTGCTCCAAAACCTAGCCACAATCAACCTTCCTGTGTTTGCAATATGTACAGTTGGTCACGTGATCGATTACATTTCCATGGACACTGCAGTGGCTGTGGTGGTTTTAAGTTTTGCAATTTCGTTCAACAATATTTCCAAGGCGGCTTACCGGCTGCTCGATCAGTTCCGGGCTAGCTACGTGGAGAACATCCGCACCTCTATTGACCGCAGCTATGAACATCTACGGAACCGCTTGACCCACAATCTGGAGCAACAAGGACTGAATACCGTGGAGAAGAAGCTCATTAGAAAAAAGCTTGACCAACACTTGACTCGCTTGCAGTGAATTTGATGTGACATTTCTAAGCTAATCATTCTACCCGGCAAAAAACGAGGTATACGATTGACTCCCTGCATCCCTATTATTTCGGTGTCTGATTTTGGAAATATGGGGCTGTGCAAACGCACATCTGATTTATCGTATGGTTCGATTATTTTCTGGTATTTACGAATAAATAGACGCAAATTCCTTATGATCTGTCTGTATGAATCAGTATCATTTGAAACCTAATTTTCGCTTGTTCATGGCTAAAACTCACCGTGGGTTAGCCATGACATATATTTCTGTTGGCCTGGTGCTACCATTTGTTCTCCCAATGAAATGCTCTCTGGATGAAGATCGAGAGAAGGTCTATGGCCATTACAGCACCCGAAGCGCGTTTAGAATATGATTGGGGGCCTGAAGCCTATTTGCCGGCGGTTGGGTACAGGCGCTTTCTGATCCCAGCGTGTAAAAAAATAACGACTATTATTTAATGAAATCGACTAATTATTATTATGCTACTCACCATATCGCAAGTAGAGCGCATTTTTAAAATGTTCGTGACGGATTCCCGGCGGTTTGGATTGCTCGAAAGACGTAAGCGCATCCTTGACAGTCCATCCTAGTTTTTCCACCAAATAGCAGCATATCAAAAAGCCAGTTCTATTTTGGCCGTAATGACAATGCACACAAATGTACTGACCTGGTTGCAACATTGGAACCAATTTTTCCACCTCAGTAATAAATTTCACAATCGTTACGTTATCTGGAGTCACCTTGGACTCAGTTTTGAACTTGACGTACTTGATTCGCGTGAAAGCTGAGGGATCGTAAGCTGGTGTGTCCGATCCAATGTCTATGATTGCGACCACCTCGGGGTGGTTTTGTTCAAAGGTCGAAGGGTTATGCACCGGATCAGTCTGACGAAGGGTTTTCATGGCTAACAGAGGAGAAGTCGGTTTACCGTGGACGCTCAAGGGATCAGAAAGAGTTACCACTTTATCCCATTTCTCTTTATTTTTGAGGCCCCATTTATCCCCACTTATTTGGGCTTTGATCTGCAGCACCCAAGTCGAACTGATATTCAGCTTGAGGTTCTCAATGAATTGATAAACTTTCGCGGTCAAAATATGCGGTCTGTCAAGGAAAATGGAGTGGTTTGCTTTCTCAATTGTTTCGAGTTTCACGGGAATTCCGTTCTTTTCCAGAACATCGGCAATTTGTTGACTGACCTTGAAAGGAGTCACAACATCGGAATCTCCACAACAAATGAAAATCCGCGGTTCTTCATCGATATGTGCAATTTTTTGCGCAGCAGATACCAGCTCCTCAGGATTCACCAAATGTAGTCCGTTGAGATAATTAAGGAAAGTCTCCGATTCGGTGTCTAAGTTCCAGCGGAATTGGGCCAGACGTTTCATCATATCATCCTCCTCAGCATAAATGTATTTATTAACCGAAGCAGAGTATAAGCCTCCTCGGCGATCTGTGTAGCGGTACAAATCAAGCAGTTTGGGAAAATAAGAAAACACACCAAAAGCCAGTTTGAAAACCATAGGAAGGTGTACAGGAGCAAGTATGGGCGGCGCAATCATCAACAGAGACTCGACTGTATTTTCAGGAAGAAGATTTATTAGTCTTAGGGCCAGATGCGTCCCCATTGAATGTCCAATAAGTATAAACCGTCTGCCGGGGAACTTGGAGGTTAGAACTGTGTGTAGCAGAACAGCCAGATTTTCAGTTGTGTAGTCTTCAGGTTGAAGCTCTTTGAGCTCGGATTCCATGCGCTTCAAATCATCCACTGGGAACTTGGAAAGCCGAAACTTGAGCTCACTATTCAGTCCGAGTTTTGAATTTCCAAAACCTGGTAGATCGAGAGCAAAAACATGAGCACAATTTCTGAACTCCTGTAAGATGGGCTCGAATTGAGACAGCTGCCCTCCCAAACCGTGCAGAAATACAAGAATCGGTAGTGACTCGATTTTGGAGATGACATCCTGCTGCAACCCTGTTCCTGCTCGTTTCTGGTACTCTTTCAAAGGATGGTCACTGTAAAATGTGCTCAGAGTTAACTGTCGTCCACGATATTCGAAAGTCTCCAGTTGCGAGTACTTTTGGACTATCGGGCAGTCGTTGGGTTTGGATCGCATAATTTCCAGCTCCAAGTCCGAATACAGGCCATTCTGGAATAAACTTCGCAGCTGTGCATATTTTGATTGGGAATCGTTTTTTGATTGTAACTCCGTTAGCGTATCCAAATTAAGGATTTTAGAGAAGTCCTGACTCATTTTCTGTCTGCTGTCCAGCGATTAAACCGCGACAAATATGAAGTCAAAATCGTAACCTGCGTAAACCAAGAAATGAAACAGGATTTAATCTAATCTTGTCAAAAACATCTTTGCACGTGCGATCCTACTACAAATTGCAAATGTCCCCCCCTGATAAGCAATAAACCTCAGATCTCTTGCCGTAAAAACAACAGGGAGGTGCATTAAAACAAACAGATTTAGCTTCAGATCTGAAACTGGCTAAATTGAATAATTTAAGATATCCCGCCTAGCTCTGAACCGCTGGTAGCAGGGATAACAAATACACATTATATTATAAAAGACCCAATCAACTAAAAATCGCCATGATCAAGCAGCCACGGACAAATGCACCGGCATCAAACGTACATGTCGGCGGTGTATTTCAGCCGAAAATCTCCACAAAACCTCAAGATGGGAAAAAAAATCAACCCCCTAAACGCTCGATCTTTTTCCTCCTATTCCAGCTTTCTGTCGATGATCAATACCCAACAACCAGTGACAGACTCTACCATCTCACTAAAAGAGTTCCTTAAAACGAGCTCTCCAGCGGCTCGCCCTAAGGAGAATAGCTCTTTACCCACGCTGCGAATTCCTGTCAAGTCACTTGTTCAGCGTTATCGAGTCGTGGGGAATTTGGGATCTGGTAGCTTTGGAACGGTTACTCTTGCAAAGGTGCGTTCCAATGCACTCCCTGGAATCATTGAGGAAATGGAGAGATGTCCTGGGACACTGTTGGAGCCATTAAAAAACTCTAACAGGGCCAAAATGGATGTGGTGGCTATCAAAACCATGACTCGCAGATTGCCAGATCACGAAGATTATGCTAAGGTCAAGGAAGTGAAATTCATTCTTGCGGTTCCGTCTCATCCATCTCTGGTGCAAATCTATGATATTTTTGTCGACAAAGAATCATTCAAGCTGCATATAGTGATGGAATCTATGGATCAAAACTTGTACCAGCTAATGAAGTACAGGAAAAATTGTCTGTTTTCCCCCTACACGCTCAAATCCATTCTCTCTCAGATCTTGGCAGGAATCCACCACATTCACAAACATGGGTATTATCACAGAGATGTCAAACCAGAGAACGTGCTGATCATGCAATCGTCCAATTTCTACGGTTGCAAGGAAAATATCCCTGAGAACAAAAGAAACCAGGCTTATGTGATCAAACTTGCAGACTATGGTCTAGCAAGACAGGTTGAAAACAAAAGACCATATACTGCATATGTTTCAACTAGATGGTACAGGTCCCCTGAAATCTTATTGAGACAGAAACATTATTCGTACCCTGTGGATATTTGGGCTTTTGGATGTGTTGCAGTTGAGTCTGCAACATTTTTGCCTTTGTTCCCAGGCAGCAACGAGCTTGATCAAACCTGGAGAGTGCTCGAAATCCTTGGTTGTCCTGAGAAGAGCGAAAATACACCGTTGGGAGGATTTTGGGAAGACGCACAAAAGCTTTCCAGTAATCTAGGATTCCATTTGCCCAAGCTCCCAGGAGCCTCCATTGAAGATCTCATACCTAGGGTTGATCTTCCTGAAAGCGACAGAAAAGCTTTGTGTGATGTTGTTAAAAAATGCCTTGTTTGGGACCCTAATCAGCGCATTACTGTGGAGGAGCTTTGCAAAATGAGCTATTTCAGAAATACTGTTGTGGATGAAAATAATCCAACGGCAGCATTAGAGCTAAAGAAATCCTCCAAGACTGCCACGACAAGTAACAATTGGCTAAATAAATCGACCACAAATGTCATTAATGACGAAAATCTTAATGACACATTATCACATCGTCTTCGCAAGGTGCCTCATCTTAACATGATCAAGTTCAACAAACACGAAAAACAAAACCCACAAGATTTCTCTTATGCAGGTAGCCTGAAAACTGAATCTATGCAACTTCATGAACAGAACAAGTCTAAGTATCAGGAAAATGGGGAGAATAATTTGAAAGTTGAAACGAAGACTGACAAAGTTGAACTTGTCACAGAAAATGCACAACTTGAATGGGATTTCAATGATGACGAGTCCGACTACGGTGAAGACATTGAAGAAGGAGGTGAAGGTCTGATTGAGCCACTGTATATTGGAAATTCATACCAGCTTGTTCAACTTGAAGATAAACAACTTGCACAAAAAGCTCTTGCTGGCAATGGCGACACCTCTTTTGATTCACAGGTTTGCATAGTTCGTGGCGACGAGCGTTCCGACAGTCATTTTGCTGACTATGCTCTTGATGAAGAGCTTGGTGATTTTAACGATATTGTGTCGTGTCCTTGGAATGCCAGGAATGCCGCTTGAAAGCATCGTCCATTTAAATAGCTACCAAAATGAAACGTAAAGTGTTATGCAAACTGTACAAAATCCTGATTAGTGTCTAAGTCGGGAGACTGATTCTCCATTTCTGACTCTTCCGAGTCCAAGTCTTCCAAGGAGTCTAAAAGCGGTTGGTATTTTTGGATGACATTATCATTATCAGCATTTCTTGTTGCTTTATGATTAATCGGAGGTAATTTTGTTTTATGCACCAATTTGCACGTATTACCGCGAGGACAGTAGCCCAGTTCTTCAAGATCGGGACAATTAAAGTAGTGTGCCAGCGGACAAGATCTTCCTTCGTCACAGTAGCCGTTTATGGCAAACTCACGGCACGTTTTTGCGTCTTTGTGTTCAAGCTTGTGTGAAAAAACACAGTTTTCGTTTGTGCAATTGTGAGATTGGAAAAACTTACAAGATGGAGCGTTGTACTGGGAAGGGGTATGCGAATAGCGACAGCCGTGCCTGTTGCATGTGCGATTTTTATTCTGGATGACGTTTGGACATAGCGCAACATGGTCTGGTGAATGAACAAACGGACAGTTTTTGTTCGAGCACGTTGCCGTTCTAGTATAATAGATGCAGAACTGTTTCTCTTGATTGTACTGAGGATTTTGCTTGATATAATCACCCTCCAGAGTCTTTATGTATTTGCTGTTGTTGTAGGTGAGAGTTGTCCTGAGATCGTCTAGAGAATTTAACATTATGTTTGAATCAAGAAACCTTGAAGACACCAGAGCCAGCTTTGTATCTTTATTGAGAGAAACAAAGTTCAGGTTGTTGATAGTTATCCGATTCTTGTATGTAAATTTGACCTGGTTGGAATGTATATGCTTGTGTAATTGCCTCTTTCTCCGGGACGCCTGCTTGAGGGCCCTGTCATTCAGCCTTTGGTCGCTTTCGCTGACAGCCGGCGTATTGGAGGCAGATTTTGAAGACGAGTCTACCCTCTTGCGCTCTAGCTCGCTGACAAGCCTGGATCTTTGGACCTTCAGGTCGTTTTCCAGAATCCGTAGGCGCTCTTCTAGTTTTTGGCTTTCAGACATTGATAAAAAAAATATTTATTTCTCAATGTCATTAGTAGCTAAACTTGGACGGCTATTGCCTCTGGATGAGGATACTTTGAAACAGATGGTTGAATACGCAACCACCAATTTGAAGTCCCCACAACAGGCAAGTCAACATTTCATCAATCTTTTGGGAGAAAGTCCTGATGCGTTGGATTTCATTGCCGATTTCACAAAGACTCTGAAGAACGTCGAATCGGTGCCCAAGAAACCAGAGCCCAAATCTCGTACGGTCTCCAAATCACCCACTCCACAGAAAAATGTGATAAAAATAGTGCGCTCGAAACCATCCAAGCCGCCGGCCAGATCAAGTCCCGAACCAACAAAGCTCAAGTCGGAGAAAAGCGTAAAGCTTGACAATCTTCAGGAGCTTGACAACGCACTCATAGAACTCGAATCCCAACAAGGTGGTCGTATATGCAATTGTAATGCCACCCGCCATCCTCTTTTTGAGATGTTTCCCAACTGTCTTAATTGCGGAAAAATCATATGTGTTAAGGAAGGATTGCAACCATGCTCTTTTTGCGGGAAAGACCTACTGAGCAGCGATGAACGCCAAAAAATTGCGCAGGTGCTACAGAAAGAAAGAGATGAACTGATAGGACACAAGCAGCCGGTCAAAGTTGCCAAAGCTCAGCCGAAACGCAACAAGATCACGATTTCTGTGAGTTCTGCAGGCCAGAACAACTTCAAAGTCCAGGACCAACTTTTCAAACGAATTGAGCGCAAGAAAGAGATTGAACGCGAGAACAAAGACAAGGACATGAAGGAAAAACAGGAGCTCGATGAGATGATGAAAAGAATCGAGTATCTGGAAGCCTCTGAGGGTAAGGACGAAGAGTTGCTGCGTGCTGAAAAAAGGCTCGAAACACTGTTGGAATTTCAGGCTAATGGATCCGAGAGAACTCGGATTGTCGACCAGGCTTCTGATTTTGAGGTTCCTTCAAGCAATCTTAGTCCGTGGGCTACGCCTGTAGAGAGAGCACTCCAGCTTAAAAAACAGCAGCGTGAGATGAAGCGGTTGGAAGAGGAGGATAAAAAACGGTCTGGAAGAGGAAAAAAGGTGATGGATATGACCATCAGAGACGGAAAAGTATTGTTGCATGAAAGGGACATAGAGATCGAATCAGATGGCGAGATCGAGGAGCTGGAGAAAAAGATGAATGAGCAAAGTCTGGAGGAGCTAGACAGGAACACACAGAACATCTGGGACTACGAAAAAGAGGCGAAAAAGTGGAAAAAGCCAGAATACGTCGGCAAATCTGACACTGGTGCTAGCCAGGAGACTGAGGATAAGTACCAAGGCGGCGTTGTACAGTTTGGTGAGGACGTAGAGGAGATGCTTCTTGGCCTTGGGGTGTAGGTCTGAGGCGTACGGTGTGAGCTGTGTGTATAAAAAGTTTTCTTCAGGATAAAAAAATCTTCACATCAGTAGGTATACTAAACTAGTATATTTATATTATAGGGCCATTCAGTCCCATGCAGCTGCGATGGTGGCAGTTGCGTGGGTTCTGAGATCAGCTAAGTGTCTGAACCGACTCTGCCAACAACAGAGCCACGGTAGTCACTCCGTTCAGGTCCTTAGAGTGAATTATATGCGTTAGATAGATGATGAGGTGTGCTACTTATGTGGCGATGGCTTCATCCACTATTGTGTTTGGACATTGTAAATTCTATATACATAGTTACTCTTGCGCTCGCTGGTTCTGATTATCTTTTTGAGTCTGTTCCAAATGATCCAGTTCGTTTTTAATTCTCTCCATAGCACGGAAAACCTTTGACTGGACGTAGAATGATCCGCCTTTCTCCTTCGAGTTCACATCGAACAAATAATCGTACTTTCCCTGCACAGTTTCAAGACTGAGTCCGCTTGGCTGGACATCCAAAATCTTGCAAGCTTCATCCAAACTGATGTCTGTGTCTCTGGCCTTAGTAGTCTGCTGAGCTCCTCCGGAAGTCTGCTGAGCTGTAGTGGCAGCAGCCGCCTGTCTGTATGCCTCGGTAAACGCGCGACCAAACACCCGGGCCCCTGTGAACACCACCTGTACCAGTAATCTGTGAGCCATTGCTTGGAAGAATTTTAAGGAAGAAAAATTAAATGCGACTATCGACCTTTTTGCAAGGCTGGAATTAAAAATATTTCTTAATGACTGGCCATCCGGATTTGCAGGACACCGAGGCTGCCGGGCTTCTGATGCTCTTTTCGAACCAGTCACAGCGCATAAACACTGGACCTTCTGAGGAGACCCAGAAGTCTGTGTCCCCAATTTCAGATACTACTAACCAGGGCAAACAAAGCCCTTCTCTACGGTCTCTCGATCATGGTGTCGTTACCTCCCCTGGCCCTGCAGCCGCCGCCCTGGCCAGTGGCTCTTCGAATAACAAAGCAATAGTTGCCGCAGCAGCTCTAGCAGCAGCAGCAGCCACCCCATTGCCACTTTTAACGAGAGAGGCTGAGGACAAAGACGAGACAGATGTAAACGACGAAAAGGACGAAAAATACGAGCAATACGATGCAGATGCTGGCGACGAAAAACGGTCAGATTCAGCGGTTTCCTATATAGTGGACCCAGACAGCGGCATAATTGGGTGTGTTTGTGGGTTCGAACACGACGATGGCTTCACCATTCAGTGTGATCGCTGTTACCGTTGGCAGCATGCAATTTGCATGGGAATTGACGATATCGACGAGGTTCCCGAGACGTATTTGTGTTATCTCTGTGATTCCACACTGATAGTGGATGCCCAGAAAGCCCGTCAACTCCAGGCTGTGAGAGTTCAACCCAAACGGCGTCGTTCGGGCAACGATAGCCAGTCCGACTCCAACTCTGGCCGCAAGGAGCTTGTGGATTCCAAACCTCCGAGCTCAAAGAACAAGAAACGCAAGATAGGCTCTGCAGATGCTGCAGAGAGCGAGGAAATAAACGGCATTGCTGTTGAACGGTACCAGACGTTGTATATGGAGATCGACACTTTTGAGTACAAATCAGGTCCTGCGTTGTCTCTCATGAAACGACTTTCTGGTATTTTACCTGAGAAAGACACTTCCGTACTGAGCTTTGCGGATGAATACGAGTTCTCCAAAGCTGTTCTTGATCGATCGCTGTTGGGAGTCCAGAGTCTTCCCGATAATGCCAAGGCCCGTTTCAACGGGCTATCGAAATTGTGTCTCAAAACTAAAGTGGACATTGAGGAGCATCAGATCGTCAGCGAGATGTTTGGTGAACTTGATTTGAAGGATAATTACATCGATGAGAAATGGAACCAATATTGGCTTTTGGGATGCGCCAAGCCGAAAACGTTCTTCCATCCCAAGCTGCCCCTAGTTATAGACGAGCGTGGGTTGGGAAACTTGACCCGATTTGTGCGCAAGGCGTGTGTCTCTAATTGCGAGATTCAATCTGTTTTGGTCGGCCAGCAAGTGCGTTTCGTTTTGGTGGCTACCAAAAATCTGGAGCCCGACACAGAGCTTACGCTGCCTTGGGAATGGGACGAGGCCCATCCAATCCGTCTTCTAAAAGAATCTCCATTTGACGAGCTGTCCTTCGAAGATAAGGCCAAGCTGGTAGCTTCCGTCCAGGCCCTGCTGAATCTGACTGAGTGTGGATGCGCATCCAACTCCAACGAGTGTCTGGTGGCCAAGGTGAGGAAAACGGCGTCACAACTCGCAAGAAACTCGCGCAAACAGGGACCAGTGCCCGAGCTACCACAGGATTACAGGACTTTGGACCAGAGACTGCACAACAGAGACAAGACGATTTTCAGTTATCTGGGAAAACAGCTTCCTGAAAAGACCTCTGACAAATTCGAGTCACCAATCCCGGTGGCCCTTGATCCTAAAATCCTGCCTCCTAAATACCAGATCATCAAGAACTACTGGAACGAGGCCAAGCCTGAGCCCGTCAAAATCACAGAAACGTTATACGTTCCAATCCAACTGGCCACAAAGGAACCTGCCAAGGTGGAAGTGGTGGAAGCCAAGGACGAGGAAAAACCCAAGATCGTTAAGAAATTCAGCCTTGCTGACTACAAAAAGAAGTCCAAAGGAGAGAAGTTGGATGTTAAATGATAATTAAATGATAATATGTTGCGCTCTACATACACCATGCATTTAGCCTAGTCACTCAATTCAGTAAACTTTGTATGCTAATTCCCGTAACTGTTCTAACTTTTGGTGTTAGACAAACCTCTGGTATCTCGTTTGTGGGCGTCGGCCAATGTCTGCGCTCCATGGTGTACTCTCTTTCTCTGATTCTGGGCGACGTGAGCGGTGAGAGCGGGTGGAAAGGTATGCTTTTAGTGTCGTGTGACTGGGGTTCGAATTTTCGCGATCTACGCTTGTTTTTGGCGATCTCGCTCTTGTCCGGGTACACACAGGTCAGGGAGTTGCGGACGCACCCAGAGCACGCTGGCTTCTGCTCATCGCACTTCTTCTTGCGTCTTCGGCAACAGTAGCATCCAGTTTTTGTTCTTGTGATTTTTTTCTTGTGCTGAGAAGGGGTAGCTTGGGGAGAAAGTCTGGGAGACGTTTCTGGAGAAGAAGCAGGAGGCGTCACGATGGACGAGCGGTCAGGAGAGGTCAGCTTGAGGACCTTTTGGTACTCTCTGTAGTTGGTCATAGGCAAGAAGGATGAAAATTTGCAAAGATATGGGGAGATTAAAATCGGTTCCTTCATTTTTGCGGCAAGAGAAAGCGAAGGAAAGAGAAAGCGAGTTTTCTGCTGACAAAAACGGCAATCCCAGTGCGCGTTAAATTTCTCAAACACCCATCTCCTCGAGCGGCTACTAGATCATTACGTAACAAATTAACTAATTGCATAGCTTAGTATACACTATTTATCGTTCGCCTGTCTCGGCAAAGAACTGGCGAAGAATCGAGGCAAGCATTTCTGGGAGCTCTTCGATCTGGCTCACAACAACGTAGTATTCGAATGGGAACGTGTCAAGGTACTTGTCAACTTTGAGTTTGAGCTCTCCTGATGAGTCAGGCACGTACTTGGCCTGACTCATTTGCAAGATGCTCTCAGTATTGGCGATTCCGTCGATCACGACAAAAACGAGCATGATATGATTTTCACGTGCTCTCCGCACCAACCGACGAATTGTGTCATGGTCCTCACAAACTCCGTCCGAAAGCACAATTTCCAGCTGCCACAAATTTTCTGTCGCAGGTTTGGTAGCAGCAAACAGATCCAAAGAGGTGGCCACCAATTTCCGCACGTCGGTGCGTGTTTGCTCGAAAGTGAAGTTCTGGAACACCTTGGTGCCGGAGTCTGCTGTAAATTGCGACTCAAACGGATGAACCACTCTGGTAGACTCGCCAAACTTCACCACCGAAAGCTGTCCGGATTCCAACTGTGTCAGAGCCTTGGAAACAAGAGCAATGGACTGGAATGCTATCTCGACGGCCTTCGACTCGGCCATCGACTTCGAGTCGTCCACAGCAATCATGATCTGATACTGGCGCTTACTTGGCTTGGTCCGACGCATCCAAATCTTGTCCTTGCGGAACTGAGACGCAATATACGGAATGATCTTCTTCATGTTGAGACGCTTTCCTGTCTTGTAATCTCCCTTGAGCTTCGTCGCCACGGTGGGCTCCAAAATCAAACGCAGCTGCTCGCAAAGTCCCGCGGTAAACTCGCGCGTGGCCTCGTCCGCATGCTGCCACAGGGCCGTGGCCTCCTCCCACGTACGCGCAGACTCCTGTGTTTCTGGTGCAAGGGTGTCGGCGTCCAGAAGCATCTCGTCTTCAGAGTCCGACTCGTCGAGCTTGTCGAGATACAGCTGGTTATCGAGCTCATTCTTGACGTCTGCTTCGATGGGCTGGCGGGTTTCCTGGCTCTGGTTATCGTTTTCAACTTCTCCCATGTCACCGCCCTCTGCACCGCCTTCCTGCTTGATCTCTGGCTCTGTCTCCTCTGGTCTGGTCTGCTCGGGCTCGTCGATCTCCATGTCATCATCGACCTTCATAACCTGGTCCTGAGACGCAGATCCAACGGCCTGAGTCTCGCTGTCGGCATTTTCTCCGTCCAGATGCTGGAACTCGTCGGGGTTTTCTCCCTTCTGCTCCGCGGCATCAACGTCTGCCTCCAAAATGTCTTGGTGACGCTTGTAGAATTCTTTTAGCGAGTCTCCAAGCTGCTTGAGGGTGTTTGTTGCGTTTTCACGAGAACTGTCGGTTTGGTCCTGGTTTTCCTGGGCCTGTGCGGCTCCAGAGGCACCCACGTTCTCCTGCTCAGTCTCTGCGCTGGCACTGGCTCCCTCAGCCTGGGCCCCGTCATCGGCAGCTGCAGCTGAATCGGCGTTCATCATAGAGTCAGGCGCGTTCTCTGCACCTCCCTCCGCAGCGTCCTCGGTTTCTTGGTCCATCTGAGGCGCAGACTCTGCATTCAGTTCCTCGGCCTCTTCTTGCGGCTCCTCGACATTTTCCTGTCCAGCCTCAGTCTCGCCATCTTCGTTCTCCTCGTTCTCCTCGTTAGGATTTTCGTCGATCTCCAGGTCGCCAGCCTCGTCACCTTCGTTCGATTCTTCGTTCGGCTCTTCCGTCTCGGAATCCTGCTGGTCCTCAGCAGCCTCCTCGGCCTCTTCTCCATCAACAGGCGCCTCCTCCTCGTTCTCGGCCTCTTTTTCGTCTTCGAGATCAACATCCATCTCGTCGTCCTCTTCGTCCTCGTCTCCCTCATCTCCATCCAAATTGATATTTTCATCGAGCTCGAGCGCTTCGCCCTGCTCTGCATCGATATCAAGACCTTCCTCACCATCATTACGAATCTCGTCCTCCTGCTCTCCAACATCCTCCTCCTCGCCTTCGTCGTTCTCCTCGGTTTGCTCGTTTTCACCTTGCTCACCATCACCCTCCTTCTCGTTCTCTTCTTCCATGGCTTCCATATCATCACCTTTTTGTCCTTTAAGATCGTCTTTTTCTTTCTCTTTCTCGGACTTGGCCTCCTCGTCCCACATTTTCTCGTCCACGGCATTTGGATCAAGATCGTCAACGTCGCCAACTTCTTCATCAGGCTCATCTTCACCGTCCTGGTCTTCGCCCTCTTCATCCTGACCTTCCATCTCCTCAAGATCGCCCTTCATGTCACCTTCAACATCAACAGCGTCGTCGTCGTCGTCTTTCTCCTTTTCTTCCTTCTCTCCATCCTGCTCGCCGCCAACAAAGTCCTCCAGGTTCTCGTCATCTTCAACGTCCTTGGAGTTGTTTGTGGCACCGTCGCCATCTCCAAGACCAGTACCACTTTCCGTCGGTCCAGATTCCTCCTCCTGAGCTCCCTCAGGAGAACAGAAGCCGTCGGAAGCAACAGTGTAGAGCATGCAGCACAGTTCGTAAAGTCCACGAGAAAGACCCATGTAATTGGCCTGAATTTTTTGCAGAACAATACTCACGGCATTGCAGTAGTGCTCCAAAATTGGAACAACATACGCGAGAAGTGCGTTGACCTGAGTGCAGACATTTTCATCGTACTGCAACTGCTCGAGCAGCTTCAGGAAGGATGAAACCCGTTCTGACATCACATCTCCATAGAGAAGATCCATGATTTTCACGAGACGACGTTGTCCATCAACAAGCCAGTTGTCAGCGTCATCTTCCAACGGACTGGTTTGGACTTGTCTCAGTTTCTGGATACTCACCAAGACAGAGCCGTATAACTGGCTTCCTGCCATTTCCACATCATCAGTGTTTTCCAGCAGGGATAGTTTCTCGAATGGAATAGGAACATCCAGCCATCCGTCAATACAGTCGGCGATGAAATCCAACGATGGATTCTTCTCCTTCCATCTAGTCAAGGATTCTCTCAGTCTAACCAATTCCTGTTTGGCGTTTTGTAAACTGTTCCATTCTGTCTCCGTCATCAATTTTGACGTCAGGTGCATGGCTGGAGTTGAAAGATTCATTTTTGAGCCAAGTCCCAAATTGGAAACAGAGTCAGAGACTTTCTCTGTGAAAGACAGAATATGAGGAAGTTTCTGGATAGTGACCTGGAATGACTCGGCTTCGTGGTCGACTCCGACCAGCTTTCCAGAATTTGCAACTCTCAGAGTTTTCAGGACCTCGTTGACAGTGGTATGAACATGACAAACATCGTATATTTTATGACGGGTAGTCACGAGTGTCACCAGCATATTTTCTGCAGCAGCGAGTCCTTTTTGAACGTCGTTAATAGGAACTTCTGCATTGCAGTTGTTGACTGCTGCTCGCAGCCGTGGAAGTAGCTCCAGCAACCGGAAAAAGAATACATCCGAGCCGTGTAGTGGAGTGTTCGAAAAGGTCTTTGAATTGGCCAGAATTGAGCTTGTTGAAGAAAGAAGCGACTGTGTCTTGACATTAGTCTGCAATTTCAAACCAGAACGACGCAGCTCCTTCAGGGTGTCACTGAGAAGCTTGCGTTTTTCCTGCTTCAAACTGGAAATCAGCTTTTTATTGTCGTCAGTAAGAGTCTTTGGAGTCTCTTCACGCAACTTCTGTGCAGACTCAACGACTTCATGACAAAATTCGTAGAATGGAACAACTGGCTCAGCAGAAAGCTCATCTAGATAAATCTTCATGTTGTGATCCACTGTTTTAATGTTCCTGAAAAGAGAAATTTCAGTTGAAGGTAGCTCTCCCAAATTCACAGGGTGAACGCCAATGGTTCCCGGAGTAACAGGACTGGTGTAATTCTTCAGCCCGGATTCAATAAGCTCAGAGACAGTGCTGTGAAGAATTGTTCTATATTTCTTCACAAGCTTGTAGAGACTCTGATGCGACTTTCTGGAACTCTGTTTCAGAGCATCAACGTTGATGTCTTTCCAGCTGGCCAACAAAATGACTTCCTTAACTTGTTTTTCTAAGGCTTTCTTCTCGTTTGCAACCATTTCCTCCACAAGGTTCAAGAATGGCTTGAAAAAGTCGAGCACATTCATGAGAGCGTCGTAGATACTCGAGTTAGCTTTGACGTGCTCACAGAAGGCACGAACGAGTCTAAACCTGTGTTTCATGTCTCCCTTTGTGGAGCGCGAGAGGAAAGTATTGACAGCACCAACAAGCCTCAAAACGTCTTGGTCTTCGGGCACAATAATACTTTCAAACAGATGGAACCACCACTTGCCCATGCTGTTCTCAACAGAGCGTTCTTCGTTCTCCAGAATTTCCTTCCACGAGCTCAGCTCCAGTCTTCTCCACGAAACAACCAGATCAGCAAGATTCTGGAAATGCTTCTGTAGAGAGACGCCTGAGTGTGCATACTTCTCCCACTCGTTAACGAAAGTGTAAATCTGCTCAATCTTCGATAAAAGACGGAATATTGGTGTATCTGCTCTGTACTCAAGGTACTCCTGGCAAATACGGAACAGCTGTTGCAAAGTGGCGTGCTCTGGCCACTGTTTCAAAAGCTCATTCACATGGCCCTGTAGAGCAATGACCAGCTGGCCAGATCGTCTAGTCTCGTAAGGACTGAAATCGTGATAAAAGTCGACGGTCTGGTTTTCGTTGCTGGAGAATTTTCTCATAGCCAGGGTCACCTGTAAAATGGTACTGGACAGCAGTGATCCCGTGTTTGTGGCATTGCTTGGTTTTTGAACCAGTCGGTCAACAACCTCTACAACGTCCACTCCTTTTGAGATCAACTCCTCCAAGCTTGACGACTTTCCAACATAATAGTCACAATATGCAGAAGACAATGTCGAATAAATTTGATCCCAGTCAGTGGTTTTCACCTCACCGGAAACATCAATCTCAGCGTCTGGGAAAAGTTCCAAGAATTCTTTCTCTGCATCCAGGGAAGCGTCGTCAAATTGGAAAACGCCCTGCTGCTTCGACTCTCGCTCCTCCAATCTCAGTCTTCTCATGCTCCATCTATAGTATGCAGTCATGAGGGACTTGGTGAGCAACTCTTCAGTCATAGAAAACGGCTTCTGAAACTCTAAGACGTTGATACTGAAAACAAGAAGTTTTTCCACGTCCTGGTTATCTAGTTTCTGTTTATCCAGCATGGTGTTCAGTTCACTCAATGTGTCTCTGGTTTTATCCTCATTTCCCAATATTGACGGATCAATGGTCCACAGCTTGGAGCTGCACGAAACGGACTCATCGAGAATATCGAGTCCGAGTCTCAGCGAGTAAACAAAACCAGCCAACACGTCATTGAGATCCGAGAACTCGGTGAAGTTGTGTCTCAGACGAAGGAAAAACTGGGCAGCGTTTCTGTGCATGTTTTGTTTCTCCTGAGAGCTTTTCTTCATCGTTGACTCGGCAAGCTCAATAAGAGACTCGACCTCGTTGTTCTTGATCACAGACTGTAAAAATGTGGTCCACTCCTCGAATAGTGAATCAATAGGGTCACCAGAACGATAAACCTTTGGAGCAACAGGGGCTTTCTCTGAAACTAGAGGCAGTTTTGATTCAATGTGGATTTCGTGCTCGCCAAATCCGACTGTTCTGTACTGCATCCACGATGCTCTGATTCTTTCCACTTGTGAAAGCAATTCCATGTAGTCGTCGTAAACGACGTGATCGTGCACTGCTGGGTCATTCGCATGATTCGGAACAAACAATTGGATCATTCCGCAAGCAAAGAGGACCCAGGAGCGACCAACATCAGCTCTAGAAGATGGAGATTGCAGAACAGGAGCTAGGAAGATGCCAAAAATCTCAGAAAAGAATGGTGATTCGGTAAGAGAGTCCTGGTACTCTGCAATGCTCTGTTGATCAACGGAACTTCTCAGCTTCATAAATTCGGCTGAGTCCGGAGTGTGCATCCAACAAATGTGGAGCACCCATTCGACAAGCAACACACGCAAATTTTCCACAGGGGATTTTAAGCTATCGCTGTGTTTGACCACCGTTTGCAGCAGAAACTTTGCATCATTCAAAGCTTCATCTATGCTCGAACCTCCAGTTTGTTTCAGCTCCACACTCACGTGAGCCAGAGATTCCACCAGACTTTGGTCCAAAACCGAATTCACAAGCGGTTGGCTATCAGAATTCCAAAGATGATCAAAAACACGCGGATAAGGCTTGAAATGATGCTGGTTCCACTTCACGAGCGAGTAAGTTGGTCTTGAAGCGAGAAGGGAAACCTTGATGTTCTCAACTGACATGGCCAACTCCTTGTTCAGGGAACTGTTCAGGAGATCAGCCATGTTCATCACAAGATCAAATATCTGTGCATAGGGATGTCTTCTCTTGTGGAGGAACAAACTCGAAATATCCTTCAGGGAAGCGATCTTTTCAGTCAGTTCCTCTAGATGTCCGACAGAGCCATCAGCAACACATTTCTGGAACATAGTCACAAATATCTGTTTCAAGGTAGCAACGGTCTCGAAGTTTTCGGAGTACTGTTCCAAACAGATTTCGTCAAATTCGTGAGCAGCCTTGATCAGAAGTTGGTAGTTTTCCCAGCCCTCAGCAGAGTCAGGATAAGTAGCCTTGGAATTCTCCCAGATCAAGGTCATGGATGTTCCCTGTCGTAGTTCCATCTGTTTGGCAAACGATTCCACAATCGACTGGAGAGTTGAGACATCTCCATTGTAGTTTTCCAGCCACAGAAGAAGCTTGTCCTGGTAGATACGCCATTTCGTCTCATTTGCAATCTGAGAGCAGTCAATGATACGCTGCCAGATGTTCAGCAGCTTGAATAAGTTCTCATACTGGCCAGGTATGGTCAAAAGCACATCAACAGAAAGCTCTGATTCCACGAAACTGATGATACCTGTGACCAGGGCGTGCAAGTTCAAACGAGGAACATTCTTCAACGAGCGACCAAAATTATGGGCAGCCGACTTTTCTAGGTAGGTCAAATCGGTCACCTTTGCATTTTCTGCTCGAGAGTTCAGCTGTTTGATGTACGACTGCGCTTGGTAAAGCATACCCAGAACATAGAACAGATAAACCGATTCTGAAGAGTCGGCAAGTGGAACCACTTGGGTAAGGCCCTCTAGTAGGTAGGTATTGAGCAGTGGTTGCAAACTCTGGGCTGAAGACAATGCTTTTTCGCTCTTGCCTTCTTGAGCCTGAGCATAAAGGTCCAGCATTTTGGAGTCGAGTCCGAGACTTTGGAAGAAAATCACGCGGTCGCAAACTTGTTGCATGGACTCCTTGATGTAGTTGAAGTTTGACAGTTTGCTGATATTATTGCACAAGGAGACAAGGCTTTTCTCAGCTCCAATAGGGAGCGCGGCACTTAAAACCTCCACCATACCGGACGAAGTCATTGACAACGAATCGATAACAACAGCCAACGGAGAGGCTTGCGAGTCCAGGGCACTGACCCACCCAGAAACATTGGTCTTCTGAAGAAGCTGTCTGTCAAAGCTGGTAGCCCTGGTGTCCATGGATTCTGTAAAGATCTCTATGCCTCTATTTCTCATGGCTCTCGAGAGTTCACCGTACTTTGGATCCGACGTCAAGAATAATCTGAAATTTGGATGTGGCTTCAAATGGCGTGGGTTTCCGTCACGATCGGTGCACTCGTTTATTATCAAAGAACCATCCATCTCCAGCAAAGAGTTCAATCTGTCAAGAACACTTGGACTGCACAAGTTGGCGTTGTCAAGAACAAGCCAGTGGCCTTTCTCCACAGCCTGCACCAGGAGACTGTCAAACCAACGGAACTTGATTTTATCGCCCTGGCTCAATTTCTCCGACAGATGGTTGTATCTCGATTTAACTTCCTTGAACTTTTCAAAAGACAAGGACTGCTCAAGAAGGGTGAAGAATGATTGCAACTGGCCAAACCTGGATTTGGTGACCTCGTTGTTTGTGAGGAAATCGATAAACTTCAACACGTGCTTTAAAACATCATGATCACCGGTGTTGGTCAACAGATTGAAGGCCGAAACCTCCATGAGCCACATTTTCAAGTCTTGTGCAAACTCAGAAATCTCTCGAGAGAGGTCGTCTTGCTCGTAACCACCAAGAATATCCATGCTGTCGACGTCGCTGTTCATAGAAAACTCATACAGCTTGGTTCCAACCAAACCAGCAGCAAATCTGATAAGTTCGGTCTTTCCTGAGTTTGATGGGCCAACAAGAATCAGCGGCCACTGTCTTTTGACACACCGCAACAATGTTTCCAGGTATGAAAAATTGCACTGTAATGGCAAGAGCTTATCATCCGATGTGTATTGGATGAGCTCGTTACGTTGAATTAGCTCAGACTGGCATTGGAAAGCGTCCACGCCCATCTGAAAGTATGGGGCAGTTGGTTGCTTGGGGCCAAAAATCTTCTCGTACAACTCCAGAGCTTTGGCTTTGTCACCTGGAGTTCTAAATCTTTGATGAACCACCATGTCGTAGAAATCTCCTGTCTGAGGGTGGTTTAGCAAACTAGAAGAATTCAGCAAAGAAAGCCATCTCAAGGTGTCTCTCAAATTGAATTCCCAAGGGCCACCGATTGTTCCCCATTTCCGAGATATGACGACTTCCTTCTCCAAAGAAGAGACGTATTCGATCAGCTTTCCGGAAACATCGGCATCAAGCTTTGGATACAAGTGGCTGGCAATCATCTTCAGGTCCTGCTCGGTCAGCATATCCACATACACGACAGTAAACCGATTGACAAAGGATTTAGGTAATCCTTTTCTGCCACCACCTTGATGTTGTGGGTTTTGAGCCGCAAAAACAAGGAACTCTGGGTGGCTGCGGAAGCTTCTGTCCAATTCAGGGATGTAAGCTTCACCACGGTGATCCAAACAAGCGTTTAGTCCCTCCAGAACAGATTGAGAGGCCAGATTCATTTCATCAAGTAACACCCACTCTCCACGTTTCATTGCACGCAGGAATGGAGCATCGCGCCATCTGAACTCACCAGCCTCTCCATCTTCCACTGGGGAATCAGAACCGAACAAATCAATCAGATCAGTTTGCTCCGAAAGGTTAATTCTGGTCAGTTCTTTTCCCACAGCAGCTGCGAGAGCAGAGACCAAACTAGTCTTACCGACACCGGGACTTCCTTCCAATAAGATTGGTTTGTGGATTTGCATTGCACGTATGACACGCATGGCATTGGATGCAGTGGTAGGGGCGTTCAAGTTGAACGAAGCCGAGCTTTGGTTATTGTCTCGGTGGACGCGGAACTCTCCGCAACACAGAGAGTCCTCGGTGACACGCACTTCGGAGTTCTCCAGATAAATTGGAATTAAATCTGTCTCGCAAAGTTCACCGAGTTTTTCAACAAACTCCAGCTTCGTCTTCTTCAACCTCTCAAGATTATCAGCTAGGAATGCGGTGTTATTGGTTCCCAATCCATCAATAAAAACCATACGAGCTCCGTGGAGTAGTGCAGTCTTAGGATTGATACCTGACTTGGTGGCTGAGTTGATGAACGAAACCCACGCTAATATATCTCTGAGAGAAATGACTCCTCCAGTGGTGGAGCCACCCCCCAGCCGCAAACCATACCACTCCGAAAACTTCACCACGGCTTCTGTCAGAGCATGGAGTTCCGAATGTAGTTGAGATGAGACAATTTGACGAACATCGTCGAAGTCCTCCATAGAAGGCACCCATATCTCTGTAAATCTATTTCTCAAAGCCGGAGACAATTCTTTCTTACCATAATCTCCTCCCGGATTCATGGTTGCAAAAAACTGGAAGCTTTCTTCAGCAGTGATTGCAGAGTCCAAGCTTCCCTTTTCTGCAAGCAGAAGACTCCTTTCCGGTTCAAGAACCGAATTTAGTCTTTCCAAGACCGAATCGTCAGCTAGCGAAATTTCATCCAACAGGAAAAAGGCACCTTCCTTCATAGAGGTGACCAGAGGACCGTCAAACCACTCGAACAAAACTTTAGAGGCAGACATAAGATCATCCACGAATTTTGTCTCTTGATCAGTGAGCAATTTCTGCTTCTTGAGCTTCTCGTACTCAGCCACCTTGGACTCAAAGTCGGTGAACTCAATATTGTGGTTGACGAGAACTTCAGTAAGTCCGTTTTCAAGATTTTGTTTGAGCTTGTTTCTGTTTCTGACGGGTCTTTGAGAACCCAAAAGATCGCCTGTCTCTGTGTTCTGGTGAGCATTGACAATGACCAGATCCTTCTTGAAATACTGCGCAATGAGCTGGCAGATGGTTGTTTTACCACAACCAGTCTCACCAACAAGCAGCAGTGGCTCCTTGTACTTGATGGAGGCTGCAACCAAAACAGCCAGACGTCTCATCGCTTTAGTCCAAACGATCGAACTAGGTAATTGCAACAATTCGGGAATTTCGAGACTCTCGTAATAGCCGTCGACATCCAGTTTGACTCGCATCACCTTCTCAATCGCGTTTTTAACCACGATCTTCTCGTCCGACCGTCTCACACGCTCAGCCAAAAGCATATAACCGTTAGCTGCCAGTTGCTCATATCCAACAGCATCTCTAAGAGCCCAACGGAAAAGGTCACGAAGAGTTGCAAAAGAGTTATTCTTCTCAAACAACCGTGTACTCTGTCTCTGGACAGAAAGTTCCTTATAAACCTCCACAATCTTCTTGGCGTATGTGGGAGCGATCTGACATCTTTCACGTAAAATGATTTCCAGTTCATCTTGAGGAATATCGTCAAAGTGAAGCTCGAGGAATCTGTTTCTGAAAGCCTTGGAAAGTGCTTTTCTTCCTCCGTATAATCCTGGAGGATTCTGGGTAGCGAAAAGCATGAAATCGGGATGTGGTGTGACCACCTCTTGTGTTTCTGGAATGAACAGTTCTCTGTTGTCGTCCAAGAGTCTGTTCAGAGCTTCTAACACGTCAGTTGGGGCCAGGTTCAATTCGTCAAGAACAATCCAATGGCCCTTTCTCAAAGCGTCCACAAGAACTCCCTCACGGAAAACAAGCTTCCCGGTGTCGTCTGAAACATAGGTTCCCAAATATTCTTGCAAATCTGTGTGTTCGTGGTTGTTGATTCTGACAAATTGGTGCCCAGTAATTTTGGCAAGATAATTAATCATCGAAGTCTTACCAGCAGAAGTTGGTCCTTGAATCAAAACTGGGAACCGGCCACTCGAGGCCCTGACAAGATTCATCAAGTTCTTTTCAACAAAAGGTGTCATGATATAATGCGGTTGTTCTTCTGGCTCCAAAGGTCCACTGCGCATCCAATAGTGTTTGAACTGGACGTATCTCTGAGTATCAGAAGATGGATTAGACGGTATTTGCGAGATCACAGAGCGCGCGTTCTTCAGTCTCTGAATAGTATACTTTTCGATCAGCGGACGCAATTTCGCTTCCGAACTGCTATCCAAAAGTGTGAGGAACGACATACAGAATCCCTCATACAGGGAGCGGCGGAGCCCGTAAATGGAAAGAATGTCGCGCACGTATTGCAAAGTTCTGGTCAACGTTCTGATACTGAAATGAGGTTTCTGGTTGCTACCGTCCACAATTTCGTTGGCATCAGCAAGCTTCTTGGCCGCCAAATAGAGCTCAGCCACATCGTTTCCAACCCATTCATCAGAAAGAGCATATTTTCCAATGTAACTGTCAATGATCATTAGCAAGTCGGAAATGTCTTGGTCTGGTGAATGAACATATATCTCAGTAAAACGAGATCTGATACCTTCCGGAAGATCTTTTTTACCGACATCGGTGGCAGGGTTCATACAACCAAATATGCGGAAGTCGGGATGAGCCTTGATGCTCTCAACGTCACCCTTTTCGGAAAGAAGCAGGTTTCTTAGACTCATTTCTTCGTTTAAAAGCTCAGAGACGCTATCAAGAGTCTCAGGAGCCGCGAGATTCATCTCGTCAAGAAGAACCCAGTCTCCATTTCGCACAGCGTTGACCAATGATCCTTCCACAAATTTGAACACCAAAGATTTATCGGCGGAACTGGCTTGCTTCTCAAATTCTTGGACCCGTTCGTACAATGTTCTCCACTCGCTCATCAGTTCGGCCTTATCTGTGTCATTCAGTTTACGTTTTTTGGCTTGGTCATCGTCCTGCTTGGCGTACAAATTCTCCGCCATCTTGAACGCTTCACGCCATAAACGAATGACACCCTTCCAATGCGACTTGTTGAACATCTTGGCGAGCAGTTTGAGAAATTGCTCGTTCTTTTTCACCGAAAAGGATCTTTTGAACAACTCCTCGAAATCCTCCTCCAGTGGAATAGCAAGACTTTTTGTAGTGACGGGTTTGAATCCACCTAGTAAGTCTCCGACCTCTGTTTGCTGTGAGACGTTGATGACGGTCAGCTTTTTATTCAGCAGTTTCGCACATTCCTGAACAATGGTTGTTTTACCCGTACCGGTTTCTCCAACCATCAGTAAAGGCTCACATAAAGAGATACCCACGCCAATCTTTTCCATCAAACGTAAACAGTGGTTGGTCTTTGCAAAAGAGCTGGATTTCCGACTTTCTTTCCAACCAACAAGCATTTTCTTTTTCAAAAACGCACGGCCAACAGAAATGCTATCTGATTGCTCTGTGAAGGTTGGGAGATGTTTGGAAAGATGAAGAGCGGCACGCGAAGAAGGAACTTCTAAACAAACTGCAATCTCGTTGACGATCACCTCGATGGGCATTCTCTCAACAATGGAACTGGTGAAGCAGTCGACTGTTTCCTGGAAAATATAATCGTAGATCTCTTCGGGGAGCAGAGTGGTGAGCTTGTCAATATTATGGGTGTCTAAGATTCTATTGGATCTTCTGCAAAGCTTCATCAGATCCCGGATCGTCAGCGAACGAGGCTGGGCACCTTTGTTCATCGTTAAAAACTTGCGCGACTCAAGAAGCTCCCGGACGTTCTCAAAGCATTTAATGAACATTGGGATGAAGTGAACAAGGAGTGGGAATTTTGTGTTGAGAATGGTGCGCAATTCCTTAGCATCCAGATCTTCTAGCTCAACCACATTCCAAAGTCTCAGACCAATCATGTCAGGTAATGCAGCTTTCTTCAGGTCTCCAGCAACTCTCAAAGAAGATATCAGTTGAAATCCGTTAGCGGCCTTTATGACTTCACCTCTGGACGGAATGGTTAGTTCTCTTTTTTCGAGTAAACTCAAAAGAATTGACAGAACTTCATTCGGAGCTTTGTCAATGTCTTCCACAAGAACCCATCTTCCTTCCTTCACAGCAGTAGTCAAAACACCATTTTTCCATTCAAAGGTTCCTGGTGTGGCTCCCGAAGAGTACGTTCCCAGAAGCAGTTTCGAGTCTGTTTGTTGATTTAAATGGATTTTCACCATTGATTCCAGATGCAGTTGTTTGGCAACCTCATTAATCAAAAATGTTTTACCAGTTCCAGATCTACCAACCAAAAGAACCGGCTCTGATCTTTGTACACTTTGAGCAAGCTTTTTCATAGAGCAGACGGATTTTGGGATATCCACAAACTCAGAGGTACAGATCTCCTGCGGGACTCCCGAAACGAGGTTGTTAATGTTAGGAATGATGACATCAGACACGATAGTTGCGCCGATAGAGAGATCTTCTTGAGTGAATTTGATAGTGTATTTGTTTTCCGTAGCAACTGGCTGCAACACAGGGTATTTTTGGTAGTCTGCAAGTCTCTGGGCTTCATAAATGGCTAGATATTGATAGTCTAGGTCAGATATTCCTTCATATGTACCAAGCACTGGTCCTTGACCGACATGGTTTCTAATCATTTCCAAGGTCACCTTCTCGGAAAGAAACAGGTAAACGGAGAGAACTCTAATTGCCAGATACTTGTTCACAGGACTGCAGTTTCCAGATGACAGAACAGAGTAGAGAACTGCAGAGTCGATGTAACGATGAAACTTTTCTCTGTTCACGTGCAATAGTCGGTAAAAGGATATCAGCAGAGCTTGAAGCTCATGCTGGTCAATGCAATCTAGATTGATCATGCTAAAAAAATGCTTCTTTTGTAGGAAAAATTCAATTGTAGTAAGTGTTTCGGTACAGATGGTAGCGATCTTGGCTAGACATTCCAGGGACGTAGATCCCGAAATGGAGACAGATTTATTGCGTAATTTCAGGTATGCAACTTCTATTTCATCATTAGTGGTAAGACGAGAAACTAGATCCACCATTAAGGGCCTAAGAGCACAAACATATGCCGTAGTTGTGGTGCTATCAAGCAGATAAAGTGAAAAATTAGTGAGATTGGCAGAGTTGGAAATGTTCTTGTCATAAGGATGAGGATTTGAGGTCAAGCTTCTAGGGAACTTTGAGCTGACCTCCTTAAAAATCTCAAAGTAGTTTTTGAAGTCAATAACCAGCGAGTACGACATCTGGAATGTTCAACAAGATGTATATTGTCTCGTGCTAGGTGATATTTTAGTGAAATATTTTCCTTAAATTTTTTTCTACACAGCCAGATCCTTATTATTAGCGATTACGTGATCCGTCCTCTCCTCGGGTGTGTGTCCACTCTGAAGTACCACTCTGCCGCGGCACCAGAGACGATGTGGCTGTTGCTTGAACAGATCGCGACTTATAATCGTTTGTAAAGTCGGCCAATGTTGCGAGCAAATCGTCAGTATCCAAGTTCAGCCATTTGGATAGGTTCATGCTGGCCAGAGTGTCTGCCAACTCCTGTTCTTTGATCTTGTTCCTGGGCAGCTGATTGCTCTTTATGTACTTGGTAGAGACGTCTGATATATAGTTTCTGTGTATTGCAAAAACGTACGACATTTTCTTGCCCCATCCTTTACAGTATAGTAGAGGATTGTCGTGCTGGTTCTCGCAACTGTCCAAATGGATCCACCTTCTCTCATGCTGAGAGTAATACTCGCACCAAACGTGATCTTCTGCGTTCCAAATGTATCTTACGTTCAGACCCAAAGAACAGAGAATCAGAATAAAACAATTGTTCCACTCTCCACAACGGCCCTTACGCCAGGTGAGTAATGTTTTGGGGTTGTTGAAGCGAGGGAACTCAATAACCTTGGAACATTCCAGACATTTATAGCGCTCAATTATGCCTGCCTGACCTTCGAAGTGCTCTCTAGAGTACGGCTTTAGAGGGTGCATCGGTTCGATCTTTGATTGATCTGAGTTCCCACACTGGCATTCAGGCTTATTGACCCATTGGAAAAAGTCGTTCTTGTACCAGCTTAACAGCGCTTTCACTAAATAATCGGTGTACGCAGGGTCGTCAGTCTGGTTCTCCAATTTCTCATAGATACCCGAGTCAAGAACTACATCCAGTGCGGCTGATTGAGCATCGCTATCGTAATATTTGTCCATCAAGTGGCTGATGGCGTAGATTTGTTTGCCGAATACAGAATGAGCTGGTGAAAGACCTTTCTGTAGCTCACGGATCTTCTTGCGCTGCGATTCGGCATATTTTTCCTTAAAATAGCCGGCCACTTGAGACATATCCATGTTTTTTTTTTAAAAATGTTAAATATGCATCGACCCAAACACAGAAATACTCATTCAGTTCATTATCGCCACGGACTCGGTATCCAGGAAGGGCCGTCAGCGGAAAAACTACGTTTGTATGGATATGCCATTTTGATTGCGACTGGGCTCACATTTGTCATTTGTATGGGCAGCGTCTTTGGAGCATGGGAATGTGTGTTTGCCAATACTATAGTGGCTCAATGGTGTTCCAAATGGCAGGTAATGGATGTGAATGGAAATGACAGTATGGGATGTTACTATGTTTACGTTTTCGCTCTCAACTTTGTGATCTTATGGATATGGTGCGTGGTGTCTTGGATCAGTATGAAGTTATTCAGACATAGCAAAGGAAGTGGATAAACTATTTACATGTGGTGCTAACTACTACTTCCTGTGACTTCGATAACATGGAAGTTTTTTCCTGTTCTTATGAGCAGCAGTTTTCCGCCCAAGATCAAGTCAGAGGGTATTGGATCATCCCAGTTCTTGACTTTGACCCGATCTTTTCCAATGGAAACCGCTCCGCCTGCTAAAAGCCGTTTGACCTCTTTCTTGGAAGCATTTGGCATGACTTTGTGCAAGATGTCGCCCACACTACGCAACTCTGATTCATGAATTGCAGTGGCCAAGTTTTGCGAATGGAATGCAGCTAGCAGCAAATCAACATCGATTTCTTTGTCTTCGTAGAGGAGATCACTAATGCACTGGTTTTGCTCACCTTCTCCCTCTCCACGGACCAAGTCACACATCTCTATGGCAAGAATACGCTGTCCAAGCCGTAACGATCTGTTCTCGTTGTGAAATTTGCAAATTCTGTCTATCAAGCCTGTTGGTAGCATTGAAAATTTGTACAAGAGTTTTGGGATATCCTCGTCCAAAGAGTTGTAGAGAAATTGGTACATTTTGAAGCCTGATGTGAGTTTCTTGTCAATGAAAATTGCATTTCCTGCACTCTTACCAAATTTGACACCGTTGGCTGTGGTCAAGAGCGGCACTGTGATGCCGAACACAAGCACCCTTTTTCCTGGATTTAGACGATCAATTAAATCAACGCCAGCAACTATGTTACCATACTGGTCGTTTCCTCCAACTTGTATATCAATTCCATGGTGTTTGTTCAGATAATAAAAGTCGTAAGCTTGCAACAGCTGGTAAGTGAACTCATTGAAGCCGATACCTTGGTCTGAATTTAGTCGGTTTTTAATGGACTCTCTCGACAGCATCTGATTCACGCGAATGTGAGGTCCGTACTTTGAAAGAAATTCGAGAAGACCCATGTTCTTCCACCACTCAATATTATTACAGCCATTAAATGTTCCCTTAGCATGATGCCTGAAAACCTCGTTTCTGCTTTCAGCGTATTTCACTCCGTTTTGGAAAAATTGATCGAATTGCCGATGAATCCGTGCCACATTCTCCAAACGTTCATTCTGCTCTATCAGTACACGCTCGGTCGATTTTCCTGATGGATCTCCAACGGTTCCTGTTGCTCCCCCGACTAATGCTGTAATCTTATGTCCTCGTAAATTGAAATGGAGAAGCACCATGAGCGGCAGCAAGTTTCCCAGGTGAAGTGATTGTGCTGTCGGATCAGCACCACAGTACAGGCCTAGTTGTTTCTGGGCTGCCATGTGAGTCAGCTGCTCCTCATTGACTACTGTCTGAATGAGACTCCGACGACGAAGATGAGTCACGATTGGTTCCTGGTAATCTGCTTCAAATTCCCCAGCTTGTATATCAAGTCCATGATGATTAAGAAGGGTTTCTATGGCCCGAGGAAGAGCACATCTTGGTCGAGTGGTACTAAAGAAGCGAACCACTGACATGTCTAGATCACAGTTATTTTTTCAATTATTTATTTCCGGCGTCAGGTGTACTTACATTAAAGAGAGTCGTTATTACAATCAAGTTTTCTGTCTCTTGGTCGGTTCAGAGCTGTCCAGAACACGCTTCATGCTTTCTTGAATAACTTCCTTACCTTCCTTTCCATCCACACGTCTGAAATAAGGTTGCATCCGCCAGTACGGCACTTCTCTGTAGCATCCACCCCATGATTCTAGTTCTCCAACACGGACCTGGTCAAGCTCCTCTATGTTCTCCTGCTCATATATTTTCCTCACAACATCTTCTATCATCTTGACCACTTTCTCATATTCCTCGAGCGACGAGTTTCGACTGAGCTCGGCGATAGCAGTGCGAACATCGGTGTGTATGCTTAAGAAATTGCGTAATGACTTGAACAAATGTGTCTTGAAGCATCTTCTGCTTTCGGGTCCCTCACAAGTGGCGACAATTTCGTAGTACTCCCGGACAAATCGATCTATCCGGGGAAACTGTTTTTCAATATCCTCTGATTCGGTCCAAAAGATTCCTGGATTGTAAAGATTCCCTTCTGCCG
The DNA here is from genome assembly GCA_030674565.1 of Ogataea thermomethanolica. Classification (NCBI taxonomy): domain Eukaryota; kingdom Fungi; phylum Ascomycota; class Pichiomycetes; order Pichiales; family Pichiaceae; genus Ogataea; species Ogataea thermomethanolica. The sequence goes on from JAKTYW010000005.1 coordinate 350,105, forward strand.
ACATGACGGCGTCACATCCAACATTCTCAATACATCTGTCAACATCTTCAGGATACAAAATATTGCCGTTGCTGAGAAAGACTGTGTCTTTAGGTAAGTTATCTCTAATATATTTGACAAGCTTCCAATTGGCGAACCCAGTTTTTTGTCCCTTCATTTCTCTAGTACGACCATGAACTGTCAGAAATTGGGCACCTGAGTCAAGACACATTTTTGCGTATGCCAGGCTCTTTTCCCAATCGTCATAAACTCTAATTTTCGCTGTCACTGGCACTTTCAAATTTCTGTGAAGTTTGTTGATTAGCTTGGATATTAAATCCCAATCCTCCATTAAAAAAGATCCATAGTGACCCTTTCTTGCAATACCCTGAGGACATCCAAGGTTCAAATCCACGGCATCGCATCGATCTTCCACGTGCTTCGCGGCTTGAAGCAAGAATTCGGGATCATTAGCACAAAACTGGACAATAAGAGGTCTGTCCACTTCTTCAGAACCATCCATAGGGCCAAACATCTTCTCTCGGTACTTTTCATCTGTGGCGAACAATCTGGCATGAAGCATAGGAGAATAACAAAGATCTGCACCGTATTTCCTGGACAGCATTCGCCACGCCAGCTCTGATCCATCCACCATAGGTGCCACCACCTTTTTGGGACATCCAATCTTTTCGTAAAGCTCACGTCCAGTCAGTTTACTGTTTGTCATCTTGAAGATCGACCTTAAGATAGATGGCATACAATTTTTCTTTTTTTTTTTTTTTTAAGTTCAGCTACTTCTTATATGCAATATAATTATTTCTTTCATACCTTATAAAAATCTTATCGGGACCCCGGACTAAAACGTTGTTGCGTATGGTGAATTGCAGTTGCACGAGCCTTTAGTGCCTCGGCAAAAACGAGAGCCACAGGCCACACAGGAGCATCTGCTAGAATACGGACGCCCAAAGAGAGACATCTTGAACTTAATCTAGCACTGATCATAATCTGCGCAATTGGGCGAAGATCACCCGGTTCAAGTGCCAATCTGGCAATCTCATCGTCCAGAGTATCAACATCCAGTGCACCATTAGCCTGGATACGCAAGAATTCTGAATACGACGAGTTGTTGGATCCCTTTGGTAGTAAATTTTCCTCCACCTTTTTGAAAATAGTCTCAGTACGTAGCCAAAGAACTCTGTCTGCAGTAGTTAGATGGTTGAACTTGTCTGGAAACGATAAATAATTGATAGCCCACTCTTCAGTAGTGTACAAATACTCTGAGATGAGCAGCGTCGCGGTGAACAAACATGTCAGGAAGAAAATCGGTGTCCTGACAGATGTTTTTTCGGCATCATTGGTAATCGAGATGATTTCCACCCACAAATTGATGATGTCCAGGGAGTATGTTATCGAATCACGCAGCGCCTCCAAATCATTTGTCAAATTTTTGATCTCAACATTCATCCCAACCCAGTCCCTGAACCAAACTTTTTGCAAGATTGGAGAAATGTAAACACATTTGCGAATTTTAGCAAAGGAAAGGAGTGGTAAAATCAATTTCAAGACCGGACTTTGACTGATCTTGTGTAAGTTTTGGCCCCGGGGAACTATTGGCCCGCCATTTCTAATGAAACAAGTCTCCCAGGACTTGATAACTGTATCAAGATGTGGCCTAGTTTCCATACGCCATTCAGCAACATTGGCTCCCGCACTTCTACTCGAGTTAGCCAATAATTGGCGACGATGATGGATATCGCCATTTAATGACATCAACAAAGATAAAAGACATCTCAAACCAATTTCTTTGTCAAGCGTATGGTTATTGAGGTCTCGCATTAAATCTCGGTAGGAGTTGGAACCATTAGCCAACTGGATAAGCGAGAATTTCGAATCAGCTTTGATATTATGTTCCTTGAGAAGAGCCAGCCACTCCGTTTCCGACTTACTCTTCCATAAATCTTCAATGGAGCATGGTGAGCCACATTTGATATCCTCCGCCGTCAGTTGAATCTCGGATCCGATCAAGGACCCAAACAAGACACAAAGATAATGGAGGCAATGAACAGTACGAATTCTGCTCTGTGCTAGCACAAAATACTCAAAACAAGGTTTCAAAGAAGCAGAATGTTCGGATAGTTGAGTGTTGATAGGTGGTGGTAGTTGGAAGGTCTCCAGTTGCATGTCCAGTTTTGTGGTTTTGACCAAAGACACTAGAGAGGCTAATTGACGAGAAGTAAGCTTAGTGACTTCTATGTCATTGTGGAACATTCCTAGGAACATGTGGAGAACCAAGGCCTGAGTAATATGTAGCGGAACCTCGTTGAACTTATTTTGAGCAAGTTGATTTTCCATAAAGTTGTGGATGAGAAATCTCGAGAAGTTGAACAGCGTTGACGAATTTCGAGCATGGAAAGAGTAAAGAGCTCCTATAGCAGACATGGAAAGCAATAACGGGATTTGCTCCAAGTCTTTCTCGACATTCAGACTGGGAATGTGCACAAAGGGGAAATATTTGTCAAACTCCAGTTGATACAGAGCCAGATAATGATTCAAATCTTCAGACTGGGGGAACTGTGACACTTTCAAGTTATACTTGGACATGATGTGGTTCCTAATCATCTCTGAGAAACGCCCAGGAATTGAAGGTTGTTGTTTGCCCTGTGACACGTTGATATGCTTGAAAAGATCAATCTGCCGTGAACGGAAAAACTGTGAGAGATCATTTGTGGGCGAGTCATTAGAAACAGGGGACGGATTAGAGTTATTAGTGGCTGGCGAGTCTGTAAATCCAATGTGGTTAGAAATAGCCGGGAAATCTTTTTCGATTGGAGCATTAATGAACTCAATCAGCCAATCTTCGTTGGGCTGTTGATCGTCATCTGTTGAGGATTTGCTTTCTTTCTTCTCTGGGCTCGTCAGCGAGTTGTTGCTGAAAACACTGCTCTCGGGAGTAAAATCGAACTCCTGTGCAGCAATTTTACCCTGAAACAAGGAAGTAATTGCGGGCGGTGCAGGCTGGTTGTCAGTCACCGACTGGTCATGTATTCCTTGCAAGTCCAGGTTATCCAGATCAAGGTAGACCATTTCTCCTTGTTGGTACTTCAGCTGGGGCGAGCTGAACTGAACTTGCTGAGGAGTCTCATTGCTGAATCCGGTGTAGGAATTGGATGTAGCTGCCGAAAAAGACGCGTGTCTGTGATTTCTGAAATGTGACTTTGATTCCGAGGAATCTTCACCCGACACTGTTCTTGTTTGCTCCTCCACAGTGTTATTCCCTGGAAATTTTCGAGGTGAAAAAAATGAACCATTGGAAGGAATGGTAGGAGGACCCGAGTACGATTGACCGAGAGTGTAAGGTTGAGGGTCTGCATAGTAATGACTGTTGCGCTGATCGCGGGTATCTTTATGTTTCATCTCATCTTCGGGCAATGGCGGACTCGAACTGTTGGGTAGTGGTAACTGTGCGTTGGTGTTGTTTCTGACAATGTTAATGTTATCGTTAAGATAGTCGCTGACGATATCTCCCTCCTGAGGCGAGGATTTGGACGCACGGCCTTTACGAGGAGCCTTGGCTCTATTGTTAGTAGGGAGCGAAGAATGGAGTTTTTGCTGGTGTCGTAACACCAAGTCTCGACGGGCAAAACAGCGTCCGCATGCTGCGCACTGGAATGGCTTCTCGTTGGTGTGGCTTCTTTCATGACGTTTCAAGTGTTCAAGTCTGGCAAATGCGCGGGTGCAGGTCGAACAAACGTGGGGACGAGGTTTGTCAGTTTTAATAGTTGCCGACTTCTTGGGAATCGGCACCGGTTCTTGGCTCACTTCCGAGTCCTCGCCAGAACCCATGCCACTCATACCGGAATAGCTCATATTGGTGGGACTGTATGAAGGTCCTAAAGAGTACTGCAAAATGGGTACTACTTTGTCCGTCATTTTAGCCTTTGCAAAATGTTCAGCCAAGTGTCTTAAACTAGGGGGTTGCCAATTTTTTATTCTACTAGCAAATTTTTATTACGTACTCCCGCGATGCGGCCAAAAAAGCCACCCAGTCACCCCGTTAAATTCTTGGATTGCGTGGTAATTTTCGGACTCCTACAATTTTGAAACGTTTTCTTAATGGTGCGAATCCGGGGAAACCGTAACTGGTTACCCTAATTGGCATTCATTTGCATATAATATTTAGAATTGGGGGGTTCGGGTTTTCCATCGAAACCCCGTATGATGTATGCAACTCAACAACTCCGAGTCAACAAATACTTATGCGGCATTGCCAGAGTACTTATATGCGCTTTTGAATGACTGCACAACGCAGTCTGGAACACCAACGCCTTGTCCCAAAGCCGTACTTCCAAAGGAGACTTTTTCGTCGTATAACTCCGATGCGGTGTTCTCTATTTTCCTCTTAAGTTCTTCGTGTCCGACACGGTACTGAGGAATGCCATCCACCACATATTCAATCTCTATCACCTCGGAGCTGTTGCATTTGTCCAAATCTATATGTAGCTTGCTGAGAAGCACGTCCCGTACGATTTTGTGAACCCGGGATCTTGTTGGGAGGTCGTCTCCTTTTTTGAATTGATGACCACCCAGCATCAGCGTCATTTTGGTGTATGAATTGATTATCACAGCACCTCTATTTGCCACGGCTTTCGCTAATTTGGAGAGTTCTTGGTCAGATGCAGGAGCTGGGTTAGTGAGCTCTGTGCTCACATCGTTGTAGAAGAATAGTCGTCTTGAATTCTGCTCAATCTCGCTATCAAAAATGACCCCCAGCAGTTGGCTCTCATCTTGCATGATCTTTGGCACCAAGAATCCAAACCCGGGATGAGAAAGAAGTTTGAAGGCGGGAAGATACACGTTGGCTAGGACCACGCTGGAGTACTCTATTTGACCCAAGAGACTTTGGAGCTCGGTGTTCTTCAATATCTTGGAAATAGACGAGCCCTCCACGGCCAGGCGTAAATGATCCACGTCAATTTTCTCACCAGATGCCAAACTAAGTTGAATGTGGTCCCCGTGGCGAATGGCCTCTTCCACCTTGCAATTGGTTGAGAGAGAAACATTCTCGGGCAGATTTTTTGCTATAAGGGTCACCAGGCTCTCAAGACCATCTCTCATCGAGAGAACAGGGAATTGCCGCAAGAAACGAGCAGTCTTGGTCATGTTGAAACGAGGTTTGAAAGTTTCTTTATAGAGTTCAAGTTCCGCACTCAGATTGTCTGGTTGATTCTTTTTCTGCAAACTCTTGATCATTTGTGTGATTCCATATTTAACAATTGATCCGTGTTCTTTCTCGATCTCAACAAGACCAGGAATCACACTGGCTGCACTCAATTTTCCAACGTCGCCTGCATAAATACCGTGCATCAGAGCGCTCACCACGTTGTCTGACATGGACTTGTGAAATCTCCTTGTTATAAATTGTTCAACAGTTTCGTCACCCTGCATTTTAGATCTCACAAATGGCTCCTTCATCAAGCCAAGTAACATACCACGACCTAATGGGTCAAACAAGAAACGCAGAAATGATGGAATGGAATCTGGAGCAGTTGTCAATTTTCCAGAATGGCCTTCTGTGTCCACATAGGGACTCAGAAGGTACTTCTTGTTGCCGAGAGATGATTTTGGTATGCCAAGCAAATCGTTTTCCGCCTTGAAGCGGAACAGAAGGTCCAGAATCAATAGAATACCTGGACTCTGTCCACGCAGAGTCCGGGGTCCTTTTTCCAAAACCGTGTAATTTTGATTGGCCCGAGAATCGTACTCTGTTGTTCCTAGCTTTTTGGATCTAATGTAACCACCACAGCGATCCGTAGCCTCGTAGATGCTAATTTTCAGGTCTGGGCGCAATTTTGCCAGGAAATAGGCATATGTGAGACCAGATATGCCAGCCCCAATGACACCAACTTTGCCTTTTTGTGGTATTATTGACATTGGATTTCTGATTAAAATTACGTGATTTTTTATTGGTAAGGATGGGGTGTATTTTCGAGGAATTTTTACTCGATACTAACTAATGATATTATGTCATCAAGGAAAGGTACTCTTTTTCCAAGTCTGAGCCGTAGACCAAGAGATTTCTTAGCGCGGGTTGTGGTTGCGAGTCACTGGTCTGTACCAGCTGAACAGGCTGTTTGATAATCCATTGGTCGTCCTTTTGCAGGGTGTTCATCAAGTTGATGATGGTGAGGTAATTGTCGCTCATCAATTTGACATCGTTGAACTTGTTTTGCTTCTTCAACTCCATACCTATGCAATTGAACCGATACAACGCTTGAATCGCTCCCCTGTAATCTCCTTGTTTGAAGCGCAAAGTGTAGCATATTCTGTAATATTTCAGAGACGTCTTCAGATCACTGTTTAATGCACTGGACTCTCCTAGGTTGTAGATCAAGTCATCCACCTTGTCTGCATCTTCGTTGAACGGATAATCAAGAATTTTCGGTATTTGGTTCATTTGGAAGAGCTTGTAAACAAATTGCTTGATAGGATGTTTTCTATATTTGCGTTCCATTTTCAATATGGTGTCATGAGCAAGTTCAAATTCTTGCAGCTTGAGTGCTAGCTGGAACACCTTCAATAAAATAGCCTGATCATCGGAGTTATCTTTGAGTTCGACCTTGGTAGCCAAAGCCTTCAATGCCAACCTTAGCGCAAACCGGTCATATTGCTTTGCCTGGAATAAAGTACTAAGATCGTAGTAATAATCTGTCTTTGAATCAACCAAAACCAAGTTGGTGTATTCTGAGACCGCAGAAAGAGAGTTTTTTTCTGCAGCGGAAGCCATTTTGGCGGACTTGGTAATCTCATCAGCTTTTGACAAGAACAGTTCGTAGGCATCCTTTCCTTTGTTAGTGTTGAGAAGCATGAAGCCTTTCAATGCACTCGAAATGCCGGTTTCGGGTAGATAGTCAAATAGATGCATGTCCTGATACCTCTCTTGACTCACAAGTTTTGCAACTACCGAGTAGATGAATGAGTTCTCTAGCAGGTGTTTGAATGTGTGACTCAGCAAGTGATTGATGTTGTTCGATCTAATTAAAACTCCTCCGTCATACAGCTCTGAGAGATAACTTTTCAGAACAGGTGTTGGAACTTGAAGCGACAAGTCAATGGATCTGTATAACTTGGAAAGCTGGGAATAATACTCAATCATTTGAGGATTGATATCCACGATTAAAACTATCAGTAGTAAACCAACAATAAACTGCTGTTGAAGAGCAAGGTCGCTTTTCAGATCTGAAACCAAAATAGAACCACCAAGATTTCCAAATTTAACACTGCGCACAGGCTCGTATCCTACATTGTCCATCGTAGGTAGCTGAATAAGGAACTCCAAAAGTTTCATTGTGTCAGGTGAAGAGTTCAATGCAGTCAGTAATTCCGTAACCATCTGCTCATCAACAAATGATGCTAGCTTATTTTGGAAAATGTTTGTCATTTGAGATTCTGGAGCTTCTTTGTGATCTAAAACCAACCGTTCAACACTATGAACCACCTCGCGCGGGAATTTAGAGCTGAATGAAAGCACATATTTGGCTAATGGTTTTAATTCGCGAGAATCCACCATGGAGTACTGGACGGCTTCACTGGAAATAGAGTCGCTGTATGCGAGCATGGCAAATATTGAAGGCTGCACCATAACAGAGTAGCCATGAGCTTTCATGATGACCACAAAACCATCCAAGCACTCCATGCTAATGGAAGGTTCCTGTTGTCTGGATAACTCTCGGCAAGCGTTGGTGAATTTTGTCCACTGTTTTTTGAGGCTGTTTAGCTGATCATGTTGTTCGGTTTTATGTGAGATAACATTGAGCACTTTCTCATCCAACGTTTTCCGATCCGAAGTCAGACCATATTTTAACTCCAGCATATCAACGACTTTAAGAACAATATTCTCGTCATAGGTCTGCAATGATTGTAAGCAATATGAGTTCAGCGAGTCCACATCATCGAAGTAAGAAATTGAATCCACAGGACCATGTGTAACTGAAGAATGACATGGTGACCAAGAGATCTCTAATCTATCGTCTATATCTCCCACTAGTAGTTTTCTAGATCCATGTAAAGACCACAAAACGTTCAGTTGCAGCTTGGAATTCTGGCTGTAAAATGCCATGCTGTGGAAATTCCAGTTTCCTTTACTTGGAGGGATATACTCATTCAATGGAATCAGAGAAAAATCTGATTCAAGACTGAGCAGCTTAGCACATGTTTCTCCAATGGGAATAAAGACACACAAGTACCGATCAACCAATGAAAGCAATCTGGTTGGTGAGCAATTAATGTAAACTGAATGCAAACTTGAGTCCAGGAACTGGTTCAATGATATTTCTTTCTCCAAAGCCCCAGTTTCTAGAGACCAGAATTTAATGGACTTATCAATACTCAGAGAGATCACCACATTTTTGACAACCAGGAAATCCAAAATAGCAGAAGTGGAAACTTTTCTGCCATTCAACCAAATTGTTTCTGTGCGATCTTTGCGTTTTGAGCTGAAAAATGGAAGCTTGAACTGGTTCACATACGATGCATCAGTGAATGGCACGACCAGAAATTGGTTTGAATCTGAGCTTCCTGTCATTTTTAGTAGACCTCCATCTTCTAAGGCAATTATCATTGTGTTGGCATCGATAGAGCGCATGAAGAGTGGGTGTCGCACGTCAAAAGAATAAGGCATGCTGTATTGGCACCAATTATAGAAATTTCCAGGCGACAGCAGTTCTTGTTGTAAGAAGGAGCTCAGGGGTATATTCAAAGAAATGAATACATTACCGCTCGTTAAAATGTTGATTAGAACAGAAGATCCGCAATCGACAACTGTAAGACAGTTTTCCAAGACCTTATGTGGTAAAACAAAACATAGGGACTTTAAGTTCAAATTCAATGAGTTGTTGAAAACCAGTGGAGTGATCACCAATCTTGAGCAATCGGCAATCAGTTTATAGGAGAGAGCACCAAAGATTGCGGACTGTGCATTCAGTCGGATGAAACCACCCGTTTGTGCTAAATGGTCTTCAAATTGGAGGGGCTCGACGGGCACAAAGTCATTGCTCGAGAGAGAATGCCGTTTGATCGTCTTCGTTATAGACTGTGAAAGTGGTACGGTTGAGATTTCTAGGTCCGCATTCACTGCAATTTCCACAAACGACGTCGTAGACATTTAAATTAAAACGATGTAAATATATAAACATGAAAATTACTAGAAAAATAGCGGTGCCTATGCCGGTGATTATAAACCGCCATCTACCCAGTAAGTACAGTGCAATCTACGATTAGCTACAGAAGTTGATTTCCAACGCTCAAAGTTGGGAATCCGCTATTGTGACTGTTGACCATTGAGACTTGAGCGGTCTAACCCTGAAAGACGACTTACATAAGCAGGGCTATAAAAGTTGGAAAATGTGCTGAAAATTTTTACACTTCGATGAGGATTTTAATTCAATCAAACTAGAGTTTATGATTGCCATGATTTTATCTTTCTAACTGAGAAGTGGTAAGTCTTTATGATGATGAAACAAAAACAAAGCTGGAATTACTGGCTGAATATCCGTGTTGATAAGTTTTTGCACCATTACTGAAAGATGAACGCTAACATATTAGACTATAGGTATTTGAGAAAAGGATTTAGCAAACACCTATTGTTGGCTCGATGAGGAAGTATGCACTGGGCACCGAACGTATATGAGTGACAATGCTAATGGCGGGCCTCAGAAACCCGCTTTAACTGAGGAGCTAGCTATACATGTTTGATATGTCTGCAAAGGATTGTGGACGTATAAAGTGAGTACGGTGATGAAGTCTTGATGACGAGTCGGATTCGTGCTTCACGATGACGAGACTTCTATTTTTTTCCATTCATGCTTTTCTGAGGTACTAACCATAGACTTGTAAAGACGTGCAGCGATTGCAATTTATATATTTTGACTACAGGATGATACCAAAAACAATTGACAAGCATATGTCTGACTTCTGAAGACACCCTTGGGTCTGATAGTCTGCTCGATCTGGTTTTGAGCATCAGGTGATGCTCTTGGCCAGAGGCCAGCGTATATGATGATTGCACTTCTCACGACGGTCAACTGTTGCTTCGGCAAGTGATGATATTTCGGCTTTGACAAGCCGTGCACCTGAAACGCGGGCATGAGTAGTAAGTATGGTGATGAGTCAGTTTTTGCCTGATTCGTGATGGCAAAATTAAACGATTTGCATGTCAGTCTGAGTACTAACAATTTGCATAGTTTGTATAGTAAGAAATCGATCTCGAACTTTAATTATCATAACAATTTAATTTTCAGGTACTTCATTTTTTTGGCATTTACCTCTACATCTCTGTATGCTTATGGTATCAGATTCCTCCTTCAGTTGCGATCTGTTGATATGGAACGCCCGTGGTTACACTTTTTCTCCTGGGCGTCTAGTTTAGATGACCATGCTATTAAAAAACTCCTGAAACGGAAATGATAAATTTTCGGTTCCGGCATGCCGCGGCCCAAAATATTTATAAATTAACGTTTACCAGATCTTGTCACTTCAATGCCGCCAACAAAACCAAGACAACGCCATTCGAGGGCTTCGAAGGCGTGCGATATATGTCATAAACAGAAAACAAGGTGTCTCAAGTCTGAGAACTCGGTCAGCTGTCTTCGATGTCTAGCACTAGGAAAGCAGTGCTCCTTAACGGCGGATGATTTACCGTCTCCTCCTCACATTGAGCCTCAGATTCAGGAATTTGTTGATATGGCTGTTCGGACTAGTCTATCTTCAATTTCTGCCGACGTTCGCGAGGTACTGCGCGTGTTGAAAGACTCCGGTTTACCAGAACCAACTCCGACAATCACTGACAATTATAGACTCAATATGTCATCAAAACCCCTCCCAACTATCAGTACTTCGCCGTTGGCATACCTGTCCGACATTCAACCCGACACATCATTGTTTCCACCGGCTGTTTTAAATCAAGTGAACATGCTCCCGACTTTCGATGATAGCCAAACCGATATTATATCTCTTGGAATTATGACTTATGACCAGGCCATCAAGCTTCTAGAGATTTTTCGCGATCGGTATGGACGTTGGATTTCGTTTCCCGATAACGTCTCGACGCATCAGCTTTTCACCCATATCCGCAAAGTTTGTCCGCTTTTATTGACTGTGGCCTGCTCGCTGTCTCTGAAATATGGAGACCCTGCCCTCAAAGAAATTGCTTATCATGACATGCTGGTAATAATCAAGCGCGACCTCGAACAAAATCTCTTAAACATGCCTCAGACACTGGAGTTTTTACAATGCCTCATTATCCTATCGATTTACAGCGTGAGCTTGAGCGAAGAGTCGGCCGAGCTCCGCTTGGATGGATGGTATATGTCTCATTTGGGTATACATTTATTTCTAAGGCTGAACAGCTATGGACTTTTCAACTATCTATACGATCCAAATGTTGTTGAGTTTGAGTTCAACGAGCTAACGTCGTATAGGATCATTAACACCTTGATTTTAATTCATCTGGCTTACTCGTTGCTATCCGGAAAACGATCATCATATTCGTTGGAAACTTTGCAACCAAAGAAGTTTTATGACCACAGCCTGTCCACGAATTTCGATTATCGTATCATTGCTGAGGTCGAGGTTTACTTGTTTGCTTATCGGTACATCCACCTCGGTGAAAGCCTGGATACTGTCAGAACAGAAATGAAAGGATGGCTTTCTGAATGGGAGGAATTGTTCACTAGCTCAGCGAACGAGTTTGTGGAGATCGACTATCATCTTGCTGAACTCTTGATTGTTTTAGGTGAAAAGAAGATGGACCTCGAAAAAGTGCAATCAGATGCCATCTCCTTCGAAATGGCTAACTTCCATTCCACAGAGATTCTGAAACTGGCGGTGTCTATCACCGACGACTCATACTTTGCCTTTCTTTCAGATCAAATGCACATGATTATCATCTACAATGCTATGATCACGCGTACGCTGAAGTCTAGTCTCAATCCAGAGGTTGAGGCTATGTTAAACCAATTAAAAAATCGTTACAATAGAATCGCAACGAGCGAAAACGATATGGCCTCCAAGTATAGTCTCATACTAGACCAATTACACTAGAATAGCGCTAATGTATACCATTTGGGCTCGCGAGCTGAATTTTAAAGTTTCGGTGTCTTTATTCGATGTATTTATCTATTCAGTAGGAATGGATGGGCTTGTAGCAAGCCAACAGAATTCATAGAAAATAACACAAAAGACGTGTAATCGTACTGTTGTCCATCTGATGTCCTAGTAGCTAGCTGGCTTTTGCCGCAGCAACTTGCTTACTGGCCAGCCTTCAAACCGAAACAAGCTCTTCCGGTGTAGTACAAAGAAGCACCAACGGAGAGAGTCAAACCAAGAGCGTAAGGAATCAAGTAGTACTTGGATCTTGGGTGAGCCATGTAGATAGGCTTGGTGGAGCTCTGGTAGAGCTTTTGCATCTCAATCACTTTGTTAGACATGGTGGTGTTTTTCTAGTTTTTTGGCCAATAACAATTTTCAAATTAAAAAAATCGTCAGATGGTTTAGACAGCGTCGATCGACGAGTCACGAGAAAATTTCGGCTTACAGAAAATCTGTCTTTCTGCCCAGAGGTCCAGGACCGTGCGCAAATTGTTCAACACACAGCCTCACCAAACCCTGTGGGTTACCTAATATCAACAATTTGGCCAAAATGCTTGCCAAGACGAGAAGTTCCACAACTTCGTGCGAAATGCCCGAGAAAAGTAGCAGTTCTGCATTGCTGCGAGACAGAGATTGGTGTTCGAGACTCACTACAAAGATTTCCACGATAGTAGCTTAGCTCCATTGGTCCTACTGTGTCATAAAGTCCGGTGCGAGGTTGATCTCCGACTAACAAGACGGGCTTCGGATTAGAATTATGCAAAAACGCCGCTCATCAAAAAGCTCGGCGTTGATCTCGGTCCTGCACGATTTATGTCCGATTAAACTGATATCTATTTAACATGTCCTAATCCTTCGAATTCACGAGCCTCAATCATGACTGACTCTATTTCTGTACACTCGTCACCTTCAGAGTACCGCGGGTTTGATGCTGATGCAGACTATCAGGTTCAAGAACTTGCACGAGAGCTTACTCGTCAATCTGAGCACGAAAGTCAAATAGCAAAGACAGATACCAAGACTTTGCTCAAGACGTTGACGAATTACTCTGAGGTCGCTGGGGTGAATCCGTTCATCAAAGATGGTCTGGACTCAAGGCTAGATCCCGAGTCTGACGATTTTAATTCTAGACTTTGGATTCAGAACATGCGCAAGTTGATGGACTCCGACACTGATTACTACAAACCTGCTACTTTGTCACTAGCATTCCGCAATCTCCGTGTTAGTGGAATATCTCCAGGAGAAGATTATCAGACAACAATCTTCACGGCTCCTATCAAGTTTGCTCATACGACTTACAACAATTTATTCCGCAAGAACGACGAGTCCCGCTATTTTGATATCCTCAAGCCCATGGATGGTCTGATTCTGCCAGGTACTTTCACATTGGTTTTGGGCAGACCGGGTGCTGGATGCTCTACGTTTTTGAAGACAGTTGCTTCTCAAACATATGGACTTAAAGTGGCCCCAGAAAGTGTCATTTCGTATGACGGGTTTTCCTCCAAAGATATTGAGAATCACTATAAGGGAGAGGTGACTTTTTCTGCTGAGAAAGATGAACATTACGCGCAATTGACAGTGTCACAAACTCTGGAATTTGCAGCCAAGCTGAAAGCTCCCAGAAATCGACCTGAAGGAGTCTCTGCGAGTACGTATGCCAAGCACATGGCACAAGTCTATATGGCCACATACGGACTTTCCCATACTGCAGACACAAAGGTTGGAAATGATTTCGTCAAGGGTGTTTCTGGTGGTGAGCGCAAACGTGTGTCTACGGCAGAGTTGTCCCTTTGTGGATCCAAAATTCAATGCTGGGATAACTCCACCAGAGGATTGGATTCTGCGACTGCGCTGGAGTTCTTGAGAGCTTTAAAGACTTCGGCTGCCATTTTAAGAACAACACCTGTCACTTCTGTCTACCAGTGCTCCGATGACTCTTACGACTTATTCGATAACGTCATGCTCCTGTATCAAGGTTATCAGATTTTTTTTGGACCAGCTACCCAGGCTAAGTCGTTCTTTGAGGAAATGGGTTATTATTGTCCTCCAAGACAGACCACTGCTGATTTTCTGACCGCTCTCACTTCTCCCTTGGAAAGAGTTGCTCGTGAAGGCATGGAGAACAAGGTTCCCAAGACCCCTGAAGAATTTTATCAGTATTGGAAACAGTCACCAGAGTACAAGGAGCTGGTCGAAAGAACAGACTCTCATATCCAAAAGTGTGTCGAGGAAGACCGTCGCCGAGCTTTCCACGAGGCTCATGTCTCAAGACAGGAAAAGGGTGCACGCGCAAAATCTCCCTACACATCTACTTATTGGACCCAAGTTCGTGAGAACATTGTCAGATACTGGTGGAAGACTAAGGGAGATCCTTCAATGCTGATCTTTATGGTCGTCTCAAGAATCGTGCTTGCCTTGGTCATCTCGTCGCTTTATTACAACCTGAAAGACACATCTTCGGATATTTACTATCGTGGAGCATGTATGTTCTTTGCCACTATGTTCAACGCAATGTCTTCTCTGATTGAGATTGTCTCTTGTTTTGATGCAAGACAAATTTCCGAGAAACACAAGAAGTACGCTTTATACCATCCCTCTACGGATGCGCTTGCTTCTGTGTTGACTGAATTCCCGAACAAAGTGCTAATCAACACTTCTTTCAACCTGATGTTTTACTTCATGGTGAATTTCCGCAGAGAGCCAGGTAGGTTCTTTTTCTATTTGCTGATGAATTTGACAAGCACGTTCTCCATGTCCCATATTATCAGATCACTTGCTTCCGCCTACAGAACATTATCTGAAGGTCTGACCCCGGCAATGTTTATCATTAGTGGTTTGGTTTTATACACAGGATTTGCTATTCCTGTTGATTATATGCATGGTTGGTCCAGATGGATTAACTATCTGGATCCAGTTGCCTATGCTTTCGAAGGACTGATGGCTAATGAGTTTCATGGCCGGGAATTTGTGTGCAACGACTTCATTCCAAGCTACTCAAATGTTCCATTATCGAACAAGATTTGCAACTCTGTTGGTGCGGTTGCTGGAGAGGCTACTGTTTCCGGTACCAGATACATCGAATTGTCTTTCCGCTACTATGATAAGCACAAATGGAGAAACTGGGGAATCAATCTCTCATTTGCCATCTTCTTTTTGCTTCTCTACTTAGTGCTGGTGGAAAACTCTGAAGGAGCTCTTCAGAAAGGAGATGTGACTTTGTTTTTACCAAAGATATGGGGATCCCGGAAGTCTGAGTCCACTAAGAAAGACATAGAGTCAGGATTTACCAGAGAGAAACCAGACTATTCCAAGGACGAACAAGCTTCATCGTCGGAATCTAGTCCATTACTTTCCAGCAAGGGTGTTTTCCATTGGCGCGATGTTTGCTACGATATCAAGGTTGGTAAAACTCCTAAACGTATTTTGGATCATGTCGATGGTTGGGTTAAACCTGGAACATTGACAGCGCTGATGGGAGTTTCTGGAGCAGGAAAAACCACTCTTTTGGATGTTTTGGCTAACAGAGTTACAATTGGTGTGGTCACAGGATCTATTTTTGTCAATGGCACGGAGAGAGACCAATCCTTCCAGAGATTCACAGGATATGCCCAGCAACAGGATGTTCACTTAAACACCGAGACAGTTCGCGAAGCTTTGAGATTTAGTGCGTACTTGCGTCAGGATGCCTCCATCTCTAAACAGGAGAAAGATGAGTACGTGGAAGAGATTATTCACGTTCTGGAGATGGAATCATATGCCGACGCCGTCGTTGGTGCGGCAGGTGAGGGACTCAATATCGAGCAACGTAAGAGACTAACTATTGGTGTGGAACTTGTTGCCAAACCACAGTTGCTTTTGTTTTTGGATGAACCAACGTCAGGATTGGATTCTCAAACCGCCTGGTCAGTGTGTCAACTGATGAGAAAACTGAGTAACAGTGGACAGGCAATTCTTTGTACCATTCACCAGCCATCAGCACGCTTGTTACAGGAGTTTGATCGACTGTTGTTCTTGGCAAGAGGTGGTAAGACAGTTTATTTTGGAGAGTTAGGTCCAAATTGTCAAACTTTGATCGACTACTTTGAAAAGAATGGCGCTGATCCTTGTCCTCCAAATGCTAACCCAGCAGAATGGATGCTTCAAGTTATTGGTGCTGCTCCTGGCTACCATTCAACCATTGAGTATCACGAGGTTTGGATCAATTCTCCAGAAAGAGCAGAGGTTCTTGAAGAACTCCGACTTCTAGAGCATGAGACACACGAAAAACCCACAGATGGTGCAGAGACACTTGTGACAGAACACAGAGAGTTTGCTACCTCTTTCTGGACTCAATACAAGCTCGTGACAAAGAGAATTCTTCAACAATACCTCAGAACGCCATATTACATCTACAGCAAGTTGATAATGGCCATAGCAGTTTCCATGTTTAACGGTTTCACCTTTTTCCATGCTTCCAGAACCAAACAAGGTATCCAGAACCAAATGCTTTCTATATACATGATGTGCATGTCGGGTATGGTCTATTTCCAACAATTGCTTCCACTGATTAAAGAAGAACGCAGTATCTATGAGGTCAGAGAAAGACCTTCCAAAGCTTACAGTTGGGTCGCATTCTTGTCTGCTTCTTTCACGGCCGAGCTTCCATGGGGATTTATCACCGGAACTCTTGCGTTTGTCACATGGTACCTACCTTTAGGTCTCTACCGCGACGCTGAGGAGACTCACTCTGTGTCTGAGAGAGGTGCACTTGTTTGGCTATATTTGGTTTTCTTCTACATTTATGCCACAACGATTGGATACTTCTGCTCTATGGGCCATCAGGATATGTCCAAGGGTATGAATGATGGATTCATGATTTTCATGCTGTCGATGAACTTCTCTGGTGTCCTGATTTATCCAACTGGCTTCTGGACTTGGCTATATCACGTCTCCCCTCTCAACTGGTGGATTTCTGGAATTTTGTCAGCTGGACTCCGCGACACTACAATTCATTGCTCTGATGTCGAGTACGTTCATTTGAATCCACCTAGCGGGCAGACTTGTGGGCAATACATGGAGAGCTATATTTCCACTAATGGTGGTTACTTGAACAATCCTTCGTCCACAAGCTCTTGCGAGTATTGCTCTATGGATAACTCTTCCGATTTCCTCCGCAGCAGACACATCGACCCTGATTACATCTGGCGTAATTTCGGGATTATTATCTGTTACACCGCATTCAACATTTTGTGCACCTTTGCCTTCTACTACATTTTCAGAGTTCCTAAGAAGAGCAGTAGAGTTGACACGGAGACGTTCTTTGTTGAGGGAAACGAGCATGAGGATGCTCAGGATGACAAGAAGACTAAGAAATGGTGGCAGAAGCTTGGAAAAAAGAAAAATTAATTATATTACTATATACTATCTGCGATTAATACCACTCGAAATCATCTGCCCAATCTCCTGTAGAGGATCCCAGTTTGTATTGTTCTAAAGACTTTTCGAATTCCAGTGCATTTTGCTTCTGTATTATTGTTGGGTCTAACGACTCGGTCTTTTTAACTGTCTTGTGGTCACTAGCGTTCTTAGTTCGAGGAGCTCTATTATTTAGGTCTTTGTCCTTGGCGCGCGTTTGTTTTCCTCTACTTGGTTTCGATTGCGATTCGTGGTGCTGTGGCTTTCTTGGATGCCCCGCTCCTTCTGGGTCGGCGTACTTACTTTGTAGTGGAGGTGCTTTCCATTCAGGGTCAATCCTGGAGAGCAAAGAACCTCCCAATGGTGGTCGAGTGTCTGTACGTGACTCACCACGAGAGCCCGTGCGTGACCCGGGCTTGCGCGAGGACCCAAAATTCCGGGGTTCCTTTGGTATCTTGGACCGTCTTTCCCGAGTATTTTTAGTTCCATCTGAAATTTCCTTAAAACCGTCGTGTTTTGTTCTGTCCGCTTTCACAGCCATTCCTGTCGGGAGCAGTCTTTGAGCATCCCGACTGAGAGGTCTTGAGGCGTGAGAAGTAGAGTCCTCCCACTCCGAATCGCTGGTCTTAGTCAGTCCTGCATCTGAAAACTGAGTGTTTGTGCTTTCGCGGCTGCTAATCTCGCGAGTCGCATGTTTCTTAGGTGATTGCTTCGCCTTTCTGTTCTTATCCTGATTGATTGCTGTCGTCACAGCATCTGCATCGTCGGCCCAACGTGAAGCCAAAGGTGCTGCTGAAGACATTGTAAAAATTAGTTCTGCTTGGCTCACTGTAAAAAATGCGGATTAGATAATCACCCTCCGGATTCTTGAGAAGCAGGAGATTGGGGAAATTGTAAATTGTGCAATGTTTAGACGTTTTTTCAGCCGGTCAGCTGCTAGGCTTTCTGACCCATTGATGGACTCAATTCACAATTCTGTAAAGTCCAAATACACCAAACCCGGCATGTCTTTTCCCAAGCGTCTTGCCATCGTCACAATTCCTAGTTGCCTTCTGTTGGCAGCATACGTCTCGTACAACACACACCATTCAAAGCCCAGTTTTATTCCTTTGCTCTACACAAAGACAATTCCTTTAGACCACTCGAAAGAGGCAAAGAGAATCGATGTCGACAAGCTCAAGACATCATGCGAGGAGATACTGCTGTCAAAACTGTCTATGAATCACACGATCAAAAATACAGTGGGGCTTCCTCTCCAGCTGGGAGAGTTCCAGGATTTTAAGGTTTACATTGAGTACAGGAATCTGCTGTTCGAGGGTCTAGAAATAGACTGCACCAAGAGATGGTTTCCACCTGAATTGAAGTGGTGTCATAGGGAGTTCGATCCCAAAATCAAGGATAACCTGAACGGCCTTCTAGAGCCAATGACTTCAGAAGGTGTCCTAGGTCTTGATTCGGTGGAGAATATATATGCAAATCAGCGAGACTACAACATTAAAGTGAGTGGATCTGTGGTGGCTCATTCTAGCCTCGGTCTTGTGTCCCAAGACGTCGATCCAGGAACTGCCCGAATTGTCTTTTCGGGAACGTTCGAATACGACCACACCAAAGTTATGAGAACTGATAAGGTTATTTTGACATATACCACAAACGGACAAAGAACGGTGCATCAGCTGCTTTGATTTCGGGCGGTGCTATAATATTTTTCAAATATTAATGGTTTCGGGAGTCTTTGTCAAAGACGGGCTACGGCACGTGGAGCCATATATGCGGCGTATCACCGCTGTTGCTCGACCGCGCTGGGTAGGAAAGCCATTCCTGAAAGTTTTGGCGACTGATTTCCGTGGGAGAGACATCGCAAGGTTTGACCAGTTAATTGATTCTGGAGACATGTATATCTGGAGAAGAACCAAAGCTGGAATTGAGACTGTCCGCGGTCCAGTACTGAGAACTGAGAAATTGAAACGGGGAGACCGAATCAGTAACAGTCTGCATCAGCACGAGAAGCCAGTCACGGCCGCGCCCGTTGATATAATCAGTGAGGATACACAAATGTTAGTTGTGAACAAGCCTGCAGGTATACCCGTCCACCCCACCTCTGGGTACATCAAAAACACAGTTCTGGGTATTCTGAAAGAACAGTACGGGTACGAAAAACTGCACTTGCTCTATCGTCTAGACAGTGCCGTTTCCGGGGTGCTTGTGCTCGCTAAGAATCTGGAAACTTTTGAGAAGCTTGTCGACCAGACGCAGGAAACCAAGAAGGTTCATAAGGAGTATGTTGCTCGGGTTCATGGGCGATTTCCTGCACACACAGAATGCAATGACGATATTATCACCATAGACCCAGCCAAGAAGTATAAACTTGGAGGAGTGGGGCCTCGCAAATCGGCAATCACCACATTTGAGCTCATTTCCTATAACAAAGATCTGAACCAGAGTCTGGTCCGATGCATTTTGCGCAGCGGTCGCAAGCATCAAATACGAATCCACCTTCGCAATCTGGGCCATCCCATTGTAAACGATCGTTTATACGGATTTTCCGGTGTTCTTGGATCACCGATGTTTAAGAAGCCAACATCAGAGGAGTTTCGCCTGATCCAACAAAGAAGCGCGCTGGATCTGGAGGCAAGATCGTTATCCTCGAAATGTGACGTTTGCGGGTTTTCAAATTACGAGGATCCAAAACCAGAAGACATGGTTATTTATCTCCATGCACACGAGTACTCGCTTCCAGGCTTGTGGAAATTCACGGCTCCTATGCCTGAATGGACCAAGTTTGTCTGAATGTGGATCCTGTATATACTATAAATCGACGCGTCGCGCAATCGAAAAATATTTCAAAACCGATAGCTAATGGCGTCCTTTACCGACCCTCTAGATTCCATCACAGATCCCAGTGACTGGAACTCTACAAGCTTTCCTAACTTGTCGAAACTGGATTCTTTGCTGAGGTGCCATATTTGCAAAGATTTTCTGAAAGCTCCGGTTCTGACATCGTGTGACCACATATTTTGTTCGATTTGTATAAGGCGAAGTCTTGAGGCCGATAAGAAGTGCCCGCTGTGCCACGAAGAAACGTATGAAAGCAAACTCCGCAAAACTCTCCTATTGGATGAGATTTCCACTTGGTTCACCAGAAACCGCCCTGAGCTGCTGGACAAGCACTGTGCTACCGCTACACAGACCCCTGAACCAGTGGCAGTTCCAGACACTGAGAAGTCCCAAGCCCCATTTCGTTACGAATCGCGCAAGAAACGTAATGCAGACGACTCACTGGTGGAATGTCCTATTTGTTCTACATTTATGAGTGCAGATGAACTGCAAACATCTCACATTGACAGTTGTCTGTCTAACAAAAAGCCCAAGCCCAGCCCTAGTAGGCCAATCATTTCCAACTTTTTCAAGAAAGAGCGAACACCACAGATGCAGCCTGAATCTGCGAGAAAGAAAACCAAGATCACCAACCTGGACCCTACCATTTCGTCCAACAAACTTAAAGAAAAGTTGAACCAGTGGAACTTGCCGACGACCGGCACTCGATATCAAATGGAAACCCGAATGAAGGAGTTCATCAGCATGTACAATGCGAATCTTGACTCAGTAAATCCGGTGGATGACAGGGTCCTGATCAATAGATTATTAAAGTGGGAAGGAACATATTCGTTAAGCAGACCGTCAACAGGGGACGACACCAACGGCGTGGAATGGCGCAAAAAGTACAAATCGGAGTACGACGACCTGATAAAACAGGCAAAGGCCAACATGAAGCGAGTAAACACTAATATAGATAACTCTAACTGATTACAATCTATTCACTCTATAATATCTTTACATTCCACAAGCTTGAGCGATGGAATGTATGGCAGATGTCCCATGCTCATCTCGGTAGTTTTTGTGAGCTCTAAAGTGCGTTTCAAAACCTGCTGCACCACCTGGACAGTACTGGTGAGCGAAAAGTTCAAATCCCGAGTCTTGTAGAAGACGTCTGTTAACAGACCCAAAAAAAGATCGCCAGACCCAGAGAACACGGCGGAGACCTGATCCACAGCTACCGAAAAAAAAGAATCCTTGCCAGAGCATCCAACGCAATGCATCTGACCCTCGATCACGACCGACGTGATCACCACGTGCGGGACGTTGAATAAATCGAAGAAACAGTTAACACTCTCTTTGAGCGAAGCCCAGTCGGTAATTTTAGTGTCCGTCAGAAGCTCCATCTCAAACTGGTTGGGTGTGGCTATGGTGACCAGGCCAGCTGGATCCATCAGAATTTCCTTGTAGACGGGAATAAGGCCCTTGTCCACGTACAGTTTATCGTTATCACCCATTATTGGGTCCAGCACCACCAGTGATTTTGGTTCGATTTTCTTCAGGATTCCCGAGATACACTCTAGGTTCGCTACACTAGCAACATATCCAACAATTATGGCATCGTACTGCAGTCCGATCTCATTCAAACCATCAAATATGTCCGCGATTATCGAGGCTTCGGTCTTGGAACCTTTGAACGTTTTGAAGCCCGGATGATTGGACAAATTCGTGGTGTTCACACAGTCAACATTCCAACCACGCAGGTTGAGAGCAAACTGGATTGCACGATTTCCAACAGTGCCATGAACAACATGAGACGAGAAGGAGAGAACACTCATCGGACAAATCTCTATAGATAATTTCGTTTGCATTATTTATTTACACTGCCGTATCTTTTTCTAGTAAAAATTATTGCTTCACTCCCAAAGACAACCCCTTCTCTCTTCTAGCATGCGATAGAGCAGCAATGATAGCTGCACCCACTCCCGAACCGTCTTCGGCTTGTTTGATTTGGATAGGATGCTCCTCCATTGGAACACCTTCCCATCCAAACACATCGCTCAGACCTTGAGCGGCTCTTTGAGGGAAGTATGGGTACTTGAGGAAGACAGAACCATCGGCAGCAATGTGACACTTTTTGTAGTCCATCTTCTTGCAAACAGCAGAGATACCACAAATCGACAATCTGGCGGCTCTGGTTCCGATGAATTGCGAGATCTTTCTGACGAACAGTCTCTCTTCGAAAGTGGTGTCGATGAACAACTTGGAGGCGAATTCGGTGCTCAAAACACTCAAGTCCTCGGTGTCATCTGCCTCAGCAATGGAGAGGAACGAGGTGTCGAGGAAGTAAGGAGTTTCCAGGTTCTTAACTTGCTCGGAGGTCTCGGTGTAGTTCTTGAAAAGCAAGCCCTTCTTGTAGGTGGTCAACATGATCATTCTCAAAAGCTCTCCCAAGTAGTATCCAGAGGTCATCTTCTCAAAGGCCTGCTGTCCTGGTCTTGGCGACTCTTCGTCAATTTGAATATCAAACGAGCTTCTTGGAAGAACCTTGTGAGCATTGTCAAACGAACCGTACTCGCAGTTGATCAACATTGGAGAGTCTGCTGGAATGTCGTCATAGAGTCTTCCTTGCAGTTTTGGAATGTTCTTGACTCTATCATAGTAGGCACCGTTCACACCAGTTCCGAAAATGCATCCCATCTCAGTGAGCTCGTCAGTGTATCTTGAAGCGACAAGCGTTCCACTGGTGTCATTGATCAAGGCATCGATCTTGATAGGCAAGCCTTTCTTCTCAACTTGCTCCATCAACAGCGGAACAACGTCGTGTCCCTCAACGTTTGGAATGTCGAATCCCTTAGTCCATCTCTGCAAGACTCCTTCAAAGATGCTGTTTTGTGTTGCTGGGTAGGAAAAGGTGAATCCCAATGGGAAAATAGCGCCCTCTGGAATTCCGTTAGGATGCTGGGCGTTGATGAAATCCTCAAGACACTGGGCGATAAACTCGAACAGTTCATCTCTGTTCTTGGTGGTTCTCATGTGGCTTGGGATGTGATACTTGTTTTGTTCGCTGGTGAACTTGTGATCTCCGAGGAGATGGACCAAAACGATACGTAGGTTGGTTCCACCCAGGTCAATAGCCAGGAAATCACCAGTCTCGGATCCGTCAGGGTAGTCGACGACCCAGGCGGTGTTCATAGGGATACCGGTCGGGTCTGTTCCGTCAGCGTTACCTCTGTCGAGTTCCTCGATGAAGTACGAGATGATCTTGTTGAGAGTCTCGGTAGGCACCCAGAACATCTCTTGATAGGCCTCAACCTCCTTGGCGAGAGGCTCTGGCAACGTTTTTGTGTCGACACTCATATTACTTGTATGGTTAAAAAATGTAGTAATTTTTATTCTTCTGAGATGATGACCACCGCTTTTTATATTCAGTCTAGAATAAATTTACCGGAAAAATTCTTTAGGACAACGCACCACTCGGTTTGCAGTCTGAGCCAACTCCACGGTCTCCGCTTCTATTTACTATAGACATACTGGGGTACTCCTCAGTGGGGGTCATGCCCACCTATTGTTTAACAATACGGAAAATCTCCAGATTCTGGACTGCAACAACGCTATTTCTAAGTTTGTCGATATCAATTATTAAAAAACAATAGAGAAAATCTTTTTGGGATTTCACGGCACAAGTTTTTCCGGAAACATGCGAGTTCTCCAGACCAGTCGGAAAAATACAGCATTCCGGCCTTCCTGATGGCCCGTCACTCGCCTTTTACGTATCCGCCATCCACGCATAATTTGTAAAAACTGGATTCCGTGTTTTCCAGTAACTTTCCAGGGCTGTCAAACTCGGAAATCTCGCCGTTCTCAAGAACGAGGATTCGATCATTGTCCATGATCGTATCCAATCTGTGAGCAATGGTGAGAATTGTTAGCTCATTAAATTCCGATCTGATTGTTTTCTGGATAAATTTGTCGGTTTGCGCGTCCACGCTCGAAGTCGCCTCGTCCAATACTAAAATTTTAGCCTGATTCACTCGAGAATCACGAGACTTTTGAGATCGGAGCAAAACGCGACTCAAACACATTAATTGACGTTGGCCCACACTTAGGTTCATCCCACTTTCACCCAGCATACTATCGAGGCCCGATTCGACTTGCTGTTCCTGTGCCATTCTCTTCACGTGATCCGATAACCCAGCAAGCTCCAGGCACCTCCACAATTCTTGGTCGGCATACAATTGCAATGGATCCAAGTTATACCGGACGGTTCCGTTGATACACTGAGCGTCTTGTGGAATAATAGCTAGGTTGCTGCGCACATCATAAAGGCTCAGCATGCTGGTGTTCATACCATCAATTTCTATATGTCCGGTAATTGGCTCGATGATCCGGAATAGCGACAGCATCAGAGACGACTTGCCTGACCCGGTGCGGCCCACAATTCCGATCTTCTCCCCTGGCTGGATATCCAGATTTATATTTTTCAGGACCGGATCTAGATTTTTTCTGTATCTGGTGGAGTAATTCTTGTAAGAAAGGGACCCATTAGCAGGCCATTCTGTAGGCGGCTTCTGGGAAACTTGATTTTTCTCTTCTGGCTCCAAGTTGCAGTACTCGAAAATTCTCTCGCAGCAGACAACGTCAGACTCTATTTCGACCGAGCGCTTGACAATAAAGTTCAGCGAGCTGGTCACTCTTAAAGCATATGTCATCACTAACCCTATAAGCCCTGCACTTAAAGGCTTACTCGTACGCAATGACAAAAGCGCTAACGAGGACGTAGAAAATATAACCAGAGACCCGATGAACTGCAATCTTGTCGAAAGCCACCTATTGACTGATTTTAAGCAATAAACAGAAACCTGGTTATAATCAATGTTGGAACAGTGCTGGTGAACAAATTTGGACTCCTGGTCATAAGCTCTAATGGTTTCTGCTCCAGACAAAGACTCCTGGATGTGAGCAAAAATCGGACTCTTTGACACCGAAACAATTCTTTTCAGATCTCTTGAGATAATAATGTAGTACTTCTGATAGTACAGATACACCACTGACAATCCAGCAATAATCAAAAGAAAAGGAGGCATTGTTGAACCGATAATAACCAGCGTGAACAGTGTTTTCACAGAAGAGTTGAACACCGCAGAGAAAACCTGCGGTAGAGCAGAATCGATCTTCGCCATATCTTGACTAAACCTGTTGATAATTCTACCCAATGGAGTAGTTTCAAAAAAGGACATCGGCGATGCTAAGACGGCTTCTGCCATGTCATTGTGCAGCTTCTTGGAAGCACGGATCGAAACACAGTTCCACATAACCATCGCTCTGAACAAAGTAAAGAGTCCAGATCCAATACCAAACAGAGCATAAACTCCAACGTACATTCCCACATTTTTGTTTTCTCCTGTTTTGCCATTTTGCTCACCCCAATGCTTTAGCCAGTAGTTTCCTGAGACGGATAGTCCAACAGTAGTAATAATGAGCAAGGCAACCGATATTATACCAGTCCAACTACAAGCCTTGGCGTATCCACTGTACACGGAGAACTTGACTCTTCCTTTCTCCTTTTTCTCTTCCTTCTGGGCAGTCTTCCTTTCAATATTCGCGGCCGAACGTTTTCTTCCCAGAGGCATCAAGGTAGCCGCTCCAATGGACTTGCGGGTTTCAACTTTGACAAGATCCGCAGGTTCCACTCCTGCATATTCAAATCCACCTTCTTCTATATCCTTTTCAATGTCTGCCAATGATTCTGTGGACGAATCATCAACTGAAGGAGAATAAGTCTCGTCATTGTTCTGACCGAATTCGTTCACCAGCTGGAAGAGTTGTCCTTTGGCCGCCATGATCTGCTCAAAAGATCCAGATTCAGAAATTTCACGGTTAGAGATCAAGTATATTCTTCCTGCCTGATTCAAAACCTTGATGTTATTGGTGGCCAAAATTATTGTTTTCGAAGAGAGAATTCCTGTTGGCCCCAGAACTTCACGGATCAAATTCTGTCCAACATGAACATCAACAGCACTCAATATATCATCAAGCAAGTAAACATCAGCTCTCATATACACTGCTCTGGCCAAAGCGAGTCGAGCCTTTTGGCCACCGGAAAGACTAATTCCCTTCTCACCAACCAATGTTTCGTCATCATCAGGCAGCATTTCCAAGTCTGGGAGCAATTGACATGTCTCAATCGTTTTTCGGTAAAACTCTGGCTCATACTGATGTCCAAATAAAATGTTCTCTTTCACAGATGCATTCAAAATCCAAGGAACTTGGGAGCAATATGCAATTGATCCATGGACCTGTATTTTAGGCTGCACAGATTCACTAGGAGAGGTACAATTCAGCTCTCCTAATATGCATTGCAAAAATGTCGATTTTCCTGAGCCCACTCTTCCAACAATGCAAGTGAGTTCTCCCTTCTTAGCTGTGAAGTTGACATTTTTAAGCGCAAGCTTGCTTTGGTCCACAGCCAGCTCTTCGTCGTAGTTATCCTGGTATTTCTGTGTCAGCTTGGACCACCAGAAAGTGCAGTTTTCCATGATGATTGAGGCCTCACCAAGATTGCGTCTGCGAGGTAGTCGGGTAAATATATCATCGTTTATTTCATCATCCAACAAGAAGTCCGTCAACCTTTTGAAGGACACTCCTGCTTCTATCATTGATGTCATCAGAGCCGGAATTGCAAAAATAGGATCAGAGAGAAGATCAAATAACGACAATGCCGGAAACACAATCTCCGGACTCAGTGGTGTACTGGAAGTGTATGCAAAAATTGCAAATGTAGAACATGAAACAAAGAAAGGCACACAGGTCCATGCAAAGTTCACCACTGCAGACAGAATTCCAATCTTATTCAGATTGCGTAATTCTTTATCGTTTCGAGCCTCTGAAAGTCTGCTGAGCATAGGCTTTTCCCATGCGTATAATTTGATTGACTTGACGTTTTGCAGCAACTCGGCTAGAAGAGAGGTTCTGGCATCTTTGAGAGTCATTTGTTGACGGTGGAATTTCCGTAATCTTCTGACCAGATAAGCATTGATAGGCATCATAATGGACATGGTTGCAATTCCAGCCCACGTGGCATTACCTAGGAGGGCATGTAAAGAGATCAGGCATAAGACAAGTCTCGTCGGAGCACTGAACAAGGTCTGCACATACGAGGTCAGGTCCTGCAACCGATTCACATCGACCGACATCAAGTTCACAATGTCACCAGTGGATCTGTTTAAACGACTTTCTGGGGATAGGCGCATAGATTTCTTGTAGATGAGGTTCATGAGACCTGCCTTTGTTCCTATTGAAGCCTCCACTGTCTTGATGAAATACTGGTTATACAGTCCGGCTTCAAATAGCGAGACCACAAACATGCCAAATGCAAAGGAATAACCGATGATGAGAGGAGGATCATCCTTGCGGTCAAAAAACTGAATCAATCTTCTTAGAAGCTGGGGCTGAACGAACGAAATCATGCTATCTGCCATATCATAGATCAAGGAGACGAAAACGGGAAATCCAAATGAGCGAATAAGAGCCAAAAGAAGATTGGGCTTACTTTTCAGCAGCTCGCGTTTCCATTGGAGTTCAAGCTTCGGTGCAGCATAGCTGGTGGTGACCAGTGATGGTGGAGGAGGCAGATCGCTGTGCTCCAGGCCATTTTTTCTGTAGCCGATCATGACAAAGTCATTCATCCATGAGAATGTGATCAAAGAAGCCAGATTAACCTGCGTTGTATCAATATCATTATCCATGCAGTAATTGAGCAATTCGAAGGATACAGGATACCTCCAGTACTCGAGAAAGGTGACGATTGCTGAAATCAGAACCAACATGTTCAGCAATTGAGTGTGGGGAACCAATTTGTAGATACTAAAGTTCTGTTGGACTGCCATTATCAACAGCAAAACTGTGTGTGTAGGCCAAAAGATCAACAGCGTTCCAGGCTGTACAAGAAACCGGAAAGTCTCAATGAAGTGCAGCGAAAAGACGACCAGCAGCGTAAGCAAATGAGCAAAATGGACAGAAAACACCGAATCTAATGAGAGAGACGACCTGAATTCTAGACTGTAGATAAAAATGAAAGCGAAAACTGTTGCTAGCTTGATCTTCTGATATCTAGTCCATGCGCCCTTGGTAGAACACCCTTTTATTCCCCCAAAGCCCAACTGTAAAAGACAGGAAAATGCCGCCAAGAGAGAATAGATAGCCCAGACACTACGAATAAAGCACTCATCAAGGGCACTCGACGTCGGAGAAGCCAAAGGTGAGCGCAAACATATGTCTAAGGGTCGAGCCATAATATATTTATTTGAATAAAATCTGTACACCAAAAAAATGATCAAATTATCAAATCAATTACTGTCAAAGTGTCCTAGATCAAAAGAGTAACCATGAAGAATGCCACAAGTGTAGAGATCCTGGACCGCAAGTAACCTGCTTCGTTTTCACATTCATCGTCAGTGATGTTGTGGAACTCATTTGGATCCTCTTCAAGGAAAATGTTCCCTTCTCTATACTTGAACTCCTCTGCGCTGATTGGAACGTCCTTTCCATCTTCGATATCTTGGAGGATCTGTTGTATCAGCTTGGATCTTTTGCGTGCTTTCTGTCGGTTGAAATCATCAATTTCCTTTTGATCAAAATCCTCCTGGAAATATAGCTCGTCATTGCACTCGTCCTCATGCTCGATACAGTATTGATCAAACCTTTCGAGTTGTTTGAACTTGTCTATGTCGCTTTTTTTGCGGAATGCGTTTTTAATCAGCTCTTTTGCGCTGCTTTTCTTCATGTAGTCATCAGTGACATCAAGGAGATTGTTCAAACGAACAAGGCTTCCGCACTCTCTATGTGCAGACATATCTGTGGTGAGAATCTTCATTGCTTCCGTAAAATGTCCGTTGGTACATATGGCCAAAAATCCTGCCAATTTTTCTTTGCCCATCATCAGGTACATGTCAATCATGTTTTTCACTTCGTTGACATCCACCTCATAAACTAGAGGTCTTCCATCTTTATCATATATCTGATTTTTGGGGTCAACAGGTCCCTTGATGGGAACCTCAATGCTCTCAGAGGAGATGCCGCTTTCGTCTGCCTGATTCTCAGCGGAAATGTCATTTTCAGCTTCTTGAGTTTCAGCGGGAATATCACTTTCATCTTCCTGATTCTCAGAAAATAAAACGTCATCTGTCTCTTCGTAGTCTTGATCAGCGTATGTCTCCTCTTCCTCAGCTTCCAGAATGTCTATTTCCTGTTCGGGAGCATCCCAGTTGGACGATTCTCTTTTTCTCAATTCGTGATAATTATCTGCGTTAAATGTATGCTGGATACTCCTGGCCTCTAAAGTCTCTGCCACGTCTGTGCTAAGACGATGTTGAACAGAAATACCGTCAACAACAGCACTTTGCATCATGTGTGCTACCAACGCATAAAGGGGCCAAATTCTAGTGGGGTTACCCAGACTAACCTTGACCATGATATAAATTGTTGTTTATTGAAGTGAAGCTAGTTGCGGAACCGCCAATCTATTTATTGCTCTGGTTACCGCCCATCCTGGTGCTACCAAAACCAAGGCGCCAAAATATAGTCACGGCTGTGCAATGATATGAAAAAAACGTTTTCGGCTGTGTAAAGATAAACTTGAAATGTCCGCATCCAACGACTCGAAGACGCTGATTAGAAATTCGTATGAGTGTCTTCGGAAGATTCTGGAACTGGATACACAATCCACTCTTGTGGGTCTTAATGTCATGGAGTCCCTGAACAACGCAACTATCCTGAAATACAAGGAGCTGGAGCCTTATCTGAGTTCCCTCGAGAGCGAAACCACTGAGTTGAAAACGATGGACGAAAAAATTGCCAAGAACATCCCAAACTTGGTTAAGTTGGAGGAACGAGCTGCTAAGCTTGCAGTCTTAGTCGACCAATTGGATGAATGGTCTGCAGAGCTCGAGGTGAAAAGCAGACGCTACACGCAAAAATAGGAGGGGATTTGAAAGACCCATCTTTACAACTCAATCACATGCCATGTGCATGTGAACTCGATACAGGCATCAGATACGGTAATTACTCACTCCCGCTTTTTATCGCAATCATGTGAATGTGCTGTCATGTGCTTCTCCACATTATTAGGAGATCGACGCGTCGCTCAACAAAAAAAAGAAAACTTTTCCAAGCCGTAAATATTAGCATCTGATAATCAGTTACCCCAGTTTTAGCAGCAATAACTCGGATACGATACTTATTATATATGTATTTTTTGACATCTGCTTGCTCATAGTCAATATAATTTCAGCCATGTCCAATAACAGTCAAAAACTGCGATCCAGACCTGTCAAGATCGGCGATTTGATAGACAAAGGAGACGATTCTACCGAACCTTCGTCTGCGGAGCTTCTGATAGCAGCACAAGCTTTGGATGAGCTCAAGAACGCACCCGAATCTTCAAAGCTCACCATTTTGGACAAGGTCACGTCACATCCTCTGATCTCGAATTCTATCAATTACATGCTCGAGAAAACAATCAACACTTCAAGCACTATCGTTGGCCTAGCAGACGATAAGGCCAAGCGCGCACGTCAAGATCTTTCTTCCGATTCTCTAGATACGACAGAGAAACAGGAGCATCGCGCGGAACGTGAAAGCTTTCCTAAACGTCCACGACTCGACAAGTCAAGCTCAGGCTCGCAATTGGGCCATCGGCTGCCTCCGCCATCTCAGCAGAGGTTTGCGCGGGTTAACCCATCCTTACGACAACAGGTCACCATATCCTCCGCTATATCAACGCAGAGAAGTCTTCAAGATTTGACTGAGCTCAGTGTGTTGAATTTGAATATCGAGAGTCGTCGTAGACTCACAATGCTGATCAACTTTCTCAAAATTGGTAACACCCAATTGAGCGAACGAATTGAGAACTTGATCAATGTTTTAGCCATTGAACATGAAAAGAAAAACTACAGATCCTCTAGTCCCGAAGCCACCCCCGCTACGTCAGGGAATTCAACCGTTTCCCTTCCTTCTTTGGTTTCCGTCAGTAGTGCTGTGTCACTCAACAGTATTCCCGACACTGACGAAAATATGAATTTTGCAGCTGAGATACCTGTTCAGCAATTGAAGAACGAAATTATCGGAACAGTCAAGAAAATAGTGAATGTTGTTTCCAAGGTGTCAGCAAACTCCCTCCCCGAGCCTGCAAGATCTAATGTCAGGGAAATTCTGCTCAAGCTACCAGCCAATTGGGCCACGTCTCTGGAAAACAACCTATCGGAGACAGAGGATGATGTTTCAGACGAGGAGACAGAGTCGGTTTACGAGGATTCCTTAGAGTACCCTCCTGACAAAGTCCAGTCGCAGAAACGGAAATCCAGATCTTTAACACAACAATTAATAGCCAACCTGTTTAAGTACAGGAAAAAGACTCAGAAGAACCAGGAGCAATCTCAAACCTGGTTTAAAAAGTCCATCAGAGACCAAATTGTCAGCGATCGAAACGGAAAGGTCTTGATTCTCGCGCAGGAATCGCTGGACATGATCAACAAGATCATCAAGTTCTGCAATGACAACCTTGATAAGGCTGAGACCTGGAACTTGTCTAAACAGACTCAGCAAGCTGCAAATCTAATGAACAAGTTACAGAACATCACCTACGTGACTCCCCTTGACAATGATTCACAGAAGTCGAGCATTCCGGACATTTCTGATACGAAAAAGACTACTAATGATTGCGAGACAATAGTGGTGCGCGAGGAACAGAAGAACGGCCAGTCCGACTGATCTTTTTTACATCCGTGCACCATTAAATTCTCATGTATACGTAAAAAATAAAATACCCCAAACAAAACTAGCTGAGTAAAACTTTATGAAGAGCAACGAGTCGTTCCATAGGGATTTACTGCGGTTCAAGCTTGCGGTCTTGAACTCTCCTGAATTCACCGCAAATACTACTATTGATGGCACACCGGATGGAGATGTCAGTCTTTTTTCCAATCGAGGAAATAAGCTGATGTACAACTCTAGCGGCGTGGACTACACCCAACTTCGGTCTCACCGGGATGACTTGAAGCTCACACAGATTGACGAGGTCGACCCTGAAACCAAAACTAAGCGTCCAAGACTGCTCATACGACGTAAAGATCAGACCGTGGACGAAATAATTCGCCGCGAGTTGGACGACGAGTATGGCATCTTGGGCGAAAACGAGGAATATATACAAGAGTTTGATTCCGTTCAGGGACTTTTCGACTCGGTCGATATCGCAGAAATTATGGCGCCTATTACTCATCCTACTAACATTGTGCAACGCAAAACTCTGGAGGCTATATACAAGAGCACGCATTTAGAGAATTTGGCTGCAGAAACGATAAAGTTGATCGAAAAAGAACAGGATAATGTCATTCAGCTGAGCAAGCTGATGAGCGTATTCTTGGGAGATTGTCCAGAAGACATTCTTGCTGACAATCTGAAGCTTCCGTCGTATGATCACAATTTAGATTTGGAAAAGCAGATACTAGACAATGACGAGAACGGACTCTCCAAAGACAATGACGTGACACAGGAAGAGGAGGAAGATGCAAACAATGGGAACGAGTTTGTTCAACACTCCACGCGGATTAACAGCTACATAAAGGACCCATTTTTCAGACTGCCTGAGTACAAGAAAGATTTCAATTTTGGGGTGTCAAAGGTAGAGGATGCCGAGGAGTCTCGTCAACTGATTCAGATTGCGCTGCAGCGTAACGAGGAGTTCATCAGATCCCTCACTGTTATCCGCAATGGATTCATAAGGGCCGATAGAGTCAAAAATAATATTTACAAATGGTGCAAAGAGATGGCAGACGAGAAGATGGAGGAAAGCGAAGAAAGTGAATAATGTATAATATCATCGTGACCGGTTCATATATCAAGAACGTTATACATATTTTTAGGAGTTTTGCAAGCTCCACCAAAGAAAGGCACCACTGCCTGTTGGATAACGCTGTCGAACAGTTCGTAAATAAGTCCTTTGAGGTCCTCCCCCGTTTGCTTAAAGTCAGGGAACGCATTCACCTCAAGTAATGAAACGTTGAGCGATTCGTCGACCACGAAGTCAAGCCCAAAAATCTCAAAACAATTAGCCAAAGGCTGGAAATTAATTTTGTCGTTGGTAGCTGCCTTGAACAGCTCCCCAACTATTAGATTGATCGAGTCGCAAATTTGGGATTTCTGCGACTCAGACAAAGCACTTCTGGCCAATTCGGTGACCACCATTTTTTCTGTTTCTCCCTGTAAACAAGTGTTGGTCAGATGCCCATCCATAGAGTCTAGATTCAAGGTATAAGGCTGATCACTAAACAGCATGAGCATTCTCTGGTAAACAAAAACCTTCAGACTTCCCACGCACAAGACGTAAGTGCGGATATGGAATTTTCTGTTCTCATATTCTGAGAGGAGTAGAGGTTTGTCAATGTACTCTTGAACAATGAAATGACGAAGTTGAGATGTGATAACAGCATTTGGGTCGCCATTTTCCTCTGACTCCTCAAAAGAGTCAAAAATAGACTGTAGCTGATCGATTGTCTGGAAAACACGTATGCCCTGGCCCTTATCACTCATGCTGGGTTTCAAAATAAATGTCTTTGCTAGACTCTGCTCGTTGGCCTCCAGCTCCTGTCTAAGTTCGTAGCTTTCGTCCAGAGAATCATCCAGAAACTCCGCATAATCGAGCTCCAGCTGGAAAGTCTCGGGAAAACAAGTCTTCAAAACGGACTCCGGGTTTTTCGAGCTATACATGGCAATCGTGTTGGCAAGGTAATGTTTCCTGATGATTCCCTTTCGATAGATGTACGAGTTGGCCATGTAGTTGGAATCGCTCATCATTTTTTCATGGTCCAGATCCTCATATTCACCGAACATAAACATCTTGTCGCCAGAAATATCGTGCAAATGCTTGTCTAAGGACTGCCTCAAAGGTTCGTATATGTACGCAGAAGAAGGATATCCAATGAACACAAAATCAGAACTACTTTTCGCAGAGTTTCTATACGTTAGAAGGTAACACCAGATAACTTACTCAATCGCCAGCTCGCCAAGGTTTATTTCTTCCACTTGGCTGAAAGCAGCTCTAAGGGCTGTAACAGAGATCAGTCCCTGTTGCAAGGCTCTAGCATCGGTGAGAACATTTTCGTCACCCAGGTTCTCGTGAACCGAATTGAAATCCGGAGTCCACTTGAAAACCTGGCCCTGCACAACGCTTTGGTCCACAATGTCTGGGGCCTGTTGCTGCGACACCTCAGTAGAAGGAGTGTACAACGACCGAGTCCATTTGTTGTCCAAGATCGGAGTCATCACACACTTGGTCTTCCCGAGCTTCAGGTCCTCACGCAGTGGAATGTTCACAGTGTACAAATCTGTGTTTTTGTCCCAGCTGCTCATCAGCTTTTCCACTAGCTTGACAGAAATAATGGAAGCCTCTGTAAGAATTTTAGGCTCATTGAACAGGTCTGCGTCAAAAGCGTAGGAGATGGCTATGGCTCTTTTGTTCTGTTGAACACCCTCCATGGCACCTCCAATGGTACCACTGGACAACGAATAAAGAGCAGACGAGTTTCTTCCAACATTTGGACCGCTAATCACCAGGTCAACAGGCTTCTTGGCAATATAGTTCACACCAATGTCAGCACACGTGGCAGGGGTTCCATCCAGAAGACACCACTCCTTCATGTTCGGGTCCTTGGAAAACTCCTCATTAGGCTTGGCAAACGGACCGTGCATAGAGTTGTCTTCCGGTTGGTCAATGGCAGAATACACATACGAAGCTGTGATATCTTTACCTGCCAGATGAGCCTTTCCGATCCAGGATTTCTGCGCAGAAGGCACACAAATCGTGAGATCCCAGTTGGTGTGCTTTTCTATAGCCTCCACAAGGTACTTCACGTACGGACTGGCCGTCTCGTGGGGAGCTCCGTCATCGTTGGTCAAAAGAACGTGCATTTCAATAAAAAAAGATTTTCAAGCTACTTTTACTTATTTAAGGTATAGAATTCCGTGTGTTTTATCTCTAGTGAAATTCATTAAGGATCGGTTCCGGTTATTATGTATCCTAATTTATGACTAAATAACGCGCTGTCTAGGCAAAACGTCAATCAACAAATCGTTTGGGTTCAATGTCAAATTGGACTTCTTGTATTCTTTGAGATTGTCGAAGTACTTGTCGAACAGAAAAGCAGAGTCCAATGGGCCTCCTTTAGCCTCTGGGTGGAACTGAGTAGAGAAAATAGGTCTGGTTTTGTGGATCATTCCTTCGTTGGACAGATCGTTGAGGTTGATGAAGTACTCTTCAAAATCTGGGTGTAAGGTAGTGGCATCAACAGCATATCCGTGATTCTGCGAGGTGATGTGACAGTTTCCAGTTTTCAAGTCCAGAGCTGGGATGTTGTGAGCTCTGTTTCCGTACTTCAGTTTAATAGTCTTTGCACCCGAGGCCAGCGCAAGCAGCTGGTGGCCAAGACAGATACCGAAAATTGGCAATTCTGGGAACTTCTCCATGGTTTCTTTAAGGTTCTCAACGGTGGAGGTGCAATGGGTAGGGTCACCTGGTCCATTCGAGATAAAGACTCCGTCAAACTTGTCAGCACTCTTTTGTATAGGGTAGTTGTAAGGAAGAACAGTGATAGAGGCACCACGGGAAACGAGACAACGCAGGATATTCTCCTTGACACCACAGTCAAGGACGGCAACATGGTATTTAGCATTAGGCGATGGAATGTGGAAAGGAGCCTTGGTGGTGACTTTGTGAACCAGGTTCACCGATCCAGGGTCATCAAAAGCAGCATCCTCATCGGCATCGTACGTTTCGCCGACAGTAAGCTTGGCCAAACTTGAACCCCTTTCTCTCAGATACGAAACAAGCTCTCTGGTGTCCACACCGGTGATGGCAGCAACACCCTCACGCTTACACCATTGGCTCAGACTCTCCACTGCGGTCCAGTGAGAATACTGCATAGCAACGTCGCTGACAACAATACCAATACATTGGATATGTGGTGACTCAAAGTATTTGAGCAAATTGAATTGGTCCTTAACAGTGCCAGAAGGGACACCGTAGTTTCCAATAAGCGGTTGCGTGAAAACCAGAATCTGGCCCTTATACGATGGATCGGTCATGGATTCAGGGTACCCAACCAAAGAGGTAGTGAACACTGCTTCTCCACTGACGTTTTTGTCAGCACCAAAAGAATAGCCACTGAAGATCGGACCGTCCCTGATGGTCAGCGTGGCTCTATCGAGTGTCTTCGTCGAAGCTGCTCTAATTGGCGTCCATCTGGACACTGGAAGTGCCAGTTTTGCGAAGGATTTAAACATGGTGACTCAGTCTAAATTATCAGAGATCGTGAAAATTTTTTGTTCCTTCTGCTCAAATAGCGCGTTGCCAAATTGGGACACCACGAACAGGCTCGGGTCCAGCTTAACATTACCCGGACAAACATTTTTTTCACCACAAATTTTTCACCACCGGCCTCAAAATTTTTCACTTTTTATTATTTCCATTTATCATGTCCCACAGAAAGTACGAAGAGCCAAGACACGGTTCCCTGGGTTTCCTCCCAAGAAAGAGAGCTGTCAAGCAAAGAGGTAGATGTAAGGCATTCCCTAAGGATGTCAAGTCTAAGCCAGTTGCTTTGACTGCCTTCCTTGGTTACAAGGCTGGTATGACCACCATCGTCAGAGACTTGGACAGACCAGGTTCTAAGATGCACAAGAGAGAAGTTGTTGAGGCTGCTACCGTCATCGACACTCCAGAACTTGTTGTTGTCGGTGTCGTCGGTTACGTTGAGACCCCAAGAGGTCTCAGATCTTTGACTACTGTCTGGGCTGAGCACCTTTCTGACGAGGTCAAGAGAAGATTCTACAAGAACTGGTACAAGTCTAAGAAGAGAGCCTTCACCAAGTACTCTGAGAAGTACGCTAACAGCGCTTCCGAGATTGAGAAGGAGCTTGCCAGAATCAAGAAGTACTGTTCTGTTGTCAGAGTTCTTGTCCACACTCAAATCAGAAAGACCCCATTGACCCAAAAGAAAGCCCACTTGGCTGAAATCCAGGTCAACGGTGGTTCCGTTTCTGACAAGGTCGACTGGGCTAAGGAGCACTTCGAGAAGACCGTTGCTGTTGACTCTGTCTTCGAGCAAAACGAGATGATCGATGTCATTGCCGTTACCAAGGGTCACGGTTTCGAGGGTGTTACCCACAGATGGGGTACCAAGAAGCTCCCAAGAAAGACCCACAGAGGTGTCAGAAAGGTTGCTTGTATTGGTGCTTGGCATCCATCCCACGTCCAATGGACTGTTGCCAGAGCTGGTCAAAGAGGTTACCACCACAGAACCTCTATCAACCACAAGGTCTACAGAGTTGGAAAGGCTGGTGACGAGGCTTCGGGTGCTACCGAGTTCGACAGAACCAAGAAGACCATCACCCCAATGGGTGGTTTCGTCAGATACGGTGCTGTCAACAACGACTTTGTCATGTTGAAGGGATCCATTCCAGGTCCAGTTAAGAGAGTTATCACTTTGAGAAAGTCTCTTTACGGCCCAACCAACAGAAGAGCTTTGGAGCAAGTCAACCTCAAGTGGATTGACACTGCTTCCAAGTTCGGTAAGGGTAGATTCCAAACTCCTGCTGAGAAGCACGCCTTCATGGGAACCCTCAAGAAGGACCTTGAGAACTAGATATATAGTTAATAATTATATCCCTATTTTTCAAAAACCACGTAACACCGGGTAACCTTTTTTGCCCTTCCCTCGTGAAAATTTTTTTTAGTGTAAAAGCAACGTGAGGCTAAGATAAAAAGGGTTAGTGTTCCCACCATATTATTTCTTAATAGATAGTGGATAATTTAAAGATGTCATACGTCCCGCCACACAGATCAAGAGGAGATTACGTCCCAAGAGAGACGGGAGAATCGTCAGGAAGAGGAGAATTCTCAGGAAGAGGCGGTTTCTCCGGTAGAGGAGGATTCAACAGAGGATTTGGAGGATCAAGCAGAGGATTTGGAGGATCAGGATTCAGCAGAGGCAATGGATTCAGCAGAGGAGGAGGATATGGAAGAGGAGGACATGGTTCCAGAGTTCAACCAGGACAAGGTTCCTGGGTGAATGGTGCTCATAAACCAGCCGAGCGTAACGAGAGACTTGAGTTGGAGCTTTATGGTACCCCGGGCGATGGCCAATCTCAATCTTCCGGTATCAATTTTGACAACTACGATGAAATCCCAGTCGAGGCTTCTGGTGACGATGTTCCAGAGCCAATTACTGAATTTACTTCGCCTCCATTAGACTCTTTACTCGTTGAAAATATTAAGCAAGCAAGATTCACAAAACCTACACCAGTTCAAAAGTACTCTGTTCCAATTGTTGCAAAGGGAAGAGATTTGATGGCCTGTGCTCAAACAGGTTCCGGTAAGACTGGTGGATTCTTGTTCCCAGTTCTTTCAGAATCTTTCCAACACGGACCAGCTCAATCTTCTGAATCTGAAAATGCTTTTGATAGAAGAAAAGCACACCCAACTGCTTTGGTTCTTGCTCCAACCAGAGAATTGGTTTCTCAAATCTATGAAGAGGCTAGAAAGTTTGCTTACAGATCTTGGGTTAGACCAGTTGTTGTCTACGGAGGTGCTGAAGTTTATCTTCAAATGGACCAGCTCAAACAAGGATGTGACCTTTTGGTCGCCACTCCTGGTAGATTGAATGATCTTTTGGAGAGAGGAAAGATCTCCTTGAAGAATATCAAGTACCTTGTTTTGGACGAGGCTGACAGAATGTTGGACATGGGTTTCGAAATTCAAATTCGTCACATTATTCAAGGCTGTGATATGCCTCCTCCAGGAGAAAGACAAACTTTGATGTTCTCGGCCACTTTCCCTAAGGAAATTCAAATGATGGCCAAGGACTTCTTGCACAACTACATTTTCTTGTCTGTTGGTAGAGTTGGATCTACTTCCGAAAATATTACTCAGAGAATCCTATATGTCGAGGACGATGAGAAGAAATCCAGTCTGTTGGATATTCTCACTTCTAGCGAAGAGACATTGACAGAAGGACTTACTTTGATTTTCGTCGAGACCAAGAAGATGGCAGATATTTTGTCTGACTTCTTGATTAACCAGGATTTCCCTGCCACCTCGATTCATGGTGACAGATCCCAATACGAAAGAGAGAGAGCTCTTGAGAGCTTTAGATCCGGAAGAACTCCAATACTGGTTGCTACAGCTGTTGCTGCCAGAGGTTTGGATATTCCAAATGTGACTCATGTTATCAACTATGACTTGCCAAACGATATCGATGATTATGTCCATCGTATTGGTAGAACAGGAAGAGCTGGTAACACCGGTGTTGCTACCGCATTTGTCAACAGAGGAAATAAAAATGTCGTTAAAGACTTGGTTGAGATTCTTGGAGAAGCCAACCAAGAGGTTCCAGAATTCTTGACTGTGATTGCTAGAGAGAACTCTATGGGTAGAGGTCGCGGAAGAGGTGGAAAGAATCAGAACAGAGACTTTAGAAAGTACGGAGGAGGTGGAAGCTCTGGTGGATATGGAAACAGCTATGGCGGAAGATCCAACTACGGAGGAAGCGGATACAACAGTTATGGAAACGGAGGAGGATTCAATAGTTACGGTGGTTCCACCGCCTCAGCATCGTCGTCATCCCAGTGGTGGTAGTTTATAAAGGAGGAAGGGGCGGAGAAAAGCAGGAGATTAAGAAAACACAGGTGTATCTGAACTTTTTTGCTCTAAGTTCCTAGAAAAGGACTTGATTTGATATACACGCAGAGCTTCGTTTGGCTCTGCATCCAATCCCTTAAGCAGGGAGTTCGATATACTATTCATTTGTGCGCTGGACCGATTATTTGACCCTGGACACCATTCCAGGTCATTGTACTTCAATTCATTTATTAGCATTTTGTCATGTTTGATTTTCTGTGATAGAAATGTTCTCTGGTGCACTTAATGATAGATGGTTTTACAGTTTGGGTTTCTTCATATTTATACCTTCCTGTATATTGCTAATAACTTAGTTTATTTTTGTTTGAAGGCTGTGTAAAACTTATTTTAGTAATTTGGCTTCCCCTGAAATGCAAGCTTGAAACTATTTGATCTGGAACTCTTTAGTGTTAAATTAAACTGTAACATTTCTCCAGCTTCTGATGCTTCCCAATTTTGGTAAAGGAGCTAAGAATACCAGGAAACCTTCGGCACGAGGTATACCTGACGATCATCACAGTCAGTATGCAGCATCCTCCTCTATGAATAAGATACCGATTCTTGAGGACGATGAGAACGGGGATGAGGAGACAGGTCCGCAATTTCCCACGTTCAACAGCCCACCAGTGCTCTCTCCTACTGCACAATCACGTGAGCAAGTGAAAGAGGACCCAGACACACTTAGAAGACAGATAGACGATGACTTCGATGAGGACTTTTATAGGGATACTCAAGAGATTGCTTCTCCTACGCCTGTACTACGGCCCAAACCAGCGCATGCTATAGAGGTGGAAAGTGAATCATCAGATGATGCGACCACCGACGACGGCGAAGAAGATGGTGACAATATTATGCCCATAGCAACCTACGGTTCTCAGGAGTCGCGAGAATCTTTTAGGAGCCGCCTCAAACGGCATTTCACCGTGAACAGAACAGAGTCACATCAGGAAGAACCCTCTCCGAGAAAAAAACGAAGCGAGTCATTTGTTGCTCGGATCTTTGGAAGTAACCCCATTGCTAATGGGGGTCTTTCTCCGGGAGCCTCTCGCTCGCGGTCGTCAAATGAACGTGAGAAAGACGAAGAGGAGAAGATTGAAAATGACATCCCTATGAAGACGTTTGACCCTGATCAGATACAATTTGAGGCAAACGGGCTGGTTAACCAGCATTTCAAAGATGTAAATGCCGATTATCTATCATCTGCCTCTACACTCCACCAGAATTCCAGTTCGATGTTCATGGCTCCAAACCCAGAACTAATGGATGCCGATTTTGATGACCTGAACAACGACGACTATGTGCTGTTTGACTCGGTCGAGTCACTGGTCGATCGTCCAAAAAGAGTCCGGAAAGGTGTTGTGTCGAGTCTTCTTGCATTGTACAATCCCCAAAACGCTCCAAGTTACGCTCCTTCCGAGAACTCAGGAACACAAACTCCTCGGAGCGAGTACTCAGATTTTGACCAGAGTCTGAACACGGATGCTCTAGAAAGTAAACTGCATCTGTTGTCTAGGACCTCTAGTCGAAACGTCAGCAGTACGTCATTAAACTCCCTGCCTGAAGGAGGACGCAAAAAGATGTTCTCCAGTGACAACTCCATTTACAGACACAAAAAGCATTCTAGATCTGCGTCTTCGTTGTCGCAGATGTTCAAAACAGGAAGGAAGACTGACTCTAAGACCAACAGTCATGACCAATTTGAACTACCTTCATTTTCCAGGCCCAAACAGCAGGATAAGAAAAAACAGACTAAATTCATCTTAGGCTATGACCATGGAAACAAGTCTTCCAGAAGGAAGAAGATCAAGCGCAAATTCAAAAGCGAACAGAGAGCCCGGATCACGGTCCATATAGCAGATGTTTTACAACGCCAGCGTTTCATCCTGACTCTCTGTAAAGCGTTCATGCTCTACGGTGCCCCAACACATCGTCTGGAGGAGTACATGTCTATGACTGCTCGTGTTCTCGAGATTGATGGCTCCTTTATTTATTTCCCTGGGTGTATGATTGTGTCATTTGGAGATGCGGCAACCCACACCTCCAATATGAAATTGGTGCGTTGTGCTCAGGGCCTGAACTTGGGCAAATTAGACGAAACTCACGATATTTATAAGGCGGTCGTTCATGATCGAGTCGGTGTCGAAGAGGCTTGTGGGAAGCTTGACGAGATTTTAAACCGAAAGCAACGTTTCAACCAGTGGTACTGTATTCTACTCTATGCATTTTCATCGGCCATGGTGACTCCGTGGGGATTTGGAGGATCGTGGATCGATATGCCAATATCGTTTGGCATAGGACTGCTGATTGGGTTTCTCCAGTTTGTCGTCAGTCCTAAATCTGTATTATATTCATCTGTTTTCGAAATCAGTTCGTGCATTGTTGCCAGCTTCATTGGCAGAGCTATTGGCTCGGTCAATGGTGGAAACACATTCTGTTTTGCAGCTATTGTGCAAAGCTCCATTGCTCTCATTTTGCCTGGGTACATCATCCTGTGTGGATCTCTTGAACTACAAAGCAGAAACTTGGTGGCAGGAAGCGTGAGAATGTTCTATGCGTTTATCTACTCATTGATGCTCTCGTTTGGTATTACTTTGG
This sequence comes from Ogataea thermomethanolica, assembly GCA_030674565.1. Classification (NCBI taxonomy): domain Eukaryota; kingdom Fungi; phylum Ascomycota; class Pichiomycetes; order Pichiales; family Pichiaceae; genus Ogataea; species Ogataea thermomethanolica. The sequence continues at coordinate 392,760 of JAKTYW010000005.1, forward strand.
GTGCAGCCTTATATGGATGGATCGACCATAACGCTACCTCGAACACTTCCTGTACGTCCAACGTTCCCGCAGAATGGAGAATATTGCTAGTGCCCATGTTCACCATTGGTCTTGCTCTAATCAACCAGTCCTCCTGGACCCAACTACCGGTTATGGTTGCTATTTCTGGTGCGGGCTACGTGGTTACATACTTCTCGAGTCTTCACTTCAAACTGCAGACCGAGTTCAATGCTACGCTAGGCTGTTTTATCATAGGACTGGTGAGCAATACTTACACCCGGCTGTTGAAGTCCTTCAATCAAGTGTTCTTCAAAGGGTCGTTTATGACGGTGTCCATCATGCTTCCAGCTGTTTTTGTGCAGGTTCCTTCGGGAATTGCATCTCAGGGCTCGCTACTGTTGGGTCTAGAAAGTGCAGATAGTTTGGTCAATGGCACATCTTCTAGCAACACGAGTCTCTCGAGTTTAAGTTTTGGTATGGTGATGATTCAGGTGGCCCTGGGTATCAGTGTTGGGCTCTTCATGGCAACCTTGGTGGTCTACCCTCTCGGTAAAAAACGTACAGGATTATTCACTCTCTAACCATGAAATATATAAAATTTGTTACCCTCTCGAATATTTCCATCAACGACTTTCTTCGAAAGTATTCAGGAGCTTCTTTCCTTGAAACACTAGAAAACAAGAATGCCGACTCCTGCAGAACTATTGGCTCAAAAGCATAGTGTGATTTCTGAAGGCTCCGAGACCCCGCACGTTTCCGCTGCGGAATCCACTGCGCCGTCGTCTGCTGCTTCCGAACCCACCACCTACGAATTGGACGTTGAGGATGATTCAATTGCAGGTGAGGCCAAGCAGGAAGTTTCCATCAACGATGAAGCATTCTTCCCTGCTCTAGGAAAATCAATGGGACTGAACTCCACGAAATGGGGACCTTCTGTTTCTAATGGTCGTTCCCCCTCTCCTGCAGCACAGTCTACCACGTTCAAGCCTGCAGTCAAATCCTCCAGCACTCAACTTACCTTTGTGGTTGACGCTGCTGACCAATTACCGGTGTCTAAGAACGACCTGTTCAAAATCATCACCAAGATCAAGGCACTTTACAACGTCAAGGTGGAGTCTACCTTCTCTGCAACCACCAACAAACGGACATTTTTGCTCAGTGGGCCGGTTTCCACTATCCAAAAAGCAAAGCGGGATTTGAGCAAGCAGCTGATCAAGCCGGTGAAAATTGAGTTTGGAATCCCATTCAAGCTCATTTCCACTGTCATTGGGTCGCAGGGAAAGACGTTAAAGCCAATCGTTGAGTCCACTGGTGTCAAGATTGACATCTCCAGATCTGGCGACAATGAGAACGCGGACGAACACGACATGTTTGCGAACCTTTCCAAAGTGGTTGTGGAGGGAGATCTCGAGGGCTGCGAGAAGGCCAGACAGCAGATCATGGCTATCGTTGACCAGCACACCCAAACTCTCACGGTCAAGATTGAAATTGATCCAAAGCTGAAGCGGTTTGTCAACTTGGAACTTCGAGCACAACTGCCTCCCGACATTGAAGTTGATCTTCCTCTAGAGGACTCCAAGTCTTCTTCGATCTTCTTGACGGGTGCAAGAGAGTCTGTCCTGAAGGCAAGAGAAACCGCCAAAACTCTCATTGACTATCTAGAGCAGTGCATTGTTGTAGAGGAACGTTCTGTTCCCAAGATCATTCACCAGCTGTTGGACCAGGAAAAAATCTTCAATGAGACAGGCGTACTGGTGGAGATACCAGACGCTGACTCTGAATCGGCAATGGTGAAGTTCATTGGACTGAAATCAAAAGTTCCTAGCGCAATTGCCCTTGGGAAAGAGCTCTCTCAGGAGTATGCCACTGACTTTTTGGATTTAGCCAGATCGCACGGTGGAAACTACCTCCATGCCAAGTCCCTCACTGCATACTTCATTTACACTGGCTTGTTCAACACTCTTTCAGCAAAGAACAACGTGCAAATTAAGGCCCCAAGCTATAAAAATCTTGTTGATGAAAATGACAAGACAGTGACTCTTGAGTTTGTTTGCTCCAAAAGCGACAAAGAAGCTCTCAAGTCTACAAGAAGAGAAATTGTGGATATGGTCAACAAGATTACTCCGTCATTTGTCCGTGTTATTGATGACATTAACTCATTTGTTATTGATGATCTGGATACTACCATTGCAGACGAAAAGAATGTCAAGGTTGTTCCTTTGGGAAAATTGGCTTCGCTGTCGAATAAAATAATTCTTCTCTACCAACCAAGTGACGATGAATTCCTCCCATCATTGAAGGAAACCAATCAAATTTTGGATGTGGTGGATAGCTCGTTGGACAATCTCAGAGCACTTAGTAAAGAGATTTCCTCGGAGGTGCTAGCAATAGATTCAGCTGACCAAGAAAAACTAGCTGGCAACACTTTAAAGGTTCTGTACGCAGTTCATGGTTCGGGACTCCAGGTGAACCTTCACCAAAATGAACAAGGGTTCAGTCCAGATGAGCTTCTTGTCGTTGGTAAGAAATCAGATATTTCGCAGATCACTAAAGAATTGAAACAGGCTATTGATGACATCAAGAATTATGAAACCGCATCCAAATACTCACAGACATTCGGATATCCAACCAGTCAACTTTCGAGACTGATTGGACAGAAAGGTAGTAATTTACAAGCTTTGCAAGATGAGTTTGGTGTTAAGATTGATGTGATGAAAGGCGAGGGTTCAACAATTGGCGACAAAACACAGGTCAAACTCACTGGATTGAAGATGAACGTGGAAGAGTGTGAGAAAAAACTTACCCAGATGGGAAGAAAATGGGCAGATGAGAAGACAGTGGTGCTGAACATTGAACAAAAGTACCACCGTAAGCTTATTGGTCCTTCTGGTGTTTATGTTCATAGACTGAACGAAAAGTACAACGTCAACATCAAATTTCCGTTTGAGGATGCCACCGGTCACCAAAACGAAGTTGTCATCAAAGGACCATCTAAGGGTGTTGCCAAGGCTGAGGAAGAATTGATGGAGTTATTCCTCTATGAAAAAGACAATGGGTATAAAGAAACATTGCGTATCCCAATTGCTATTCTCCCAAGAGTTATTGGCAAGTCTGGAGAGCAAGTTAAAGATATCTCAGCCGATACAGGTGTTGAGATCAAACATTTGAGAGAGAAGAGTGATGGGGAGCAAGCTGAATTGGAGTTGACTGGAACCAAAGAAGGTATCAAGGCCGCCACGAAGAAGATTAAATCTATCGTTGACCGAATCCAAAACAATGTCACCGAAACCATTGAAGTCGAATCCAAATGGCACAAATACCTCATTGGACCAGCTGCCTCCAAAAAGCGTGAGATCATTCTCAACGCTTGTGGACCAGAGGACGAAGCTGATTTTAAAAGATTACTCCAGGTTCCACCTGCAGGCTCTGACTCTACAAAAATTGTTTGTCAAGGTAACCGCGTTGTCGTGGAGAAGATCATTGAGCAGGTGAAAAAGATTGTCTTTGATCTTGAAAACGTGGTGGACGAAACTATCTTCATACCTAAAAAGAAGCACGGACTTCTAATTGGATCTGCTGGAATGGTGAGAAGAGGTCTAGAATCTGATCACAAAGTCCGTATAGACATCCCGAAAATTGGACATGAGTCAGATGAAATTCATATTCGTGGTTCACCAGAAAACGTTGAAAAGGCAAAGTTGGCCATGCAGAAACTGATAGAGTAGCACTATAGCATATAGATAAAAAAAAGTATTGAGAATTTCCACACCACAGACGATCGACCCCAGCGTGGAGCAAAATTAAAAAAGTGTCACGACTGCACATAAGCATCTCGTCGATAAAAACACCTATCAAATTAAAGACAATTCAAATTACTTAACTACCTTCCCAAGATGGACATGGAAGCAGAATTCGAGGATTTCCAGAAGAAGAACACTCCTTCGTTAATTGGATCATCTATCAGGAATTCCAGTACTCCCAGCGGAGAGCTGGACAAGGATGAACCGGAATCGATCATTGTGGATCGTTCCCGCTCTCGTTCAAGACCAGTCATCAAAAGCAATCCATCGACGTCTAATGTTGGATTTGTTTCTGTTGAAGACCTGAAAGCTGAGGGTGGATTGATCAATGACGAGGAGGGAGAGGTTCTCGAATCGATCTTGGACGATGAGGGCCACTTCAAAAAAGATGCATTGCAAATCACGGAGCAGCTCAAATCAGAGCAACAAGAAGAGCCTTCTTCAGAATCTAAAATGCCTTTGGAGCTTATAGAGGAACCTGTTCATGAGAGAAGCCTCGCCTTTGGCGGTTCTGAAGGAAAGTTCGTTGCTCCTGCTGCCGCTCGCTCGAGTGGTATGACTGATTTTAAATATGTCAGTCCCTCAAAAGAGCATCTAGTGGCCGACGAGGCAGGAAAATCAGAGCATGGAATCATTGAGCCAGACAAGATCACCACTGTGGATGATATCCTTGAAAAGATTAACCAAGGAGGCATAGAACTCGCAGAACAGGAAGATCCAAAAGAGGAGGTGGATCTCCATGAGAATGAGCATGAACCAGAGGTTCCAGATCATTCCATTGATGTGGATCAGCAATTCACGGCTCCAGCCAGTATGAGAGAAGGCTCAAGTTCGAGACTACTGAAAGAACGGCAGAGATCTGTTTCTCGTGCTAAGGGTGATTCGCGTTCTCCATTCAGAGAAGGTGTTGGAATGTTCAGACCACATTTGGCCAAGGGTGAATCATACCATAGTGGAGTTTCCAATGATGAATACAGTCAGACCTCAGGCGAAAACGAGACTGCGTTTGAAAGAAAGCCTAGACACGATCCTGGATCCGTCAGAATTTCGAATTCGTCCTCTTTGAATTATTTAAGATCTATTTCAAGATCGAGATCCAGAGCTATCAATGATAGAGGTGCTATTGGGGAAGATCGCGGTGTGGATCAACAAGAGCTTAAGCAAGAGGGTGTGTTGATGCACGACGGTGATTTCTCTCAAGTTTCAGACTTGGAAGATGCAATTACGAACGCCTTGAACATTGTGGAGCAGACCAAGAGTGTTAGAGATGGCTCTAAGTTTGATCGAAAAAAGGATGATCTTGTAAGTGGTTTGCAAAAATCCGTGGAACCACTGAAAGAAGAAGATGAGAACGCTGATGACGCAACTGAAGATGTCCCAGAATCAGAAACCGCTGAAAACCCTCCGGACGCTAAAGATACATCTGAAGACCAGCCGTTGTCTGACGATGCTGATGTAGGCATTCCTACCAAAGATGGAGAGGTGGAAGAAAAAGATGTTTCTGCTGATCCTGTTGATCCTGTTGAAGCCGACCCTTCTGAAGATGATGACGTTGATGAACTTATAAGAAATGCGGCTGCGGAACAAGCTTCGAAGGCTTCTGGATCTAATCACTCTGTGTTTGTTCCCAAAGAGCAAAAAATGACTTTCGAGGATGAGCCTGTTTACATCTACACTTCGCTAGCTGGAGGTTTTCAAATTGCCAATCGCACCAACAGATTGCAAACAATTCTCACAGCGAACCGCATAAAATTCGGATTCAAGGATCTGGGTACAGACGAGGAAGCTAAAAAAATCTGGAGAAGATACAGTGAAGGTAAAACACTTCCTGGTATTGTTAGAGGAAAAGACGATTATATTGGCAACTGGGAGGACATTGAAAATGCCAATGAGAATTATGAGGTCAGATCTCTTATCTACGAAACATATTAGATGCAACTATTTTAAAAGCTGAAAGCGATCTTCTTATATTGTGATGTGATTTTCTCCTGCACGTATTTATTAAATCTGATATTTTTCTATAATTCACCGAAAGAAATAATTGTGAATTTTTCAAATTATTTTTTACAATGTCTGAGTCTGATTACGAAGAAGAACTGGGTGAATCTCAGACATTCCTCGGTTTTGTTGACGTCCAAATAACTGATAAGGAAACACCCGATATTGAAGATACTTTTATTGGTGGTAAGCCAATATGGTTGAATCAAGGTTCTCCTCCACCTAGAGAACTTCTTGAATGCCAGAATTGCAAGTCTCCAATGTACTTATTGTTGCAATCATATGCAAATCTTGCTAATACTCTATATGATAGAGTGATCTATATTTTTGGGTGCAATAAACCTGGCTGCAGGCGTAAAAATGGATCTGTCAGAGCTATAAGAGCCATTGCTAAAGACCCTAAAGTGATAAAACAGAGAGAACAAGAGTTGCAAGAGATAGAGGACAAGAAGAAGCTTGCAGAACAGAAGGAAAAAGAAAAGAAAACTAAACTTGAATCCATTGCTAACACCCTTTTTGATTCATCTTCTACAGTGGCTACTTCCTCCAATCCATTTTCTAATCCGTTTGAAGCTCAAACGTCTAATCCTTTTGCTCAACCAGAAAAACCTGAGGCAAAACCATCATACGCAGAAGTCACCAAGCCAGTTGAAAAGCCAAAGACTACTGTGAAAGCTGTGAGCGTCGACCTTCCCGAATATCCTGGGTACATTTTGTACGTTGACCAAGAATCGTTCGACCCAAAGAAGCAAAAATTGCCACCATTACCCCAGGTAGACGAATCTGCAGAGAGCACTTTGCCAAATCCATCAAATCCATCTAGGATACCCACAGTTGATGAGGGCCTCTCGAAAATGGTAGACGATCCTACCTTCCAGAACTTCAGTCACATCGTTTCGTATAATACTTCCCAGGTTCTCCGCTATGAACTAAATGGAAATCCGCTACTTTATTCTTCGAAAGATAACGTGGCTAAATTGTTTTACGATTCCAATGGTAAGTTAAGACCCAAAAGCCTGATCCCAAACCCTTCTTACAATCCTTCTTCCGAAAGACGGTTTGAATTGCAATTAATGCCAAAAGCAATAATTGATTTGGAAGCTGGTAACGATGACATATTGAGTGGCATGGAATGGGGAACGATCTTGGTGGCTACAGATTCACAGGACTACGCTCCTGATCATTTATTCGATGACAATCATGTCGCTTACGTCGAAGAGTGGTGTGGAGTTCAGTGGGAAGAAGAAATGACATTTAAATAAATATTTATAAACCCATTAATCTAGTCATTTTCACGTCATCAATCAATCTGTCGATATCTTTGAAATTATTATCATTTTTGGCAAAATGACGATGCTTATCCATCAGGATGTGCTCATCAAAATCGTCGTATTTCACACGACAATTCTCGCAGTAACCAGGCTTTGCTTCTGTCTTTGATTTGCGAACTGGAAGGACTCTAGTCAGGGGTTTCATCTCTGCTTTTTTTGGCTGCAATGATGATTGAAATAGCTGTTTATTAATGGGAGACAGCAAATCCTTTTTGTCATCAATAGCAACCACTTTGTCTAAAGGCGTTTGTGGATTTTCGCCTACTGGTAGTCGTGGGGTAAGTTCAGGCTCGAAACGAGTTTTCAAGTTCCTCTCAGTATGCGTCACTGTATTCAAGGGAGTTTTCTGGACTTCTGGATTCGTTGATTTGGCATGAGGAGTTTGAACAGCATTAGGGTTAACATTTTCTTTGCCTTGTGATGAAAGACGTTTGGCTTCCTCAGAACTGATAAACTTGGAATCCCTCTTAACATTGATCACACGAACAACTCTATCTTCTTTTCGAACTTTGAAAACTTTTAAGGGCGTCTCCCTTTTTTGAGCAGGTTGAGTAGGTCCAAAAGTCATCATTTTGCGCTTCTCGTTTGCTATCTTCTTATTAAAGACCAACGAGTGAGATGGTCCCAGCCCATTTCCTAAACCGTTGATCGAACCTTGCCCAGAAACTGCGTTTGATCCTGACTGCGTTTGTACGACACCCGATGCTTGAATTTCCCCATATTCGTTACCAACCTTGTTTTGCAAAACTTCAACTGTGGAGTCTTCGCGAGCAAGCTTGGCTGGGGGTGCCATGATATGATCTTCTGATGTCGAGCTTTGAGTAGTATTTTCTTCTTCTTCTTCTTCTATTAGCTTTCTTTTTTTCGACTCAGGCTCGTGTGCTGGATATCCATAATATGATTCTTCCCATAAGCGTTTGTAAGCTGTTCGTTCTTCGTAACTTAATGGAGCTTCGTTCGCAAGGTATGATGCTTCTATGATACGCTGTCTGTATTCCTTGGTTTCTTCTAGATATTGCAACCGCCGTTTATGTCTTTTTTCAGCGTTTCCTGTTAGCGTGTCCTCGATAAACAAAGACCTTCCATTTGTGGACTTGGTTAGTTTTGGGTATTCAGAGGCATTAGCAGGCCACTCTTTGATCACAATTGGTCTTGTTTGTTGTCGTAAATCATAAACGTAATAAAACAAGCCAGTGAAGTATTTGATGTCATCTCGTTTAGCATTAGGGTCTCTATCATTTGGACCAAAAAGCTTTTCGCTTTTCAGCAATGAGGAGAGCTTTTTCTTTAATGACGACTCGTCTTCCGGAATTGGCTCTCCCAAGTGGTTCATGAATCTGAAAACCTTGTCGTAAGTCCAGACTTTCAGTTCATTCCTCTTTGCAATACGAAATATATCCCCCATTGGGTATTCCATATTTTTGTTGTAAGGTCTTCTGGAAACGATGATCGTCACATTTTCACTAAAGAATCTTTCGATTGAGGCACCAAGTGATTGTAATGCCAATCTTGCTCGCTCCTTCTCCTTCTCGTTCTTCACCTCATCATTTTCGAAATACACGACACTTGCTTTCAGAATCTTTCGCCAGCTCTGTTGCCAGTCTCTCAATTCAGCCCCAGTCATTCTGTTCGACTGTTTTCTGGTAGCAGCAGGTGGTGCTGCAAGGCTTTTCATTGATTCATGCAAGGAGGGATTCGAAAGGTCCAGTTTCTGGTCAAGGAGAGATTTTTTGGGAGCAGCATTGGAATTGAGCGCGGATTTGGTTGATTCTTTTAAGGGCGTTCTTTTCGAGAGTTGTCGAAGATCTGAGGCGTGACTCATATTTCAATGGGCTGAGAGATATTTCTCACAAATGCTAATGCTAATACAAAGGGTAGAATGGTGGGTTTTGATGTTGCAAGTCGGAATGAGTTGGTTCATCAAAATGACAATAACAGGGTCACAGATGAGTTTTTTAGCCGCAAAAAAGCTGGAATCAAATAAAATGATGTTTATGATTGGGACCCAGCTTAGTTGAAAGCTCTGTTCTAAGGCGATAGATAAAATCGGCTTGTCTTAAAACACGTTAATTAAACAACAAAAAACACGCACTGTGTGTATATGTTTTTTTCCCCTTTGAGAGAGGTGCAAGGAGTGAAATATATTCTTTGTTTTGGTTTGGTCGGTGTAAGGATGAGAATACAGGCCCACAGAGTCTACATGGAAATTAATTATTCTACCAGGCACTTTGCTTTCTGATTAATGCTCAATTCGAGAAACATATCTAACTTGCTTTCGCAGGTGCTACTCCCTATTCCTGAGCTGACGAGCTCAAAACCTTATTTTGTGTCGCTTCTTTCTACCACTTCAAAAAAGCCTCTGGTTTCGTGCTTTCAAAACTCTCCGGTCCAAGAGACCCTTGGCGATACAGATGACTATATTAGCGCAAATATCAAACCATCTGATGATATGAGAATTATGTCCCTTGTTGGATTACGCATGTGGGAACAAAATAGGGCTCAAGAGATGGCTGAAGAGCAAAACTGGCTGGTGGTCCGGTTCAACTCGTCTCTTCTCTATCTGTACAAAATAAATGACGAATACTTGGTGATGTTATGCTGCGATTTACAATACCCTAAGGTGCTAGCCATCAAACAACTAGAGAAGGTCTGTGGGGCCTTTGAGGGACACTTATGATCAATAATAAATTAATATATCCAGATTTATTTCGCATCTATTGAAGATAAGGTATGCAGGCGCACAAGGATCTATTGGTCAGATTCCTGCTCCTGATCGTCGTCATCGTATCCTGTGTCATCATCGTCTTCCTCGTCGAAGTCGTCTTCTGCTTCATAATAATTATCCTCCCACCATTCGTCGTCCTCTTGGCGCTCCTCTTCTTCTTTGTGGTTGTGTTTGAGGTCCTCAACCTGCGGCATCACAAAATCCTCAGGGATGTTGGCTTGCGATCTTGTAACTTCAATGCATATACGTTTCCGGTACTCTTCGCGGTGCTTTTTGAATGAAATGGCAGCATCCACATTTGCCGGGCTGGATATGTTTGGGTCCTCTAGTAAGGAGATGATCGAAAGTAACACGGACTCGACGCTTTGGGCAGGAGACCAGGTCTCGTTATCTGGCTCATCATTTTGATCATTTCCAGACTCATGCAAAATAGAAATACAAAGTCTCCCGTCATTATAAACATTCGGATGGTAGATTGGTGGTGTAAATTTGAACCCTGGAGGAGAAAAGGGATAGTTAGAGGGAAATTTCAACTGGCCTTTAAGATAAGCTCCGTTGAAGTCTGCATCCTTGTCAACCACAATGAGAGCCACTTTCCAAAGAAATATGTTGTCGTCCTCGATTTCGACATGGACTTGTTTGAGACCAGTCCGTGGATTCGATATGTCCTTGTATTCCTTCCAGAGCCTTTTGGCCGCCGCATGAGTTGCCATGTTTGTGTTTACTGCTATGGGAGCTAAAACCGTGTCTCGGGTCAAAAATCAAAGCCTCAACACTATGTTTTGGTCGAAACCACAGATCTTACCTCTTTGAGCGTGTGATCACTTTTTACTACAAAACATTTTCCAGGGCAAAGTCGCTTTATGGTGTGAAAATTAATTCGTCGCGTCGATTTAATTTTGCTCACCACACCTGTAGTTCCTCAAATAGATCTATACGAATAGTTTGTTTGCCCTCGACGACCAAGTTGGCCACCACATCTCTGACAGAGTCAACCAGGATGTCTGAACCGCAAATGACAATAGCGAGTCCGTTTCGTAGACCGTCCGACTCTGCTTCGTCGAGAGCAGCTCCAATCAGCTTTGCAACGTCTGGCCGTCTCTTGTGGACCGTGTAATCTGCTAAATGCTCTTCTGAAAGCTGACCCATGACACGAGCCATCAGCTCTTCGCTGCTGATAGAAATTAATGGAGTTCTGGCGTTTACAGTATTTGCGTCCGCTGGGATCTTGCGCAGAGATTGTTGCTCTCTTGTCAGGTAAATGTTTTTTGAAACAAAATTATGCTGATCTTGGGTTTGAAGATCCAAAAGCTCACGTCCAAACCATCTGAGTGCCGTGAAGTAGGGAGAAATCCAAGTAAACTGTATTCTTTTCCTCCAGCCATTACGCTGTGCGAGCTTGAGCTGATGCATGCAATGGTAGAAGGGTCCCGGAACACCGTTACCGCCTGCCAATAAAATGATATTATCGTAGCTTTCAAGCTTGGATTCATGACCATATGGCCCCTCTATCAGAACCCGCAATTGAGATTCTCCTGCTCCCAATAGGTAATCGTATAATCTGAGAGTCATTCCATCCTTCTTCTTAATGTAAATGCGTATCTCATCTCCGGTGGCATAAATTGTGAACGGATGGCTTTCCCAAATTTTCCACGAAACTTCTGGAGACAGTATATAAAGGTAAACGAAACATCCAGGATAAGGCTTCCAGTTTCGAGGCTTTGGAATACTGACCACGATGGTTTCGAAATGAAGTTTGAACGTAGCTTTAGGAGCCCCATATCTGTATATGTTGCCTAACCTCCAAAGGCGATCTAGGGCCCAGAAAGCCGCACTAGCGTAGACCCACTCAAGATAACCGATGTCCTTACAATGCATAAAAGCTCCCAGTATGAAAATTAAGGCAAGCAAAATGTGGACCACCAAAAATAGTTCGTACCATTTGCTCCGAAAGATAAAGATGGCTTGAATGATCATCACAACGCCGGCCTCGAACGCCCTGCGCCCAAAAAACCAAAGAGGCTCGTTTGAAGTTCTTTCATAATTGCCCATCATAATTGTATACTCCCGAAAAGTATAAGCATGAACAACAGCCAAAGCTATCATGACACGCGAGATCCATTTATGAAATATGATAAACGAATTGAATTGCATGCCTGAGATGTTGATCAGAATATTGTTTCTTCCTCCAAATAGGAAAAGAGCAGGAAGTTGGGCAAATGCAAGTATTCCAGTTCTATCTGCGACATACCGATACATCTGCTCCTTCTTGTTGCCCAGTACAATATTCTTCTCCTCTAGTGGGTAACCTATCGACGTAAAAATCAGGACCATAGAGCAGTAGATCACAACTATGATTGCCTCCTGTGTGGTGGGTAATAGACAGTTAACGAGGGAAAATGGTATCCAGCTACCCAAATTTCCAAACATGTTCCATGGTTGAAAGTGTTTTCCGTTGAGCGTGGGCAAAGCTATACGACCTCTGACGTTATCTATAACACCACCGCAAAGCTTGTTATTCCATCGAAACCTTTTTATGTGATTGAAAATGCCGACGACGCCCAGAGTTGCTATCCAAAATGTGCAAATCAGTCCGCAAAAGTCTCCTGTCCAGGCGAAATTCTCAGCAAACAGCGTTAAAGACTCTTTGTATACAAAGATATTAGTTGTATTAAGTCGAACTGGAAGGTGCAGAGAGTCTGTGATGTTGAGCGATTCGAGTTCATTTTCCGATATGGCCCATTTAGTTGCGTTCTGGTATTGCGAGTGTAATATTTGGGGATCAAAACTAACGTCTGCTAGTTTCTGACAGTAATCGTTCAAATAGTGCACTGTATCTTGCATTATCTGGTCCCCCTTCGTCTGATTTACCGTCTGGTCATGAAAGCATATAAGCAGCGTTCCCAGAGCAGGCTCATATCGACAAAAAGGAAAAAAGAAGGTATTGGCATCATCCGGCGTGCGGTAATCGAACGGCAGCGGTTGGGCCCGAACAAGACACGAGAATAAGAGTGACTCTTTCTGGCTCAGAGCCCAGCTTGTAGAAGTTACCAGGCACAAGAGAAGCCAGAAACAGTTCTTCATCAGATTAGCTAGTTGTGTAGGTTTTTTTCTGAGATATCGGAGATGAATTAGATAATTTAAGGAGCCATAGGAGAAGTACAGATGGAGCCACGTTTGGCCCGCTTTGCAACATCTGAACCTACATGTGAATTTACGATGAAAACAAGCAGCTCGAAGTGGTCAAAGTAGACGAGTCTGTTAACGGGTTTCCGGGCGTGCTACATGAGAGCACGATAGACGCGACGATTTTGTAGATCTTAATTTTTCTTGTTTGATTCATGGAGGAGCTCGTTTTCACTCTGGCAGCGTCGTATGTTCTTCTCTCGGCGCTGTTTTTGACGCTCCGTCTGATCTACGTTCTTCCTTGCTGCAATTCAAAGCATCCAGAGCTCCAAATTGCTACTGCATCCTCTAAATCATTGTTGATCTTCTTGGGTTCTGGAGGGCATACGGGAGAGATGATACGCATTTTAGACCAATTCGAACATTTTGATCGGCTCAAACGAACTTACATTATTTCTGATTCCGACGAGACTTCTGCAAGCAGCATCAAAGCCCTAGAGAAACAGCCGACGATCATCCTCCTTCCAAGAGCCCGAAATATAGGCGAAAATAAACTCTCTGCCACTTTCCGCACATTTAAATCATTAATGGCCAGTTTCAGTTTATTCGCCTCCATGCCTAAATATCCTGATGTATTTCTATGCAATGGACCTGGAACCGCTATACCAATAGCGTATGTGCTTTTTTTCCTTAAGTTCTTGGGTCTTTGCAATACCAAAATCATTTACGTTGAAAGTCTGGCAAGAGTGAACAATCTCAGTCTTACAGGCCTTCTGATTCTTCCCATTGCCGACAACTTAGTGGTTCAATGGGAAAAGTTGGCCAAACGATACAAAAGATGCGAATATCACGGTATATTAGTCTGATACATAATTGACCACGGCCGAGTCCGACTGGCGGTGGGATGTTTGGATGCGCTGTATGTTATGATTCAGGAGGATTTTGTTTTAGGCCCGCTGGCATTAGCTCGTTTTTCCTTAGCTGCGAATTTGACCATCTGACGTCTAACGATTGTTCGCACCTGAGCTATTTCATTAGTGGAAAATGATGGAGCGACAGATTTTCCGGCCCAGCACACTCGCACGGGGTCTTTCGCAATCACAATTAGTTTGGGATAACTAGCATTATCACCTGAGAGATCTGAGGCGACTTTCTCGGCCACAGCTCTCGAAGAGAACTCAACATAGCCAAATCGACCACGATGGTTCAGTGTAACACCTTCGACCCGTTTGCTGCCAGCAATATCTTCGAAATAGTCACGCACCTGGTATTCAGCAAGACTCTCACCAAATCCAAATAGAAAAAACGACTTGATTTTGGTACTTTTCGGTGTCTCGAGAGTGCCATTAAACGGTAAATGTTTGCATAGTTTGATTAATTCTTCCTTGCTTATTACTTGATTATCTTGATTGTCATCTGATCTGGGTTTCTCATTCTGGACTGCCTGTGATAGAGAGTCCATCAATTTTCGCGCCTGGTCCCGCTTCTGAGAGGCAGTTTCGATCGCCTGCTCACCAGCAGATTTGTACTTTTTTTCCAGCTGGGTCGCAGCGTAGATTTTAGACATTTGGTTCTTGGGAGTCAGGTCAAGCCCTGCACTTTGATCAGTGAGCTTCAGAAGCTGATCCCTTGTTCTGAGATCAATACCCAGTGTCAGATCAAGCATGCAGCACTGGCAACAGTTTTTTGCCCGGGCACAAGTCAAACAGCAGAGAGTCTTTTTGAACCGTTCGCCCTTCTTGGTGGACCATCTGAAAACTGTAAAAGGGCGAGTGCACAGCTTACATTCTGCTCCGTTTACCTCCCGAATCATTTCAATGTAGGGATTTGACCCGAGACAGTTCTCACAAACTGCTGGAGTCTCGTCTGCATTATAAGACATAATAAAATAAATTTCGAGAGCAAAATGTACCATTTTATAGACTACAGCATTAAGAGTAAATTCGAGCACAAATGGTTATTGACCAACTATACACTAGCTACGTAGCCCTCTAGGGCTGAGGATGAGAAGCACACTTGCATCGCACATCCTCTTGGAAAACCGTATCCGCGTGATTGCAGCAATAAGACCTAGAAAACCTTGGGGTGTTAGTACAACTCTCAGTGTTAAAAAGCTCTGTCAAAGTTGTGTTTCCTCATGTGTATCGGTTGAAGAAATTCGTTGCAATGCTCATCATAAAGTCGTACTTACAAATATCAAAAGTGCTAAGTAAAAATTTTCATAGCTAAAAATTTATATGAACCATTATATTTCGTCACAATAGCCTGTCATACTTTAATAATAGATCGAACAACAAATTAATAAAACATAGGCAGTGGATGTAAGCCAGCTTGGCAATCGACTCAACTGTAGAAAACGTGTAGCTTGTACAATTTTATATTTGGGGGTCCTGAGTGGACAGCGAGTTACGTCATTTTGTCTTGTCCAAATACCCCAGATCTAACCCCTCGCACCCCGAAATTGCTCATCGAAAAAACTATTTGGCCCTGTCTTACTTCCTATTTCCTCGCACTCCTCATTATATATAGTAAGTGCTCCCAGCGGAACAAAGACAACTGCTAAATGCCTCCGTCTCCTTCCCCTGCTCCAAAACCGAAGATTATCAAGGCTCCCGGCTCGAATACTATTCGAGTGTCTGTGGCGTGTGACCGTTGCCGTAAAAAGAAAATCAAATGTTTCTATGACGAGGGCGAAGAAACTGACGCTTCTGGTCAGTCTCGATGCGCTAATTGCAAAGCTGTTGGACTAGATTGTATCTTCACAGATAAGCTCGCACGCAAAGCCTTTCCTCGGGGCTACACTGAGTCGTTAGAAGAACGGGTGCGAGAACTGGAGTTTGAAAACAAGAAGCTGCAGAAGTTACTCACGATGAGAGAGCAGACGTCCGAGATTTCGGAACCTGCTATGGACGACGTGGGACAAACGCCCTTACTGAACTATGAAAACCTCTCACAGCTAAACAGCCAGAAAAAATATAAATCAGTCGAAGACCATTTACACGACGAGACGTGCAACTGCGGAAATCTGTCTCATTCTGTTCACAACAGACCGGTCTCCATTGCGGGGTCCATTGACATTGACAAAGGAGAGCTGAGTGACGAGGATGTTTCTCTTTATTCTGCCTCAATCCCCGCAAACTACCATTACACTCAGAACGCAGAAGACCTCCGCAATAGGTACGGATACAATTCATTCGAACAAGCAAATGCCCCGGGAGCTGCAGCTGCGGTGTCCTTGCAGAACAAACTCCGCACTAAACACTTCCTAAATTTGGCAAACTTAATTGCAACCTCAATTCCCCGGACGACCGAAGAAACGCTGTTTATTCCGTCTTTGCTGGCAAAAGTCGTGAATGTGCATGGGTTCAACTCCAAAGCTCCGTATTTGACATCCAAATCCATTGCGTTGTTGAAGGAAGCCTACAACGAGCAAGAAAGGTATTCTCAATTCCCGGAGATATTTGGAAACATCAAATTCAACAATTTGTCCCTGGAGGACTCGAGGAAGTTTTTTCAAACCCTGAATTTACCCAATCATGTCAATCTGGACCTATGCATCACGATCTTCTTTGAAACCTGGAACCAGATCACGCCGGTTTTGAACAAGGAGGTTTTCATGACAAACTACTTGAAATTCAACAAAAGCAGAGAAACGAATTTCGAGGACGGCTCCATGTACGGGATGGAGAAATTTGGCGAAATGTTGATCATCATCACAACGCTGGTGATGCTTGGTCAGGAACGCAACACCATGTATTCGCAAGCCAAAAACAAGTCTGCAAGTCACGCGGAGCTGCTGCAGTTCTATGACCATATGATCAAACAACTGATACACTCGAGTATCAATTCGATCTGTTCTATCACATCACTGCAGCTCACGACTCTGGAACTGTTGTATTGTCTTACCACAGCGGACCTCAACACCAGTTACGAACTACGTGGAAAGCTCATCACCATGGCTCAGCAATTGAGGTTGCACAGATGTCCAGCAGCCGTTCTTGGCTATAATGGATCAAAGGTTTCCAAAATTCAGCAGGGAGAGCGTCGGATATTGTTCTGGTGTATATACAATCTGGATGCGTTCAGTGCTCTGATTCTTGGCGTGCCGAGATTACTGAAAGACCACGAAATTGAGTGTGCACTTCCGTCGTCCTCTTCGTGTGACGGAACTGATATAAATTTGATCACTTTCAACAACACTCAGCTATCGCTGGTCGGAAAAGTGAGCGATCAGGCGTTGAGTGTAATGAGATACTCTAAAGTTCTCGGAACAGTTGTGGACGCGATCTTCAAACGGAGTAACAACGAGCTCAAAAGAGCAAACCTGGAGGAATCCATGGTTCTCGTGTTGGAAGATATGCTGGACTCGTGGCGCAAGAATCTCGCTCCCTCGCTCGGGTTCGAAAGCGAGCTCAATCTGGTTGATCTCGAGAAACTCAGTGACAGTCAGCTCACACTGATGTATCTTTACTATCAAGCTAAAGCGCTGATCTACATGTCTTTGATGGCAACAGAAACCACCAACTCTCGAAATTCCGCGTCTTATATTGCTATTCAGCAATCAGCCACTGCCATACTTGCCATCACCAAGACTCTCAACACCGACAGATTCCATTTCTACCATCTACCATTGCCGATAAACGCTTCACGTCAGAAGGCACGTTTTGCTCTTCTTGCTGCGAAAGGAGCACTGGAGTACACCCGAGGAGGAGCCTTGTTCCAAGATGCCAAATCGTTGCTCGCTTCAGTTATCAGTGATCTGAAGTTTGAGACGGATATTGCTTTCTTGGGATGTTTGTCTAAAAACTGTATGGATCATCTTGAGAATGCTATCGAGGCTATTTTGGCATCGCCAAAAATCAACTCACCTCCGCAACAGGTGGCAGAAACCCAGAAAAAGGACAAAAAGAAGACCTCGGCCCTGAGAAACGTTCTCTCGACACCCGTCAAGAAGGAGGATGAAGAACCAGCTATAAACGACATTTTTTCGTCAAAAACTTCGCCTGTGATGGCCAAACAGCAGTACTCCTACAGATCTCTACAGGATCAAATGCGGCATCCTGTGCCAGTGGCCCATCAGCCGATGATTCCAGCATATTCAAACATGGGTGTGTCTCCAGTACAATACAGCAGTACCCCTCAGCAGTCTCAACAGTCTCAGCAGTCTCAGCAATATCAGCAAGCGCAGATGTCCCAGTTTTTGCAGCCTGAGGGACGATCATACACTGATCTGATGATGTTGAACGATTTTGGTGTAGACGCTTCTTTGGGACTTTCGCTGTTGAATTTCGAATTCGACGAGAATTGGCAGAAGAAACAGAAGCTCGACTCCACTCCGTCCTCACAAATTGCAGATGTGCAAGAGTTCGTAACACCCGACGAAGAACTCTGGAATTAGTTACAATATAAATAAATGCCTTCGTATGCTTTTGCTACCGCGAATTTAATTTAAAATGTATTTTTTTTAAAATTTAGCTCAACATAGAAATCTCTATTCGGTGAACTTACCATACTCGGGAATCCAGTATTGTCTGAGAACAGGCTTGTACTCTTGTCCAATCTCGGTAATCTTTTCCACTTCCTCCGAAGTCAGCTCGAAAGTGAAAACACCTAGGAATTCGTCAAATCTGCTCTCCTTCGAGGTGGTGGTGATAGGGATGATTCCCTTCTGATCCACCCATCTCAGAAGAATCTGAGTTTTGGTCTTTCCGTATTTGGACTCCAAAGAGCTCAGATACTCATCAAACTTCTTACCGGCAGGTGTTGTTTTATCACCCTTGGTTAGAGGACCCAGAGGAGAGTACGCCTCGATCTCAATTCCGTGCTTCTTGCAGAAATCGACAATTCCTGGAGTCTGATTTTGCAGGAAAGCACTGTACTCGATTTGGTGAACCTCCGGGGTCACCGAAGAATCTTTCATAATTTCTTCCAAATCTGCAATGGTAAAATTGGAAACTCCGATCCGCTTAGCCAGACCCTCGGACTTGCATTTTTCCATGTACTTCCAGGCCTCCGAGAGCGTAAAACCATGCGTTTCTTTCTTGATGAAAGGAGCATGAAGCAAATACAGATCAGCGTAAGTCAACGACACTCTGTCCAAAAACGCCTTCAAGTGTAAATATGGATCGGCCTCTTTGGATCTGACGGTGTAATCCATTGCGCCACTGAAATACTTGTCCGTGATGAAGAGATCTTCACGCGGAACGTTTGTTTCAGCCAGAGCCTTTCCAAGCTCCTGGTCAACATTGTAGCACTCCGCAGCATCGATGTGGAGCAGGCCTTTGGAGAGTGCTTTTTTGATGATGGACACCAAATTCTCATCAATTGAGTCGTTTCCGTACTTGTAGTAGTAAGTTCCGCAGCCGAAGGCTAGTCTTGGGATACCAGAAGCAGTTTTAGGGATGGACATGTTTAAGGGTTTATCGATTTACTGAGGAGAAGCTATAAATTACTCAGCAGAGTACATGGCCCACACCCGTGAACCAGCAAATTAACTCGAGGCCCGCATGATCCGCAAACGTAATCCGAAACAGAAGCAATCCGTCAAATCGAGGTCGAGTGGGGTGGTGGAAAGATCTCCGGGCTTTGTTTCGGACAACACGAGATAATACCTACAACGTGTACAGCGTGCGGGAGTTTTGTGGCCAGTTTCTATTGTCCTTTAGGCCGCATTGGGGGAGATCACCTTACTTCCTAACAACCTTACACAGATCAGAAAAAATCCCGGACACGGGCCGCTCGAAAAATTTGAAATGGCCAGTGTTCCGTATAGCCATTGGAGTCTGGTAAGCACGGATGGCCTCAATTCGTAGCCAGCTACCACTGCTGTCAATCTGGAAGTCCAGGGGTCCAAAAATTTAGCAAATATATACAGTGGTGGACACTGGCCCGGAGTAGTCATCCACCAAGGTTTGGCGTGATGAAAAAATGGTTGCGCACGACTTTCCTGAAGTTTCGGGAGAGAGTGCTGCAAATGGTATATAAAGACCTGTTTTTCTCCAAGTGTCAATTGCTTATAACAACAAGATAATATAGAAACAAAATGACCGCAACCGTTGGAATTAATGGATTTGGAAGAATTGGTAGACTCGTTCTGAGAATTGCCTTGACCAGAAAGGACGTCGATGTCATTGCTATCAATGATCCATTCATTGCTCCAGAATACGCTGCTTACATGTTCAAGTACGACTCCACCCACGGTAAGTTCAAGGGAACTGTCACCTCCGAGGGCAAGTACTTGATCATTGACGGTAAGAAGATCGAGGTCTTCCAAGAGAGAGACCCAGTTAACATCCCATGGGGTAAGGAGGGCGTTGACTACGTCTTGGACTCCACCGGAGTTTTCACCACCACCGAGGGTGCTCAAAAGCACATTGATGCTGGTGCCAAGAAGGTCATCATCACTGCTCCATCTGCTGATGCCCCAATGTTCGTCATGGGTGTTAACCACGAGGAGTACAAGCCAGAGATCAAGATTCTCTCCAACGCTTCTTGTACCACCAACTGTTTGGCTCCATTGGCCAAGGTTATCAACGACAACTTCGGTATTGAAGACGGTTTGATGACCACTGTCCACTCCATCACCGCTACCCAAAAGACCGTCGACGGTCCATCCCACAAGGACTGGAGAGGAGGAAGAACCGCTTCCGGTAACATCATCCCATCCTCCACCGGTGCCGCTAAGGCTGTTGGAAAGGTCCTCCCAGAATTGGCTGGTAAGTTGACCGGTATGTCTTTGAGAGTCCCAACCACCGATGTTTCTGTTGTTGACTTGACTGTCAACTTGAAGAAGCCAGCTACCTACGAGGAGATTTGCGCTACCATGAAGAAGGCTTCCGAGGGTCCATTGGCTGGTATCCTTGGTTACACCGACGAGGCTGTTGTTTCCTCTGACTTCTTGACCGATGACAGATCCTCTGTTTTCGATGCTAAGGCCGGTATCCTTTTGACCCCAACCTTCGTCAAGCTTGTTTCCTGGTACGATAACGAGTACGGTTACTCCACCAGAGTTGTTGACTTGCTTGAGCACGTTGCTAAGGTCTCCGCCTAAGTATTTAATATTTGAGTATATACATCATGTTCAATCAAATGAATTTCCTTACATATTACGCAAGCAGTATTTTCCATCACCCAGAATAACGGTTGCTGTATGTGGCTGATTGTGGTTAAAGTCGAGAATCGCAAGGAGATCGTGTATACCGCATATACGCATGGAATCCTATGCGGTAAGTTTCATTGATTTATAGACTGGGTTAACGAGAAAGATACTTTGGATGCAGCGCTCAACCGTTTTGGGAAGTGTACCTACTCGGTTGCCAGTTCCAAAAACATTTTTGCGAATGTAAACAATAGGTTTCCCTTAGAATAATACAGCATTCTAAATATAGTGCAGTGCCTCATACCAAGCCGCACTCCCTTTTGAGAGCAATCACAGATCTTTCTGAGATCCCAGACCGCTATTGCTGCCTGCAGAGCGGAGAACAAGATACAAAACAAGGTTTACAACCTTACTGGTCAACATCACACACCCCAGCAGGTTGCAATTGGACCCCTGGTACCTCTCGTGTCCGTACTCCACTGCCGGTTGACTTTTTCAAATTGTGTACTTACTGCGCGGAAAAAAATTTCCCTCCTTGTTTGATCCTAACTGAGGAAATTCATTGTAATTCGTGTGTTTCAAGTCCCTATTTTATCTCTCCAATCTTCCTGATTCTGTGTCTCTAAACACCCAGGTTCCTGCGTTCGAGAACAGAATTCTTTCGCTGATATTCTTTTCAACAGATAACAGACACAGCTTGATTCAAGGTTTGCCACGTTTCCCAAAGTCGTCCCGGCTTAATTTATGCTTCAAGACCAGAACCAAAGACCCGCACAGCCCCGACAATTGTCGAGGAATCCTTCACTGACATTGATGACCGGGCCGTCCCCGCCCAACGTCCTGGGACCCCTTTACGTGCCTTCGTACTCTTCATATACACAACTACCGAGTGGTACACAAATCGTCAATTATCCGATGAACCAACAGCCGCTGTCCCCCAACACCCCGTTCGACGCGAACTACGCCAAGGGAATGCTCCCCAGACAGCTGCTCGTCAGTTCTCCTTACATCCAATCGCCAATGGGTTATTCTAAGACATCGCCCCATACAGCCTCTAGTGAACGCATATCCTCCAGAAGCTCGCAGCTCATGGGTTCTGCGGAATCCGGCCAGCCAAGTGCAATTCACAGCCAATCTCGAGCGTCCGAACGTCGCGGCTCTCTTTCGAAGCAACTCCGATCAAAATTGAATCGGTCATCAAGTGCCGTGAAAGAAACGGAGACAAAAGAGTCATGCGAGGACGACCAAGATTTTCAAACGCGTTCCTTGAGATTTGTCAACATCAGGCCGAACTTGGAACTCCGACAATTCCTTGATGTGATAGAGTACGGACCTATCGAGAACTGCTCGTTCGAGTTAGCTAGTCAATCCGCTGCCACAAAATCAATAATTCTTTCGTTCGTTGAAATTGAAACCTGCAGACAATGCTACTTCGATATCAAACTAATTTTGGACGAAGTCAGAGGTGTGCTAGAGTCTCCAGACTTGGAAGTCATTCCCGGTAAGCATACGACCCTGCTCCCAGTTGTCCAATGGGCCATAGAAAATGATGGTGCAACACGTTCTGTTTGTTTAAGCAACATTCCTGTTGGTCTCCCGCTGAGAGTCATCCGCCAGGAACTCGAAGAAATAGGACAAATCGAGACCATCAAGTATATCCCCAACAAGAACGCAGCATTCGTGCATTTCACTTCCATATCTACAGCCATCAAGTGCGTGGAGCAGCTAATGCTCAGCGAATCCATTCTTTCGAGCTGTAAGGCTTTCTACAGCAAGGAAAGGAACGTGCGAGTTCACCCTCAAGTGTCAGACGTCATCTATGACTACGAAGAAAACCAGTATTCTGATTACTACTCAACACCATCAACGTCTTTGCCATCTCCACAAAATAGCACCGTTCCAATTGCAAAACCACTATCGCGTCAGTTGTCCGAGCTTTCAACGAACATGAAGTATGTGCCCCACATGCAAACACCATTCATGCATTCTACCTATGCTATGACAGGTGAGATGCTGGATCCTTCTCTCGGCCTTGTTTACTCACACCAGCAACCATCCAACTCTTCTTATCATGGTCCAGCACCAACACACGAACATATGTCCAGAGGATCCGTGGATCTTAGCGACATAACATCCGTCAGTTCCAGATCCCGTATTGGTAACTCCAACATGGGTAACAGAACTCTCTATATCGGAAACCTGCACCCAGAAACCACCGAAGAGGAAATATGTAACACCATAAGAGGTGGATTGTTGGAGACCATCAAACTAATTCACGAGAAGCATATCTGTTTCTTGACATTCATAGATTCAGCTTCTGCAGCCCAAGTTTTTGCACTGGGAACCAAGGAGAAAATAATGATTCATGGGAGAAGAGTCAAAGTGGACTGGGGAAAGCATCCTGGTCCTATCGATGCCCAGATTTATGAGATAGTGGATAAACAATCTGCCTCTCGAAATGTGTACATTGGGACAGACGAAGCAGATGAAGACCAGGGTGGAGAAGACAGACCTCCTATTCCGGACGTGGAGACCTTGCGGCGCGATTTCTCTATTTTTGGAAAGACTGAACAGATCAATTACTTCAGAGATGGAAAGTGTGCTTTTGTGAATTTTCTTGACATCAGATCTTCGATCAATGCCGTTAGGGAATTCAATGAGGATGGCAAAGATGCTGTGCACGCCTCATATGAAAACAGATACAAGCCTTTCAAAATTGCATTTGGTAAAGATCGATGCGCAAATCCGCCCAAGACGAAAAAGTCTAGAAATCGGAACAGGCGCAAAAGGGAGCAGCTAAATCGGTCAAGAGAGGATTTTGGGAGATCGTTTGACGACATCTCTTTGACCGAAGAAGACACCTTGCGCAAGATTCCCGCCATGAAGGGCATTGGCATTTCATCCAAGATCTACGAGGCAAAACATGCTGCAGTCTCTCCTGTTCTTGAAGAACATTCGAACGAGTCAGAGGATGAAGCAAGAGGATCTAGTGTTCACTCGACAGACAGCAACATCGAGATAATAACTGAGAAGATTTCTTCACTGGATGTGCGCAAGATGAGATCAAAGAGGTCCAACTCTATCCCTGAAAGCGACCTCTCAAATTCATCGTTTGAAAGCATGCCGAAGGGTAGCCCTAAAATATCACAGAAATCCTCGCTTTCAAACTCACGTTCACGTACGAGAACCAGTTTTTCCAGATCTTCCTCCAGCAACTCTATCAACTACTTCAATTTTTCAGATCATTACCAACAACAACAGCCTGTTCACTACCAAAATGTCTACCCAGGACCAAATCAAATGTACCAAAATCATTTTGTCTATCCCTACCAGCAACCTCCGCCAGTGGGTCAGACAAGGGTGTCGAGATCGAGCTCACGCAAGACGTTATATGCAGAGCCCCCATCACCAGCAACGCAGCCCTATGTTTACATGCAGCAACCTTCCCGTATCAGCGTCCCTCAAGCATACTATTACAAATATCCAGAGTACTATAATTATCACACTCCCCAAGCAAACTTCTACATGGATGGTAACGAGGAAGACGTTGAGATTGGTCACTCCGAGCATTCATTTACTGGATAAATTATGTAAGACCGTCAGAAGACCAATGCAATTCATTATGAACAAAGATTAGGACATTAAATAGGTATTAACCGAGTTTAGAGTCGCCCGACTTGGATTCACCTCCTTGTCTAGCGATATCAGCTGAATTAAATGTTTCCGTATCATTGTCTTGTCTATAGGGTGACCTGAACTTATCTTGCACATCAGACAGAGGATCACTGCTACCGAAAGGTCAGTGCCATTTCTGCACAGTACAAGAACCGACTGATTTGTATTCAAGGCGTCCACAAGCTCAGGAATGATTTCCGGCAGTCGTAGTCTAAGTTTCTTTGCCGATTTCTTGCAACCTGAATTTAATGCTAAGTGTATGAGTTTGGGGTCTTTATTAAATTCCCGTGATTCGAATGTGATGTTCTCGTCCAACACCACCATGATATCGTAGACGGGATAGATCGAGATATGCGAAGTGGCAAGCTTTGCTTTGAACAAGTATTTTGAAATCTGGACAACGTTTTCGATCGGCTGGATCGATTTTTCAGATGTTTGGATCTTGTTTTCGATATAGTGTGCCAATTCTTGCTCCGATTTTTCGCTGTCGCTGAAAAAAGACAGGTTATCCCAGAGAATTCTAGGATTTAGTCCATTGGACCAAAGCTCATGGTCATCAGCAGCCCCTTGAACATAGAGAAAGTTGTCCATCAAACATGTACCGTCCTGGCATTGAAAACTGGAAGTAATAAGATAAATGGGTATGTGAGGTAGTTGGTCGTAGTTAACCTGAAAAAGCGGCAATTTCGAGGTTGGAGTAATCCACACAGGCTTAAGGGGTTTATCGAACAGCGATTGTAGCCTCTCTTGATCGATGACACCTAGATCTTTAGCTTTTTGGACTAGTGACGGTAGCTTCTCACATATGCGAATGTGCTCAGATCGAGATATGCTTTTCAAAGGAGTGTATAGAACTGGATCAGAGGAGTCCCTTATAGCATTCAGGACGGAGCACCAGATTGGAATGGTTTTGCTTAGAGAATCAGGGATCTTTTTTCCTCGTCTGGTCGAATCCACGATTAAAATACCCTTATTTTCAGCGATCAGAGGTAGAAGATGCAAATTCAATCTTCGAGTACTGAAGTCCCAATTGTTGATGTGGCCATCAGTTGACTTAAAATAACATGTATCTTTTAACTCAGATGGTGGAACATACCAAGAACCACACCTCTCGTTAGCTACCAAAGGTAGAGGGTGGGCCTCTTTAACCTTTTTGACAAATTCTGAGTCATGAAGAATAGAGCGTATTCGGTTTTTAAGCGAACGATGCTCTTTGCGGAGCTCTTTGTTGATCTGGTTGAGCTCCTGATTCAAGTCTAAATCCATGATCAAAAAAATATTTTTTAAAAACTGCTTCTAATGTCAATTAAGTACATTAAAGGAAATCTATTTAGTTTAACCCCAACTTCCTCGACGGGTGCAATCTACCTGGCCCATGCATGCAATTGCTTAGGTGTCTGGGGCGGAGGAATTGCAGCGGAGTTCAAACGTCGATTTGGTTCTACTTACAAGATTTACAATGAACACTGTCTGCGATTCAGAGATGATCCCGAGGTTTTACTGGGAACAGCACTGATAATACCGGTCGAATCCCACAAAACAGGCAATATTTCAGAGCCTCCATTGTCCGTTGTTTGCTTGTTCACCAGTGTCATGGGTCAAGAATCACCGCAACAGATAGCGACATATACAAAACTTGCAATGGAGGATCTTAAGACCCAGCTCCCCGAACAGACAGAATACGTTCTCGCAATGCCCAAAATTAACTCAGGAATTTTTGGTGTCCCTTGGAGCCTGACAGAAGAGGCCTTGAAGGCATCGAAATTGCCATGCACAGTTTATGATCTTTGAGATAAGTAGCTTTCAAACAAATTCTCGTTCGCAGTATACGAAAATCCCTTAAAGTCGTCAGGTTGGGTAGTAGGAGTAGGTATTCCTATTGGCTCAGGATCGCGTAAAGTGAATTTCTGTTCCGTGAACTTCGAGTCGAAATTCTCTGCCTTCTCTGGGTCTGTTATCGTAGGAATGATCGGCGCAACGACTTTGCGATCTATAAGGTCCTGCCACTTGAAATGTCTAAAAAACCGATGGTTGGTAAACTTGGACCACTCTAAGTCTACATCCAAGCGCTTCTGGGCGTTCTTATTGAGCAGCTTGGCCAAAAGGTCTCTAGCATCGGAAGAGATGTAGAAGGGGTATTTTGGTTTCTGTTTGAGAATGCGATCTATGATTGTCTTATGGTTGTTGCCAGTGAATGGCGGCGCACCAGAAAGCAGATCAAACATGACACACCCTAGGGACCACCAGTCAGTCTTCACTCCATACTCCTCTCCTCTAAGCACTTCTGGTGAACAGTATTCGGGAGTGCCTATAATTGAGGTGCACCAGTTCTCAGATGACTTGTCCAGCGGCTGTTTTGCTAGTCCAAAATCAGTAAGCACTAGGTAGCCATCCTTGTCCAAAAGACAATTTTCTGGCTTCAAGTCGCGGTAAACTGCTCCCATTTCGTGAATATGTCGCAACGCAAGAGCCATCTGAGCGGTATAAAACGCGGCACTCCGTTCATCTAAAAACCTTCGTTCAGCCAAGTGTTGGAACAGCTCTCCTCCCGGTATGTAGTCCAATATCAGGTATAACTTATGATCATCATGGATAGCGTAGAATAATTTGACGATATTGGGATGACACGAAATAGAAGCCAGAACTGTGCGTTCTGAAAACGTCCTTTCAAAAGTTTTCGAATTCACCACTATGGAAGCCTTCCGGAGCTCTTTCTGCGCAAAGAGTTTTCCGGTTTGGCGATTTTTCACTAGCAACACCTTACCATAAGCACCTTGACCTAGCACCTTCAGAGGTGTGAACTCAGAGATTGAAATCTTTTCCGTTATGGCCTCATTTATATCCGGAACATCAACTCTGATGGAGTCAAGTTCTGATCCAACGGACATGCGACGGAGAACACTGGAACGGCGTCTCGAGCTCATGCTGATAAATTTATTGATATTTTTTTTATTGGTTTAATTCTGAAACATGTTTGACTATTCTGATGTTGTAGTTGAGGATGGACTCGACCAATCTCCGCTGTGCCAGATCTTATACTCAGAAGAGTTTAAAGAGCTGATTGGCATAGCCAAAGGATTGATGCAAAAGAATGAACATTCTGAAAGAGCCCTTGAGATCACCGAAAGGGTAATTGATAATGTGGCAGCACATTACACCATCTGGAGCTATCGTCTTTCTATCGTCAAAGCCCTAGAGAACTACGATCTGGGGAAGGAGCTGGAATGGTGTAGGATGATTGCGTTGGGAAACCCCAAAAACTACCAGATCTGGCACTACCGTTCGTTGATCATTGAACTATTTATTGAGAAAAATGGCACATTTAAGATTGAGGAAGAATATCCCGCTTTAGATGAGATGCTAGAAGAAGATTCCAAGAACTATCATGTGTGGAGTTACAAAAGATGGTTGGTGGAGAGGTTCAAGTTGTTTAGAGATGAGCGAGAACTGGCATACACAGAGAAGATGCTTGAGAAGGATGTCAGGAACAATTCTGCTTGGAGCTATCGTTTTTATGTCCTTTACGGAGACAAGCACATTCCATCAGATCAACAGTTCGAGAAAGAGGTTTACTTCGTGAAATCAAAGATAGATTTGGCACCCACAAATGCGTCGTCTTGGAATTATCTTAAAGGGATATATGTCCGTGTACACAAGAGCTTGGCAGAGTTGGAATCTTACGCAACCAAATATACCGATGTGGACTCAGTCTATTCGCAATATGCGTTTGAGATGCTAGCAGAAATTTTCCAAGAGCAAAACAAACACAAGGAAGCAGCAGAAATGTATTTGAAGTTGGAAGAAACAGACAGCATCAGAAAAAAGTACTGGAAGTGGAAGCAGTCCCTTCTTAGTTTCTGAGAGCACGAAGTCTTTCGGATAATCGATCTTCCTCTTGAGGAACAGCCTCCGCAGGGAGGCTGGTTGCGACATCAACGTTGGTGTCGCCTATCTTATGCTTTAATTCCAAACCGGCCTCGTCTGCAATTTGGTTCATCAAAACATCCACTTGATCCTGTGGCTGGCTAACAGCGTTCATATCGCTCGAAACCGTTTCGTAGTAATTAGTACTGCTTTCGAGATCCTCGAATTGTTCTTCGAACTTATCCATGACCATCGTAATTTTCTCAAGATTCATGGTTTCCATAGCTTTGTCCATTCCTCTCACAACCTGGGCCATATTGTTGGTTACTCCTCTCATGGTCACCGCGGTCTGGATTCGGGAGGCAACGGCATCTATACGGGAAGCAAGACGCAATAAACTCAACCGTTCTTGACCTTTGCGGATAGCGTTCTGCGCATAAATCTGCGCAATGTCGTTGTTACCTTGTATCAAGGCCTTCTTGACTTTATTTTTCTCTGCCTGCTCCTCCTTACCAGACTTCATCGACTGTCTGGTAAGCTGTTTAGCTGTGAATTTCAGCTGGAAAAGCGACCCTGAATGTTAGATACCATTTCTAATTATACTTACGCTCCAACCCTGACATAATTTATTGCAGTCACCTTGATTATGGTATTTGTTTTTCGCCTTTATCTAAATATTTACACAGCCTTCTTGCTTCCCATAGCTTCGATTTTGGAGACAGTGGCATTGAAATCAGGAGTGTTGCGGAACTCCACCGATCCATTTTTCACTGCCGCGTAGCTCAAGTAGTCTCCCGGAGTCTTTGGTGGATTGGAGAATCCACTTTTCTTTATGAATCTCTCGACCTGAGACACAGTGCCAGAGTTGTTGCCAAACACAAATCTGTCGTCACCCGTGTTTGCTTGCAAAAGTAGAATCCGAGGTCCTTTCACATTTATGTAGTTTCCGTTACCAATTATGGTTTCAAATAACGATCTTTGTTTGTGAATCATCCGTCTCCAAATACTGGAGATACTTCTAGCGAGTTCGGACATAAGAGTCTCCTGCTCGTGAGACTCGACTTCAATCACGCGCTCCTCACTTTCTAGGTGTCTATTGAAAGAATTGGAAACGAAATAGCCATTTTCTAGGTCCTGTTTCTGCGCTATTGACGCAGCAAACAAGTTGTCTCGTTTGACAAGAATCTCTTCACCATCATCAAGATTCAGCTTGAAAATCGATCCTTCACCGACCAAAGAAACAAAACCACGTCCCGCAACGTGTTTGTAGCCAGACCAAAATGCTCCAGCTAAACCTGGTGTTGATCCCTTTGGAAGGTCAAATTTGCGTATCCCAGATCTCGAAACAGAGGAGGGAAGCTTTTGGCTACTGATAGTCAATGAATTTCCACTGTAAGCCTGAACAGAATCTGCCTTAAATAGTGCCCAATCCACAGACCCGTCTAAGATGAGGTTGCAAAAGGTTTTTGAGGTCCGTGATTTGTTGAAAAAGGATGTACTATCATATGCTGAAACTAAAAGTTTTAATGGAACTGTAGACACAAGTTTCTGATAAAATGAAGTATGCATTCCATACAAGAACCGTTTGAGCGGCTCCTGAACTTCGAGACTTGATTGGACGTGGTCTTTCAAGCTCGATTTTTTATCGGTAGCGGTGAAAAGTGTCATTAAAGATCCTCTTTTCACATACACCGGCATTGATGGGGGGACTGTGAGGGACAGTGTTGATTGAGTCTGTCCAACGGTGTCAAAGACGACCTCCGTTGGGAGTTCATGAGTCTCGGAGATAAATTCAGGAACATTGTTTGAAACCTGAGGGTTTTCCAAAGCTCTGGGTTTCAGCACAACTTTGGACGTTTGCTGCAACGAAATTGAGCGTTGAAACAAAACAACACCTCCTCTGGACTTCATGGATTGTGCTCTCATTCTTTGTTTTTCATAAGATGTTATTAATTGACCAAATTATTTCAGCTCAATGAAGGTGCGAGGTGTCTAAGATATAATTTTCGTGATCCATCAAAGCGTCGTTTCTCAAACTATCCCAGATAAATTGTGCATTCACTGGGAATTGAGCATCTGACTTCCAATTACAGTCGTAAAGCTCTGCCGTTTCTATCCTGAAATTTTGCGTTTTAGTTGAGTCGGCAAAAATCACATAGTTGGCTTCTGCAGATGATGAACACAGCTTGCCACCACCAGCAGTGACCAGAGCTTCCAGGGTCTGACGTTCATTTTGATTGTTGCAAACCAGATAGAATACAAGCCCATGGAAGATGTAAGTTTTCCAGAGCTCGCATGGTTCTGAAGAAGTTTCCTTTTTAACTATGCATTTTTCGTAGTCCTGGTCGATCAGCGTTTGGAAACTCCTTTCTGTGAAATTCACCATCAAACTGTCACCATAGCTGTCGATGTTAGTTTTACTGTATTCCAACAGTTCATGATCAGCTGCAAGAATATGGCGAGGTTCGAGGTTGACCAGTCTGTCCATCAAAATACAGTCCTCGCACCACTGAGGTCTGAAGATATTGTAGTCTTCTTGAAGCTCAACAACGTCGATCGTGACTTTGTCAGCAAGAATCACGTATATTTTATCGTTATCCAGTATGGCTGTTGGATTCCGAACAATTGCAGCACCATACTGGCGTAACATAACAGCGAGTTCTGCTGAGCTTAGTTGATTGCCGTTGAACTCACAGCCAGTAAGAATACAGAACAGATACCCTTCAAACAGGTTGCTTGTCTTTTCAACAATTCCGGAATGCTCACGGTTAAGTCGCTGTACTATATCGTGCTTTTTTGTGCTTCTAGTGGTCTTTCTTCCGGAAAGGGTGTGAGGAGCATCAAACTCTTTTGAGGAGCTTGAAATTTTGTATGTTTCTAACGTGTCCGCAGTCTGCCAGTCCTTATCGTCACGAATCCCTTTACAATATGCAGCATATAATGTGGATCCAGTTGCGTAGTTATTATCAGTCTCTATACTGATTGAACTGGCCTTTACCTCAATCACAATTGATTCTTTGGGATCAATCCACATGTCTGGCACTTTCTTCCCAAATTTTACCAGGGAGCTCCCATTTCCATCCCATCTATGCCATTTACCGGCAGTTCTTTGCTGAATTGTTCGATAATCGTCAGCTGAAAATCCATTGGAAATGGAGCAAAGTGTTGAAAAAGATTCCTGGGTTTCTGAATCTCGCAATGCACACAGATACGTAGTTTTTGCAGCAGGAATCAACCCGACAATGACCAAGTCCAGATTTTCCCCAAACTCATGTAAATACTCAGGTTTGATTTTGATCCAGGTCTCACTCTTAAAATTGCCGACTTCATACACAGCTCGAGGATCTTTTAGTATGAGTCCTTCCAAATCTTTTTTCATGACTAAGTTTAACGTTGTTTCAATGTCCTGACCAGTCGATTTCAAGGCGTAGGGTGCGACTAAAATTCTGTTTTCCACGGGAATCAATACTCGCTCAAGAGCTGTCTTTCTGTCCAATAAACTGTAGTCCTCCAACGAAACATCGTTTAAATGCAAAATGTCAAACGCAACATACATTGGCCGAGGGTCGTTAGCAGATATGGACCTTGAGTCCTTCAAAGCTGTGCTTTTCAAGCTTGAAAACGGAAGAGTAATCTTTTTGATAGGATCATAGCACACCATTTCTCCATCCAGTATACAGTTTCTCACACCACTAGCCAAAGCCTTCTCCAAATATTCTCCCAGACACCCTGAAGACTCAGGTAGCGAAGAGTGGCCGTATATCCAGGAGTAGTCCATTGCGTTTCTGCTAAAGAATTTGAACTCATGATGATCATCCTTTGCAACAACATGGACCTGAATACGCTCGCCATTGTATTTTTCTTCCACAAGAAATCCATTGGAAAACCTCCGAGCTACCGAGTCATAATCCATATGAATTCGCTTGGACCGCTGAGGAGTGAAGGGATACATCAACCTAGTGTGCTTGTCCTTCAAGTTGAGTCTGATTCGGGAATTGGCCAGCCCCCAAAATATAGCCTTCAGGTCATGTGTGAGATCAAAGACATCTACTGAGTCGGGATGCCAACAGTACATGAACAGCTTATCACGCCGAATAGGGTTGATTTTGAGGAGAATCCTGAAGAAATATCTCAGCTCCAAGTTACTCATCTGCGTGATAACTTCCTCAATAACCTTCAGTTTCTCGGAGCTGTCCATGTCTGCTATTTCATTCAGCTTATCAAGGAACCCGTTGACGTCATCCACCGTTAATTGAGACTCCGATGGATCGACTCGTCGCTTGCTGACAATATTTACAAGAAGATCCGCAAATTTCAATGTTGAATGAAGTCGGTTGAAGCTCATTTTCTTCCACCCTGCGATCTTGTCGTGATCCTCGTTCTCTTTTGATATGCGCATGATCTTGCAAACCAATATTCCAAGTCGCGACTCCTTGATCATGTAGCTACGCGTCTGGTCTCTGCCGGCCAAAACCAGACGAGCAATCGGAAGCATGTCTTTTCGTCCAGAAGACCTGAAGTTGTGGATGAACTTTTCTATCGTGATTCTAGCCTGGTATTTAGCTAGATGCCCTTGATTCAGATCATTTAGCGGAACAAAAAGCTGCTTGACAAGACTCACAAAGGACATCGACTCAACATCATCCATTGGACATTGCAACGGTCTGGAAGTATCAAATAGGAGGTCCATTAATTGTTTTCATGAGCGTAGCGCATTTGTAAAGTGACAAGGTCAATTTAATGTATTTGGAAAGTCACCCCTCACACCGCAAAACAAACAATTTATTTTGTCAGCCAGTTCCAGCAAGTAAACAGCGCACTTCAGATTCGTGGAATCCCAAGTTCTTGTACACCTTTCTCGCGAAAGAAGTTGCTGACGAAGTGTTTCTAACTAGAGTGGTACTTTTGTGTTTTTATCCATCATGGCGTCACCAAATCCACTTGCCTTCGAGGCCGCCACGGCAGCGCAAGAGGTGACTGCCAGCTATGCTGCTCAACAAAAGGCGCGCAAAACAGACAGCATCAATTTTGCTAATTTCAATCAGGACTTCTCCTGCGTGTCTGTGGGGTACGTGAATGGCTACAAAATCTTCAATTGCGATCCTTTTGGTCAATGTTACTCCAAACCCGAAGGCAGTATAGGAATCGTGGAAATGCTGTTTTCCTCTTCGCTGTTGGCAATTGTTGGCATTGGCGAGCAGCACCATCTTTCTCCCCGAAGACTCAAAGTCATCAATACCAAGAGACAGACTACTATTTGTGAACTTACCTTCCCAGGAGCCATTCTGGCAGTTAAGATGAATCGCGAGCGACTAGTGGTGCTTCTCGAAGATACAATCTACATTTACGACATCAACAACATGCGTCTGCTGCACACAATCGAGACCCCGCCGAATCCGAGTGGTTTGGTATCGCTTTCTCCCTCAAATGAAAACAACATATTGGCCTACCCGTCGCCCCAGAAGTTGGCAACCAACCCCCAATCGGACACCAACATGTACCCCAACAATCAGAATCTGAGAAACGGGGACGTGATCATTTTTGATGCCAAAACGTTGCAGCCGACCAGCGTGATAGAGGCGCACCGGGCATCTTTGGCCGCTATAGCTCTTTCCAAGGACGGTCTCTTGCTAGCGACTGCAAGCGACAAAGGAACAATCATCCGCGTGTTTTCTGTTGCTACAGGAATAAAACTGTACCAGTTCAGAAGGGGAACGTATCCGACCAAGATCTACTCGTTGGCATTCAGTCCGGACAATAGATTTGTTATTGCCAGTTCTGCCACAGAAACCGTTCATATTTTCCGTTTAGGTGAGGAAGAAGCCGCAAATACCATAAAATCCGCTAGCAAGAAGGCAAGACTCAAGCAAAACCAGATACCTAATCCTCTGGAAACATCACCAGATATATATCCTCACAACCAACACACGAGCTCGGACGAAGACGAGGACCTAAACGACGAGGACGACGATCTAGACGATGTTGATGACGACGCGGATCTGGAAGACGAAGCGCGGGTGCCTGTTTCGCTACAACGTGGAAGATCATCTTCCTCTGCAGGATCATTCCACAGCGCGGATTCTGTTTCGGATAAACTCAAGGAGCCGGTGGTCGACAGCTCCAGAAAGTCTGTGGCCCGCATGCTACGTCGAACGTCTCAGAGCCTGGGACGAAAAGCGGCGGAGAAGATGGGCACCTACCTGCCTCCAAAATTCTCCTCCATTCTAGAGCCCAATAGACATTTTGCTTCGTTAAAAGTTCCTGCCTCAAAGGAAACCAAAACTGTTGTTGGGGTTGGGGAGAAATCGTGGGAGAACGTTATTTCAAGCACCCCGGTGAAGGACGATGATTCATCGACTCCAGATATCACCGAGGAACTCGTGAGCAAGAAGCTGGTCCACATCATGGTGATCACCAGCGAGGGCTTTTTCTACAAATTTGGTCTCGATCCAGAGCGAGGAGGAGACTGTGTTCTGCTGCATCAGCAGAGTCTTTTTAGCTAAATTATTTTTAATCAAATAATACAATCTATCATAGATGTCAACGCTAAGTACGATGAAAATGAAGTAAGTTTACAAACACAATTATTTTTCATCAGACCCCTGGCCTGAAGGTGCTCCAGAATATTGATACCCTGATGGGTATTGGGATTGTGGAGTGGCGACAGAAGAGGATTGCGGCTGTTGTTGGCCGTAGTAGCCGTTATAGTAATAATTGGTACCCGGCTGTTGGGAGGACGTGGGATAAGAGTATCCAGCTTGACTGGCAGACATGGAGGCTTGGGCCGCAGGAGCAGCAGGAGCTGCTGACACAGAGGGTTTAGAAGATAACGAGAGTTGTCCGACTTGGCTGGTAGGGGTTCCTTGTTGGATCACCTTTTCTATATCTTTGACA
The DNA here is from genome assembly GCA_030674565.1 of Ogataea thermomethanolica. Classification (NCBI taxonomy): domain Eukaryota; kingdom Fungi; phylum Ascomycota; class Pichiomycetes; order Pichiales; family Pichiaceae; genus Ogataea; species Ogataea thermomethanolica. The sequence goes on from JAKTYW010000005.1 coordinate 428,271, forward strand.
AACAATGGGTAGAGTAAGTCGACAATGCCTTCTCTTTCGGCCATAGCCAGGGCTCTTTCGAAGGGAATCCACACACCTTTGAGGTGCATGGAGCCAATTTTGACGACGTGTCTAGTTTTCTCCGACTTGAGAATCCCGTCCCTGCGTCCTCTCGTCATCTTGGCAACATTCAACAGTTTGGTTCCGTTGATCATGCTATTATCCGCTCTCCGAACAACGCTGACTCCATTTGCCTCAACTTGATAGCACAGAGTCTTCTCGTCTTCCCACATGGTTGTGGTGATCTTCGGACGGATTCCTGGGGGTTGAATCTGACCTACTGAGGGACTAACAGGTGGGTAATTGACCGAGCTATTCCGAGAATGGGCCGCAGATGACACTCCACCAGGCTTGGAGGAGGCGTTCGCGCTTGAGGCAGGCAATGGTGGCAAGCTCGTTGACGTTGAGCCCGGTCGAGGATAACCCGAGTACAACGGATACGAGGACGACGGGTAGTTTCTGTAAGTCAAAGGGTATCCGGCCTGCTGAGAAGAACTCACAGATTGTTGTTGGGCCTGATAACCTTGTTGCGGGTAATAATTGGAATAAGAGGACGAGGAATATGGTTGCACGTACTGCTGAGCCTGCTGAGCTTGCTGAGGTCCTGCCTGGTGATAGTCGTTTTCCTGCGGGTGATGGGAGTATGAAAACTGAGAGTTTGGATACAATGGCAACCCATACTGTTGTTGAGAGGACCCGGAAGGGGTCGTCTGTGGCTGAGAATACGCGGAACTAGCCATTGAGTAGTCATACGGCCTGGAGGACTGAGATTGAGGTTGGGTGTACCCTGGGTATTGGGAATACTGGTAATGAGGGACAGAGTATTGGGAATACTGAGAAGGCACAGTTTGTGGCGTGTTTCCCGTGGATGAAATCGAAGGAATTGCGCTCGTATGTGGCTGTCCACCCGACGACAGATTGTTGTTAGGGGTGGACGCTGCGTTGTGAGATTCAGACGACATGTAATCGAATTCTATCTTGTTGAACGACTGTTTTCACCAAAACAATTTTATTTTTCCTGCTGAAAGAATTATAAGCCATGCGTATGCACTTTCCGGCTTGACTCTCTGCATGCAGACGTATGTAGGATTATGTGGGTGGTAGTTACACTGCGCTTAAGAAGGACTGAAGCTGTAGGTTCAAGCATCAATGCTGTGCAGAACCTGTGGGAGAACCGACAAGGAGCGAGCTATCGTGTCAGCTGGTCAGCTAGCCATGCTGCCTACCAAAGCCGATTGGATGGGCTGTATATGAGTTCGCGCACGACTCGCACCTGATTGCTCAGCCGTGGTCATTAGCGGTGCGAGGAGTGGTGTTGCTCAAAATTTTCACGCCACCAATCCAAACTCCCGGGTCTCGGACAGACCCAAGAATTTTAGCGGGTGTGAGGTGTGTATATGTACGTATGTACGTGGGATATACATTTAGTTTCTATATCTTCTCGAAGTACATATAAAGGAGACGGTATTGAAATTTGAGATCGTAGGAGATCTTGTCCACGCGTTTGTAGCCAGCTAGGGACACATCTTTAAGCGTGTGCACCCCAGCCTGGCTCTCGCTGTTCTGCTCCTCAACGTAGACAACGCAGAACTTACCAGGCCTCAGAATCTCAACCACATCTCCTAGTAGCTGCGCCCGGTTTTTCACTGGGTAGTTGGTTTCAAAAGATGCATAGGACCAACCTGACTCTGGCGTTATATGCAGAGTATAATAATAATTCTGATCCACAATAGTGTTCGAAGAAAAACCACAGGGACTAAACGCAAACGCATCGTGTTTGATCCGCGTATGGTCGTTCACCAGTCGATCTAAACCAGTTGATGACATCATTTTATGTCCCAGAAGATGTCCGTAGTCCTCAGTTTCAGGGTCCATGTCTGGAAACTCGTTCAAGTGCTTGCAGAGAAGGAACTGTTGACTGCTAACTGGATCTAGTTCAGTCATGAGCACCTCGAATGTTTCATCTGCAATAAGGGAGCCTCTGTTACTGATGCATGGGGACAAAGGATATCCGACCTCGATCTTATCCGGCAAAGCGCTTTCCTGCTGGTCAGCTTCTCCGTTGAGGTACAAATACCAGTGATCTTTATTTAGATCCCCCACCACATAGGATTGTGCTTTAGCTGCAAAAAAATATTTATTCAGCCATGCAAGCTCATTATTCCAGCTGCGGTGGACCTCATTTTGCTTCAAAGGAAACATAAAGCTTCTGCGTGAGTAGAAAACCTTGTAGATAGACTTGAAGTCGTGGTGTATGTACCCACAATGCTCGACTACCAGGTCCAGCAGCTTTGACAAACAGAACAACGTAGTTGTTGTTCCGCAGGTTTTCAAAATCATTTTGTGTGCATACACAAAAAGGGATGATTCCGAAAGAAGGTACGCATCCACCTCATCGCCCGCGATCTTGGATAAAATCTTGCAGTTGACAAGATCCAACATCTCCTCAATTCCGGCCAAGGGGATCTCCCTCAATGTTCCGTTCGGTAACACAGAGGTTGCAGATTCTTCAGAATCGGCAAACCAGATTTCAAACAGCTTTTCCGGACCTTCGAACGCATTCGTGGAATCCAGATTAACCGAAAGATCGTGGTTGATAAAGTCATTAATGCTAGTTGGTGCCATCTTTGAATACTAGGGACGAATAAAATAAAACCCAAACAATTGTCTAGTTGTTGTATAAGTTATCTGGGTTTGGCTGGTCTGTTGAATCTAAACGCTAAGTCACTAGGCATACGAGTGGTGAAAGCCGGTCAACAGGGAAATACAAAGAAAATTTTAATAGCAAGAAATTCCTGCACCTTCAGCTTCCATGTTTTTCCACGAACACAGTCACGAACGATAAAACTATAACACTGGCTGCTAAGTGTACCCGCTTGCCAGAACACAGGGCTGCTATGTAGCGATGGCAACCGATCTCTGCTCCACGAATACCGTCCTCGCCCCGATGTCTAATAACGGTCCCTGGCGATGTGACTCTTCAAACCACACCTCACGCCGATAAAGCGAGCAGTTGCTGGTTTTGGATTAACGTGGCGATTGCCGCGCTTGTCTGAGGCCGGGTAACAGTATGGACTGGAGCTTATCCTCCTGTTTTGTGGCCTTTATCCAGTCCGAATGCTTGCCAACGGCCATATATGTTTTAGACTGGAACTAGCAAATGTCCGTAATCAAGCCTGATGGCATTTGCTCTAGGTTCTCTGTTCCGCTATAACCTTCGGATCTTGCTATAAAAAAAATTCCTGTACCCTAATTTTTCACTTTTTTTCTAATGTCTGAGCTAACTCACCCAATGATCAAAGACGGCTGGTTTGCCGAAGTCAGTGACACCATGTGGCCAGGAGAAGCCATGTCACTAAAGGTGAACAAGGTTTTGTATGCCCAAAAATCCAAGTATCAGGATGTCTTGGTTTTTGAGTCATCCAACTACGGTAACGTTTTAGTTCTGGACGGAGCAATCCAGGCGACCGAGAGAGACGAGTTCTCGTACCAGGAGATGATTGCTCATCTTGCTTTGAACTCCCACCCAAACCCAAAGAGAGTGCTCGTCATTGGTGGAGGAGACGGAGGTGTCCTCAGAGAGGTGGTCAAACACGACTGTGTCGAGGAGGCCATTCTGTGCGATATCGATGAGGACGTCATTTCTGTTTCGAAGAAGTACCTCCCTGAGATGTCCAAGTCTTACTCGCACCCTAAGGTTAAGGTTCACATTGGTGACGGTTTCAAGTTCTTGGACGACTACAAGAACTGCTTTGACGTTATCATTACCGACTCTTCAGACCCAGAGGGACCAGCCGAGTCTCTTTTCCAGAAGCCATACTTCGAGCTTCTGAACGCCGCCTTGACCGAGAAGGGTGTGATTTCTACTCAGGCAGAAAGCATTTGGCTCCACCTGAACATCATCAAGGATCTCAAGAAGGCATGCAAGGACGTTTTCCCTGTTGCTGAGTATGGCTACTGCACCATTCCTACCTACCCTTCGGGCCAGATTGGATTCATGGTTTGCTCTAAGGACCCAAGTGCAGACTTGACCAAGCCATTGAGAGCAGTCGACCCTCCTACCGAGTCCAAGCTGTACAAATACTACAGCAGCGACATCCACAAGGCTGCGTTCGTGCTTCCAAATTTTGCCAGAGAGGCTCTTCAGTGAATATACACCTTAATCTAGATAAACTGTAACGTTCCTGACTTCTATTGTCTCACCTGTTCTATAACGTCTTGCATCTCCTTGATCAAAGTCTCATTTTCTGCAGGGGTACCAATTGTAATTCTCAAACAGCCGTTACAGCCCAATTCCTTTCCTCTGAACCTCACCACAACGTTTCTTTCCTCAGCAAGCGTCAGGTAAACCTTTTGAGCGGTTTCATTGTCTGGCTGGCCTTGTTTATTCAAGATCTCAACGAGAATGAAGTTCGAGTCTGATCCCCCAAGATTTCTACCCACGCCAGGGATCTCAGCCAGCTTTTGCAGAACAAGACCTCTTTGCTCCTTAATAGTATCAACACGAGATCTCATGGCTGCAAGCGCCTCTTTCGTGGTGGCTCTCAAGGCAACGTCACTGGTGAGATTGCTAATGTTGTAAGGATATTTCATCGAGTTGAGCAAGATAGACACCTCGGGAGTGGAATAGCAAATTCCCAGACGAATTCCGGCAAGGCCAAAAGCCTTGGAAAGCGTTTGGAGTACAACAAGATTTTTGTACTTTGGCACCAACACCGAAACGGAACTTCCAACCTCGCAGAAATCGATATAAGCTTCGTCCATCACAACCAACCCGTTCCACTGTGATTTCTCAACCATCTCCATCAACTGCTGCAGAAGTTCCAGCTTGATTTGCACGGCAGTAGGGTTTCCAGGAGAGGTTATGTACACCAGCTTGATCGACGGGTCTTTCTCCAACTGCTCCATTATTAAGTCTGGTTGGATCTGGAAAGTGCTCAAATCCAGCGGAACCTTGACAATCTCAATATCGTTCACAACAGCACAGATACTGTACATGCCGTAAGTGGGAGGACAAATAAGCATCTTCTCCTTGCCTGGAGCAACAGCACATCTGATAAGAGCATCAATGGACTCGTCAGACCCAACACCTAAGCACAGGTTCTCAACTTTCAGAGGACACTGGACACCAGAAATAGTAGGGATCTTGACGGGAGAGGTCTCCAGAGAAGCCTCAGAGTTGCGAAAGTCGCAAATCTGCTGCTTCAACTGTTCCTGATGAGGGTCCGGATATCTGTTCAGCTCCAGCGAGTTCTCGATTGAGCTTAAATTTAGCACAGACGGCCCATACGTGTTTTCATTTGCATCCAGCAGAACACCTTCTTGATAGTCATCCCTTGCGCAGCGGTAAGGCTCCAGGGAAAGGATGTTAGGACGGGCGATTTTCGTGATATCGAACATTACGGTGACTCAGAAAAGATACTATTTTAGCACTGCCGCGAATAATTAAATATCCGAATGGACTGGATCAAAAAAATAGGCCAGTGTGTCGCAGACAATCTAAACTCGTACACCATGGACCCAGAACACGTGGAAGGAGAGTATATTTACGCCATCACTGGTGAGACATTTTTTACAGACCGCAGCATCAGTGTTCCCAATGGTAATTCGACCCTGAAGATCAAAATATCAACCGTGTTTGTTGATTCGCTAACAGACTCACAGTTGCAACAATGCTTGTCGCTCTTGGACGACAACTTGGGGAAAACGTACACTTTGGTCATCGGGAAACATTGGAAAGACGAGAAAATAGACGAGATGCAAGATTACGGACTGATATATCTTCTTCTGAACGATGGGGACCGGTTCATGGGGTTCGTGTCTTTCAAGGCTTTGGAAGATAACGAAAAACATCTCCTATACATTTATGAGTTGCAGATCGCACAGAATTATCGTCGAAAAGGACTTGGATCTCAGCTTCTCATGTTGTTGCAAAGTTTGGTGGTACATCTCAACTCGAACATTGATTACACTAAGAAGCATCGGAAGCTGGAAGGATTGGCACTGACTGTGTTTAGCAGTAACGAGGGAGCCCAAAAACTTTACAAAGCTCATAATTTTCAAGTTGCCTCGCATTCGCCGAGAGAAAAACATTTGCGTGGGCGCATCATTAAACCCGATTACTATATCTACGAGAAAATAATCCCTTAACTTTTTCAGTAAAAACATGCTAATTCTCGGTGATAAGCTGATTAAGAATCTTTTACAAAACCTGAGCACAAGCCAGCTCGTGCAATTCCAAGATGTTCTTGTCAAGTCGTTGATCGATTACCACAATGACCATTCACTTATCCCGTCCAGAATAGTGACCACAACACCGTATGCAACCCACCTATTTATGGCCTCAACCGGTGAAACTGTTGGAATGAAAGCTCTGACAGGCTCTAAATCAGGATTCACGGGGGTGACTACAATTCTAGACAAAGAGGAGGGATTTCCAACAGGAATTTTAAACGCTGCCACCCTCACGGCGTTTAGAACCGCTCTTTGCACCTCACTGTCATTGGTCAAGACTTTACCAATTGGGTCTTCAGGAACCCGGAAAGAAACTTTGATTTGTTTTGGTGTTGGTGCTCAAGCGCAGTGGCATATACGTCTTGCCCTCTGGCTGTACCCCCAAAGATACAACAAAGTTGTTATCGTTAATCGTTCGGAATCAAATGCTGAAAAGCTTGCCAGTGAGCTAGCTGGAGAGTTCTCTAAAATTGAGTTTCAAAGCGCTACTACAGGTTCTGCAAGCCTTAAAGACCACTTTAAAACAGCATCCTGTGTGTTTGGTTGTATTCCTAGTACAGAACCAGGAATTTTGGCTGAGTACTTTAGTCAAAATTCTCTCGATAAAGTGTTTATCGGAGCCATTGGTTCTTACAAACCACATATGAGTGAAATTGATGGAGAGCTTCTTAGACAATGTCTAGAGCCTGGAACAAAAATAATTGTTGACTCTGTTAGCCACTGCTTGGAGGAGGCCGGGGAGTTCATCAAGAATGACATCGGAGAAGACTCCCTAATCGAGATTTCGGAGCTCTATATGGAGACTGAGAATGGTAAAAAACAGCTAGAGAAGATGGCTGAGGCCAAACTGGTGATTTCAAAGATTGTTGGCCTCTGCATAATGGATGTCTCAGTGGGGGCCCATGTCATTGAACAGGCCAGAGAGCAAAATCTTGGTGTAGTTATGGACGATTTCTAGTACAAGTCTCTAGTAACGTCGATCGACGCGTATAATATTCACGTCCAAGACATCAAATATTTTTCATTATTTTTCAGCATTTAATGTTACCTCGAAACCTCGGCCTGGTCAGGAACTACAGCCGCACCGCAACTTTGCTGCGTACGGGTGAGGGACATCGATCTGCACCCATAAAAGTTGAAGACCTTGAAGTTTTGAAATCATACTTCGAGAAGCTAGATCTAAATTTATTCAACCGAAAACAGCCCCATGTTCTCGCCGATTTCAAGTTTACTGGACGAAATCTTATGAAAAATATGGAATATTGCATTTTGGACAGACCAGACGGTTTTGCGCACTCGATTGAAGGTGTTAAGTCCACCCCCACCAAGACCTCTGATCTTGTGCGACTGCGAAAACTTACTCGATCTTCGGAGGACAGAGAGTTGTACGATTTCTTGAAAAGACTTCCAAAGCATCGGTTTCATCAGTTAGTTGGTGACTTGACTCCTCTGGAGATCTCACTGATTATCAGAAGGCTTAAAAATCTGATGGATAGAGTCATCAAATGGTATGTGATGGAAATGCAGTATGTGTCCAGAGTTACCAAGGACGTTAAACTTGACAGAATCATCACAACAAAAAGTGCATTATACTCAAGCATATCTAAGATTTACCGCGGATTAATAGACAACTGTGATTTAGCAACAGTGGATTACGAAAATATGGTGCAGTTCCACGTGAACAACCTTCGGTATTTCAATGCTGTCAAGTTGATCGAAGAATTAGAGGGTAAAATTCTGTCAGGAAACAAAAATCTTGCCATGACAAGATCTCTTTGGACTAATAAATTCAAGACTCTTGGCGAGGGAGATGAGAAACACTGGAGAATTAACCGATATCAACTCAAACAAGCAGACATACAACACATTCCACCCGAGTACGTTTATGCATACCACGGAACAAAGGTGATCGACCTTCTGTCGGCCTTCAACGACTCAAAAATCAACCCCGATGTTGAACTGTACCAAACCATAATTTTGAGTATGGGAAAAAGCGGCGAAATGGACTACTTGGAGGCCCTAATCGACCAAGTTTGGGGATTCAGTAACGAAAAGGATGTTCCTATTGAGCGCGGAGCTGCTTTATATCCCACAATCGGACTTCTTGAGAAAATTCTGATGGCCTATACCTACAATGGACAGTTTGTTAAAGGAACCTTGATCTGTATGAGAATGTTACAGAAATACGAAATGAATCTGCGACACTCGCAAAAGTTCTGGACGGCTGTTTTGCGTGCTGCAGGACTTATACATCTCAACTTGCAGAAAGATGTAAGAACAAGGCTTTGGGAGAAAGGAATCGAGAATCGTACCGAGACGAGGGAGCAAGAATTGCAGCACGAAATATTTGACCTATTATGGGACAGGGCTTCAGAAGCGACAGTTACACCTTCGAAAGACATGATAAAGCTCCGGCTGAAACACTCAAGCTTGCAGTCGCTGCTCAAGGAAGTTCCAAGGACACATGAGCTCGCTATCAACTCCAAGAAAAACCACACTACGAGTGAAGCAGAATACAGACAAAGCTTGTTGCTCAGCTATCTGAATACTTGTCGTGTGAAATATCAGCAACAGGGAGACTTCTATGAGGCCGAAAGTCTGATCAAGAAGTTCTCGATAAACAGATCGATGCAAAATGCTTTACTAGGCAAGTTGGCTGAAGCTCAACAGAAATATTTACGTGAACAGACCTCAAAGAAATCTGAGCAGCTTTTGAAGGATGATGATGATGATGACGGCTTTGGTATATGGTAAATAGTTATTTAGACAACGAGTTCGAGCTCGTTGCAATTCATGTATCTACTCAAGAAGATCCAGATCCAACGATACCAGACTATCTGGGAGTAATGCGCGTAGGTCATAGTTGCCATGTTGAGGAACCACGAGTTGAAATTGGCGTACATTTTCACTGTATCAGCATGATAAGATATGAGGTTTTTTAGTGCCGAAGAGTACTTTGCGACACGAGGAAAAACGGATATAATGTCCGCAAGGAGCTCCAGATTAGTGAGAGAAAAAGAGCTGTATTTCACTGCCACATGCCAAGTCTTCAACTTGAAAAATCTGGTGCCGTACTTTTGAGAATACTTAGCCACTCCGTGATAGAGCGACTTGTGATTCAAATGACCAGACACACCATTTTCATCAAAGGAGATCAGCACTCTCTTACTTTTGCTAAGTGGCATGATCGATATCTCGTGGACCAGAGTGTCAGAAACCAGTTCGTGATCCCACTCAAGCTCCATGCTATCGGTATAATTGAGGACTTTGTGATCACGGAACCCCAGCATATTGGCAGCCATGGCCAGCTCCTGCTCTCTTATGGACCCCAGACCTTCGTAGTCTCCACGAGAGAAGCATAGCAGATGCAACGAGTTATTATATTCAGGTTTGATTAGCTCCACAATTGTGGGAGTGAAGAACATGGACTCGTCGTCGGGATGGGCAGTCACAAAAATGATGTCTGCATCAGTCAGTGAGTTCTGATTGACACTAGCTTCATTGAGCCGGTACTTACGGCCGTACCGAGTATCTGAAGTATTTTTTAGAGAAAACCCTTCAAGTAATGCAATGAGACACACCCACAGAATCAGGGAGCAAACATACTTCCTCACCAGTTTGCCTGGAATCTTCAACAGAAGTTTCATTATGTGATAAAAAAAGTACAGCTTTATACTTTTTCAGAACGCTCAATAATTTTTTCACCCAAATGTATCGACATTCATCAAAATTGATCGCCAGAACGGCCCGCCACCTGCGATGCATATCTGATTCTGCCAAGCAGGAACCGGCTTCGTTGAATGATGACTCGATGAGCCACACGAATACCACCTCAAAGATACCGCCTCGATTCAAAGTCAAACATTCGTTGGAGGAGAAAGAGTCTTACCGGAATCCATTTGTTCATTTCCGCTTGAACGACGCAGTTCTGGCATCTATTAAATATCGTGCAGACTCCAAGTACCGTGATATTATTACAATCAAGGATTCTTCCATGAGAAGCCCAGATTTTGTCGAGCTTGACTTTCTGGATCTTATACTTCAACGGACTGCTGGAACCAACCTCGTCAAGTACAAAACTCTGGTGCGACAAGATTTTTACCACGGCGTCCAGCTTCCGCCGGATGTTTGCTCCACAATCCTGGAGATGACTTCCGACCTGCAGCTCGAGGCTATCGTGGAACAACTAACCGGCAAATTACAAAGATATTCCCGTTTTGATGTCGCTTGCGGGCTTCTCGCATTGAGCAACGATTTCTCACCGGAACTCCAGAAAGCTGTGGTGGATCTAAGTTTCAAGCAGCTAAACACAACGGACGAGTTTGAAGTTTCCACATTATTTCTGGTTTTTATGAAATTGGACCAGTTCGATAATTTCCAACGCTTACTGCAGCACGTCAACTCTCTCAGTAAGTCAGGTAATTACCTTACACAATGTTCCTCCCAAGTCCAACTAGAAGCCTTAGTTTTTGCTATCAAACACGGAGAGTTCCAGATAGCCACATATATGCTTACGTCTTTGCTTGACAGTCAGCTAGTCCCAGAAACATCAGTTCTTGAGAAATATGTGACTTTACTGAACAACACGGCACGTTCCATTCAGGCCCCATTTCCAAGCAAAAGAATACTGTTCATGGCCTATATGGGTCCTTTAGGATTAGCTCTCAAATCGCACAACGATCAAATTACCGCAAAGACCATAGCACTCATAGCCAAATGGTTGAATAAAGATGAACTTTATTGGTTCATTGAGTTTCTCCACTACGCCAAGACACCGGTTGCAGGCGTGAACCATGGTGTCATAACACAATTAGTCAAACAAACAAAAAACAAGTCATCTCTTGACAAAGCAGTGATGTTGACATCTCTCATAGAACATCTCAAATACTACAATTTTGAACCGTTTGACACCATAACTCAAAAATTGATCATAGAGTTATACTGCAGATTTCAGGTTCCCGCGGCTGCTCGGGAGTGGATTACAAGACTTACGGAGCCTCTTAGTCCTGAAGAAAAAACTATGCTGATTGAAATGCTCAAGCAAAATCCTTCTTCTTTAGACGAAACTAATTATCCAAATGTTGGCCAGAAACATATAGACGCATTCATAGAGGATCTTTCTAAATAAATCATTTTGATTCCCACTTCTCGTAGAAGTTGTCCTCAATGCCTTCCAAACAGCTTTTGAAGGGCACAATTCTCAGGTTCTCCAACTCCACCTTGAACTGCTTGTCAGCCGACGGACCTGCGCCAGCAAGGGGAGGAACCATTGGCTGCTGTTGCTGTTGGGCCAGAAGTTGATTCACCATCTCCGAATCATTCAGTATGAGGGAATAGATACTTTTGAGACCCATCAAATTAACAAAGTACCAGGAAATTGCGCTAACATAAGACACATCCAACTCGGCGGTGTCTATGCTCTGTTGTAGCATGCTTTTAAAGTTGCCTGTTAGGTTGAAAGGAAGACGCATCACCACATAGCCTTTAAAAAAGTAGTTCACCCACCACATTATGAGAGTCTGGGGAACGTAGTTGGCAACATTGTTTTTCAGCATCTGGAACATGAAATCTGAGGAATTGGCATCGGCAAAAGGGTTTTTTATTTCATTGGGGTTGGAAGATGGAACCTCTTTATGGTACTTGGTGCCTGAGTACTCAGTTAAGAAAAAGTCCACCTTATTTTGAAGCTCTTGTTTGCAGGAAAAAACAGAGAAATTGCGTCTATATGCTCTTAATCGTGTCAAATGTTGTTGTTCTCGAATAGTCCTCACTTCCTGCAACTTCAGCTTCGGTTGTAACAGAATGGAGATGTAGCTTCGTAAGATTCCAACAAGAACCATCACGGCAGAGATGGGTATCAAAACCCAAAACTTGAGAGCCGGATCCAGCAAAAGCTCTGGCACCGGCATGGTGATTAATTTGTATATTTTCCTAACGTTTATTTTTTTCAGTGTTTTCCTCATGCGCCTTCGAATAGCTGCAATCCAACTAAATCCCCTGCTGGGGAAAGTGGAAGACAATTTACGAACAGCTGCACGACTTGTGGATCAGGTGCGTGCTAGGAAACCCGATCTTTTGATATTTCCAGAGCTCGCCTTCACTGGCTATAATTTCAAAGGCCCAGGTCAGATCGAGCCGTTCCTCGAAACTCTTGGAAGCGGGCGGTCGTTTGAATTTGCGAAGTCGACATCCAAAGCACTCGGCTGTCACACTCTTGTTGGTTATCCTGAAAAGCATCTTTCAGCTACATACAACTCGGCAGTCCTGGTAGGCCCCGATGGTTCTGTGGTCCATAATTATAGAAAATCGTTTTTATATGATACAGACGAAATATGGGGAGCAAAAGAATCACCAACAGGATTCGAGACCTTCGAGATAGAAATCAACAACAGAAAAATCAAATCAACTATAGGCATCTGCATGGATCTCAATCCGTATAAGTTTCAGACGCCATTCCAAGCCTTTGAATTTGCAAATTTCTGTCTAAAAAACGAGGTGGAACTAATAATGGTCCCAACAGCATGGATGAGCACAAGTTGGAGCGAAGAGTGGAAGGACAAGCAAAAATATACAGATCTTTTCCAGCAAGAATTACCATTCGAGATCAACACTGATCCTGCGAACGATAAGATAATTCTTGATCCTGCAGAGGAGGCGTATGATCGTACGAAGCCGGATAAACAAACAGCATGGTATTGGATACTTAGGTTCCAACCGCTTCTAGTCAACGAACACAGGAACACTGTTCTCGCGGTTTGCAACAGGTCAGGCATAGAGGACAATTTGATGTATGCTGGATCGTCGTCAATTTTCAGATTCAACGGCAACGTTCATGAAAACAAGCTAGACTTTGACGTTTTCGGTACAATGGGCCAGGGAGTAGAAGGTGTTTTGCTGCGTGATGTTCATCTTTAACAAGCTCATTTTTTCAATGATTTCTTGAGAGTCGTAAGCTCTTCTTGGGCAGAGTTGTATGCCCTGCGCCAACCCTCAGCTTCGCGGTAGGTCTTCTCGAGCTCTGCCTTAAGCTTTTCGTTCGAATTGGCCAGTTCGCTCACGGCCTGGTCGGTAATCAATTTCTCAAGCGTCCACTTTTCGATATTAGAGTCTTCGTTTTCTTTCAGTCTCTTGATATACTCAACTGCACGTTTAAGAATCTGCGACTTGTTGTGGTCCTGAGTGGGCAACAACTCTTGCAGCTCTTTGATGCCTTGGTTGATTGTTTCTCTTCTTCTCTTTTCCACCTCTTTGTGATTCTTTTTACGCCAGGTGTGCCATTCTTCTGACCCTGCGGCTGGCTTTAAAGATGGCTCCATAGGTAGCGTTGTGCTTTGCGGGACGGTCATCGTAGGTATCGCCGGTCTGCCTGAAGGTTCAGGAGCTCTTGCAGATTCAGTTCCCACATCCGACTGGCTCATCTCGAGCTTCACGCGTTTGGCCTTTTGTTCCTCTTCAGAAGACATTGTCTTAGGGTCAAACTTTTAGTTGTTTATTTTTTGTCAGCTGAGCGAAGGACACATGACCTGAAAATATTATCTGGGCTGTGCAATTCAAGACCGAGCGAGCTTTTCAAAGTCCGAACTGATATAAATTCGGCTCATGGCAAGATAAACTTCCTCCTCATTAATTATATTTATTACTATGTGTCGTGTTGCTACCTGTGGATTATGCTCTAAAAGTGCTTGGACTGGATGTGGAAACCACATCGCTTCCGCTATGTCTTCTGTGCCAAAAACTCAATGGTGCAGTTGCAAGCACAAGGAAGATAAATTTCCAAAAGAATATCCTCCAAAAGCTGGGGAAGGTGTTGCTGTTTAGATTAAATGAATAAACATCCACCTGAGAATTATAAGTCACTAAACTAATTACTTTTGTCTCTTGTAGATCTTGTTGAGGAAAGAGCTCAAGACTTCGCCCTTGAAACCTCTTGATTCATCCACCCGAGCGATTTTGCTGCGCAGTTCTGTGGCAATTTTCTCCTCATAATCAAGGTACAGTTGATCGATCTTCAGTTCATTAAAGATCTTCTTACATTTGGCTTCTTTGTCTGAGTCTTTACGCCCATAGTTCTCGTCCAAAACAGTTCTCTGCTCTGGGGTGCAAACTTTAAGGGCAGTGTTGATCACCCAAGAGCATTTATTGTCCAGAATATCAGTTCCAATTTTGCCGATGTCCTCCGGCTTTCCAAAACAGTCGAGATAATCGTCTTGGATTTGGAAATACTCTCCAAGAGGGATCAAGATATCTTTGGCTTGCTGAAGATCCTTATAGTCAGCACATCCAGCCATGAACATAGCCAACGCAACAGGGAGGTAGAATGAGTAGTATGCAGTCTTAAAGATAACAATGAAGGAGTGCTTACTCAATGAGAACTTGGAAAGATCAACAGAGTCCTCTGGGGCTGTGATCAGATCCAAGAGCTGACCGAGTTCTGTTTGGAAGGTAACTTCGTGGAACAGTTCGAGCAGATCGACGTAGCAGGAGTCTCCCTTGAAGTACTTTTTCAAGAGAATGTAAATAGCAGCTTCCAGCATGAATGAGTCGTTGATGGCAATCTCGTTGACACCCTCGACTCTGTACCAGCAGGGCTGGCCTCTTCTGGTGATAGATTTATCCATCATGTCGTCAGCCACCAAGAAGTAGGCTTGCAACAATTCTATACACCAGCCGAGAATTGCTGCTTTCTTGTACTCTCCAGCAGGAAATTCGTCGAAGGACTTGTAACCTTTCAACACCGCGTAGGTGTCGACAACGGAAAGCCCTCTATTCAATTTCCCACCAGGGGTATTGTAGTCCAAACTGCGTTTGAACCATGCAATAGCCTCTTCAGGCATGCCATATTGTTTAGTGATGGCTTCCAAATCAGCCACGAGTTCAGGAAACACGTCCAAAAATTTAGATCTGGCTGTTGTTTTGTCCATGGTTTATATTTCGTATATTTTCAAAAATTAACGAGACACTTAAAACGGAATGATTGAAAAAATTTATATTTAAAAAAAATTCAGAAAATATTCATCTCAGTATGGCGCAAGAATATGAGAGCTCCACACTGAGCAAAAAAGAGCAGCGCAAGCTGAAGAAGCTTCTTGAGCAAGCACAAATGGATGCGAACGTTGAAGAGGATATCGATCTTGGAAAACTTGATGAGAGTGCAAGCGAAGACGAATTAGAATTAGATCAAGAAGATGCTGAGGAGGTTGAAGAGGGTGAGGAGTCCGACATTGCCCTCTCCGATGCAGAGTTAAATTCTGATGACGATGTTGTTCCACATACTAAACTGACTGTGAATAAAGTGGCTGCTATGAAGCAAAGTCTTGAAAGCTTTGCTCTGCCTTGGGATACGTTACCTTTTGACGAGCATCAGTCGATCACATCCTCAACCAAGGTCGAGGACGAGATCAAAGACCCTAACGACGATACAGAGCGCGAGCTAGCTTTCTATAAGCAAGGTTTGGAAGCCGCTAAGGAGGCTCGTAAGAAACTACTAGCACTCAAAGTTCCATTTACTAGACCTCCTGATTACTTTGCCGAAATGGTGAAGTCTGACGCCCACATGGACAAACTGAAGACCAATCTTGTGAAGGAAGCTACTGAAAGAAAGGCCAGAGAGGAAGCCAGAAGACAGAGACAACTGAAGAAGTTCGGTAAGCAAGTTCAACATGAAACTCTCCAAAAGAGACAGAAGGAGAAGACCGAAGCCTTGAATAAGATCAAGTCTTTGAAGCGTAAGAAGCAAAACAACGAAATTGACAATGACGAATTCACCATCGCTGTTGAGGAAGCTGTCGGTAATGCACCAGAGCACGGACGCAGAGGAAGCAAGAGACAAAAGGTTGATGCCAAGTTGAACCGCAAAAAGCCACAACGTCCAGGAAAAAGTAAAAGACATAGAAGAGGTTAATTAATTCAAGTATAAAATTCGGAAGTTCGAGCCCAAATTCTTATACAATCCCTGCGCTTTGCAGTTTGTCGTATATATTCGTGTCCACGTAATTTCTCAAAGAAGGCTCGTTATTATGGCCTCTTATTCTCCGAGTTTTCATTGTGAAGTCTCGAGCCAGAGACTGGAGCGGAGCTGGCTTCAGCACAGGAATGAAGCAATCTTGGTCCAATGGATCACCTGGCGTAACAGCCCAGTGGCTGAACACCATCTGGCACATTGCCTGTCCGCGAGTATACATGCGAATGTCAGTTTCCAGACCAACAGATTCGATCACAGGAATGTAACCAGTGACTCTGTATAAAGGAGTTCCTTCAACGGCAATCTCACTTGAGATCTTGCCTCTTCTCTTATCCAAGAGTTTGTTGAGCGCTGGAACCACTTTGGAAAAGCAGTATATTTCAATTTCGAATATGGGCTCGAGTAATCGAGGACTGGCAATCATCATTGCCGTATAACAGGCTTTTCTCACCATCTGAATTATCTGTGCACCATTTGCCTCAAGTAGATTTGGCGAAAAGTGCGCTTCAATGATTCGAAACTTGATTCTTTTCATTGGCTCATCACATAGTGGACCTTCACGGGTTGACCATCTAAAGCCTTGTATTATCAAGTCCTTTAGTTCTTTCATTCTTTCCTGGTCAGTCTCATCTGGAAGAGTATCATTAACCAGCATACACGTTCCAGTATTCTCGGGTCCAATAGCCCAGATATTTCTGGAAGCAAGAGCGTCCCAACCATACTTGTTTCTGAAGATCTTTGGTAGCTGTCGATCCTGGATGTCAGGCGCAAAGAGACCTGATTCTATATCTTGATAAATTTCTTCATCCAGAGGCTCTGCAATTACGGTGATGGAATTTTTCTTGTTGGTGGACTCAGATATCATTTTGACCTTAGACATATCCAAGCATGTTTCAGAGAATCGCGACATTGGATCGCTTACTCTCACATCGAGATCTGCATAAAGAATCCGAAGATCATGAAGCAAACAGTCCAGGTACAATTCTCCATATCCCATGACCACATAATCACCTCCCTCTTCAACCTTTATTTCGGAGCCTATGTAAGACTTGTTGAGCTTTTTCAGTCCTTCAACAAACTTGGATGACTCAGAAGGATTTTTTGGCTGGATAGCCAGTTTGAACATTGGCTTTGAAATTTTATCCAGAGGCTTGAAGATGTCCAGACGCGATGATTTGAATTTTTCATCAAAAATGGTAGCAGTCTTGTTTATAAAAAGATCAATGTCATGACCGGAGATCAGACCAATTGATCCGGCTGGAATACCATCCACGCCAATTTTGTACCGACTGCAACCCAGAAAAGTGCGTCTAATTTCCTGTGTTTTGGAATCGTCGGTGAATTCAGGGCTATATTGCTCGCCTAGTAGAAGCACTGATTTTCCAGGCTTCAGTGTTCCAGAAAGAACACGAGTCTGAGCGTAAAAGCGGGATGCATCGGCAGAATCAACAAGCTTGGTCACGTAAGCTATCACTGGTCCTTCAGGATCGCATTTAGAGATATGTTCCAGGAGGGTGTTAGGAGCCAATCCCTTGTAAAGTCCCACAAATTTATCAATGTTGTTGTCCACTGGAGATGGCAAGCGCTGAATCATAGAAGCAAATGGGGCTGTCACCCTTCCAAAAAAGGCAAAGAAAACTTCTTTCAACAAAAGTTGCACATCCAATTTGAACTTGGAAGGGTGTATCGACGTGATGCCATGGGTCTCTTCAAGGTAGCTCTCCAAGTCGCGGGGCTTTTTAGTTAATGTGGCAGAAATGAGTTTGTAAATAGGATCCAATATGAAAGTAATGAAAGTTCTCAACTTGGCACTAGTAGCTTTATCTGTAGGGCTAATGGTGAATTTTCTATCAATGTAATAAATATCACCCCAAAGCTTTGAGGCAAACGATTCAACATCAAGTTCGGAGTTTTTCAGGTAATGGACAGCAAAACTGGTAAGTGTAAAGCACATATTCAGATTTGCTGAGCTGAAGCAAACATTTCCCAGAGAAGGAGAAAGTACATGTTCTTTTGTGTAAGATCCATTCATGACGTACTGAGACGTGGCAATGTATTCATTGATTTCGTGTATCACGCTTCGAAGCTTGTAATAGGAGTCCAGTGGTGGTAAGCGTAGTTCCAGTATTAGTCGGTCCAGCTTGGAAATATTCAGAGCCATGGACGTGTTAGTCATTAAAGCATGATCTATTGCCAACTGAAGACCTTTGTTCATGCCTTCCACAGCATCCACCACCAAAACTGCTGCATCTGCCAATCTCATAGCCACAGCCATCTCATCGACAAAATTGACGTGACCAGGTGAATCCAATATGTGTGCGACAGTCGATCTTTCAGTCAAATCTGGTAATAGTAATGACATGCTCGAGGTTTTGATAGAAAGACCTCTTTGGATTTCTATGGTATGGTTATCGGTGTAGCGCAAAGAATTAAAGTCTTTGGTGTTCTTGTGGTCAATTTCGTGGGTCTCGCATATTAGAGAATCGAGGAAACTGGTTTTTCCGGAATGTAGACCTCCCACAAGTGCGACATTCCTCACTCTGGACGGAACACTTGCCATGTTCCAAAGATATTCTTTCGAGTAGAATGTTTTGGGAAGCTCCTCCTCCTCGACCTTGAACTTCTTCTCAATCTGAGGCTCAACTATGGGCTCGCTAATATCCTTGGCATCAGTAGTGGCTATGATAGTCTCGACATCAGGACCAAAAACTTCGTCAAGACCAGGGTCCCGGAGAACCATGTCCGTTTTCTGAACATCCATCTCTTCATCACTAGAGCTCTGGGTGTCTGGAGCACCAATCAAGTTTCCGAACTCGTCGTAAAGCTCCTCAGACATATTATCTGTATAGTTATAAATTTTGCTTAATTCCAAGAAAAACAAGAAAAATAAAACCAGCTTCTAAATCCTTATGGAAAACCAGCAACGTGTATATTCCCTCCTGCCAGATCGCGAAAGACTCCGAACACTCGGAGAAACCGTGATCCATGACATCAATGACATGTGGCAGGATGGGGATGTGGATGAGGAAGTTGAACATTTCAAATACAAACAGGAATTGAAGAAGAAGTACACACTGGGCTCGATCATAGGACTTGGTTTCTCGTTGATGAACGTTCCATTTGGAATATCTTCGACTCTGTCGATTGGCTTGGTGTGCGGTGCAAGCTTTACAATTTTGTGGGGATGGGTCCTGTTTTCGTTATTCACCGTGTTCATTTCTTTATCTCTTGGCGAAATATCCGGGAAGTTTCCCACCTCGGGTGGAGTTTACCATTACAGTAGCATATTAGCTAATGAAAAGTACGCCTTGGTCAGTTCATGGTTTACTGGCTGGTTTTTGGTTCTGGGCAATTGGTTGATGTTCATTTCTTATGCGTTTGGTGGCAGTCAATTTATTCTTTCAATACTTGGATTGAAAAGCAGCGACTACAAACAAGACAACTTTTTGACTTTGGTTCTGTATTTTGTGGTGATCATCATTAGTGGAGTCGTCAATCTCCGTTTTCAAAAGCAGCTTGAGAGACTGAACAAGTTGTGCATCTACTGGACTATATACACCATCTTGGTGATGGATTTTCTACTGATGCTTTTTAGCTCTAACTTCCATGACGTGAAGCACATCCTAACAAATTTTGACGCGTCTCGAAGTGGCTGGCCGGCTGTTGTTGCATTCATCATTGGAGGAATTCAGTTTTCGTCGCTCACTCTCAACGGCTATGGTAGCATAGTGTCAATGAGTGAAGAAGTCAAGACGCCTGAAAAGACCATCCCTCGCAGTCTTATTATAACTGTGCTGGTGAGTTGTTTGATTGGACTCATCTTCATTATACCCATCCTAAGTATTCTTCCAGATTTGGAGCAAGTCCTTGATGAAAACCCCGATATTTTCCCTATTGACATTGTTTTCAAGTTGTCAACAAAATCTTTTCTCGTTTCCTTTGTGCTAGTGCTTCTTATTGCCGGTTCGTTCACATTTGCAACTATCAGCTCTTTGACCACGGCCTCAAGAGCAGTTTACGCGCTGGCCAGAGACCACGGGGTTCCATATAGTGAAGTCTGGCACCAGGTGGATACCATGTCTGACGAAGAAATTGTTCCAAAGAACGCTCTCCTGCTATCCATAGGAGTTTCTTTTGTGTTAGGAACGTTGTCGATGGTTTCAAGCTCAGCATTTAATGCTTTTGTCGGTTGTTCTGTTGTTGCTCTGAACACAGCTAATGGGTTGCCTATTCTGTCATCGCTACTGAACAAGAGACGGAAGATCCGTGGATCTGCTTTCAAGCTGCACAGATTAGGTTACCTCGTCAATGGCCTGAGTGTGATTTTTATTTTGATGACAATTGTTGTTCTCTGTATGCCACCGTCTAGATACATTGACGTGACCTCCATGAACTACGCTGTTGCAGTTTTTGCGGTTTTCGCTATTCTGATTGCCATCATGTACTTCAGTTGGGGAAAAACACATTTCAAGGGTCCAGAGCTTGACAAGGACTACATAGCGGAGCATGTTGGACAAATCAATGCTCTCGAAACAGTCTTCATTCCAAATCAAGGTGAATCAGATTTAGCCACCGGGGAAGGTGTGGATGACGATCAATTTGTCTTTGAAGAGAGCGAATATATTACTCACAAGGAAAACGGTGAAGAGTTTGATACAGATACGATTTTTACAGATTCATAGGGACCGCGCTTCGGTTTGCACCGATATAAAAATAAGACTTAGATATAAACCTCGCAAATCATAAATCGATTTTAACCATTTTGGCATGAATTATTTTAATTGAAAAATTATTCTATGTACTTGAGACCATACGGTACCAGCCTACTTAAAAAAGGTAGCTCTAGCCCTTTGAATACATGGAGAGCTTACTCAGTCGGTGGTCGTAGATCGCGTTTCAAGAAGCTAGAGCAAACTGTCACAGCTGAGAAACCAGAACCTAAGAAAAAGGAAATCCCAAAACTGAAAAATGATCCAGTCCGCATTGACATTCCGATGAGAGACTCTTCCAAACCCAAGTTTTCTGTTCCCACGGATACCAAAGTCAACACTCCATCGAAGGCTCCTCTTCCAAAGAAAAAGCCTAAAGAGAGGACCCCAGACCCGAAACCTGCTGTGCAACGACCATCCCCGCAAAAGTCTACTAACCCACCTGTGAAACAGCCGAAAGCTCCTGCGCCCCAGCCTGAAATGAAGAAGTCACGCCCCAGAATAGACATTCCCACATTCTTGACTGTTGCCAATTTTGCCCAGATTATGCGCGTCAGAGTTTCAGAACTCTTGGAACGCATGGCCAGTTTGGGATTTGAGAATATGACCAACGATTACATTCTGGATTTGGAAACTGCTACACTAATCGCAGATGAATATGGATTTGACGTCAATTCAAACGATGACTCGGGCATTGACCTGTTTCCGTCGCCAGACCCTAAAGACCCAAAACTTCTTGTGTCTAGACCCCCTATCGTGACCATCATGGGACATGTTGACCACGGAAAAACTACAGTTTTAGACTATCTTCGGAAATCCTCTATCGTGAAAGGTGAACACGGAGGTATCACCCAACACATTGGTGCATTTGTTGTTAAGACCCCTATTTCTAAGAAAACAATCACTTTTCTTGACACACCAGGACACGCTGCGTTTTTGAACATGCGTGAGCGGGGAGCGAACATCACCGATGTGGTGGTTCTTGTTGTTGCTGCCGAGGACTCGGTGATGCCGCAAACAAAGGAAGCTATCAAACATGCCAAGAACTCGGGTGTTCCACTGGTGGTAGCAATCAACAAATGTGACAAGGAGGAGGCAAATCCCGACAAGGTTGTGGCTGATCTCTCTGCCAATGGAGTTGAAGTTGAAGATTACGGTGGAGAGGTCCCTACGGTTCGAATTTCGGCAAAGACGGGAATGGGCATGGACGATCTAGAAGAGACTATTGTGACCGTTGCAGAATTGCAAGAAATTAAAACCCAGGCAGACAAGGTTCCTGTGGAAGGATGGGTTTTAGAGTCACAGGTCAAAAAAGGATTGGGAAATGTTGCCACGTTCCTTGTCATGAAAGGAAAATTGAAGCCGGGGTCTATTCTGGTTGCAGGAAGCACTTGGTGCAAAGTCAGGGTGATGAAAGACGAGTTTGGCAAACCGTTGAAGATCGCCAACCCAGGAACTCCAGTGGAAATTTCTGGCTGGAAAGATATCCCAGATGCTGGCGAACAAGGACTCCAAGCCGTCTCTGAGGCAATAGCCAAAAAGGTGATTACTAACAGAGAGAAAAGAAAGCTTCTATTGGATGAGGCGTCTAGAATCGAGGAAATGAACAAGCAAATGTTGAAGAAATTGGAAAACTCTCGCAGAGATGAGGTTATTCAAAATTATCAGCGCGAAGGTTTGACATTAGATGAGATCAAAGAGCTTGAACCAGAGCTGTTCGATGAAGAAGGTAACAGGTTGCTCCATGTTCCTTTTATTATCAAAGCGGACGTTACCGGTTCCGCAGAGGCAATAGCTCAAAGTATTTCAGGACTGGGAAACGAGGAAGTTCAGTCTTCTATCCTGTATGAGGAAGTTGGCATTCCAACTGATACAGATATTGAACGTGCAAAGTTGGCTGGCGCACAGATATTAGCCTTCAACGTCAAAGTTCCCAAGGACATTATGAACTCGGCATCTTTGGCAGGAGTGGAAATCAAGGAGTTCAAAGTTATCTACCACCTGATTGAAGATGTGATTGATCTTCTCACATCTAAATTGCCCAAAATTTTTGAAACAAAGATTCTTTCCTCAACAGCTGTCAAGCAGATATTCGAAATTACGCAGAAGAACAAAACCAAACTCAAGATTGCAGGATGTCGTGTTACCAACGGTGTTTTGAAGCGGAGCAGTTCTGTGAGACTGATGAGAGATGGAGAAGAGCTGTTCCGGGGCAGAATCAGACAGTTGAAGCACGAAAAGGACGATGTTTCGGAAGTGAAAAATGGTGTTGAATGTGGTGTGTCTTTAGATAGTCCATTGGAGCTCCAGGTAGGAGACATCCTCGAAAATATTGAGGAAGTGGAGATCAAAAGACATCTGTAATAGCCTGTAAATAACTTGTATTATATTTTTTCCAAAAGCATGTGGCGACGTTGAGAATCGTAGAAAGCGTCTGCGAATAAACTCTCGTAAAGCCTGTATATGTTTTGGAGCTCTAACGATTCTCGTTGTTGAAGACTCTTTTCGAACTTGTGCAAAAGCGTGCGTTTGGACTCGTTAAATTGTAATGTGGAAGCAAATTTCTGCAGCCAGTGCGACGAATGGGTTTCGTCCTGGTCCTGTGTTAAATAAGCAAGCACCTCATCGTCTGAATGAATGAAAAAGTCGAGCAGGTGTTCAATCTTTAATCTATCAATTTTGTATGACTCAAGCTGAGAAAATAGGGCATTGAACTTGCTTTCCAGGTCAGCGGTTTCGATCGACGTCCCAGAATAATCCAATGAGCCATTATCTGTTTCTGAAATAGTCGCCAACGTATTCGATGTCCTTACAGGCTCGTCCACCTTGTCATTGAGATCACTCTCCTGATAGGGATCATCCAGGACTAACGATTCGGGTAGATGCATTTTCGGCTGTTCGATTTCATCAGTAAGCTCTCTCTTCCTCACCCAGATCCGTCTGCGCACAAAGTTGCCAAACCTTCCCACCCCTTTCCACTTTCGACTGCCAAAACGCACTTTTGAATACACCCATCCCTCTTGATCGACGTCTTTGATCATTAAAATGTACCAATTATTCCAGCTCCATTTCCAACTTCGAGAAGGTAATGGATAGAGGTTCAAACTACTTATGGCATTCCCCTTCAGCGTCTGAAATTTAGGGGGATCAAGCGGGTACAACAAAGACTCCTTGCTAAACATAGGAATTCCTAACAAAGTTGCTCCTCTCTGGTTTTCAATGATAACCTCATATCTGAAGCTATCTTGCGGGTCAAGAAAGTTGTTTTCAAAGCGACTAAGATCTCCAATATCCACGTTTGTACCGTTGAAATGGGCCAGACAATCAAAAAATTCCGTACTGTCTTCGAACTGAGGAAGCCTGGTAAGATGTCTTTCTATATTGTCAAAATGAGTGACCTGTTGCTCAACAATCGAGTCATCGGGCTCGTCATGTACCACCACCTTGATTGTATTTCCTGATTGAATTGTATCTGGCAGATTCTCAGAGAGACCATGTGACTTTGTCGAATTCATAAAAAGGGGGTATCAGGACCAAAGAAATAAATCTTTCCCTCTGAAAAAATAAACAGTTTCTTATTTCTGAAAAATGTCCAGATCTATGGATTCGTCGAATTCATCGACGCCACCCACTGAGTCTTCTGGCCTGCTACTGTTCGATAATGAACCAGATGCTACCCAAGAAGCGTTGTCGACTTTTGTAAACTTGAAAGAGAATATTTACTGCGACAGCATCAAACACATATATTCCGCTGCCGATGAGTTCATGGCGTGCGATTGTTTGGAAGAACTTGAGAGGGAATCCATCAACCAGGCCTGTGGAGCGCATTCGGACTGTATTAATCGCCTGACGAACATCGAGTGTGTCAATGGACAATGCAGCTCCTGTGGAGACAACTGTCAGAACCAGCGATTCCAGAAAAACGAGATAGCTCCTGTTTCGATTTTCAAAACCGAACACAAAGGATTTGGGATGCGTGCAGATCAACAAATTGAGGCTCACACTCTCATCGTCGAGTATAAGGGAGAGATTGTAGACAACGAACTTTACAAGCTGAAGAAGGAAGAATACTCTAATGAAGGCATCAAACATTTTTACTTCATGATGATACAAGACAACGAGATCATTGATGCAACCAAAAAGGCGAGTATTGGCAGGTTCTGTAATCACTCGTGTGATCCCAATGCGTATGTGGAAAAATGGGTTGTTAACAAACGCTTTAGAATGGGTATTTTTGCGAAGCGAAAAATTGTCAGAGGAGAAGAAATAACATTTGACTATAACGTGGACAGATACGGTGCTGAACCACAAAAATGCTATTGTGGGGCGGCCAATTGTTTGGGCGTGATGGGAGGAAAAACTCAGTCTGAGAGTGCCAGACTGCTTCCTCATACGATTTCTGAGGCACTAGGAGTGAAGGCTAATATTGAAAAGAAATGGATCAAGGAGCAGAAAAAGAACGGAATCAAAGTGACTCAAGATAACATTGAATCCAATGTTAATGTTGAATTTGTCAAATCCTTGGAACTGGCTCCGCTCTCACTCCCAGACGTCTCCAAAATCGTGAGTTGTCTTTTACAGCCTAATCTGGATTTCATTGTCATTTCTCGAGTCCTCGAAAGATTTGACCTCACAGACGACTTTTCGGGAATTGTTGATAGATTTTGTCGTCTTCACGGAATGCAGGCCCTGAGCTCTGCTGTAAAGACGGTTTTGGGACATTGTTCTGATCAGCTAAACGCTGAGGAAGAGCTGTTGTTTGGATCCATTGTCAAGATCTTGAAATCATGGCCACCTTTAAAAGCACGAAACACCATTGTTATCTGTCATATGGACGATCTTTTACTGAGCGTAAAGCAGAAGTCTTCTGACAACCAGATCCAGCAAGATATCGATGAGATTCTTTCTGCCTGGGAAAACTTGGAGCTAGTGTATCGAATTCCCAAGAAAAGTGAATTAGCTGAATCTTCTGGAGTTTCCACAAGATTAGATGATCGCAGAGCTCGATCTACTTCGGCGCCAGGTGAAGAGGCCGAGCCACCTAAAAACAAAATCAACGGAGTCTCGCTTCCATCTGGATGGGAATGGGCCAAAGACCCAAATACTGGGACGATATACTACTTCAATAGGTTGAAGAATGTCACACAATGGGAACCTCCGATGAGTATTCCTTCCGCCCCAGTGGTCGTCGACGAAGAGGAGCGTAAGAGAAGAAGAGAAAAGGAAAGAGAAAAGGAAAGACAGAAAGAAGAAGCCAAGCTAAAGAAGCTTGAACAAGAACGTCAGCTCGCAAGACAGAAGGAGTTGGATCAGGAAGAACTGCGCATGAATAAACTTACATCCATCATTGCACAAGCGTCGATGGAAAAGCCTGTGAATCCTGTGGCTACCCCTAAGAAGGAGTCCCATCATGTGTCGTCCACAGAAAAGCAATGGACAAAGCTTTTTGCTTCTGCTGTGCCTAACATGATGAAGAAATATGAGACAAGCATTGGACGTGATGGATTGAAAGCGTGCGCTCGTGAAGTGGTTCATACGTTGACAGAAAAGGAACTAAAGCGGCATTCCGACACAAAGCCTCCAGCAGAACTTAGTGCTGAAAAGAAAGCCAAAATCAAACATTTCGTGAAAGAGTACATGACAAAGCTGCTGGAGAAGAAGAAGCGGAAAAGCTCTGGTGCCGTTTCTGATACCAAACGCTCGAAGAACGTATAGCGAAGAATCGATAGAAATTGTACATTATAAAAATCAGCTACTATAATTGTCTCTACATAAAATATATATGGCTGTGCTGAGAAAGTTGTAAATACAAATAACTCCAAAATGGATATGGAGGCAGTATTAAGTAAATACAACAATGCTACAGTGCTATTGATGGGTCTTAGAAGGTAAGTATTCGTTATATGAGAGCTCTAACCAATTTTAGGTCCGGGAAATCGTCCATTTGTAAGGTTGTTTTCCATGACATGCAGCCTTTGGACACTCTGTATTTAGAGAGTACCACCAAACCTACCACTGAGAATTTCAAATCTCTGATTGACCTGGCTGTTGTGGAACTTCCAGGACAACTGAACTTGTTTGAGCCGACTCTATACGACTCGGAAAAGCTATTTTCGTCAATCGGTGCCCTCGTTTACGTTATTGACAGCCAAGATGAGTACTTGAGTGCACTGCAAAATTTGGCGGTCATCATCAAATTTGCTTGCAGTGTCAATTCCAACTTGCACATCGAGGTTCTGATCCACAAAATTGATGGACTGTCCGAAGATTTCCGTCTAGAAACACAAAGAGACATCATGCAGAGAGTTGGAGACGATCTGCTAGATTATGGACTTGATGGAGTGCAGATTTCGTTCTACCTGACATCAATCTTTGATCATTCAATTTACGAGGCCTTTTCCAGAATTGTTCAGAAGCTAATTTATGAACTCCCGGCCTTGGAGAACCTATTGGATCTTCTTATGCAATACAGCACACTGGATAAGGTTTTTCTCTTTGACGTCAATTCAAAAATATACGTTGCCACAGACTCCTCGCCTGTGGACATACAAACATACGAGGTCTGTGCGGAATTCATTGATGTCACAATTGATCTAGACGGACTGTACGATAATTCCAGCCAAAGTGCCGAATCCGGCGATTCTACCACGGTTGCTAAAAGCCAACCGGCAAGATGTGTGTCAAAACTACAAAGTGGATCTGTTTTGTACTTACATCAGATGATCAGAGGACTGGCCCTGGTGGCTGTCTTGAGATTAGAGGACGAAGACGATGCCAATGCATTAGCTGCCATCGACCATAATGTTTTGGTCTTCAAAAAAAGCTTAGAGAAACTATGGGAACGGGCCAGGATAAAATAGGTATTTAACCCTCACTCTGTATTTCTAATATACACTAATCATCACGATGGTCTCTTCTTTGTCTCTGTTTTTCGTTCTCAATTTTGTTGTTGATCAACATTATCGCCTGTTGGATAGCAAAGGGGCTGTTGCTCATGAGGGTCAGCTTTCTTTCTGAAGAGCCTGGCACCTCGTCATTGACCTTGACATAACATCCTGTAATTGTGCGAATGTCCTTGAGGTTCTTACCTCCCTTTCCAATCACCAACCCGATGTGCATCTGGGGAACATAAATGTCTTGGCTCATTTTATCTTGATTGGGCATCGGAGCAGGCCCAGGTCCCGGGACCGCTCCAGGAACATATTGGCCATACGATTGGCCTATTGGTTGTGCCATAGGCTGGCCCATAGGCTGTCCCATAGGCTGGCCCATAGGTTGGCCTATTGGTTGGCCCATAGGCTGGGGCATGTAGAGGTTCTGCATCCCGGGGGCGGGAACCTGCATCATTTGGGGTGAATATCCATTACCGTACGCAACGCGCGAGGAACTGCCGCTGACTGGCGTGCTGGGTTGGTTACAGTTGGCAGGATTATAGAAAACAGCTTTCGATAAATGCTGCTTATGCTCAAGCACCGTCTGGGCGACGTAGTAAGTTGCAATATGAATGGCATCTGCGACTCCTGTTATATGGAGAATTCGGTCGGTCGATGCAGGCAGGATCTGATCGCTGGCCTTCAACGCTGCAGCAGAGTTGTCCTCTATTTCTCTGAAACGAGCACCTTTTCTTCCAATGATATAGCCAATAATTGAATGTGGAAACAGCAGCTTGAGATTGATCTGTTTGGAGTCTATTGTAGAAGCCTGATCAAATGGTTCGTCCATAACGGCCCTAGTGATCAATCCAAACGCCTTAGCAACATATTCGGCCGACCCACGTACCGTTATCACTCTTTCTGGGATTCCCTTCAGGTTCTCACTCACATTAACCCGCGCGTTGGACTGCTCCTTGATTTTATTGATAGTGTCGCCTCCCTTTCCCACAATGGCCGCAGTTTCGCTAATTGAGCAAAGCATGCGGAAGTTGACATATGCTGGATCATCATTTACTGGCTTTTGTTGACTTGTGGACCCGCCTGTATCCGCCTGGCTGGCTTCCTCTTCGGTTCTTTGTTGTTTCTCAAGATATTGATCTAATTTGGAAAGATCAGGCGGAGACACGGATTCTTCAGGCTTCTTTTCGTCCTGCTGGTCATCTGTTTCTGTGTCGAGAGCCACACGCTTTACGGTGCTTTCCTCCGCCTCCTCGTTTTTGCGCTTCAGCATACTTGTTGCAAGATAGCTTTATCTCCCTCCAAATTTTCGTCGGTGAAGTTGTGTTTTGGCGCACGACCAACAAAATTCAAGTTTCTAGGATTTCAGACTCCATGACAGAGGAAGAAAAGAAGACGCTTGAGGAGTCGATCGCGGACTACCAGGAATCAGAAGACGAGGACTATGATCCAGAAGCCAAGGATGAGGATGTGGGCGACGGAGATGAGTCTGCGGACGAAGTAAAGTTCAAAGATATGGAACAGGGTGGATTGATCCGCACAAGAAGGCAGAGAATGGAAGAAAAGCACGAAAAAACATACGAAAAGCCATCCGAGTCCAGTGTGGATGTGGATTCCATTTGGAAGGATCTCAATAAGCCGAAAGAACAGCCGGCAGATCAATCCAAGTCGGAAACCAGCGTTCCCGAGAAAATCAAGATAACTAGAACATACGAATTCGCAGGCGAAACCGTTTCTGAGGAGAGATGGGTGGATGCAGATTCGGAGGAGGCACGTGCGCATTTTAACTCCACGAAACTGAAAGACGCCAGCCCGCCGTCTGTGGCCACGCCGTCGCCTGTTTCTGGTTCGAAGAAGAGAGCTCCAAAACGTAAGAGAGCCAGTCTACTGGATGATGTGATTAACAATGCGTCTAGCACAAAACTTTCCACTCTGGAAAAGTCTAGACTAGATTGGGCTACCTATGTGGACCAGTCCAAGATAGGCGATGAGTTAAAATTCAAGAATAAGGGAGGATTTCTTGATCAGCAGGATTTCCTGTCAAGAGTGAATCACAGGCAGGATCAGAATTACAAGGAAGCCAAAAAAGGATAAAGATCAATGCATTGATATTCTATTCACTAGCACTTTTTCTGTCGTTGAGCCAGTTGATCAGATCAATGAACATGGTGGTAGTGGTTTTGTTATTAGGGTCCAACGCCCAACTCTTCATGCTGGACACGAACACATCCAGCAATTCCGAGATTGTGGAACTGTCTTCATTGACAAGACTTCTCACAATGTATAATGCAAGCTGATTGGACGCAAGGGAGTGTGCACGGAATTTGGACTTTGTGGCCTTTCCTTGAATGTCCTCGAGATTGGCCAACAGTGTAGACTTATTTTGTATAGAGTCAATAATTGGATGTTTCGCAATGGACTTGATCAGCTTGTGAGCTTTTTCTCCAACCTGTTTTTCCAAAGTCAACGACATCAGATCCAGCAGAATAACAGCGATCTGTAATGTGAGTATATCGCCGTGTCTTTTGGTGCAAAATATCTCCAAGAGGTCCAAAACACGATTCTTGAAGAAAATCATCAACTCCCTCGCATCGTGCACCTCCTGTTTACGCTGGTTTCCGGATTTCCCTTCTAGTCTGGAAAGGGCATCTTGACGTTGTTTAAAGATTCTGGAAAGCGTTGAGTCTATTGCCATCATTTGCTCATCAGACATACTTTCAACATCGGATTCTGACTCTTCTGAAGAGTCCTCTGAATCTTCGTGTTCACTTTCAACATTAGACACGCCCAGAGCCAAAGCAAGCTCGCTTGAGGTTTTCTGGTCCACCTCATCAAACTCCAATGGATCTTCGGATTCTTCCATAAGAACGTCCACTGATTCAGAGTCCGAACCCTCAACCTCTTCCGAATCGTCTGTGTCGGCTTCTGGAACTTCGTCATTGAACAGTTTCTGCTGACCTTCCTTGTTCTCTTTGGTCAGCAGCACTTCGAATAAGCGTTCGAGTTCGGCAGCGCCAACTTTGTCCACAATATTTTCCCAGACAGTGGCAGCTACCTTCTTCATCAATGAGGCTTTCTGCGTCAAGTATGAAAGCACCAGGTCGACCAAAGTGTCGACAAGCAGTTTTTCAGAGCTGGACTCAGAATAACTTTCAAAGGCAGCTTTCAAGTCGCTGAGAATGGATGCCGACTCTTCGTCTCCAGAATATAATTGCAAGAGAGCGACAGAGACGAGAATCTCGAACGACTCTAACAACTTCGAGTCCTCTGAGATCTTTATTTCATTGATGGCTTGCACTAAACGAACACAATCAATTTTTAGTTCTTTCAGATTGTCCTCGAATTCATGTCTCAGCACATATTCGGAGTCTGAGAAGTCAGGATCCAGGCTGATGAGTTCCTGCAACACAAAATAAGGCCATGACATCTTAGGTTTCGAGCATCCACTGGACATTATCTCGAGCAAGATCGAGTTTAATCTTTCCAGTGAGCATGAGGCCATTCTGTCGGAGTACCTCTCATTTGAATCCTTCTTGACGTAGCTGTGTTGTATTAGATGGTCAATGATTTTCTCGTACACCAGGTCATCCTTAATGGCGGACTTTTTGATGCGGACAAGATGTAGCAACGAGTCCAACGAAAATATCTGGTATTTGATGAAATCTTCGTCAACTTTGTCCTCCAATTCAATGAGATATGTAGCAATCTGTAAAATAGTTTCATCGTTATTAGCGCACAAAATGAGATCATTCGTGATTTTGGATTTCGTCAGTTTATCAAAGTTTAAAGAAACGCCGATGATACTTTTGAGAGTTGGCAGGATACGGTCTTGATTTTCTGTGCAGGTGTTCACGAGATGCGAGAGAGTGTTGCGAGCCAACTTGTTTAGTAGTCTATCTGGGTTGGAGCTTTGATTGATCAATGTGCGCATTAGGTTTGGAGACAAAACCACTTGCACATGGTCTCCTGTGAATGTGTTAAGGTCTAGCATGGTGTTCAGAATTTCAAGCCCAGTGTATTTCCTCTCGGGAGAAGCTGACTGAGCAAAAAACTGTTCATCAATGCAACTCTTCCAAAACTCTGCGAGCTTCAGATTTTTAACTTCCGTCTTTTGCTTTTTGGATTTACGCTCTTTCAAGTGTTCTTCCTTTTGCTCCGAGTTGAAAATCAACTCTTCCAACAATGGCCTCCAAACAAAATGTAAAGTTTTGGTCCAATTTCCCTTTTTCTTGGAAGACTCTTCGTCATCGGCCACAACATCGATATCCTTCATAATCTTCGACAAAGTAGGCAGGTTTCCTTTCGAAAGAGGGTTTCCATTTTGCCAACTAGTGACCCCCGCTGCGTCCAGCACGGATTGACGTCTGTTCACAGGAATGCCTAACACAACAAGTAGTCCTTCTGTGGTCAAAATCAGACCTGCGGTATTAATCTTCTGTATCACATGTATGATGATGTCAGTAAACTTGTCTTTAACCGGTATCTGGAAATTCATCAGCGAACGATATATAGTTGCAAAACAGGCTTCTCTGATCCAGGATTTTTGGAGGGATAGATCAATCAACTTGTCGACGACATTGATGTAGCTTTCATTCTCGCCGTTCTTGAGGTCTCTCTCAACAACGCGAGAGTTCAATATCGACTGCAGGCCAAACAGCTCTCCAAACAGAAGACTTCTTGCATTTTTACCTGTGTTCTTGTTGCTAACCGAATTAGCCAATTTTTGGGTCAAATCTTTAAGGAACTGCTGAACAGTATAGGTCGATTTTTCCTGAATAAGTTCAAACAAAACCTCGCTCAAGCATAGGGAGAACCCTAGTCTAGCTCCAGCTCTTGAAGATGCCAGACCTTTGATAAGTCTATCCAGAGCATAGTCCCACTCCTTGGTGCTATCGGAGGCTCTCAGCTCGGTGATTAGCTGAGATGCAGCATTAATTCTCTCTTCATCAAGCTCTGAGGCAAGACGGTAGTAGTGGTCCCTAGACACAGACATGTATTGATCCACAACAATGCTCAAAAACTTCGAATATTTTTTTTATTGCAAGTCGATCGACGCAATTAAACTCGAGAGCTAGCGTCGACACATGGTTACGCAGCCTGGGAGCTTTTGTGAAAAACCTTTTTATAATTGGACTAAACAAGTGTTTCTAGTATACACGCTAAGTTGCAATAGAACAAATTCAAGATGTCATCGTGGCAAAAGGCTGGAATCTCCTTCAACAAATACTTGGCAATTGCTGCCAGAACTGTTCAAAAGTCTTTGAAGAATGACTTGAAAGTTGCAGCTGAAAAGAGATACGTTACCGAAGCCAAGGTGCAAAAGATCGAGAACGGCAACGTTGTTTCCGTTAAGGACTTGACCGCTTCCCCATCTGCTTAAATAGATATGAACAAGATGTTATATTCTACAATGGACGTATCGGCAAACGATGGTAGTCACCATGAGGAGGACTCGGAACTTTGACGTTTCAGGAGAAATGTCTCGACTGCTTGACGTGGTCGCAATTCTCCCCTTCTAGGAGTGTCCCTGGATCTGCTCTGTGGTCTTTTCGTTTGCTTTAAACATGTAACCTTTTCCCCGATTTCCAGTGTCCGGTATCGCACAAGGTCGACGTCGGAAGGTGCAAAGGTGTCTGGTGTAGAACAAATAAACTCTATTCATCACTCGGTTTATCTTTGAGGTTCTCTTACCAGGGACTGTACACCTACATATTGCATCATTAGCCATGAGTTTGCTGACAAGAGTTTTTGCTTGTCGTTCTGCTTCTAGGCCATTGTTGGGAACTCTCAGCACTCGTCATTTATATCTGGCAGGCTCTATGGCTTTGACTACTGAAAGATTGTCTCTATCGCAATGCTGGGCTCGGCCAAATCCTAGTCTTCTGCTTCAGCGATCGTTTGGCTTTTCTCCAATACGACTGCAGAAACCAGTTGTTCCTGCGAACGCAACAGAGTCCCAGAAGCCTAAAGGCTGGAGACAGCGATTGTTGGGCATCAGTGAAGAGGATCAGACAGAAGCCGGCTTTTCTGACGTGAGCCGGCTCCTCAAACTGGCTGTCAAGGATCTGAAACTTTTCTCGGTGGCCATTGCGCTACTGTTTATTAGTGCTTTCATTGTCATGGCCCTGCCAAAAGTTACCGGAGAAATTCTCGATGCCACTCGACATTACAGCACTCTGGAGGAAGCCCGGTTCTACGGCTTGTCGCTCTATGAGCTGCTGGCTGTGGTTGGTGTGCTTCTTGGTGTTTATACCGCTGCGACGTTTGGCCGGATCATCATTCTGAGAGTCCTGGGAGAAAAGCTTGTTTCGCGACTGAGATCAAACATCATGAAGAATGTGTTGAGACAGGATATGGAGTTCTACGACAAAAACAAAGTGGGAGACCTGATCTCGCGTCTTTCCGGGGACGCGTATGTTGTTTCCAGGTCTGTGACCCAAAACATGTCTGACGGAATCAAGCACTCTATCGTGGGAGGTACCTCGATCGGTATGATGTTCTACATATCTCCTACGCTTTCTATGATCATGTTGGCGTTTGGTCCGCCTCTGCTCTTTGCTTCCTACATATATGGAATGAAAATCAAGTCGCTGAGTCGAAGACTGCAGAAAGCGACTGGAGGACTCACAAAGGTGGCTGAGGAACAACTGAACAACATCAAGACGATCCAGTCCTTTACAGCAGAAACTAAGGAGCTACAGCGCTACGATTCCCAGATCCGAGAGGTGTACAAGATCAGCTACAAAGACGCGATGACGAACGCCTCCTTCTTCGTTTCGACAGGAGTTCTAGGACATGCAACCTTTCTTCTCACTCTGGGACTTGGTACGCAGCTTGTCTTCAATGGCAGCATGTCTGTCGGAGACCTGGCTGCCTACATGATGTATACGGAATATTGTGGCAACGCCACATTTGGTGTGGCCTCGTTCTATACTGAGTTATTCAAGGGAGCAGGTGCTGCGTCCAGACTATTCGAGATCCAGGATCAAAGTCCAAAGATTGACCAGATTCTTGGGCCGAAACTCGCCACCTCCAAGGGCCACATCGAGTTCCGGAACGTTTCATTTGCTTATCCTACTCGGCCGGATCACAAGGTGTTTGAAAATTTGTCGTTTGTGATCAAGCCAGGCTCCAACGTTTGTATTGTTGGACCATCCGGAAAGGGCAAATCCACCATTGCGTCGTTGCTCCTAAGGTTTTACACCCCCAACTCTGGGCAGATATTGCTAGACGGGGTTGACATTACAAAGTATTCCGTGCACTCTATTCGCCAGCTACTGGGCTATGTTCAACAGGAGCCGGTTCTTATTCCTGGAACCCTGGCAGAAAATATAAAGTACGGGTATCCTTTCAAAACAAAAGTGACGGCAGACATGATTGAGTGGGCCGCTGTGAAAGCCAACTGCGATTTCTTGCATAATTTCCCAGATAAGTTCAATACCGATATAGGACCAAAGGGCTCGCAGCTTTCGGGAGGACAGAAGCAAAAAATAGCGATTGCTCGGTCGCTGATCAAAAACCCTCCAATCCTGATTCTCGACGAAGCAACCTCGGCTCTGGACTCGAAATCGGAGAATGCCATCAACGTCACGATCAGCAACCTAATGCGTGATCGTTCGATCACCACAATTTCCATTGCGCATCGTCTGTCCACAATCGAGAAATGCGACGAGGTGTTGGTTCTGGGCTACGATGGAAACTTGGCTGAGGAAGGCAAGTTCCATGACTTGTATGGTGACAAGGAGAGCATGCTGTACCGGTTGTTGAATGAGTCGAACAAGGAGCCGAGCCATGTGGAGGACATCGCCGAGGAGCACACCGTGGAAAGCGAGACCAAGCCAGAGGAAGCGGCCAGGATAGAAAAGGAGCTCGAAGTTGCTCCAGACGAAGTGTCAAATAGCGCGTTTATGAAACACCACACAGTTCTTCGTGACGAGTTCAGCG
Organism: Ogataea thermomethanolica; assembly: GCA_030674565.1. NCBI lineage: Eukaryota > Fungi > Ascomycota > Pichiomycetes > Pichiales > Pichiaceae > Ogataea > Ogataea thermomethanolica. The sequence goes on from JAKTYW010000005.1 coordinate 464,048, forward strand.
AAAGGAACGATCAGAAAACGCTCACGTGACCGGGGTGATCGCAAGTAATGAACCATATAGATGAACCAACTAATATATTCCCGTCGATCGACGCGACGCAACCCCTACGATCTATGACGTCTCTACGCCGCCAGGGAAAAAGAAAGTAACGGTCAGAAAAAGTTGGTTGTGTTTTCATTGTGATCATACTGGTTATTCTTTAGAGCCTCTTATCTCTGACCAGACGAGCGGATGATCATTTAAGATGAGTGCAGCAGCTATCCTCCAGAAAGAGCTTAAAGAGCTCACCAAATCACAGCCATCATTTCGGATAGAACTGGACTCAGACAACATATTCCTTTGGGATATTGGCATGTACATCCCCAGTGCGGACTCTAAATACAAAGGCGCATACCTGAAGTGCCAAATGCGCTTCCCTTCTAATTATCCCTTCTCACCGCCAGCGTTCCGTTTCACGCCACCGATCTTCCATCCAAATGTTTATAAAGACGGTCGGGTGTGCATTTCCATTTTGCATGAAGCGGGCGACGCATTCAGCGGCGAGCCCTCCAACGAGACGTGGAGTCCTGCCCAGTGTGTCGAGTCCGTTTTAGTGTCGATCATTTCGCTTCTTGACGACCCAAACATTAATTCTCCTGCCAACGTGGACGCCAGTAAAATGTTCAGAGACCACAAAGAAAACTATTTCGACATGGTTGCCAAAGATGTCGAGCGCTCGCAGAAAGACATTCCTGAAGATTTCGACATCCCAGACGCCACCTCGCGTTCGGAGGTTGACGACTACGAAGACGAATGGTTCTACCAAGATGACGAGGAGGAGGACGAGATTGACGAGGATGACCAGAGTTTCATCGACGACGAAGAAGTAGAGATGAGCGAAGACTACGGCGAGGATACGTCCAAATAGTTTTCGGCGTTCTCATAATAGCTAATACGATATATATCTGGTGTTTTAGGTTACGTTTTCGGTAAATTGTGCAAAAAAATTATTCAGACTAAAGTAGGTTCTTGATTTGACATGGCGAAGAAAGACAAGAAGAGCAAGGATGCCAAAAAGGCCCGGATGGCTCAGAAAAACGAGAAGAACGCCAAGAAAGCCGGCGAGAAGCTGAAAAAATTGTCCAAAAAGGCCGGCGACGACCTCGAGGACGATGTTGATCTGGACGAGCTGTTGAAACAGTTGGATTTGCAGCAGCAGGAATTCGAGGAGGTCCATGTGGAAGTTGTTGACAGGCCCCTCAAAAGACTGAACGCCACGTTTGTTGCTGGAAACACCAACGGCCGCCGCGAACTGGTTCTATTTGGAGGAGAAGTCAACACTGGACAGACGGTGCATTTCTACAACGATTTGAATGTGTTCTCTGTGGACTCGAAAACATGGAGACGCTACATTTCTAAGAATTCTCCTCTTCCTCGTTCTTCGCACGCAATGTGCTACCATCCATCGGGCATCTTTGTGATGCATGGAGGTGAGTTTTCGTCTCCTAAACAGTCTACTTTCCACCACTTTTCAGATACATGGATTCTGGATTCTCAGACCAAAGAGTGGGCCAAAGTGGACACCAAGGGACCTTCGAATAGAAGCGGTCATCGTATGGCGTGCTGGAAGAACTATGTCATGCTGTATGGAGGATTCCGTGATCTGGGGTCGCATACTACGTATCTCAACGATCTATGGCTTTTTGACATCACCACTTATAAGTGGAAACAGGTCGAGTTTCCTGTTTCTCATTCAATCCCTGACGCGCGCTCGGGTCACTCGTTTGTGGCAACCGAGTTTGGTGCAATTGTCTATGGAGGCTATTGCAAGGTGAAGGCTGGTAAGGGCCTACAGAAAGGAAAAATTATGACCGATTGTTGGGCGTTGAACATGAAGAGCGACCCTGCGCAGATCCGATTTGAACGTCGGCGGAAGCAGGGATTTCAGCCAAGTCCCCGTGTCGGATGTTCCATGCAGTATCACAAGGGCCGTGGAATGCTGTTCGGTGGAGTCTATGATTACGAGGAGACAGAAGAAACCCTGGATTCCGAGTTTTATAACACGCTGCTTTCCTTTAACATTGAGACCAACAGATGGTACAATCTGACTTTGAGGTCCTCCAAAAAGAAGGCTGCCGCAAAGAAAGACAAGGTCGACAGAGATCGAGAACTGGAAGACATGCTCAACTCCATTTTGAAGAAGAATAATTTGGCTGATGACGACGACGTTGTTGACACTGTTGCTGAGGATGTGGAGCCAGAAGAGGTTGAAGAAGTTTTAGAGGTTCGCAACCAGCTGCCTCACCCGCGTTTCAATGCGCACACGTGTGTTCTTGATGACATATTGTATATATACGGTGGAATGTTCGAGGCAGGGGAGCAGGAGTTCAACCTGGACTCGTTCTACTCTATTGACCTGTCGAAGCTCGATGGAGTCAGAGTTTTCTGGGAGGACCTTACGGAGCTCGAAAGACAGCAGGCGGAAGAGAGTGATGATGAGAGCGATGATGAAGACGAAGATGACGAGGAGGATGAGGAGGACAATAAACAGCAGCTTTTGGTTGCAGAGGAAGAAGAGGAAGAGGAGCAAGAGGAGGAGGCTGATGAAGAAATTCCAGATGAGCATCCATGGCTGCCTCATCCAAAAGCGTTTGAGTCGTTGCGTGCGTTCTACCTGCGTACCGGTGCAGACTTCCTGACCTGGGCAATCAGTCAAAATCCTGACACGCGTGGAAAACATCTGAAAACGAAAGCATTTGACCTGTGTGAGGTCCGTTGGTGGGAAAGAAGAGACGCTGTGCAACTGGAAGAAGACGATCTAGAAGAAAGCGGAGTCACAGAGGTGATTGAGAAAGATTTCTCAAAAGTACAGAAGAGAAGATAGATAGTATATTTAATATTACACTAAGCAAAATGAATTCCAACTTGATGGAAAGCATATAGCAACTTGAGGAAGTCGGTTTGGTCCATCTTTGCCGGTCTTTTGTCGCCAAAACCGGTCTCCTCCAAAACTTTGGTAACGTTCTCCTTCACTAGTGCAGCAAAGTCGGTAGCGGCGTCCACCATCATCTCCCCCCTCTGTTCACTCAAAACAGCCAGATAGGTTTTGTAGTTGGCCACGAGAATCTCCTGAATCTTGTTGTTTCTGAATGTGGCGTTCAATGTCTTGTTTTTTCTATTGAAGCAGAATCGAAGTAGTCCGTCCCATTCGTTATAATCGAGGTTCGGCCGTGGGTTTTTAGGCTCTATTTTAACGACAGAAGACTCCACCTTAGGAGGAGGACGGAAGTTGTTCTTTCCGACCTTCATCACATGCTTCACGTTGGCCCACATCTGCGCGTTGGCGCTCAGTCTATTGTATAATGCGTCACCAGGGCGGGCAGTTAAATTCATGGCAAACTCACGTTGGAACATGAGAACAGCGATTCTTGGCGGTCTAGGCATGCTCAAAAGCTTGAAAACAATACCTGAGGAAATTTGGTAGGGGGTGTTCGAAATGCAAACATCAAAGTAAGGTAGCGTTTCCAGCTTCATAAAGTCTCCCATGATGATTTCCAGTTTCTTTTCGTAAGGTGTTCCCTGAACTCTTTTGGTGAGCTCGGCCGCCATCTTTGGATCCACTTCCGAGGCTATAACTTTACGGGCTTTTTCTAGAATTCTCACAGTCAAGTTACCGGTACCAGGTCCAATTTCAAGAACCACATCGGATGGTCTAATCTCTGCTTTGTCCACAATACCCTGCGCTATGAGAGGATTCTTCAGAATATGCTGACCCAGATCAGTATTGAACTTAAACACTTTGTTCATCTGGTCTCCTGTAGGAGTAGGTTTAGTGGCAAACTGCTTTTTGGCAGCTTTAGGCATGATCTATTAGTTTGAGATTTTTTCAAAAATCTTTCAAATATTTTTCAAAAACTTTTTGTGGCAGTGCAAAAAATGGGGTAATATATGTGCTTTCAAATTCCTTAATATTTTTGTCTCAACATGACTGCCCGGACTACCAAAAAGGTTGTCAAAATAGAGCCTGAGGTCTTGCGCAGGGTGAATGCCTATCGCAGAATTGTTGCGGGACTTTTAATTCTGGCTCTTCCTTCGGTGGAACTTTACAGACGTATTTACTTGGAAAAAGAGAGAAAGATTCAGCAGGGAGAGTTAGATATTAAAACCGGTATTATAACGGAATTTTCAGAAGAGGAGAAACAGGAGCGTTTTCAAAATAGCTGGATGACAAAGATCTTTGGCGAAAAATAGTCCTTCAATTAAAAGTCCTAATATACATTAAAATGTGTCATGATCGTAAGACACCTTTCTTGGGGGCGGAACAATTCCCAACGAGGAGCTGGCACGAGCTCTTTGTTTTATCACACGTAACGGTGTAGGTTGGATGATCATTGTGGGTGACTTCAGGCTATCCAAGGAAGTGAAGGGTCGTGGAGCCTGTTTTTTGGGAGTCCATAAAGCTCTGCTCCATACTGTTGACCGTGGAATGGAACTTGTGCGTCGCAGATCGGGTTTTTCAAAGCGGTCACCTCTCAATTCGGACCTGAGCAAGGAAATTCTCGATTCAGGTCGCAGTGGAAGGGGTATCCTACTGGCTCGTAGTTTGGACGGCTCAGTCGAGACTCTAATGGGATCGTCTTTGTTGGCAGGCTGCGGAACCGGCAATGGAACATACTTCAATAGTTTGGACTTTTCGGACTGCTTTCTATAGTTCGGCCGACTGAGTTTTGCATTGGGAGTGGTGAATGGATCTGACTGTGATAGTGCTCTTGTGGAGCGAGGCGATGATTCCCTAATGTCTAGCTGTTCGACTTTGTCTGTTAGATCCTCTATAGAATCAATTGCAGGCTCGTTTTCTTTGTCTTCGAGCTCGTCTCTGAGTCTCTTCAGAATTGAATTGCTGGACTCAGTTTGGAATGAAGTCTCTGACTCGTCATCTTGAAGAATCGCAAATTCAAGTGGGGCAGGTTTTTTTGCTGAGGTGGGATTGTACTCGATCAGCACGGGTTTCAATTGAAGATCAAATAACGAGCCTTTAGTCTTTATGGTATGGTTTGCGCTGCGCGGCTTGGCAGGCAACTTTTGAGACTCAAAGTGCTGTTTTTGTATTTCACGATACTGTTCTTCCAATGTGTTCCGTTTGTCAATGATAAGCTTGTCTGTCAGCAAATGTTCGCCAGAGGCTCTTTTCAAAATTTCCAGTGCCTGGCCAATGGTATCCATATCGCGCACTCCCGAGCTGGAAAGTCTCTCTTGGACAAAAAGCTCGTCTTCTAACTCTTCTACTATTCTCTGTGTTTCACTTATAAGCGACTGGAAAACGTGATTCCAACGGCGATTCACAAACTGTTCCGATATATCTTTTAGTTCGAGCCGCAACTTATGGACTTCCAGCACAATGTTTTCGTACTTTGCGATCAACTTCATGATCGACTCGGCATTTCTCTTCATGGCAATTTCGCAGTAAAACTCTAGCGTCTGTGGCACAATCAACACGGATGCCTGGATGGGATCCAGTCGACCCTCGAGCTGTTTGTACATGCCCATCAATCTCTCGTCCAGAGAGCTAAACATAGGCATACACAGTCCAATTTGCTCACTGTTGTTCATTTTGCTAATGATGTCCATTAGTTCCAAGTTAGGGAGTCGCTTGACGGGACTCGTGTGTAGCATCTGTCTCAATGTTCTCAGCTCGCTGAAACAACTTTCAACCTCATCACCAATAGAGTCCAGAACCTGTGTATCTAGCTCTCTGTATCTGATTGCAATGGGCAAACATTCTTTGTAGGCGATACTGCTTCTTTTTGCTTCTAGAACCTGCTCACATAGCGACTCCAGTTCCAGAACAGTATCTTGTAGCTCTGGGTGTTTCTCGAGTTGGGAATCAATTGCGCTGATCAGCACAGGCAAAATGGCCTCTGCATTCTCAAAGCAGTTCTGCGCGAGAATCACGGTATCTTTGTGTTCCGCCAGAAGTGTCAAACTGGAAAGTGTATCATCTAAACACAAAAACTCACGAATAAATTCCTGTAGTGAACCGACGGCGGCCTTGAGGTCGGACGGTACTCCGGCACTCAGTTTGTCCGGCAGCAGCTCTCGAACACCGCCGCAGGCCAACTGCAATTGACTCAACCGCTTCATGGACAAATAAATCTATGTATCAAGATCTTTTTCCTCCAAGAATTTATGTTTATAATTTACCTAAATAGTAATATGCGGCTGTAGAAAATATTTGAGATATGTTAAATGTCATTAGCTTCGAGATTCGGCAATCTCGCGTTCATTTCAAGCTTGCTTGGCTCTGGTACATCTCAACTATCTGTTCACTTGATGTAGCGTCTTCAACGCCCTTGTCGTCCCTGATGCGCACAAAACGCGGGAATCTCAGCGAGATTCCTTTGGATCCGTCTCCAAAAAAACTGTAGCCGCATTTGTAGATAGGGCTTTCAGTGAAATCGGCCACCTTGACCTCAAACAGCATCGTCGGTTCAAGCCAGATATCAGGAGCTGCACGACTGCTCGTCTTGTCGTAGACAATGTACGCTTTCGGTGCAGGCAGCTGAGTTGGCTTCAGCTTCTCGTACAACGAAGAGAGCATCTCCTCGCTGAATCCCGTTCCGATTTTGCAAATGGCCTCGTATTCACCGCTATCTTGGTTGTAGCTGGCCAGCAAAAATCCACCGTAGCCTCCAGTACGCTTTCCCTTGCCAACATATGCGCCGATCACCACCAGGTCCAAAGAGTCTCCAACACCCTCCAAGTAGTCCTTTTTCAATTTGAGCCAGTTTCTCGATCTCTTGGAGGGCTCGTAGAGACTGTCGGGACCATTAAGTGTTTTGATCATCAGCCCTTCGCAGGAGTCTTTCACCGACTGATCTAAAAACTTGGTTATCACATCCAGATCAGAAGAATCAAGCTTTTCTGAAAATCGGAACTTTCCAGGAATCACCTTCAAGTTATCATACATATATTGTCGACGTTCCTTGAGAGACTTTTGGATGAGAGATTCGCCGTTGTAGAGCAAAATGTCAAAGGCAAACAAACACACCTGGACAGCAATGTCGCTCTCCTTGACATCCTTACGCTTTCTTGTGGAAAGAATTTGGAAGGGAAGTATTTTCTCCAGTTTCTTGTCCCATGCCACGCACTCGCAATCCAAAATCAGCGACTGGATGTCTGGGTTCAACTCCTTGAGCTCCTCCATGACGCGAACCAGGTCTGGGTACCGGCCGGTCATGTTCTCCGAGCTTCGAGAGTAAACCTTGAGAGTTCCGTCCGGTAGCAGGTGAACCTGAGCTCTTTCTCCGTCGTACTTGTACTCGCACGTGAACTCCTGGTTCTCGAACTGGTCGAGGATTTCTGTGATCGATTTTGTAGGTTTTGCAAGCATCGGTTTCAGAGGAATGCCGGGTTTCAGTGTGCAATAGTCCATTAAGTTCAGCACCCCGTGTCTGACTGCGGCCTCGATAATAAGCTCGTGGTTGGGCGTTTGGGAAAATGCTTCTTTGATTTGCTCTTCTGCCTGAGTCAGAACGGTAGCTTTCGGCGTCTTGCCTGCTGCCTTCAATTCTGCCTCCAAAAGAGCTTTTGCCAGTGCAACCACAACACTCTTTTCAGCAAAGTTTATACGCAGACTTCCCTCCAGAGACCTCATCAGAAACTTGGCTTCTCTGGAATCGCACGAGGTGAGCATCTTGTTGATTAGGGATATTTTTTTGGTTTGAGAAGAAGCACCCGACATGCTTGCAATCTCTCGCAGATTGTTGAACACCTGGGCAACGGTGAGCGGTTGCGGTTTGAACATGAGACTCTGTTTGGAACGGGACTTTTGGGCCACAAGCCCAATATCTCCGTACTCCCCGAAGTCCTGTTTCAATTGCTGCATCGAGCGACCAGTTCCAGTAGCTAGAGCTTTAAGAAGCAATGTCTCGCCGAGACCCAACTCAAGCCCCTCGTAGTCGGGACTGACGCGGTTGATGGTGAGATAGTTGACCTGCACCAGATTTCTGATCTTATCCTCGTCCGACTCTGAGGAATCAAGCACATGCGCAAATAATTCGGACGCAATCTCTATACATTTGAGACGTCCTGGCTCGTTTTCCAGTGCCTCAAAAACCTCGCACAATTTGGCGTACGGAATGGGTTTTCCAGCTGGAATGTCTGGAACCTCTTTAGTCAGCTTGATCTGCAACAGCTCCTTGGCATCCTCGAGGTCCGAAACGCTGGTTGCTGGTGTTTCCTGATCAGGCTCAGTTTTGATGGCCTTGGCAGGAGACGAGGGCGAGGAGCTACGGGATCGCTTCTTGCTGATGGTCGAGTTCTTCTCCTGTTGAGAACCCTGCGATCCAAAGAATCGGGCTAAGGTCTGCTGTTTCTGAGTGGTCTTCATATTCTTAAGCCCTGCTCGAACAAACATGCACAAAATTATTTTTTGTAGTTTCGCGTCGCGTCGATGAATAATTAATCTAGCTTATGTCTTAATTTAAATTATATATCTCCCTTTATACAAATTATGCCGACTCGTAATGCTCCCAATTATCGAGAATGGCTTTAATCTTTTCGGATTTGGTGAGATTGTAAACATCCTCAAAGTACTCCTTGGTCAACTGGAATGGTTTAGCAGTCAAGTTAGGAATGTACTTACCAATCAGGCTGGCTGGCTTAACAGCAGACTTTGGAATCTTCTTAACCAAGAATCTCTGGAATGGCTTGACACCTGATCTGAGGTAAGAGGAGTGGAAAGGAACAGAAATTCCCTTGAGGGGGATGCAGGCGAAACCTCTCTCCAAGTCGATTGGTTGTGGCTTGGCGAGAGACTTCTTGGAAACCTCATCAACGATCTCGCTGAGATGCTCGGCAACCTTCTCGAGCGACATCATCTCCTGCAATTTGACAATGTCGATCTTCTGCATCTTGAACACGTTCAACGTGTTGGTCAATGTATCCAATGCCCTAAGATCACCAGCTGCAACATACTGTTGGTTCTCCACGTTGAAGTTGACAATCTCCAACAACCATCCAGTTTGCTTGCTGATGTGCTCAACAACGAAACGCAAAGCAGAGTCGTTGAATGTTCCAGAAATTCTGGATGGGTTCACAGCACACATACCGTAGTTGGATCTTCCAAGACTGTCTCTTGGAACAGCCACTTGCATGGTCATACCTCTGTAGAAGACAACGTCCACCAAGGACTCAATTGGCATAACATCTGCCAAAGAAGACAAAGCGGAATATTCTCCAAGAGAGTGTCCTGCAAACATAGACTCACTTGGAACCAATCCCTTGGATCTCATGTCCTCAAAAGTAGCCTTCTCCATAAGGGTCAGGGCTGGTTGGGTGAACTGGGTAGCAGAAAGCAAACCGGTAGGCGACTTGAAGGTGTATGTAGAGGTGTTCTCGTCAATGTCCTTGAAGATCTTCTCCGACTTCAGCTTTCCGTCTTCGTCGATGGTCTCAAACATCATGGTGATGTAGTTCTCTCTGATCATTCTACCCTTTGGACCTCCAAAGTGGACAGTCAGCTCGTTAGGGTTGTTTCTGACAATGTCCAGGATGGAGAAACCGTAGTTGTTGATGAAGTGAACGTCGGCTCTGTCCCAGACGCTCTTAGCGACGTCCGAGGAGTTGTACAAGTCCATACCCATGCCTTGCTCTTGAGAACCTTGACCAGTGAACACGAAGGTGGACACTGGCTGGTCGATCTCAGCCTCTCCCGAGAGGACAACGTCTCCTGTTTCAACCTTTCTGGTCTCGATCTTGATGATCTTTCTACCGTTGATCATGGCCACGTGTTCCAGACGGGTAGTGAGCTCATCGTTAGGCAACACCATTCCCACAAAGTTGGCCTTGTAAGCTCTGACTCTTGGTGCAACACCATTGGCTGCGTGCATCTCCACAAGGGATCTGACAGAGGCAGAGGAGAACATACCGTGGGTGATAGTGCCCGGAAGATTAGCGTACGAAGCAAACACTCTGGAAACGTGGATAGGGTTGTAATCACCAGACACAGCAGCATAAGTCTCGTTGGAACCTGGAGCCTTGGTGCTCAAAGCTCCCGACAATGGCACAGCATTTTCCAATTGCAGAGGCTGCTCGATAGGAGAACCGTTTCTGCTCAAGTAATCAACAACTGGGTTTCCGTGAGAAACACCAGCATTGTAGTTAATCTCGGCAACTTGTTTGATTTCCTTGGAAGGCATTTCGTAGAAAACTCCACCGGTGGTCTTAACGGAAGAATAGACATCTTGATTCTTGAAGTAGTAGACAGACTTACATCTGAAGGTCAAGGTCTTACCAATCAAGTCAACTGGCTCGGATCCCATGTGGAACCATTCCTTGGATTGCAAAACAGCAACATCCATGGCAGTGCCCAGGGTCACCTCCATTGGAGTCTCGGTGATCTTCTGGAATGTATCTTCGAAATCGGTGTAAACACCTCTGTAGAAGAAAGCCGAGGTGACTTCCAGCACAGGCTCACCATCCTTGTACACAGTTCCAACAACTTCGACAGTCTTACCGGTTGGTCCATTGACAACGGAAACGATTTGAGCGTCGGAGGTAGCCTTGTCACCAGCCTTGAGTGGCTCAGCGCCAGGCAACATTCTGTAGGCATTGGACAAGTGGACCAATTTCAAGATGTCACCGTCAACAGACTTAGGGAAAATAGCCTTCATGATGGCTCTCCAACCAATCACAATAGCAAAGTCCATAGGGGCTAATTGGTCTCTACCAACTCTACGAACAAAGTATTCGCACGAGTTGCCAACAGCGTGGGTCAGCTCAGCAATGCTTTGAGGAGTGATCTCGGTGGATCCACCGTCAATAGTGGAGGTGGCATCAAATTCAAGGTCAACAGGAACTTTAGAGCCGAACCACAATTTCCAGTAGAAGTGCTTGATTCTCTCGTTTCTGCTCTCAATAATTTCTTGGATAGGAGCAAAACCGTCAGACTTTTTGTAAATGTAAAGCAGTTCCAGAGCAACAGGAGAGCCGTCGGCAGTTCTGTGCTCGATCAACTCCATCTTGATAGAGTCACCGGATGCAAAAATCTTGACAATTTCCTTATCCTTGCCTTTAACAGACTCGTACAAAGAAATGATAGTCTTGGAGCTCTCGTCTGGGTTTTGGATCTTGACAGTGATGTTCTTAGCTGGAGCAAGAACCTTCTTGGCTGGGTTCTCAACATAGTTGTAACCTTGCACACATCTGTGAGCGGAAATGAAAGCATGTCTCCAGTTCAGCTCTGAGCCGGCCAAAAGTTTGTACCACTCGTCAGCATCTGGCAAAGTGGATCCGATGGAGTAAGTGACTTCCGAAGCAGACTTGGAAACTTGGACACCAGAAACACTGTCGACCTTTTGAACACTCTTGTCAGAGAAGTATTCGACAACTGGGATCTTGGAGGCATCTCCTTGGTAGACCTCATCCAAAAGCTTGTTGATGTGACCTTGATGAATGTTGTCCAAGATCTCCTTGATTGGCTCATCCACCTTGTTCGTGTACTGAGCAGCCACTGGACCATTCAGAATACAAGTTCTTTGCACGTCCTCGTCAACAACAGCTTCCAGGTCCTCGGATTGCCACAGGGAATCTTTCTTGAAGAAGACCTCGAATCTCTCGTCCAAAACAGGAACAAATGGAACTGGCTTTTGGCCAGGGTTCGAGCACATGGCAATGAAGTAATCGCAATCCTCAGCGTTGATCAATTGGGTCTTTGCTTCAGGATAAGCGTTGAAAACAGTCTCCAAACAAGAGTCTGGGTTTTCCAATAGACTGAAGTTTTGGATCAAAGAAACAGTCTGGGAGGTGGTGAAACGTTCCTCGACTCTTCTCAAGAACTTTCCAACGAAGTTTCTCAGAGTCACGTCAATCCATCTCTTGGACTTTCTCACATACATCAACTCAACGCAACGTTTAGCAACCTGCTCGTAGGTCATGTCTGGAATATCACAAACGCCTTCGTCGTTCTTTCCGAACCATGGTTTCTGGAAGTCAGCATTGAGCTTCTTGATGATGTAGTCCTTCTTCTTCTCAATAGCCTCGATCATCTTGGCCTTTGGAAGAGAGAAAACGGTGTCGTCCATCTCCTTCCAGAAAACAACTGCTCTTGTGGCAATCTTGTGGATTGGTTCACCCATTTCAGACTTGACAGTCAAGATACCACCGGTAGGCTTCTTGTAGGTCAGCTCCCATTTAGAGTCATCCACACCTGCACAGGCAACAATTGCCTTCTTAGCATCTGGGGAAGTCTTGCACTCCTTGGCAGCCATCACTCTGGAACCAAAAAGAACACCATCGAATGGCATGTGTGGGTAGTTGAACTTGGTAGCCCAAGCACCAGTAAGGTAAGGGTATGTGTCCTCGGCAGATCCAAATCCGGAACCAGCAATCAGAATGATGTTTGAGCATCTTCTGATCTTAGAATACATTTGCAGGATAGGCTGGTGGAAGTCCTCGAACGAGTGGTGACCACCACCTCTTCCACCTGTCCATTGCATGACAATAGGGAAGGTTGGGTGTGCCTTGGCAATAGTGATACACTGGCTGATAGCATCAATCGAACCTGGCTTCAGACCCAAGTGAGTAAGACCCAGAGTCTCGATGTACTCAGTAGCAACTTCCAAGGATGGAACACCAGCACCGATAGTCAAAGACTGGATAGGGAAACCCTTAGCTCTCAGATCTCTGATGAGAGGAATTCCCCACTGCAGCATCTTTGGACTAACATAGATCAAGTTAATGCCAATACCAGATCCAGGAGTAATGCTCTCGGCAACCTGGGTCAACGCCTTGGTCATTCTAGCTGGGTTGAAGTATCCACCACCAGCCAGCTCGATATGGTAACCGGCCTCGATGGTAGCGGCAACAAACTCTGGAGACACAGTGCTTGGAGTCATACCTGGAACCATCAATGGAGCTCTACCCAGGAGTCTGGAGAACTTAGTGTCCACATAAATCTGTCCCTCAGAGGTTTTCACAAGCTTTGGTTGGAAATTTTGCAGCCAGTTAGGAGCGTAAATTAGAGAGGAGGCATTGATGTCAAACAGTTCCTGTTTATAACCGAACTCTGAATCTTCACCAGGAACGTTCAAAGCTCCAGCAACGATAACTCTGGCACCAGTTCCCTCCTTGTTTCTGTGTGTGAGAACACCCAGTCCCGATGATCCACCAGGACCAAAGTCCAAGATGTGGGTAGCATCGAATTTGGTGGCCACTTCCCAGTTGACAGCCAACAGAGTGATCAACTCAATAAGTCTGGAGGTGATGGATCCAGTGTAGTTTCTGAGGTCCTTTCCGTCGTATGTATCGAAAACTGGCATCTTGAGGTCTGCAGCAAAGAATTCAAGATTTGATTTTTGTAGATCTTCCTTGATCTTGGACGATGCTGGGGCAAGAAGATGGGAGTGGAATGGAGACATGATAGGCAAGAATCTCGAGGAGAACTTCAACTTTCTTTCACTGTGAGGAACGCGAGATTGTTCAAGGCCGGAAGGAGCCTTGGCCTTTCTCAAGTTGAGGTTCAAACCATACAGGGATTCTGGAGGACCGGTCACGACCAGGTTTCTGGCACCATTGACCAAAGAAATGCCGATCTGCTTGGCCTGTGGCAAATGCTGATTAGTCTCGTCAACGAACTTGGCGACCTGTTCGTAAGTGAGGTCTCTGATGGAGAGCATAGGACCAGGGTTTCCCTCGCCATTTTCTTCCGAGTCATTGACAGTGCTTGGAGCCAGGGATGTGGAAGGGTAGGCTTGGAGACATCTGACACCAAGGTAGAACAGGAATTCAACAGCCTTGAGAGCTTGGACCTCAAAGGATTCCCAGGAGTCTGCGGAAGCAATGGCAATGGCAGTAGCCAGACCTTGGGAGTGACCAGTGGATCCGCTGGTGAGCTCGTTCAATTGTGCAGGAGTGACACCCAAAATCTTGCAGGTGATGATGAAGTGACACAGCTGAATAACACAGATCAATGGACAAGACACAGGAATGGAGAGCAGGTGTTCTGTGTTTGGTGTTTGTTCTGGTTTTTCGAGCCAGTTGATGAGGTCGAATCCGTGCGTGAAAATTCTGTCGATATCGGAGGTGGAAGATATAAGGGATTGCAACTTCGATTGGATCTTGAACAAGAACGGAGCAACCAGTGGGTTGTAAATTTCATATATTTCTCTCAGTTCCTCGAAGTAGTCGTCGGTGTTTCCTTGACCACCAAAAACAGTGTATATCGAAGCCTTCTTTTCCTTGGCGGCCAGGAACAAGGCAGATTGGACTGGGGCAGGATTAAGCCCAAAGTCCTTGTTCACGTACAACTTTCCAAGATAGTAGTTCTTGAGAATGTGATTTTTAACCTTTTCCAAGGTTGTTGGGTTGGAGTCTGACGCGAGACATTCGGCTGCAAAGGAGTGGATGTCTTTGTTCAACAGGAATCTGGTGTCAAACTCGTCCAGCACAAGCTTAATCGCGTCCAATTTCTCGTTCTCAAGCACGTTGGAGCGTGCAATGTATCCCAAGAACATGGTCAAGAGTTCTGCCTTGGAAGCAGGCTCATTATCACCGGCATAACCCTCAGTGACTTCTGGGAGCGATTTATAGAAATCTGTAGTCAATTGCTGGTAGAGCAGGTAATTGGTTGGCGGGGTGAGAATGGTGGTCTCGATCCCACCATGGGTTATAACTAGCGGTCTGTTAACCGACATAACAACAGCTGGTTAAGAAAAAAATGCTGTTGAAGAATTCAGTAGTTGAAAAAGTTTACCTACAAAACCACGACTCGTCAACAAAAAAAAGAAAGCAAATTAGACACATCCAGGCTGTGCCTCCGTCCAGATCAATAACCAGACAATATGTAATAATAGTTGGCCCAACAAGACTGTTGGGATTTGGAATTTGTTGAGAGCAGGGTAACTAGGCAGAAACTTTTTCGCATCTGCCTGCACAGCCCCAAACCCAGCGCGCTGCACAGCCAGAAACCAGGTTCCAAAAGTTTCTACACAGCCCTGAGTTTGTTTCACGTGGGATCATGTCTCAATGGTTCATTGAGCTTCCGGAGTACCTTGTGTTTCGCTGTTTTTACCTGTGTCGGGCGGCGTTTCTTTTGCTCTTTGGTCTGCTCCGGTCCCTGGTTGCCCGTTTGGCCCAGTTTGTGCTTTCTTTCTCGGGAATTCTTATCGTTGCTCTTGTTGTATTCCTGGCCACCTATGCTTATATCCACCATCGATTCCTCACTATTTATTCACGTCTCCCTGAGGACCCTAAACGCCAGGAGCCGCTCATTGACACCTTTCTGGAGTCGTCTGGCCGCGAGCGGAAATCCCGTCTCAACTATCTAGACGAGTTCTTATCTGCAATCAAGATATTCGGATACTTAGAAAGCCAGGTCTTCAATGAACTGACTAAGAGCATGCAAACGCAAAAACTTGATTCCGGCGAGATTATCTTTCTGGATGATAATTCCGGGTTCACAATCTGTGTCGAAGGCGAGATAGAGGTCTTCTGCAGAGTGGGTACTTCGAGCAACGAAAACACCGTCTTTAGCAACGAGTCGTCGACGAACTATGTCATTGTCGATGACGTAAAATACCGGCTGCTTAATAAGGTCAAGAGCGGGGCCCCTCTGTCGTCGCTGATCAGTGTCCTCAATCTACTGACTGCTTCAAATGCCGCCGCCACGCCAGTGAAGAAATCCTCTGAAATTCTCCCTATTCCTTCGGGATTCACGTTGGACAACAAGGTGTTTGCCGAGTCTCCTTCGCCAGAAACAAAATCCTTCGATGAAGCTCCACCGCTCATTGCCATTCCGAAAGAAAACTGTACAGTTTCTATCATTCCAAAAGATTCCTTCACTAGACTCGCATACAAGTATCCCAAGGCCACTTCGCATATAGTCCAGATGATTCTCACAAAGTTGTATCGGGTCACTTTCCAGACTGCTCACGACTATCTCGGACTCACCACGGACATCATCCGGACGGAAATGAACTTGAATCAGCGATACTCCAACGTTCTCCCTGCCTTTTTGAGTAACTCCATCGTGGAGAAGTTCACTCCCAGACTTTCCTCGTATAGTACTTTGAACGAGTCAAACTCTTTTTCCAGAAAAAGCAGAAGCTCTCAGTTCATCAGATCCGAACCAATCCACTCAAATCCGGTCTCCAGGTCAATTTCTCCAAGTGTATCAGCCTCCGCACAAACCGCACCTACTCCTTCTTTCATGGCCAGCTTGAGCTCTGATGCGGATGAAAGCAACTACAGTGATGATCCCATTTCAATTTCGGGCACACGGCCTCGCTCGAAACGGTCCAAGAGCAGCGTGTCGGGTGCTCGTGGCTCTTCGCGCCACTTCTCGCTGGCATCTAGATCAGCAACCAACCCTGGTGACCTTGTGTCAAATGTACGGCCAGCAGGATTGGAAAATCTGGAGGACCTTGATAGTGCTAATAATGAATCGCACGATCGTGTGATAAATGGTAACCCAGAACAAACTGAAAGTGCCGTCAGAACAGCCATCGCTGAAAGCATATGCGCAAGCTTGGGTGTTAAGCACGATTCATTGCTGGTCTCTTCTCCAAGCAGACTGAATTTTAGTTCATCAGGACTCAGCTCCCCCATGATAACAGGGCTCACAGAAATGGGTCAAGATGCTGGCCAGTCGAAGAATGGATCCAGGTCTAAAGTTCGCACCTTCTCCTCTACACATGTCCATACAGCTTCTATTGATGGAGACTTTGATCTCTGCGAAGCACAGAAGAGCTATAGAGATTTCCGGAGTGTCATAGCAGATCTTGCAAACTCGATCAATCTGAATCACGTTTCTACGGGAACGAAGCTAATTGAGGCAGATGAACACACACCTGGTATTTTCTACGTTATTGAAGGAAACTTAAAAGTCACTTATATGAATAGGAATCCGGACGGAGAGCTTGTTGAGGATTTCATCTATGAAGTAAACCCAGGAGGCATTGCAGGTTATCTTGGTACTCTTATCGGCTCGAAATCTTTTGTCAACGTGGTTGCTACTCGAGACAGCTACGTCGCCTTTCTTCCTCGTGAGGTTTTTGAGATCATGAACGAAAGATTTCCTTATTTACAACTGGCTATTGCTAAGCATTTGCTGCAAATCTTGGACAAACGCTTACTTCTTGCAGATTACGCGACAGAATGGGTTCACACTTCTGCCGGAGATTCTCTGTACACACAGGGAGATACGGCTAATGGGATTTATATTGTTCTCAATGGTCGTTTCCGATCTGTGCGAACTGAGGAAAGTAAAGAGGCAAGGCAGATAATAGTTTCCGAACACGGCCAAGGAGAATCGCTTGGGGAAGTCGAAGTCTTGACAAAGACTAAAAGGGCTTTGACATTGGTTGCTATTCGCGACTCCGAGTCTGCGAGAATACCGCGAAGCCTTTTTGAGATGATAGCCCTCAGTAACCCTTCTATAATGGTCAAGGTGACTAGAATTGTTGCAGACAGGATGAGACTTAGCAAAGAGCAGGAATCAATATTTGAAATGACCTCGGGAACAGCCGCAATTAAAGAGAACCATTTTGTCAAGAACTTCAACAACTATAGAACAATCACCATTCTCCCTGTCACCTACGGTGTCCCAGTTGTTGACTTTGGAGACAAGCTTGTCACTGCTCTTGAGAGAGTGAACAAGACTACTAAAATGCTGACCCAGTCAACGGTACTCAGCCGTCTTGGAAAGCATGCGTTTGACCATCTTGCCAAACTAAAGCAGAGTGGATATTTTTCGGAGCTCGAGGACAAGAACGACATTGTTGTTTACGTTGCGGATACACCAGTGAACTCGTCTTGGACCAAGACCTGTATCCAGCAGGGAGATTGTGTGTTATTATTGGCAGACTCGAAACAGCCACCTGATATCGGAGAGTTTGAAAGACTCTTGGTCAAGCAAAATACTAGCGCTCGAACTGAATTGATCTTGCTTCATCCAGAGAGGTACGTCGAGCCAGGTTCCACCAGCAATTGGCTGAAAAATAGAATATGGGTACATTCGCACCACCACATTCAACTTGCCATAAATGCCAATACGATACATCCTGAAGTTGAATTTGGCACACACCCCAGAACATTGAACACGGGTAAGTTACTTACTGCCACCACAGCAAAACTCTCTGCTAATTTGAGAAACATGCTTAATAACAATGAATTTTTGCAGATGATTCAACAGACCAGAGAGACCTTCAAGTCAAAAAGATATTATCGACCAATGCAGGAGCACAAAGACGACTTTATGCGTTTGGCTCGCATATTAACAGGACAGGCGGTTGGGCTGGTGCTGGGTGGTGGTGGAGCTCGTGGAATAAGCCACATTGGAGTCATATCTGCGCTAGAGGAAAGAGGAATACCGGTCGATTATGTTGGTGGAACCTCCATCGGTGCCTTTGTGGGGGCATTATATGCTCGAGAGTACGATTTGGTTCCTGTTTATGGCAGAGCAAAAACATTCAGTGGTAGAATGGGCTCAATGTGGCGCTCGTTACTGGACTTGACCATTCCTCTAACCTCATATACCACAGGGCACGAGTTCAATAGAGGTATTTGGAAGTCTCTGGGAGATTCAAGAATAGAAGACTTCTGGATCAAATTCTACTGCAACTCGACAAATATCACAGAGTCCGTGATGGAAATCCATACCTCGGGCTACGCTTGGAAATATGTCCGTGCGTCGATGACTCTTGCAGCTCTCCTGCCACCGTTGACGGATAACGGCAACATGTTGCTTGATGGTGGGTATATTGACAATCTCACTGTGCAGGAAATGAAACGCAGAGGAGCACACTCAATTATTGCGTGTGATGTTGGCTCAGAAGACGACCGGTCTAAGATGCACTACGGTGAGTCTCTGAGTGGTGTTTGGGTTTTGCTGAATAGGTTGAATCCATTCTCAGCACATCCAAATGTCCCAACAATGACTGACATACAGATAAGACTGGCGTATGTTGCTTCTGTAATTGCGCTGGAGAAAGCTAAGAACTCCAAAGATTGTGTTTATCTACGGCCCCCTATTGAAGGCTATGCCACGCTAGATTTTTCCAAATTCGATGAGATTTACGGTGTTGGTTCGAGGTACGCTACCGAAACACTATCTCAACTGATAAACAATGGCCGACTACCATCTTTCAATACGAAGAGAAAAGAGTCAAATAAACATCCATCTTTACATAGAAGAAATTCAATATAATGATATATGTATTTATTAAATATCACCGATAATTAAAACAGCTACACGTTTGCGGCGTCGGAAACAAGTATCACCGAATCGCCTCTGACAAACACCATCTCGCTCTTTTTGGTCTTGGATTGGATTTCAGATGACTCCTGGTCGGCATAGTAAATCGTTTCCGTAGCGTCACTAAGCACCATGTTGCAGTGCATGTCATAGGCCTGGAGTTAGTCGAAAAAGATAAATATACTTACATGTAATTTTCCAACCATCTCTCTGCTTCCTCTAAGCTTAACGAATACTTGCTCATCCAAGCACATTTTGATTAGGTCCAAAGGTTCAGAGGACTTGGAGTTCGATTCACTCATACTATTGTCAATGAAATATAATTATTATTTTTATTGATTTTATTTTTTCCATAAAACTTGCCAGACTCTTGTCAAAAATGTCGGAGGAGCTCAACTTTTATTGTTTGGGTGGAGGAAACGAAGTTGGACGATCATGCCATATTGTTGAATACAAGGGCAAGGTTGTTATGCTTGATGCTGGAGTTCATCCCGCCTTCTCTGGAGCAGAATCGTTACCTTATTACGATGATTTTGACCTAGCTAGAGTGGATGTTCTTCTTATAAGTCACTTCCACTTGGACCATGCGGCGTCACTCCCGTATGTTATGCAACACACAAATTTCAAGGGACGTGTCTTTATGACGTATCCAACCAAGGCAATTTACAAATGGCTTTTGAACGACTTCGTCAGAGTGACCAGCATTGCAGACGATAATGACGAAAATTCGGCCAATTTCTTGTATACTGACGAGGATTTGAACGAGTCGCTCGACAGAATTGAGACAATTGATTACCATTCGACAATCGAGGTTGAAGGAATCAGATTCACGGCATATCATGCGGGACATGTTTTGGGGGCTGCCATGTTCTTTGTTGAACTGGGTGGTCTCAAATTTCTATTTACGGGAGATTACTCGAGAGAAGAAGATAGACATTTAAGTTCTGCAGAGCTTCCACCTTCCAGACCTGATTTGCTGATCACAGAATCCACTTTTGGAACAGCCACTCACGTTCCCCGAGTCGAAAGAGAATCAAAACTGACTCATGTGATACATTCCACGATTCAGCAGGGAGGAAGATGTCTCTTGCCAGTATTTGCGCTCGGTCGTGCTCAAGAAATTCTTCTAATTTTGGACGAGTACTGGCAGAATAACCCAGAACTTCAGAACGTCCCTATTTATTATGCTTCTGACCTTGCCAAAAAGTGCATGGCTGTTTATCAAAGATACGTCAATATGATGAACGACAGTATCAGAAAGAAATTCACAGAAACAAACCAAAACCCTTTCCATTTCAAGTTCATTAAAAATATCACAAACATAGAGAAAATCAACGATCTGGACTCATCTGTTCTGATCGCCTCTCCAGGTATGCTTCAAAATGGTATCTCCAGAAAGATTCTTGAGAAATGGAGCCCTGATCCAAGAAATGCCTGTATTCTGACAGGATACTCTGTCGAAGGAACCATGGCCAAAATTCTCCTAACAGAGCCAAGTGAAATTCCTTCGATTATTAATCCGGACGTGATGATTCCTAGAAAATTGAACATTGAGGAGATATCCTTTGCCGCGCATGTTGATTACGAGCAGAACTCCAAATTTATTGAGCTTGTGAATCCCAAGGCTATCATTTTGGTTCATGGCGAAACTAATCAAATGGGTAGGCTCAAATCTGCTCTGTTATCAAAGTACCAAAAATTCAAAGGGACAGAGAATGAGGTCAAGGTCTACAATCCGAAAAACAGTAGCAAGCTTTCGCTGACATTTGAAGGTGTGAAAGTTGCAAAAGTGATGGGACAACTGGCTACTTCCATACCCAAGGAGCATGATGTGATCAACGGAGTTCTGGTGCAAAAGAATTTTGATTTAAGTTTGCTGAAGATCGAGGATTTGAGAGAATACGCAGGTTTAACGACCACTGTTGTGAGACAAAGACAGTCTTTAAGGTGCACGGCCACGAAGAGCGTTATCAGCTGGCAGTTGACGCAAATGTTTGGATACATAAAAGAGCTGATTGACGAAGAGGACGAATACGTCGTCGAGGTGATGAATTCGGTCAAAATAACGCTGGAAAGCAAGGAAGCCGTTGTCACCGTCGAGTGGAATGCTGGTATGGTTGATGACACAATTGCTGACTCAGTGCTTGCAATTTTGATGAGCTGTGACTCGTCTCCAGCTTCTGTGAAGATCTCGTCTAAGCCACACAATCACGACCACGACATAAAAACAGAGGAAGAAGAAACCGTCGACATGTATTCTCCTCCTGCTCGCTTGGAAAAGGTGTGCCAGTTACTGTCTGTTCAGTTTGGTGATTCATTCCAACATCAATCCGAAAACAATTGCGGTATCATTAAAATAGGAAAGAACGAAGCAAAAATCGACTACTCTACTTTCGAAGTTACGTGCGCATCCGGAGCTTTGCGCGGAAGAATTGAAGGTATATTGAGCAGATCTCTTGACTTGGTTGCACCGCTATCTAAAAAAGGTTAAATAAAAATCAAGGAAGGAGGAAGTCTTCGAACTCGAATACATTCTTATCGACCCAGTCACATCCCGTTCCTCCATCTGCAATATCTATAGACATGTTGACCAATTCTGGTCCGTAATCGTTGAAATCAATCTCTCCAACTGGTAAATCGTAAATCGAATCTGTGGCATAATCATTGTCGCTTTGGGTGGTGCTGCTCGTCCTGTCAGTCTGGCCGATCGAATTAGTGTTGTCTGATTTTTCGTCACTGACTTCAACATCGACGTGCGTATTAGTCTCAGGTATGTTAGTTTGAACTTTAGTGTACAACTTCGGAGACACCTTTTTCAGAGTATCTTTGATGTGTTGGACAAGCTTAGACGAAAGAGCCCAATGCCTCGAAATTTGGAAAATGCCACCCAGTTCCAGTTTGATATATTCGGTGTAAGTGTCCAACTCCTCCTCGTTGACACTGTTTCTGAGCAACGACAGCCCTTTTGAGGCTTCGTTGCCAACTGCTAAACTTGTTTCGACCCAGGAGTACGCACTCAAATGCACCAGACAGGAGAAAGCCAAAGAACACGCAAAAAATGGAGTTCTTTCCAGTATTTTGGCAGGATTTGTGTCGAGCAATAATTTGACTACTGAGGAAGCAGAATCAATGGTTCTTCGAGTCTCAATAATTTTGCGCGAGTCCGCTTCTTGCCTTCCAGGAGTATCTGTTTCTGTTTCATTCTCATCGTCTGTGCAACGTGGTTTCTTGGAAACATCAGGACGCCATAGGTACGAAAATGGCCTGTGCATGAAGATCTTGGAGTAATTCACTAACATGATCGCCTGATGAACACCTTCGTTGACGGTTCCATCAGTATTCACCAGATACGGCGAATTGTACGAATCTGGGTCCTCAATTCGTAGATCCCAGTTTCCGATCGCAGCTTTCATGTGCTGCAGATGTTTATGGTAGTCCTGGTTCTCTTGAATGGCAATATTCAGCTTGATTGAGTCATTGACAAGCTTGCAACACTCGGCACGACTCTTGAAATCAAAAACTGAAGGAGGCAAGTCCCTGGGATAGAATGTCAGCAGACTTTTTGTTGACAAAATTGAGGCTGATTTCCCCGAAGCTGTCCCACTGATAGTGTCAAAGAAATACAGTTCCCATAATGTTCGTCGAGCTGTTTCCTCCATGACTCTTCTCGAAATTTTCATGGTTCTGTTTGTGGACAGCAACCCTTGAATAACGTCACCGGATGGGGCGGCACTTGGATCTCTTTCAGTGACAAGTCCATTCACGTCCATGAAGACCTCGGGGACTCGATCTCGATCAATACAATTCAGTTCTAGCTCCAACGCCAAAAGAACAACACAGCGCAGAAGTCCTTGACTAACGTCATGTAAAGACGAGATATGAGCAGCCATAGCTAACATGAATAAAGCTTGTAATGAAACAATGTCTTTGCCAATTTGTTTGGTATAGTCCAAGACCGCATTCACCATGAAGTTGACAGTTTCTGTATCTTTAGCATACAACGTTTGAGTCTGTCCATCTCCAATGAGTTTCATCGCAAGCAAAATGTCATATTTGTGAGGAATACTGTCGAGGTAGTCAGCGATGTCATCACGTTGAGGCATGAACGGATGACATTCATGAAACCCGGAATAGTAGTTATTTATGATAGACTCCACATTCAACTTCTTGATGAGAGTCGGAGTAATGTAGTACTTTTCGGGAGTAGTGACGTACTTGGGGTCTAAAATGGAATCCAATATTGACCTATCTTTCGAAGCGTTGAATCGGGGATGGAACTCAACGCCCTGACTAGCGCACGGCATTAAGTCCCTCATTTTGTCGAGTCGACAGCTTTGATCACAGTCAGCTTCCTCGGTTGTTTTGCCGCAGGGAAGGACCATTTCGATCACTGCCTCCCTTTCGAATTTGCGTTCTTTCTGTTTCCTCATGCTGACTCCTTTCTTCCTGGATCCCCCGCGATTACTTTTAACGAAAAAGCACTCCTTGCCTAATTTTTTACATCTAGTGCACACAGGTTCTAAGCCGTCACATTTCAGATGTCGTTGGCGGCACTCCAAACACGCCCTGGACACTGGTTTGAGAGGCTTTTTAAGCATAACAAAATAGTCTGCAAAAAAAAATAATTTCTCACCTTTGTTTTCTAATGAACTTTATTATTGATAACGGGTCTTACGAAATAAAGTTGGGACGGGCAGAAGATGAGAAACCTATCCATGTCCCTAATTGCTTAGTGCGAACCAATGATAAAGCTGTTCACCTGGGAGACATCTTGAATTCTGTAGGTGCCATTGACCAGTCTGGAATTCAATTCAAACGGCCAGTGGAACATGGTCAGCTCTATCAATGGACAATAGAACGTCAAATTTGGGACTCCGCGCTTGACAAGTACTACAAGGATGAAGATATCCTGAACGGGGCCAATCTTGTACTGTGCGAGACTCCTGTAACCTACTCGAAATTTCAAAATAATAGCGATCAGGTACTTTTTGAAGAGTATGGAGTCGGTTCGTTATTTCGCGGATCTGTTGCCTCCATGGCTCCGTGGATGAATGAAAAAGAAGGGTACAACGATTTCCAACTTGTTATAGATAGTGGTTTTGATGCCACGTACGTGGTTCCCATGATAAACGGGCTCCCGTACTGGAAAGCCGTTAAGAAAATGCCTATTGCAGGAAGATTCATCAATGGATATCTTCGAGAGGTTATTTCATTCAGACATTACAACGTCACTGAAGAACCCATCCTGGTGAACAATATCAAGGAATCGGCTTGTTTCATCACCAGCGATTACTACGGATCATTGGCCCGTATCGAAAAACTCAAAAAGCTCAAACCAAAGCAGTTGGTTGAAGAGCCAAACAACATATCAACCAATTACATATTACCCGACTACAAAACTACCATGACAGGTTACTCGGTGTCTGACCGAGATCTGTCGACCAGCATGAATGACAACCAGCAAATTTTAAAGCTTTACGACGAGCGCTTTGCGGTTCCAGAAGTACTATTCCAGCCCGAGATCAGTGGTGTTCACAAAGCAGGATTAATAAAAACGATACAAGAATCTCTGGAGCTGGTTCCAGAGCTGCTCAGACCGTTACTGTGCGCGAACGTGGTCATCACTGGAGGAACATGCAACCTGCCAGGGTTTAAGGAGCGACTGATCAGCGAACTGAACAAAGAGATTCCTGTCGACGATGAGGTCCGCGTGTTGGACTGGGAAGGAAACTACGCCGACTTCGGATTCCATGCCAGCAAGCGGTTTTTCGAAAAGGGCGGGTTCGACAAGGTTGCAGTTTCCAAACAGGAGTATCACGAATTTGGACCGGAATATACGCAGGAGAAATTTGGACACAAAATTATGAGATGATATAAATGACTCTAGAGAGATGCAACTAGCGAAATGGTGAAGATGGTGGTCACAGTCACCAAAGTGCACCAAACAGAGACCTGGTGCCATAGAGGTGCCAAATAATAGCGCGTCATAAGTAAACAGGCAGAAGTGCCACTAAGGAAAAGGCCGACTATCAGGCACCCCATTCCAAAACATAGCAGTAAAACCATACCGTTGGTGTGGCCCAGTTCTGCTCCTGACTCAAGTGTAGAATAAATAATTCCCAAGCCAACCCCAGTCGTGAGCAGGGCCAGTAAGAGAGCTGTCATGTAGAGGAACGACAGGATTTTGTCATGGTTCACCTGACTGTAAACGTCATTCGGTAATAGAGAGTCCTGACCCAGAAACGCATGCGACCGCCGATGTGCGTATTCTTTTATTGCATGTTTTCTTAAAGGTTCCATCAGAGAAGTCTGATCGTTGGTATCTGTGTCTGTGTCTGATTCAATGTCCACGGGATGGCGATCGGCATTGAAGGAACCGTAGTATCTTGGCTTTGGATTGCGAGAGTTCGTCAAACGTTTTTGGTCTTTGTGCTTCCAAAACGAGCCCAGTCTCGATACTTTGTTTGAGATGTTGCTTGAGAGATTCAAGATAGCATCAACACGGGACGACGTGAGGAATCCCAGGCCCAAAAAGTTCCCAAAAAGTGTCCCTGAATTGTAATACTCGTCTGTTTCGTCGTCTGTGTACTGGTTCTGGCCGTATTCTTGGTCGCTTCCGTCATCGAACTCGTTCCAGTACCTTTTGCCTTCTATCAATTGCTGCTGCAATTCTCGAGCGTTTATCGTCTGCTCCTCGTTTTTGTTGAGTAAAATACCCCGGGTCGGACTTGGTTTTTGAGGCTCCTCCAACGGTCTCTTACTCATAGACGGAAGCTTGCGGATGTCTTTACTTTGCAAGTCATCAAACCATGGAGCAACATAATCCAGCATGACCTGATCGGGGATAGAGTCCTGGTAAAACTTGGACAGTAAGTAGTTGTTCAGCGAAAAACTCAAATCGTCTACCCGGTAAACAAGATGTGACTTGATAAGAGATTCCACAGCTGGTGGAAGCTTTGTCAATGGCGACTCATATCTGATCTGCAAGATAGAATGCGGGAAGTCGATCCCGTTCTCGACAGGCAAAAAGTTGATGTCGTCTGGGGACGAAATCTTGCTGAGTTTAATGTCGCTGTCCAGAGTGATGTAGCACTCCACTTTAGGATGTGATTCCTTTTCTGGCACGCTGATGAACCTGAGTCTGTCTTTGGACACTTTGGCGAGCGGGCTCATCTTCTTCTCGACACACCAGTCTAAAGCCAGCTGTGCCATTTTAGGGTTTCCTACAATACCAGAGTTGCACCACTCTTCCAGTATCTTATCCTTGAAAGTCTCCAGAGGTAATTTTGTCGGCTGAAATAATGATCGGGCCAGCGATTCGGTCAAACCGGTCATTGCAAACTGATGTAGGCCGCCTATTGGCGATATCAGCAACGGATTTTCCACATAGTTGGAATTGGGATATTGCGTGTTGTGAATATGGGCAACAAATCCTCCAGAGACCACATTTTCAGCCGAAGAAAAGAATCTCACTCCCTTAGCAGAGGTGATCAAAGGGTCTTCCAGATTATTTAGCCAAAGTGCAACAACCCTCGTGTCAGGATGGAATGTCATGTTCTGGCACTCGTCAGCATCGCGCAAGTGAATATGTGAGCTGGTATGTTTGAGCTGCACCTGTGGATTTTCCTCAGGCACGCGCCTGTTCTCGTATTCTCTGATAAGATCTTGCTGGGTGTGGTCTTCATCTATAATGCCAGAGTCATCCGAGATGAGTTTGAAGCCGCTCAAAAGTTTAAACTTAGTCTCGTCAAGATTGTCTTTATGGATCCAAAAGGTCTGGCAAGCAGAGCATTTTCTGTGAGAAATCAGATCAAAAGTGGTGGCCCGCGAGTAAATGAAATCTTTGGAGCCGCGCTTGGACATCGAGGAAAGCCCAAAAGAGTCCAGTGTAGCCACCGAGCGTTTTCTTTCCAATTGAGATGCTGGATTTTGCGCTTCAGACGCTTTATTTTCGTTGTAATTATTAATGACATCAAAAATGAGAGTGAGCTCCAAAGCAGCGTCTTTGAGATCTAAGTTCACAAACGAATTCGGGTCTTCGTTGAGACACTCTGTGGTGATTTTGTCGACAAGTTCCTGTTTGTGCGGGTAATCACTGTGCTTCATAAATTTCTTGAATAGTTTCTTCAGGGCAATTTTCTGCAGCAGAATAAATCTTGACAGGTCCTGCAACTCAGAAGACACAGCTTCCAGTTCGCGCTGGATCATTATCAAGCGTCGCAGATGGAATCGACTCTGAACGGCGCTGGGTTCAGCTTCATGTTCGATGGCGGAATTTATAAAAGCATTGAGCTGTTTTTTAGTGGTAAGAATTCTTCTGGATATCTCTCCATACTTTGAGTTTACGAACAGCGATGTGAACTCGATTTGCTCCTTGAATGCCTTGTAGAGGACCTTCAGCTGTCTGCGCACTTGTTTGTCTTGGGAAGAAATCCTTGTGTTCGAGGAACTGGACGTTTCGAAAGTTAAATTGGATCTATCCGAATAACTTGAGCTCAATTCTCTGTATGCCGTTGTTGCGTCTTTGATCTTGCGCTTGAGGTCGTTGTAGTCGATGTTGTAGTTTCGCCATTTCAATATTGAGCGGTCTTTGAATTCGTTTCCGAACTTCATTGAAGACTGAGAAACTGCGAATGCTCAAGAAAGAAATTCTCAATTAATTGTTATCAGGCTAGAAAAAATACAGCTTCTGCAGAATAAACACAAAATGCAAGTCCGAGCAAAAAGATTAAGACAGTAGGAGTTGACGGATTTGTATGTTTCGAGAGAGTATTTATATTTTGTCAAACAGGGCCGGAAGATAGGATCCCCGGATGATCACTGGGTTCTCTCTGGCAATAGCCTTACGTGAATAATAAAAAGTTCCTGTAAAAAAAGCCGCACATGGGGCGTAATCTGTACAGGACGGCATGTGAGATGTTCCTCGGCTGTCTACGCAACTGCCACACGTGGACGCCGCACCGCGGCCTCGGAAAAAACTAATAGCATCCGATTCCGTGATGTCGACGATATCACAGCGTCAGTGTGATATCCTGATGGCAGGCCCAACTAGTCTATTATTACGTCAAAGCACACACTATTCAGGGACCAGGTCCGTGGTCAAGAAAAATGCTGCAATTTTTTAATACCACTGCGTTTGGATGGTCACACGACAATAACATTTTTTTCATTTCCCGGTTGGACGCAGTTACTTATAACCGGTCTAGCGCAGCACAAATCCCAATGCGGACAATATTGTGGGCCATACTTTTTATCGCTGCTCCGAAAAAATTGGCTACCAATCTTTCGCGATGGTGATGGTGTACTAGTCACATTTGACGGTTTAATTTTATATCAATGTAGACTATAAATGTGATTGCTTATATCCCGTAACTGTATGTCCGGTGTTCCTGGAAAACTGCCATCGAAGCAGTTGTCCAGCGAGAGTCTGAAAGAGAACTTTGAAAGTTCGATGATTGATGAGTTCGAGCTTCCAAATTTGGATGAAGAAGAGACTGAATTTGGTGGTGACGTAGAGCTTCTCTACAACCGCACATCAGAGGGTCTCAACTTGGAAGAGCCGTTTGACGGTTTTTCAGATCACGGCAAGAATATCAGTCTCGATGCAGTCTACCAAAAGATGGCCAAGGCGCTCGAATATAGAGACAAGTTGTTGGTGAAAGCAGTAATCACCGAGATGGAGAAGGAATTGGCTCCAAAGATCAAGAAAATGAACGAAAACAAACAGAAGTACGAGCTTCTCAAGAAAATCTACAAGCTCCCCAGTGTGTCAAAACTGGACGCCGAGTACCAGAAAGACCAAAGCCGTCCTACTTCAAAAAGGGCCAAACGTCATTCCACCGCCCTGACACACGTAAATCTGTACCCGATCACCGAGGAGACCGAAAAGACAGAAAACAAGCTGGCCAAAGTCAAATCCCACGACTCCAAGAACGCGGCTCCAAACGCGGCTCCAAACGTGTACCCAATACCCATTCCTTCACTGAGCCGCTCGTATAGCAGAGCACTGGACCATCGCGACCTGCGCGTGCTCTCCACGATTGAGCTAATCTCAATTAAAAGCCGGATCCAAAGCCACACGTTCCCCGACGTGGGACGCATAACAGGCCTGGTGCTAAAATTCGAGCAGAATTCGGAGTACAAGCCAGGTACTCGCAAGTCGCTGGTGATCCGCAAACTAAACAATAAGGCACTCCTCCAGGAAATCGAATTCGAGCTCAACGTGCGTGGGGAAGTCAGTAAAAGTGTGTTTTAATGAGATTCCAATATATTACACTATATCAATTGATTTACTCGCTTTTGGGCTTCTTTTTCTTTGGCTCTTCGTCTTGGCCGTCATCATCGCTTACACTGGCATCGGAATCAAACTCCTCTGCAACGTCAGAGCCAGACATGTCCTCATCATTGAAATCTTCGTCTGGAGATTCGTCATCATCAGCAGAGCCCATGTCCATATCGCTGTCACCGTCCGAGTCGGCCATCGCAGATGCCAACATGTCTTGGGACACCTTTTCGTCGTTTCTGACCTTGAGATTCTTGCTCTTGAAGAAATTCTCAAGCAGCGCCTGCTCTCCCCTGTCCATATTTCCAAAACTGTGAGACCGCGCGCCGTTACGGAGATTGACCTCCATGTCAAAAGTCCTAGAGGCTCCTGTTCCCGAGCCAATTCTGGAAAACACAATGTTGGTGATCTCTGAGTACGGAATCAGAACAGTAGGCTTGGTGACAAATAGCAAACATTTCTCGAGAGGATAGAGCTGGCCCTCGTTGGCTTTGAGCGAACAGGAAATAGCAACCTGCGAATCCTTCGACATGAAATTTCCGGGAACAACCACACGTCTCTCGCTGAATCCTTTCAGAATGCTCGACATGACCATGTATGTATTGTTGTTGTATGTCTTGTTGAGTCTTTCCTTGTACTCGCTTTCGTATTGCTCGTCATCCAAATTAAGCTCCACCTCGATCTCTTCCTCCGACGAGACCTGGATAGTCAGGAAAGAGTATCTTGTCTGTCCCTGTCTCAAAGGAGGATCCACCTGGAGAACAATTAAATGGTTCAATTGGTACAGTTTTGGCAGCGAAAAGATTCTTTGGATTTGGGAGTATTGGAGCTTGTAATCGTATGTTTTTCCTCTGAGACGCATGAAACTATCATACATGTCCACATCGTAACGTCCTCTAGGCGTAAGGAAGAGAATCTCCTCAAATGAAACGATGGCTTCTCCGGTGACCTGGCCAATGTCGGCTTTTTCCTTGAGTTGATCGTTGAAAACCTGGGCCACAGTCTTGGGCTCCGGAGCCTCCTCCTTTTCTTCCATATTTTCATCCTCGTCTTCGGCATCGATGTTTCCTGGAATGTACAGCTTCATCTCCACCAACTCGTCGCCCACCCGTTCTGGCTCTTGCTTCTCGCCAAGATTCATTTCGATGGTGACTTCGTTCTTTCTACTCAGAGTGGTGTTGGTGATGTCTGTGTACGGGATCTCAAATGCGGGTCTGTTGGAAACGTTGAAAGTAAGCTCGTTTCTGGTTAGCTGTGTCTTTCCCCAATTCCATCCACGCAACGAATGCTCTCTGACCTCAAGCTGGATTCTGAAATTCCTCTGTAATTCGTTTTTCAATCCATTCAAGTCCTGTTGGTCAAACCCATCCAGCATCACAACACCCTTGTTCTTGGTGTCGATACGTAATTCCCAGCCTCTGGATCCTCTAGACCAATGAGCACTGGAAAGTTCTTCGCTAGGCAAAAGAAACGGATTCGACTTCACCGTCGACCCAGAAATCGCCTGAGCCTTCCATCCAAGACCAGAATCGGCTATACGCATTCTGCCGGCCTGTTTGGACTGGTTGAGGTAAATTTTCTCGTACTCTGTAGACATAGTGACACAAAGATTGTGAAATCGAAAATTCAATTTTACGTGTCAGTGTTACCCTGTCGAGTATTTTCCATTCTGGTCGACGAACACTTAATGGCAAAACCATTTACAGAAAAACCAATACAACATGTCTGCCGAAGGTGAAGAAGAATTATTGGACTACTCCGATTCCGAAGAAATCAACGTTCAACCAGCTCAACAGGCTGCTGGCGCTGAAGATGGAAAGGAAGAAACCGACAAAAAAGGTTCTTACGTGGGGATTCACACCACAGGTTTCAGAGACTTTTTGTTGAAGCCTGAACTGCTGAGAGCCATTGCTGACTGTGGTTTCGAGCATCCATCGGAAGGTAGGTACACTTGAAAAATTTAAACTAACATTCTAGTTCAACAGGCTTGTATTCCACAATCCATCTTAGGAAACGACGTGTTGTGCCAGGCCAAGTCTGGTCTTGGTAAAACCGCCGTTTTCGTGCTGTCGACCCTTCAACAGCTCGACCCAACCCCTGGTGAGGTTTCCACTGTTGTTATCTGTCACACCAGAGAGCTGGCTTACCAGATCAAGAACGAGTACGCCAGATTCTCCAAGTACATGCCAGAAGTCAAGACCGAGGTCTTTTACGGTGGTGTTAACATCAAGCAGGATGCCGAGAAACTGAAGAACAAAGACACTTGTCCTCACATTGTCGTTGGTACTCCTGGTAGACTGAACGCTCTCGTGAGAGACAAGCTCATCAGATTGAACAACGTCAAGAACTTTGTCATTGATGAGTGTGACCAGGTTCTTGAACAAGTCGACATGAGAAGAGACGTTCAGGAAGTCTTCAGAGCAACTCCTTTCCAAAAGCAGGTGATGATGTTCTCTGCCACTCTTTCTCAAGAAATTAGACCTATCTGCAAGAAGTTCATGAAGAACCCATTGGAGATCTATGTTGACGACGAGAAGAAGCTCACTTTGCATGGATTGCAACAATACTACATCAATCTGCCAGAGGAGAAGAAGAACCTGAAGTTGGCTGAACTTCTGGATTCTTTGGAGTTCAACCAGGTGATTATCTTTGTGAAATCTACCAAGAGAGCCACTGCGTTGAACAAGCTTCTGTGCGACTCCAACTTCCCTTCCATTGTGGTGCATTCTGGAATTCCTCAGGAAGAGAGAATCGCCAGATACAAGTTGTTCAAGGAGTACAACAAAAGAATCTGTGTGTCGACTGACGTTTTCGGAAGAGGTATTGATATTGAAAGAATTAACTTGGCCATCAACTACGACTTGCCAAGCGAAGCTGATCAGTACTTGCACAGAGTCGGTAGAGCTGGTAGATTCGGAACTAAGGGACTTTCTGTTTCCTTTGTTTCCAACGAACAAGACCAGGAAATTCTCAACAAGATCCAGGAAAGATTTGATGTCAAGATCCAGGAATTCCCAGCCGAGGGTGTTGATTCATCCACTTACATGAACACTTGAGTTAGTGTTAAAAGTATGTACTACTGTATTTTACGTATCAACTAGAACTTATCATAAAACCATTTACTATCTACTGGGTAATAATGAACATAATAAAATTCGATATTATGAGAAAGAAAACGTCTATATAATACAGCAATTAAGCCCACTTGCCCAACAATGCCATCAGTCCTGTTCCAAGACACATAACACCGTAAGCAAGAATCATCTTGGTTAAGTTCTTCTTACCCTTGAATTCGTCACTGAAAAGGAACTCGTGAGCCATCAACTCAATTAGACCGGTGTAAATCAGAATACCAGCAGAAATCGAGTCAAAGACTCCGTTAACTATCAAAGCTCTGCTAGAGTTTGCTGGGTAGCTCTTACGGACACCAAGTCCAATGCCAATGGCAATTGGAGTAGTCAGTCCGTAAGCGGCAGCCAAAAGCCATGGTGTGTACTTTCTCTTTTGGTCCCAGTTGACCATGGCAATTCTCGTTCCCAGACCAAGTCCCTCGAAAAGCTGGTGGAAAATAACGACAATATACAGGGTGACAAACTCATCTCCAGAAACGGAAAGTGTCAGACCCACGAAAACAGAGTGGAAAATAATACCAAACTCCAGAACAAAGACGTTCAGAAGCTGTCCATAGTAGGATTCTTTGTTCAAGTCCTCGGCAGGAGTTCCGATGACCTCCTGGTCTTGGTGAACTTTAGAATGGTCGTAATGGTGGCTCATATCCAAAATCTTGGTAGGCTGTCTGTCTTGCTGAGGTGCGTTATCAATTTCACTGTATGCATCTCCGGTGCTCTTTGTTTCCTCGTCCTCGGCTTTTTTGACGAAAAGATCAGTTTCTCCGAAGTGAGAGTGCAAGTGAGTGGTGTCTCCACCCATTCCCTCGAGATTGTGCTCCATAAACTTGTAAGCCATCAGTTCAA
Organism: Ogataea thermomethanolica; assembly: GCA_030674565.1. Lineage (NCBI taxonomy): Eukaryota > Fungi > Ascomycota > Pichiomycetes > Pichiales > Pichiaceae > Ogataea > Ogataea thermomethanolica. The sequence goes on from JAKTYW010000005.1 coordinate 497,535, forward strand.
TGAAGAACATCACGAACAAAGTGATGAGACAAAAAGCAAAAGCCATTGGGTACTCAGTGAAAGGTGCGCCAAGACATTCCTCGGATAAATTCTCGTTGGAAGGTTGCAACAGATGGATGAAAGCGGTAGCCACAATGACACCAGAACCGAAATACTTTGCAACGAAAAAGCACCAAGAAGGAAGTCTAATGAACGAGTATTTGGACGAAAGAATAGGGAAGAATGCTCCAAAGGAGGAGGTCACCAAGATGACAAAAACTGCACTTATACGTGCACCCCAGTGCTCTCCGTTGTAGTCGATGGAGTTGGTACATGCGCCGTCGTCACGTTTAATAATTTCCATGTTAGATTCTTGCTACCAATTCACTAATATGAAGCTGCGTACTTATAGGGTCTTCTTCAGGGACCAAATGACTGTGGTGGTTATGCAAGGACAAAAAAAAGTTTGAAGAAAAAAATATTCAACCCTGGTGGTAGCTGCGTTTTATTGCAAAACCATTATATTTAATATTATTTATGCGGCATTGGTGCATCTTCTTCATCGTCAGGGTCTCTGGAAGAAGAAGCAAGGGCGGCCATGCGTCTGGCACGCTCAACAGAGGATTCTTCCTGGTTATAGCTCTTCGTGGAATCAGATAGTTCAGATGAGTCTGTAATCTTGGGAGACGAAGCTAAGGAGGAGTTGACTGTAGCATTTCGAGAATCTGCTCGTAAAATCTTTCTGAGTTTATTCTCAAATCTTCTATTCTGTGAGCCCTGCAGATTCGTTTCTGCAGGGATCAAATGGTCGTTAGATTGTTGGTTTGCTTCAACGTCCAGACCCTTTTCTTTAATAAGTCCGACGAATTTCAGCGCCTTATCCAGAGTATCCGATTTTTGTGCGGGTTTTTTCTGGTTAATCTTGTACTGTCCAACAACCTCGCCATCCGCATTCTCGATCAGTATGTTATCATCAATGCGGTAACCATGGTACCTTTGTGAAGAGTACTGCTTGGTTTTCTTGTCCCGCTTAATTTTCTCTCCCAAATACATTTTCTTGTCAGGGCCGGTTTCGTTAACCAACTCCTCAATCTTCTTTTGTGGTTGCGAAAAGTCCTCCAACTTCAATTCTTCAGTGTCATCTGCCTTGTTAGCCTTCTTGCGCTGCAGCTCAGAGAATCTCCTTTTCAGAGATCCCAGGCTATGCATGCTCTTAGAGTCGTCGTTGTCTGAAGTTCTTGATCTAAAGGTGTGCAGAATTTCACCCTGCTGGTCCTCTATGATCAACTGGTTACCATCTCTGAACCCGTGGGTAGGGATTCTGACTTCGCCGTCTTTCTCAACAGGCTGAATGTCGTCCTCAGTGATGTTGAAGTCGCGCTCTAACTCATCCATATTGTTGGATAAAATCCTCATCAAAGGAGGTGAAGCCACGTCCCCGTTCTCAGAGGACAGGTCGGAATGAGTGTCCACCTCCTCTTCTGCAAGCCGTGTTCCTGAATGCTGGTCAAAGCTGTCCTTTGGAGCAGGAGTCTGAGTGTTGCTTCTGCCCAAGTCCAACGTCTCGAGCGCAGGGGGGGCTCTCTTCCCTTCTCTGAGCTTCTTCTGCATCTTGCGCTTTTGCTTTCTCCTCTTAGCAATTCCTGCAGGCTTTGAGGAAGCCTTGGTGTCTCCAGCACTTATGTTGGCAGAATCCTGAGTGTAGGATTTTTCAAGAAGATCATGACTGTTCTCCGAACGGGCCATGGTATCAACGCGTTTGATCGAGAACGATGTGCCACTTTTCTCAAGCTTCGGTAATCTCGACGTCCAGCCGCCTCCTTCTGTCTCAACACGAGTCAAAGTCATGGTAAACGTCATGGTCTGAAGATGACGTCCAAGGGTCATCACTGCAACAGAAGATCCATGAACAATGATACTCGTGAGGACAAGAAAGCAAACTACAGGCCAGATCATTCTGATGAGTTGGCGGTATTCTGCGACTTCGGGATATTCTTCTGTGGGTCCATGAGGTATGTCTAGAACCTTTGCCTCCAGCTCTCCCATCGCCAGAATCGATGCATAGATAGCACCGACTCCTATTGGACCAAAATGTCCCACGAAGAGCGCTTCCTTCCAGTTTTTCAGATCGGGGCTTAAGGGCTTGATAGCCAGAACTGCAGGAATTCTTCTCAAAAACAAGACAACAAGTCCAAGACACACAAGTCTCCACCAGTCGAGGTGCAGGTCCTTGTTATTGAATTGTTCCCAAGGGATGATTGCTCCAAAGTAAACGAAGTATGCCAAGTTGAGCAGCAGATCGATCACCGAAGAAACGTGCGACTCCTCGGTGCGCTCTATGAAACGACCGTCCCAGGCGAACGTCGCAGCTGCTGCAAATGACGCTAGCAAATCGTCGACTGCCAGGGTGGCTCCGAATCCAGCGCAAAGAAGCGCAATCATAACGTAAAAAGCAAGGAACGACTCGCGGTCAATCAGGTCTCTGTCCTCCGCAAACTGGATAGCCTTGCGTCCGGCGTAGCCGATGGTCATTCCAAGTAGAATTCCAACCACACATTCGTACAAGACTGTAACGGTGATCCAATCCTTGGCCACTTCCCTGGCGTGCGAGTGATAGATGATGATGTTAAGCGCCAAATAGACAAACGGAACGGACACTCCGTCGTTGCAGCCAGACTCGGCTGTTAGAAGGTTTCTCAGGTGGGCGGGCACTCTTTTAGCAAACTTACCTTTACCAACCACGGCTTGCGCCAGAACAGGATCAGTAGCAGTTATACACGCGCTAATTAATAGACCGTAGCTATATTTGAGTCCTGGGAATATCAGCCATATGAACAGCCCAATCACCAGCCAGCCGATCGTCATGACGGGGATCAAGAGCAGAAACACAGCCCTCCAGTGTTTCCAGATGTACTTTTTGGGCAGCTCCACGGAAACGGCCACGATTTCAATACACAGAATCACCCGACTGATCTCCAGAGTGATGTAGTCTTCGTTTCCCCATTTCGAAGGATTGAACCAGTCGAGACAATGAGGCCCAACGATGAGACCATATATAGTTGCCACAGACGCCTCTCCAATGAACAACCTCTCCTTGATGAAGAGCGAGCACAGAGAGAAAAGGGACGCAAATACCGCTAAAACAGCATATGCCACGTGCGGTCTGTCAGGATTTATATGTTCCCAAACCATTTCATGTCACTATTGAGGAACTTGCTAGTATTTATATGGCACATAGCTTATCTGCCAAGACGGTTTGGAGCCCTGTCCTAACAATAGCACATCCCTTGGCTCTCGTCAGCAGGCTGCAATCGTACGGCGTTCTTCCCCTCCTGGGCATGATAAGCTACCAGCAAGAACGTGTGCAAAAATTGGTTAAAAGGGAGCGTCTGGTAGCACACATTCGGGGCTGTCAGATCGCATCTCAAGAGTACTAATACAAGCTATGGATCTTGACAAAAAAATATTTTAGACTCCTCGCACCTTTCTTTAACTTTCAAGATGGCCAAAAAGAAGTCCAAGCAGGCGGACTCGGCCGCGAAGCAGGAGCCCGCGGTTGTGGCTCCAGGCAAAAAAGCGCCTTTGGATGCTGCGACGAGAAAAGCTGGGCGCACAGCTGTTGCGAACTCCACAAGCTGGACAGGAAAGCTTCCTGGGTCTCTGCTCCATGAGCATTGTCAGAAGCAGAAGTGGCAGAAGGTCGAATATGACATGAAAAAGGTCAAGGACGGGTTTATTGGCATAGCAAAGTTGGGATGGAAAAACCCCAAGACCCAGGAGCTCATAGAGGTGAGGATGGTTCCCAGCAGAGCCGTGATGCCTCAAGAGACGACGCTGGAGGCCAGGCATTTTGCAGCCACATACGCATTGCATCGAATCGCGTCGGACAAAAACATACACATGGTTCTTCCAACCAACCACAAGCAGCTCTGGCAGGAATTGGAGGCCGAGAGGAAAAGTCTGGTCAAGTCTGATCCCGAGAAAGCCAAAAGGGAGTACTGTTCGGATCCGTTTACCACAGTACTGGAGCAGCGCAAGGTTGAGGAGAAGAGGAGGAAGGACCAGGAGGCCAAAGCGCAGGCAGATCTTAAGAGCAGGAAACCGATGATTTCGCTTGGAGTCAGCAAGCCAAAACCCCAGGCAGGTCTGACCAACAAACTGATATCCCAGCAGATGCGTTTTCCACGCAAAGCTTGGGAAAACACTGTTTTTATCGATCTGAAGCCTGAAACCAGGGCCCTGATCGAGAATTGTATCAGACACCATGTTGAGTGGTCCGAGGAGAAACAATCCGGAGAAACTACAGAGACAGACATCAAAACGCTTGAGAGCCTGGGTTTCAGAAAGCCACACGTGCAAGAGGCATTTACCTACACGAAGACATTCACTGATGCGCTCGAATGGCTAATTTTTCATCTGCCCGAAGACGATCTGCCACCGTTATTCATTAAAGATAGCAAAGACTCCAATATTCAGCTGACTATCAGCAAGGACTTCAAGAGAGACAACCTGGTCAAAGGACTCAGAGAGGGGGGCTACAGTGCCAACCAGATAGAAACCGCGTTCAGCGTGTGTGGGCTTGACGAGGTGTCGTTAGGAGTGTATTTGTCGTCTACTTTGATTGACTTTGAGTCTGACGCTGTTGAGCCCGATTCCCAGGAGTTATGGGACGAAGAATTTGCGGGACTGCTTGCAATCTACACAGACGAAAAAATCAAACTTGTGAAGGACAGAGTCGTGGAAGTCATGCTGCAGCCGGAGGGCATCGAATCGGGCTTGCTCGCGTTGAAAGTGTACAAGAGCCCGAACTATCCCCAGTCCTTGCCGGGACTCCATCTGATTGTGAAAAACCCGTCCTATAAGCTGGCTAACTATATCAAAATATCGACCATCACCAAGCTGCTATCTCACCTGGTGGAGGAGAACATTGTGGGGGGAGCGATGGTATTTAGCTGTATCGAATGGCTGGAGCAGAATCTCATGCAAATAATTGAAAATCCTGGGTCTCTGGTGAAGCCAGTTATTAAACGGCAGCGTGAAATTATTGAGCACCTGGAGGCCACGCGGATTTCCAAGAACCGCAAACTAAAGCCCTCGAGAGACTCGGAAAAACTACAGAACGACTACCTCTCGAGATCGGTCTCGGAAAAGTTCAAAGAAATGGTTAGGAAAAGAACTTCCTTGCCGGCCTGGAAAAAAAAGGAGGACCTGGTGTCAATCATCAACAACAACCGCATCTGTCTGATTACCGGTGAGACAGGTTCAGGAAAATCCACTCAGATTGTCCAGTTCGTTCTGGATCATCTCAACTCAACCGGTGACTTCATGACAAATATAATTTGTACGCAGCCAAGAAGAATCTCCACAATAGGGCTTGCTGATAGAATTTCCGAGGAAAGAGCCACGACGTGTGGAGACGAGACTGGTTACATCATCCGAGGAGAAAACAAAACGTGTAAAGACACCAGAATCACCTTCGTCACCACGGGAGTTCTTCTCCGAATGATCCAGGGACTCGTTGGTAGCAAAAATGGAGCGGAAAACTCGATGTTCAGCAATCTCGGCTACATCTTCGTGGACGAGGTGCACGAGCGGTCTGTTGACGGAGACTTTCTCCTAATCATTCTGAAGAAAATTCTCAAGATGTACCCGAAGCTCAAAATCGTCCTCATGTCTGCAACCATCGATGTGAGCATGTTTACTCGGTACTTCGAGTCCGGTGTCCAGCACTTGCACATTGAAGGCCGTACCTTCCCGATCAAGGACCAGTATCTGGACAACGTTCTCGAAGAGCTGGAATTCAAGATTACCATGCGAAATGGCGAAGTGATTCAACCCAAAGCCGACTCAAAGTATTTCGAGCTGGGTAATATCAACTACGACCTGATCGCCAGTTTGGTAGAGAAAATTGACCGTGAACTCGAGTCGCAGTCCAACAAAGGCTCGATCTTGATCTTTCTGCCTGGTGTGCTGGAAATCCAGAAGTGCCTGTCCAAAATCAATGGCTCTTTCTGGAAACTTCCCTTGCACTCTGCTCTCAGCTCCAAGGACCAGAAACGTGTGTTCAGAGCACCGCCTTCCGGGCTGAGAAAAGTGGTTGCAAGCACCAACGTGGCGGAAACATCTATCACTATCCCGGATGCTGTGGTTGTCATAGATACGGGGAGAGTCAAAAGCGTCCATTATGACCCGTCCTCAAACTCCACCAAATTGATAGAATCGTGGGCATCGCAAGCAGAGTGTGGACAACGTCGAGGAAGAGCCGGTCGTATCCAAAGTGGATACTGCTACAAACTGTTTACCCGAGAAACAGAGACCAAAATAATGCTCAAGCACCCAATTCCTGAAATTAAGCGCACCAGACTGGAGAACTTGTACTTGGTGGTCAAATCCATGGGTGTCTCGAATGTCCACGAGTTTCTCAAAATGGGCCTGGATGCGCCTGCCGAGGAGAACATTGAAAGTTCCAAACAGCTGCTCACAGAAATGGGTGCTCTTCACAACGATAATCTCACCAAATTGGGATCCTATCTGTCTACCCTACCGACCGATTTGAAATCTGGAAAATTGCTCCTATTTGGAGTCTTGTTTAACTGCCTTGACAGCTGTTTGACTCTTGCCGCTGTGGGAGTCACAGGAAACCCATTTATGGTGCGTACAGAAAACAGAGACGAGGTGAAAGCAGTTCAAAATCAGTTTGGCAAAGGACTGGGCGACCACATCGCCATCTTGAACGCGTATAATGAATATCGAGATATCGAACCAAAACTCCAACGCCGCTGGCTTGAAGACCACTATCTTTCGTTCTTGACCATCAACGAGATACAGTCAACCCGAGAGCAATATGCTTCCGCATTGAAAGACCTGGGATTTATTCCAATGGATTACTCCCGGACTTCGCAATGCTACTCGGACCTGAATAAGAATTCCTCGAAACACGTTATTCTTGGAACTTTGATATGCTCGGCCTCTTACCCCCAAATTGCTAGAGTACAATATCCAGATCCTAAGTACATGGCCAGCATTGCTGGTTCTGTGTCCATTGATCCCGACGCAAAAAGTATCAAATATTGGATCAGAAACGAAAAGTTCATTAAAAAAGATGACGAGCTGCCAGCCACAAGGGCCTTCCTGCATCCGTCATCTACACTATTCAACGTGAAAAATACTATAGATAGCTCCAACGAAGCTTTGGTGGAAGACGAGCAGGGCAACATCATCAACACTCACAAAAAATCAAATAATCTCACGTCCCACTTCGTCACCTACGGTACATCGCAGACAACCACAAAACTCTACATTAGGGATGTAACCCCAGTATCCATTGTTGCTGTTCTTTTGTTTGGGGGCTCGTTGACATACGACTTGAGTACAGCATCTTCTGGAAAGCCGTCTCCAGGTGTTGTGATGGGCCAGTGGCTGCCTATTCGAACATGGTGTAAGAACGGTGTGCTGATCACAAAATTGAGACACCTATTAGATGAGGCGCTGAATGACAGATTCTCCAGGCCAAACTATAACCACATGAATGAGTTCAGCGCAGACATCTTGAGCACTGTTGAGAAAATCATTGCCTTGGAGATTAAATAATTATGAATTGATTTTGAATGCATTGAGTCCACACTCCACCAAAACTCCTTTCTTGACCCAGAAAGCCAGTCCCTCATTCACCAGTTTTAGCGGCATTTGCAGCTTCATGCAAATCAACGCAAGTTTCACTTCCTGGTTCTCTGGGATGTCTAAGAATGAATAAAGAATAGATGCTCTATCGGCAGACACTTTAAAGTTGAACGTTTGCTTCCCAATTTCGACATCGATATCCACCATGGTGAGCGAGGGAAATAGCGTTAGTCTTCTGCCTTTCTTTTTGTTTTTGAACTCGGTCTCGTAAGAATCTAGGCTTGATTGAATAACTTGTGGAAGCTTGAATTTTTGTTCTGGAAGTTCAGGCCAGTATAAATGTGAAATAATTGAGGCATGCACCGAGTCCAGGCCAATTGTTTTATCCAATTTGCGACTCTGAATGATGTCTTTCATCATGACATCCAAAGCACTAAACTCGGAGTTCCCAAACCTGGATTTCAAGAGTTGCAGCTTAGCATAAACTTCTCGCACGTCATAGTTAGTAATCTGCAGCAGCTGTTCCGAAAATACTTTGGTCAACTCGCTCATGAACACGTCCTTCGACTCAAAGATTGAAATTAATGACTCCACTACATCCTCAACCACACCTTTCTTAAAGTCTGGAAGAGCATCCACGGGATCGGGTACCCAGTTGAGATCGCGCTCTGACTCGTGTGTAATCTGTTTGTGTTGTCCTGAACGTCGTAATTCAATAGCCAATTCTATAAGCTTGTTTTCTGAAGACGTATTCAACAAAGCAAAAACAATGCGCTCAATTGTGTCTGATCTATCTCGCAGAAATGCTCTAATAGGTCGGCAAACCTTGTCGAGCAAAACGCCTCGGTGGTCGATGATAAGGAACGAGCGAATAGCAGAAATATAGCACTTGATTATGTCGATCGTATTCACTCCAGCGTGAAGCAGTCTTTTTTGCAAGAGGTGAGTAAACGTACTGACAAGCTGCGAATTTTGCTCTGTTGTACGCATACATGCGCGAAGCTCCTGTAGAGCATAAGTTGAATCAGGATAATCAACAACAATATCGAAACTTTCGTTTGTTCTAAGCTTGACCAACTCGTTCTTTACAAGCTCATCCAAAGATGATAGATCAGAGTGTGGAAGAATCTGTCGTAATTTGGGAACAAGAATTTCATGGATCCAGCCAGAAAGACTAGCGAGTAAAGGTTTATCCCACACACGAGAGCAGTGTTTTTGTACATAATCTGTGATTTTGCACTTGAAAAGCTCAATGATCATTTCTGTTAGTTCATCTTCAAGATCGATATCCTCCATGATTTGCGACGTCTCTACCAGAATTTGGAGAGTCGGGGTGGTTGTTTCTGAAAAAAGTCCAACATGATACCATTCTGTCAAACACTTCCAGATCTCTGGTTCAAGCGCTGTCTTCTGGAAAATTGAGTTAATACAGCGTGAAATCAGCTTCGTTTGTGCTGGGAGAAGCTGCATCAGCGAGACACAATAAGATACTTTCTCTTTTGTCAGTGAGATCCATTTTATGAGCGAGGGCAGGGAAGCGAGCTTGTCGGAGGAATTAGCCATCTCATATGCAAATAATCTGCTCTGTTTATTTAGATGTTGTCTCAGAAGCAGAAGCATCCCTTCAGACAATTGACTGTTGCCTGGTCCCATGATTTTTAAAGATTTGCGAACCCTCAGCGGCGGATCTACCTGATCAACAGTCTCCAGTTTGAGCAGTTCACCTATCCAATCCAGAATTTGTGATAGGTTAGAAGATGGATCTTCCTGCTCATTGGTCCCAAAGCTGGTCAAAGAAGGGCGGAAAACTCTCCAGAAATCCTGCGCGTTCAGTGTAGACGACATAAAAACTCAGGTAAACAAAAAGAATCACAAAAAAATACGATTTCGATTAAATAAATACCATTAATTTATTCATGTCTGGCAGATCAGCTGCAATCGCCAAGTTTTTGGAAGTGACCGGAACTGACTCCGGAGAGGTGGCAAGCTTTTTTCTCGGGAGAAATCAGAACAAAATCACTCATGCAATCAATGACTTTTTCATGAACCCTAATCTTGCAAGAACAACCAAGAAGGAAAAAGCCAAACCGAAATTGGACCCAAAAGTGAAGCAGATTTTCGATAAGTACAAAGAGCCATCTCTGGATGCGTTAGGAAAGCCGTTTATTGGAATCGATGGGACGGTTGCATACATTGCAGACCTGGGATACGAGCCCGAAGATCTGGTGATACTCGCATTGGCAGAATTCTTGGAGTCGCCCTCGGTGGGCGTTTTCAAGGAAGAGCCGTTTTTGGCGCAGTGGTCTGAGGTCCAGTGCAATACACTTGAGAAAATGCGCGAATACATCGACACTTGCTTAGCGGTCAAGCTTGCAAACGAGCCCGAATACTTCAAAAAAGTGTACCAATTCACATACAAGTTCATTTTGGAAAAGAACCAGCGCAACATTCCTACAGAGACCGCTATCGACTACTGGAGGTTAATGCTCCCCGACACATACACTAACGAGCTAGATACATTTATTAAATTTCTCGAGGAGACCAACCACCAGAATATCACCAAAGACCAGTGGAATATGCTGTTTCCGTTTCTCAAAACGCTCCATGAAGATCCCAAGCTTGAGAAGTATGACGAGTCGCAGTCCTGGCCGGTGCTGATGGACTCCTTTCACGAATGGCTAGCGGCCTTGTAACATTGTGGTGTACGGATGTCTTGATAATATAGTATGCACATTGAAAAAAAATTTCAAAAAATTATTGATCAGATTCAAGTATGGTAAAGTCGTATCAGCGTTACGAACAAGCTGGCTGGATGGGTGTGATCACCTCACAGTCCAACACGGTGTTTGTTGGCGGTGATCAACAGCGCAAATCGGCTGGCTATGTAATTTCAGGAGGTTTGGAAGACATTCTTGTTTGGGATATAAAAACAGGCGAATTGATTAAGCGTTTTCGCGAAGGACCTAACCCGGGTGCTTTGGACTCGTCCACACAGTCTGCTCCTGCTCATGTGGTGAGATTGGAGCACGAGCCTCGGTCGAATATTCTTGCAGCCGGCTACAGTGATGGATCCATCAAGATCTGGGATATGACGTCTGGGTCGGTGATCATTAGTTTTGCTGGTCACAAGTCGGCAATTTCTATGCTTCAATTCGACAGATCCGGAACACGGTTGGTTTCTGGGTCTCGTGACACGAGTATCATCGTTTGGGACCTGGTTGGAGAAACAGGCCTGTTCAAACTCAAGGGACACAGAGACCAGATTACCGGCTTCCAACTCCTGATCGAGCCAGAAAACACAAACATCGATGAGATGGAGGACTGGCTTGTCAGCACGTCCAAGGATGGACTCATCAAACTGTGGGACCTGAAGTCGCAGCAGTGTGTGGAGACCCATGTGGCTCATACCGGCGAGTGTTGGTCTCTGGGACTGAGTTCCACCAAAACACTATGCATAACAGCCGGTATGGACACCCAGCTGAAAGTCTGGAAAATTGACCTCACACAGAAGGATAGAAAATTAATTGAGTTGGGAAGCATAGAGAAACAAAGCAAGAGTCGGTGCACAGAAATAGAGTTTACCATGAGCAATCAGGGCGAGTTCTTTTTTGCGTCCAATACAGACCGTACAGTTGAGTTTTTCCGGTTCCGTTCGGAGAAGGAGATGGCCAAGGGTTATTCCAAGAGAGAAGCAAGATTTAAAGAGAAAGGCATGAGTCCAGAGGAAATCCAGCGCGCATTGGACGATGCCAAGGTCAACATGATGATCACTCCATTCACCACCATTCATGCCGACAAATCCAAAATCCGGTCCACCACATGGGCCGCTACGAGTAATCGCAAGATCGACGTTGTTGTCACATTGACTAATAATGCTATAGTGTACTACCACATTCCTATTCCTGAGAACGTTCGCAAACACAACCCGGCCGACAACCTGTGTGAAGACAAATATTCGCTCTTCAACCTCGGTCACAGACAAGACATCCGCGCGGTGGACATCTCTGACGACGACAAGCTGCTGGTGACAGGTTCTAATAACGAGCTCAAAATTTGGAACATCAAGAATAAATCTTGCATCCGGACTTTTGAGAAGGTGGGATACGTGTTGTCCACTCGTTTCCTTCCCGGAGGTGCTCTGGTCGTCATTGGAACGAAGGAAGGTTCCTTGAAGCTGCTTGATCTGGCTACCTCCACGGTTCTTCACTCCCTGGATGATGTTCATAACGGCAAGGCAGTTTGGTCTATCGATCTGACTCCGGATGGGAAAACGATCATCACGGGGTCGGCAGACAAAACTGTCAAGTTCTGGGAAATCCAAGTCGAGAAAGAACTGGTTCCTGGAACCGCTGACAAATACGTTAACCGACTGCAACTGGATCACACCAGAACCCTCGAGGTGAGTGACGACGTGCTGAGTGTGAAAGTCTCGCCGGATTCCAAGTACCTTGCTGTTGCTTTGCTGGATAACACGGTCAAGATCTTTTTCTTTGATTCTCTCAAATTCTTCCTCAGCTTGTACGGACACAAGCTGCCTGTTTTGTCTATCGACATTGCGTTCGACTCCAAGCTCATTATCACCTCCTCGGCAGATAAGAACATCAGAATTTGGGGTCTGGATTTCGGAGACTGTCACAAGTCCATCTTTGGACACCAGGACTCCATCATGAAGGTGAAATTTATCCCTGAATCGTCCAACTTCTTCAGTTGTTCGAAGGACGGCATGGTCAAGTACTGGGACGGAAGAAAATTCGAAAACATCCAGAAACTGGCTGCGCACCATTCTGAAGTCTGGAATCTCGCTGTGAGCAACTCGGGCCAGTTCATGGTGTCTGTGTCTCATGACCATAGTATCAGAATTTGGGAAGAAACAGATGACCAGGTGTTTATTGAAGAAGAACGTGAAAAAGAGATGGACGAGCAATATGAGGTGGAGCTGCTGAACTCGTTGGAGGGAGATAAGATGGACGTTGAGGAAGGAGAGGACGAGGTTTCCAAGGTGTCGAAACAAACCATGGAGACTCTCAAGACGGGAGAAAAACTCATGGAGGCTCTGGATGTTGCTACCAAGGACCTTGAAGATTCTCAACAGTATGAGCGCGACCTTCAGGCGTTCAAGCTGAGAAGAATCAGCCAGCAGCCGGTGGCCCCTACCAGGAACGCCATTCTGCAAGCCCTTGGTGTTTCTGCAGAAAAGTACGTGCTGGATGTGCTTACCAAAATCAAATCGTCGCAGCTCGACGATGCCTTGATTGTGCTTCCGTTTTCGTACACCGTGAAGCTTTTGCGTTTCATCCGTGTCTGGACGACGCACGATAATTTTAACAGAAATCTCACATCGATCTCGGTTATCTGCCGGACATTGTTCTTTGTGATTCGCTCCAACTCCATGGAGCTGATCAGTCAAAAAGACCACGAACTACGCAAAGAGCTGGACGAACTACGCAATCAGCTGAGAACCATGCTCAGACAGACTAATTATCAGGTGGGCTACAACATCAGTGGGCTGGGATTCATCAAGACACAATGGAACAATCATCATAGCCATAATTTTGATGACTCCACCACGGAAGAAACAGATAAGTCTAGAAAAAGAGTGTACACTACTCTGGCCTAAAAAGAAAAAAAGCACACCACCAAAAAAAGTAGTAGCAAAAAATCTCCTGACCAGAAACTAAAACGGAAAATACTGGAGAAGTGGGGCGACCAGCAGTTAATTTAGATGACCCGGTAAGCGTGATTGCTTTGTGGGCTCGTTAATATAAATAGGATTCAAATAACGTAGAACTGTACTCATTCCTAATCAAGTCTAAACAAATATAATATTAAGTATCATGGCAGTTACTCCATTACAATTTATGGGCGGTGTTTCTCTAGTCGCAATTCCTTTGGGAATTACCGCTCTTGTTGCCAGACCTACCTTTGCAAATGCCATCAAGTCCAAGCTCGACCAAGAAAGAATCGAGGCCCAAAAGGAGCACAACTATAAGACAGACTTCTACGTGCCTAACGACAGACAGGATAAGCTTCTCCAGAGATACCTGGAAACGGGCTCTGCTCACCCTCGCGAGTACAAGTCCAACTTCTAATCAGCAGGCCTCTACTCTATAAGATATTCAATGAATTACGATTTTCTATTCTATATTAGGTTAGGACCCTTGTAGACCCCAGTGTTGGTTCCAGTAACGGCAAAGGGATTGTACTCCTGGTTCTGAGCAAAAGGGTTGTATCCCGTTTGGTTTTGCTGTAATCCCGTCATCTGAGGATGGAACTGTGTAGAGGTCTGCATTGGTTGCATTGGCTGCATTGGCTGCATCCCCGTCATTTGTACTTTTTGCTGGGCTGCCTGCTGCAACTCGAACCTGGCCTGTTGCTGAGCGCGCTCCTCCTGGTACTCGTGCTTGGTTTCGGGGAAAACAGGGATCGTAGGCAGGTTTTCCAATCCGCCCGCTGTTGGCTGGCTCCTCAAGGGTTGCGGGCCAGGCGAGGCTCTAAACGGATTGGTTCCGGTGGATGTGCTCTCGAGCTTTGAAAATGGATTATTACTAGTAGCAGCGGGGTCGAGAGAGAACGGATTGGTCGAGTGTTTTTTCAGATTACCTCTCAGAGACGAGGTGGTCTGTCTTTGGATTGGTGGTTGGGGACCATACCCGCCAAAACCGGCTCCGGTGAACGAGGAGTTCAGCTGGGGAGAAAAGCTTTGCTGAGACACGGCTGCTGATGGGGGAGGAACCTCAAAAGAGCTTTGCGGATTCTGTTGGAAATTTTGGGTCTGTGGCAGAGAATGGATGGTGTGGGCTTGGCCGATAGGCGCAAACGACGGTGTTTGGGCTTCAGGGATCTGTTGCAATGGTGCATTCTGGTAAGTTGGCTGCGGAACCATCTGAACTTCACCAAATGTGTTTCCATTGACAGGCTGGTTCGTGAATCCCGTAGGAATTTGGCCATAGGCTGCAGAGAACGGATTGAACCCAGTGTTCTGCGAGATGATGACATCCTGTTGAATTGGCAGCGGAGGCTGGGGTTTCTGGGCGTCCTGCGCAGGTTTGGATGGACTTTGCGAACCGCCTCTATCCTTGGCATTTTTCTCAGCGATGTATTGTCTTCTACTGACATCAAAATTTGGATCATTGATGTACTCCTCCAAAGAATCAGCCAACCCGGTTTGGGCGTGTCGAATAACAGGAATGTGTAGCTTAGTCACGTGCTCCAGATGTTTGGCGACTCTCAAAAAGGCCACCACCTGCTCGGTTTCCTTGGTGAACTGTTTGTATATGTCAAAGGCCCGCTCGGCATCGTATTTGCTCAGCTCGAAAAAATGCTCCAAAATATTCACCACTCCCTCGTTCAATGCCTGGTATAATGACAGCAGGTCATTCACAAGCATTCGGAAACTGAGAATCAGCACATCATTGTTGACCTCCGACTCGTTAAAACGGCACCGGACTAAAGAATCCACCTGTCTCTGCACGCTCTCCACTTCTCGGAGCAATCCCTTCTCAACACTGAGAGATCTCAGTCTGGAGCCTTGGTCTTTCGCAGACCACGACGTCAGGGGCTTCTTCATTTCACTGACAAAGTCGTGCTTGATATTGGCGAACTCCTTGGCCCTCGTGGTGAGATATTTGGAGTAGTTTTTGAGCGTCTTGAGGTCGCCTCCGTTCGAGATGTAAGCCCCCGATTTTGCGATGTTGCGACACTCCAGCATTTCTGAATTCCTCGACAAGTACGAAATTGTCACGTTCTCGTCTCCCTCGCGGATCATAATGTGCGCCACAATCAGAGCCTTGTACACAATTGACCATGCAGTATCATCCAGACGACCAACAAGAGTGCGCATCACAACCCGGAAATTTTCCGACTTTTCGCCCTCTGCGGTCGTCATCAGAATCGGCTCAATGTACTTGGGTTTTGGGGGAGCCAGCTTGATCTTCGTAGCACCCTTAACTATTTTCTCGTACGTTGTCATTGAAGCGGGATTCGATTCCGGACTGATAATAAAAAACAGTATATTTTGGTTATGTGCCCAAAACGGATCAAATAATATTAAGGCACAGGTTGCGAGTGTGGATGGCCTGCTGGGGCCACTGCGACTCCAACGGGGCCAGCGGCGGGCTGCTGCTGGTCAGCCGTTCGAGAGCTTTGTTGCTGGCGTCCAGTAAGGTCGTTGGTAGTAGGTGGGTTGCGGCGAGCTGGGACACAGTTCCTGGTCTGCGGTGTCAGCAGAGGAACTGCAGGACTCCAAACGCTCTCTCCTTGACAGATCGCGACTGGCCCGCATCATGAGCTCGACAGTCTTGTCTAAAAATTAGTTCCTTTTGCGGATCGTACTTACCGTGTAGCTCAGACGTGATCCGTCTGAGTTGGGTCTTCTTGCACCTCCATGCCGAGTCAGCGGCCGCCTGCGATTTTTGGTCGTCGTATACAGCACTCCAGGAAGTGTTCTCAAAGGCAAAGCACTCGTCTCTGGGTCTTTTCTTATCTGCCATACGCGTGTGGAAATCGATTAAATATTATTTTATTCTGGTGTCAAGTGTAATTTGAATTAAGCTGTTTGCCAATGTCCAATATCAGCTCTCACAGTCTTCTTCGAGACGAAACCACGCTGGACACGTTGTCAGACTTGGACCCGCAGCCAATTCCGGAACAAGAACAAGAAATGAACAACCTCTACAACCCCTCCCGGTCGACTGTGTACATCATAGTTCTGACCCTGATAGTCGGTGCTCTGCAGCTTGCATGGTCAACTGAATTCAGCGAGGCCACTCCGTTTCTGCTTTCGCTCGGGCTTTCCAAACACACTCTCGCGCTCGTCTGGTTGGCCGGCCCGCTGTCGGGGACCCTGGGACAACCTATCGTTGGATTGCTCAGCGATAAGTGCAACTTGGACTGGGGAAGAAGACGGCCTTTTATTCTGGGTGGGTGTCTGGCCACAGTTGTGTCGCTGCTGTACCTGTCGCACTCGACCACCATCGTTGGCTGGTTTGTCTCGGATAAGGACCAGGACGTGATCAACAGATACACCGTGCCGTTTGCTGCTGCCGGTATATACATTTTGGATTTTTCCATCGCCGTCATCCAGGCCTCGTGCCGGGCTCTGATCGTGGACGTTGTTCCCAGTGAGCAGCAGCAGATAGCCAACGCGTGGGCGGCCAGGATGATCGGCATGTTCAACATCGTTGGATTTTGGATAGGGTCCCTGGACCTGGACTCTCTGTTTCCGTGGCTCGGGAATTCCCAATTCAGAGTTCTCAGCTGGATAGTGGCCTTCGTGATGGTCATACTGACCGTCTTCTCCTGCTTGGTGATCAAGGAACGCAACCCCCGCTACGATCTGGCCATCCGAATGGAGCGCAAAAAGCACGAGAAACGACTCAAGGACATGGGCATTTCGGAGAACGACATGTCCTTTTTTACGGTCCTGAAGTCCTTCTTCCTACAGGTGTTTAGGTCGATGACCCTGCTATCGCGACAGGTGAAGATCGTGTGCTACGCGGAGTTCTTTGCATGGATCGGCTACTTCCCCATGCTGTTCTACACCTCCACCTATGTGGGGGAACTGTATCTTTATGAAAACGGTTATAACAATCCACTGAACCTGCCTGCAGACGAGCGACAGAAACTGATGGACGAAGGCGTTCGCCGCGGAACGCTTGCGCTTCTCGCGCACGCGGTTGTCACACTGGCCGTCGACCTGCTTCTGCCGTATCTGGTGGACGCCACGAAGAACAGTCACTGGCGCAAGTGGATAAACATGCGGCAGCTGTGGATCTACTCGCATCTCGTTTTCACCGTCGCTGCGCTGTCCACGTTCTTCATCACCACCTCCGTGCAGGCCATAGTTCTGTTTGCGTTCCTGGGCATTCCGTGGGGATGCGCTGTGTGGATTCCGTTCGCGTTGATCAGCGAGGAGATATCCCGTATCAAGGACATCAGAGCGGTTCAAATCTATGACCAGTACAAAAAGAAGAAGGTGCCTGACACGTCTGAGTCCTCTGAGTCAGGAATATCGGAATCGACCCTTCTCAACCCAAAGTCGACGATTTACCTTTCAAAAATCATGGTGGAAAAATACGACCATGTGGTCTACGATTCGGGAATTCTGCTAGCTATTCACAACGTGTTTGTCTCTGCGCCGCAGATCGTGTCGTCGCTGGGATCGTCGCTGATTTTCAAGCTGCTGCAGAACGACGATAAAAACTCCTTTGACGACTCTCTTGGGTGGATTTTCCGTATTGGCGGCGTAGTGTGCATAGGAGCATTTTTCATGAGCTGCATGGTCAAGACAAACGATGAGTTGTACGAGGACGACCGGGCAGAGGTCCTCGGTTTGACCGAATAAGTACGTATTTATTTTTATCAGACGCTTTTTTCCCAAGAGTAGCTTCCGAGCTCATAGATATACCCGATGCACATCTTCACGTGCTGAGCAATGTGCAGCATGTTCAGCTTGTCGACCTTGTCTGCGGTGGTGTGTATATACGGGTTTATCAGCTCCATCTTGGATTCGGTTATTATGGCCGCTGGAAATCCGTTCATAAATGCACTGTAATGGTCCGAGCACGCATAGCCACACTTTGTCTCGTAAACAGGAATGTCGCAGTATTTCTCAATCACCTCTGTCAAAAACTCGTTGAGATACAGGTTTGTGTAGTCGGTGATGAGTCCGAAATGTTCAGGGTATCCTTTTTCCAATGACTTCGCAGTGTGGCCAGTCATGTCCTGCTGAAGCATGGCAACCACTTTCTTCTGCTTGTCAACAAAATACCGATTAAAAATGTCCTGGGATCCCAGTAACCCTCCCTCTTCTGCTGCATAGAAGTGGAACTCGATATTATTTGGAAACCGCAACCCATTTTCTGAGATTATCCTCAAAGTCTCAAGAAGCGTGCTCACGCCAGACCCGTCATCGTCTGCGCCTGGGGCAGGAAGGTAAGAAGGAAGAATCAGGTTCATGGAGTCGATGTGGGCTCCCAGGATGATGGTTGGGGTATCCTTGTCAGAATTTGTGCCTTTTATTTGAAGAATGTACGATGATTGCGGCCAGTCCGAATGATTCACAGTCGTCAAATTATAGTACGGTTTGGAGACCGAATATTGCACAAGTTTGTCATAGACCCAGATTGATGAGTCCAGGTACTTTTCCGACTTGTAGTACCTCGACTTGAAGGAGGTAAATTCTGTTAATGTCTTGTGAATTCCGGAAGGGTTGATTTGGGAAGTGAGTTTGTCCACATCGTCATAATGGAATTCAGAAGAATTGGGGTAGTTGTAAACAAGAGGAATCTTTTCAAGTTGAACACTGAACGTTTTTCCTGCTCTCAACGGTTCAAGCAGCGTGGGAAACTTACTTGTCAGATCGATAAACGGAATACCCTGCTGTTTCAATTCCCACCACTCAGAGTCGGTCACCTTTGTGATATAGTTCGGCTCCAGGGAAATTAGCCGATCACTTCCCTGGAACAGGGGAAATGCCGTAGCGATTGTTAAAATAAAGATGGCAGCAAACAACATAAAGAAAATATGGGGTAGTAAATGTATTTAATTTAACTCTATATTATTTTCTTGCTACCAACTGCGGAAATATTCCATGAGTTTGTAATGTCTCGACACAACCACTTGTGGTGGGATAAGTCTTTTTTTGGTGTGATTGATTTGATCTTTAGGAATTAGTAACTCATCGACATTATCCGCAGGTGTCAGCTTCCGGGGGTATCTGTCACCGCTGTCCAGGAAAGGCATTTCTTTCACGTTATTCACATCCAAAGGTAAGTCTATGTTCCATTTCGGACACAGATCAAACCACGAACGCAGAATCAGAAGGCCCCGCGCACGAAGAACTGGATCATCTGAAAACACGAAAATCGACGAATAGGCCGTGACCAGATGCACATCGAATCGCACCTTCTGTTTCTGGGCCAGTTTGTAATATTTCTCGGTCAGTTCGACTGCTTGGGAGTAGTTCGAATGTTTTCGCAGGTTCAAGAACATCTCCGTGTACGTGTAATTATCTGGCTTGATTTTCCACTTTCTGAGGTTCTCAAAGATTTCGATGGCCAAGTCATACCTGTGCGCGTTCTTGATAGCTCGAAGCATAATGTTCACGTGATTAATTTTCAAAACGTTATTTTTCTTGTTGACGGCATCCGTAAAAACCTTGTAAACCTGCTCGATCTGTTTTCGTTTCAGTGCGGGCTCCCCCGTTTCTGGGGCCTGGGCAGAGGCATACGCATCAAAAAATATGGCCATCACACGTCCGTCGGGCGTGGCGTTGGCTTTCTTCAGATGGTTGAAATATTTCCACACTTGATCTAATGTGCTTTCCTCGGCAAGATACTTCAGAACCGACCCGCGAGCAAATGATCCACGGTGGCCGGCTATTCTCGCCAGCTCGGCTGCTCTCACGACATCTCCTCTTGCCAAAAACTTTTCTGTCTTCTCGTTCACCAGCACAGAGTCTCTCAGCTGCCCTCCATTCACACCCAATAAATTAAACTTGAACCGTCTGATCCGCGTCCTGAACAGTTTTCGGAGCTCGTCGCTTGTGAACCTCGTCGCAGATGTAATCTTGGGGATCTCGTCCTCAGGAACAGACAATATCTGGGAAGCTAGTTTAATGGCAGATTGATCTTGCAGAGGACTATGTCGTTTCGTGGGCACTATTTCCTCTGGTTCGTGTGTCTCGTCCTCCCACTGGAGCTTCTTCAAGACGCTGGGATTAACATTCAGAGCTAAACGGAGTCTCTTCTTGAATTTCGACCCTAGACAAATTGGGGTCCTCCTGAAAACTCCAAACATTTCTGAAATATTTTTTGAATAATACGCTTCAATTTATGACATTTAAATAAAATGTCTCTTGATCTGTATCTGAACATTTACCCGCGCGGCCCGCTGTATATTAAACGGCTGGCCTATATTTGCACCACGTTTCCGGTGTCGGAGGACGTCGTCAACAGTCTGCTTGACTTAGTTCTGGATTCCGGTCTCCCCTACTACAACTTCAAGGATATCCCTAGTCTCCTGGAGAGAACAAGCAAAAACACCTATCTGCAGAAATACTGTGAATTGCGACAACAGGCTGGTTTGAGCGCGAGTTACGAAGAACAATTAGCAAAGCTGTCAAGACAACAGGCGTCAGATGAGACGTTTGACCAAATGGTGAAGCTGCTTCATTATCGCACCATCCACTTGCTAATGGAATCGGGAACTAGCGAACACGTTGGTGACAACTCAGGATTCTACTACAGTCTAAGTCCGGAGTACTCTGGTCTCGTAAGGAAGAGATCGTTTCGGGAACTCCAAAAAATGATCGTTTATAAAGCTTACGATTGCCAGCTGCCCTTGTGCACTGGGTTTTTCCGGCGCAAATTGCAACAGACCTTGGATTCCGTGCGAGAGGACGACAGCGACGAGGACGAGAAAATGGGTTTGGGCGATTTTTTCCTGGAAAAGCCCGAGGCCGTGGCCTATTGGGTCTGTCGCTGGTACCTGATATACGCCCTGTTTCTGGGCCACGATTTTCGAGGCGTTGTTGAGGAGTACTATCTGCTGGTGAATGAGCCTGCGATTGCGGGTCTCACTGCCACGGGTGTTCTGGACGAGCAGTATGATAACGAGCTGATCTGGAAGGACTATCTGCTGAGAATTATCTGTTTCTCGATGATCATCGTGGAGAAAATGCAAGACCTGGACTCCAAAATGTGCATACAGTTCAAGGACACCTTGAACTCCGATTTGGCGTTGAAGAAAATGTACAGAAGCTACAAGGAGTGTCGGTTTGTGGAGATGCACCAGGCTTTGGCGCAGCTGGCGGACGAGTTCAAGTACGACCAACAGTTAACAAGCAGTTTTCTGTTCTGGAAGCAGAGCTTTCAGTACAAGGTGTGCGTTTTTTACCTTTCTGTTGTCAATACTGCCACATTTGATCAGCTGGAGGCCGCTTTGGGTCTCTCTTCTCGAAACATCACCAAGGTGATCGACATATTCAAGCTGCGAGTCAAAATTGACCAGAACAACGGGCTGGTCGAATTCCACAGCCAAGATGACTCGCGGACGCTACAAAACCAGATCCAAAATCTGAACGAGACGGTCGTTGCTGAAATGAGAGCGCTCGAAGTAAACCAAATGATTCAGGAAGCTTTTGATTAAGGTCATTCTATGTACAGCTCCAAACGTCCACCACTTCTTCCTCTATCTTGGTGGTCACACCGTGTTCGGCAATTGTCTCGATGTCTATTATCTCCTTAGCTGCCTCAGTCGTTAGCACAACATAGTTGTCCTTGCCCACGGCAACGTCGTCCTCGATTCTAATTCCCATGTTCCTGAAGTGCTTCGGCCATCTGGGGTCGTCCGGAACATAAACGCCGGGCTCGATCGTGACCACCTGGCCCTTCTGAAGACTTGCTCCGCGAACCTGCGACGGCACGTCGTGCACGTCCAGGCCAAGATTATGACCAATATAATGGGGGTACAAGTGGCGCATGACCTCATAGCTAGTCACGCCGTGGAACCCGCAGTTGCGCAGCTCTGCTGTCATGAAACGAACGCTTTCGTCATGTATCTGACTGATGGAGTAGCCTTGGTCCTCCGTGCACAGCTCGATACACTTTTTCTCCACGTTCAAAACGGCCTGGTACAGTTCTGCTTGCGCAGCACTAAATTTTCCATTGACAGGCCACGTTCTGGATATGTCAGCACAGTATCCTCCCAGCAACCCGCCCGCATCGACAAGAACGAGCTCATCGCCCTTGAAAACCTGGTCGTTGCGGGTGTAATGGATACACAACGCATTGGATCCGCCTGCAACCACAGGAATATAGGCGCTTCTATCACAGCCAGCAGAGATAAACCTGTACTCCAAAAACGCGTGGAGTGCTTTTTCGGTCCGGAACCGTTTGGCGTACGCCTGGTTGTAAGCTCTGCCGGAAATCTTGCCGGCCTGCCGCATGACTGTGAGCTCTGCAGTAGACTTGATAGACCGCATTTCTGAAAGGATGCTTTTCAGAGAGGAGATGCGGCAGTTTTCATTCCGCAGAAGCATCTCTATGGACTCTCTGTTTGGCTGTTTTGGGTTGGCAGAGCTGAAAACACGGCTAAACAGCGAAGTCTTGGAATCCTCGAAATCGTATAGCACAGTTTTATAGTTCTTCAGTAACGAGCGCAAGTGGTTATACAGGTTGCGGTTATCTGTTGCACGGTCGGCATTAAAAATCTCCCGCACACCCTCCACACCCGTACGAGCACCATCCCACAGTTCGGACTTTTCATCCTTTGGCGGGACTATCATATGGAATATGGCCGACTCGGGGTCGCTTCCTGGTTTCTCTAAAATACACACAGAGTCCGGCTCAAGCCATCCAGTAAGATAGAAAAGATCGTTGTTCTGCTGGAAGTGGTAGAAAACTGCTCCTGAGGCGTACTTAATCGTGTTACCAGGAACAATTGCTAGCGAGTTCGCAGGCATCTGCTCTGCAAGAGTATATCTCCTATTGAAGTACTCCATTGCTGTGATACCAACACTAAGTTCGCCACTGCGGATCATGTGAGGTCGTGTTTCGTGAAGGGGCTGGCCAGCCCTAAAGCTGGCATACCTGCGAAACAGATTTCTATAAATTTGAAGCATAGTTTTTTTTATTCAGTATTGTCCGATTCAAGCAAAGCTGAACACCTGAAAAAAGGTCGTCAGAGTGCCCTGCGAGTGTGTATACACTGTAGACATGTACCACAGACACTTTCTGTACTAGCTTGCTCCTTCGGGACACAGCATAACTCACCAACCACCCGGCCTAAACGCAGATATCTAGAGAGTTTCCGACTAGACTGGGTTATGTATAACCGAGGGTTATAGCTTTCAACAAAAGCCTGGCTAGCTCAATCGGTAGAGCGTGTGACTCTTAATCACAAGGCTGCGGGTTCAAGCCCCGCGTCGGGCTCTTCTTTTTTTTATTTGAAAATCCTCCTGCATATATTTTTGCAATATTTTTTAAATTTTTTTAGAAAAATTTGATCCTAGTTATGGCTAAGAAAAACGCAGACTCGGTGCGTATCCGCAAGCGTGAGCTTGAAGAAACTGAGGATTTTTCCTCCGAAGATGAGTTACAAGTAGATGGTCTTCTGGATGGGTCTGAGAGTGAAGAAAGCAGCAACGAGGACGAGAAATTTGAGAGTGCTGACGAAGAACAGGACTCGGACGCTGAATTTAATAGAATTCTCGCCGATGAAGAGGGCGAGAACTCCGAGAACTCTGCAAACGAGGAAGACGAGCCCGAAGAATTATCGATAACCGACAAAATATCGGGAATAAAGATCAGAACCCTGAGTTCAACTAGTTCTGCTGGTGAGGTGCGAAGCAAATTCTCAGACGGGAGCGAGCGGATTCTGAGACCGGAAATAGACCCAATCTATGACTCGGACGACTCCGACAGAGAAGACGTGAACACCATCGGAAATGTGCCCATTTCTGCGTACGAGGAGTTTCCTCATATTGGATACGATATCAACGGAAAAAGAATCATGAGACCAGCCCAGGGTTCTGCTCTAGATCAGCTGTTAGAGAGTATTGATCTTCCTGAAGGGTGGACAGGACTGCTGGACAAGGAAACTGGCAGCTCATTGAACATCTCGCCTGAGGAGCTGGAGTTGATCAGGAAAATCGAGGCCAACGAGAACACAGACGAGACCGTGAACCCGTACGAGCCAACGATCGAGTGGTTCACCAGCAAGACCGAGGTTATGCCTCTGACGGCTGTTCCTGAGCCGAAGAGGCGGTTTGTTCCTTCCAAGCACGAGGCCAAGCGCATCATGAAGATTGTCAAGGCCATCAGAGAGGGCCGCATTGTGCCGCCCCACCTCAAGAAGGAGCAGGAGCAGGAGGAAGAGCTGAACTTCGACCTGTGGGGAGGAGACATCGACAACACGAACGATCACGTGATGACCCTGCGTGCTCCGAAGCTAGCACCGCCAACGAACGAGGAGAGTTACAACCCTCCTGAGGAGTACCTGTTGAGCGAGGAAGAGCGCAAGCAGTGGGAGGAGATGGACCCCAGCGAGAGGGAGCGCAACTTCCTGCCCCAGAAGTACGGGGCTCTGCGGAAAGTCCGCGGCTACCAGGAATCCGTTCGCGAGCGGTTTGAGCGGTGTCTTGACCTGTATCTTGCCCCTCGTGTCCGCAAGCAGAAGCTCAACATCGACCCCGAGTCCCTGATCCCCGAGCTTCCTTCTCCAAAGGACCTCAAGCCGTTCCCTGTGCGTACGTCGACCGTGTATGAGGGCCACACCGGCAGAGTCCGTGCTCTCTCGGTGCACCCGAGCGGTAACTGGCTGGCCACCGGTTCTGACGATGGCACCATCCGTATTTGGGAGGTTCTCACCGGCAGGGAGCTGCTCAAGTACGAGATTATCGAGGACGACGAGGACCACGTCGAGGCCCTGGAATGGAACCCTAAGGCCGACATTGCTCTGCTGGCCGTCACGTGCGGCTCGACCGTGTTCCTTGTTGTTCCACCTGTGTTTGGCTACGAGGTTGAGAACAGATCCAAGCTTCTCGTTGAGGACGGATGGGGTTTTGCCAAGACGGGCCACGACACTGTGGAGGACGAGGACGGTGAGAACTCCGGAAAGTCGGCTGCTGCTGTTTGGGAAAAGCCTTCTCAAGAACAGACTTCCAACGGAGTCTGTGCCGTCATCCGCACCTCCAGAGGAGGGTCCTCTGCGGGCACTTTCAAGCGGGTCTCGTGGCACCGTCGTGGAGACTACTTTGTCACGGTGTCTCCGGAGGGAGGTAACAAGACTTCTGTGTTGATCCATCAGCTCTCCAGACACGCTACACAGTCGCCGTTCAGAAAAAGCAAGGGAATTGTGATGGACGCCAAATTCCACCCTTCGAAACCGATCCTGGTGGTTATGTCTCAGAGATACATCCGTATTTATAACCTCCAGCAGCAGCAGCTGGAAAAGAAGCTGCTGCCTGGTGCGAGATGGCTCTCGTGTCTGGACATCCATCCTAGAGGCGGCGACCACATTCTGGCCGGTTCGTACGATAAGAGAGTGCTGTGGCATGACCTGGACCTCAGCTCCACGCCCTACAAAACCCTGAGGTACCACGAGAAGGCAGTGCGTGCCGTGGCCTTCCACAAGGGTAACTACCCGCTGTTCTGCTCTGCGGCAGACGACGGGTCCGTGCACGTGTTCCACGGAACTGTTTACGACGACCTGATGAGCAACCCGTTGCTCGTTCCTCTGAAAAAACTCACAGGGCACAAAGTTACACAGAGCCTCGGAGTCCTCAACGTGTGCTGGCACCCAGCACAGCCTTGGCTCTTCACGGCCGGGGCAGACCACACAGCCAGGTTGTGGACCGATTGAGCATAGATAAATATCATATCATTAATTCTGCACAGTAATAATATGCAATCAAGTTCTGACATCAGGCTCCTCCTTGCCGATGAACTTCTTGAGCTGGAGGAAGGTGATCACACTTTTCACGTCCGCATCGAGGAACTCGGAGGCAGACTTGGCCAGGTTCTCGTCAGAGATGTCGGAGGAGTGTTTCTCCAGGTACAGCCGGATGGTTGCGCCCGAGGACCCAGTTCCCGACAGTCTCACAACGAATCTGAGTC
Source organism: Ogataea thermomethanolica (assembly GCA_030674565.1). Taxonomy (NCBI): domain Eukaryota; kingdom Fungi; phylum Ascomycota; class Pichiomycetes; order Pichiales; family Pichiaceae; genus Ogataea; species Ogataea thermomethanolica. The sequence continues at coordinate 523,751 of JAKTYW010000005.1, forward strand.
CTGAATCCATCTTAACAAACAGGCCCTGTTTGCTGGAGACAGACCCGTCGAGATCGGTGTACGAAAAGTTGGCAGCCTCCACAACACGGCCCGAAGTTCCAATTGGGGTTCCGACAAACTTTTCTCCCTCGTCCACCAGACCTTGCAGAAGATCGATCACCTGCGCAGCATCGGCGCTATTGCAGTCCTCGTAGTCGTATCTGGTGAAAAACGTTCTGCCGTACTTTTTCCAGAAGTTTTGCTGGACGTTGGCGATGGTAGGCTCGAGGTTAGGGTGTTGCTTCTCAAATGCAGCCAGCACGTTCAGCCATGCAATGATAGCCCAGAGACCATCTTTTTCTCTGATATGGTCTGAACCAGTGCCAAACGATTCCTCTCCACAGATAGACAGCTTCTTAGCATCAAACAAAGCACAGAAAAATTTCCATCCAGTAGGAACCTCGTAGACATTGAGACCCTTGGCCTTGGCAACAAGGTCGAGAGCCCCAGAAGTAGGCATGGATCTGGCCAGACCGTAGAGACCCGTTTTCTTGAAGTAGGGGATGCTCTCTGCGTGCTCAGCAATAATGGCCACAGAGTCTCCTGGAGAGACAAAGGCACCAGCACCGTAAATCATGTTTCTGTCACCGTCTCCGTCCGATGCTGCACCGAATGCAATGTTTTCGGCGTCCACTCTGTCCACCAGTGTCTTTGCGTACGTCAGATTAGGATCTGGGTGGAGACCACCGAAGTCTGGTTTGCAGACGCAATTCTGAATCGACGACTCTGGGAGTCCGAGCTCGTCCACAAAAATGGCTTTTCCGTACGGTCCAGTGACTCCGTTCAGAGCATCAAACAAAACCTTGAAGCCCTCAGGTGTTTTCTGGGCAATAAAAGATTTGATCAGACTCAAGTCAAAGATCTCTTTTATCATGGCAACATATGCGGCGGTTGAGTCAATGATGTCAACTTCTAAAGGTCCGTATGTTCTGGACCCCAACGTAGAAAGATCCACGTCGGGGAGATCTTTAATGATCTTGTAAGAGTCCAGTTTCAGCGAAGCTTCGTAGATCTTGTTGGTCACAGATTCAGGGGCAGGTCCTCCATTACCCAGATTGTACTTGATACCAAAGTCGTTGGTAGGTCCTCCTGGGTTGTGCGAGGCTGTCAGAATGATTCCTCCTGTGACCTCCTTTCCGTCGCCATTGGAGCCGTAGGTTCTAATGACACGAGAGGCAGCAGGAGTGGACAAGATACCGTTCTGGCCGATGATCAGCTTCTTGACCTTGTTGGCAGCACCGATTTTAGCAATCAGCTGAACCACTTGGTCGTTGTAATATCTGCCGTCACCCCCAACAACCAAGGTGGAGTCCTGGGCGCCCTCTGGGATCGAGTCAAAAAGGGCCTGCAAGAAGTTCTCTGTGTAATTGGGCTGCTGGAAAACCTTGACCTTCTTTCTGAGCCCAGAAGTACCGGGCTTCTGGTCGTTGAAAGGCGTGGTTGCTATGCTGGAAACGGAAAAAGACATGATAATTCAAAATCTCAGTGGATCAGAATAAAATAAAACAAACAGGTGATGGATAAATTTTTGGGGGGTACGGCTGGTGCAGAGGTTTATGGGCACCTGTGATGGAGAAAAATTACTTAACTCATCTGGATATTGGCTAGTCAATATGGGCGATAACCACTCGGGATTCGAGCCCAGCAGAGTCATTTACATAGGAGGCATTCCTTTCGACCAGACAGAGGACCAGATCTTGGACATTGCTCGGTCGGTGGGGCCTGTTGTGTCGTCGAAACTGCTTTTCGATCGCGAGACTGGCAAGTCCAAGGGGTACGCTTTCATCGAATATCAGGACATCGAAACTGCGCGTTCGGCAGTGCGAAACCTGAATAATTATCCCATAGGAAATAGATATCTAAAATGCAACTTCTCCAGCGAGCAGACGGTGATCAACACCATGAAGTCGCAGACCTCGAGCGAGTGGGCCGAGTGGGAGAGGCAGATCCCACCGCTGCCACCGGGGATGATCATGAATAACGCAAGCATGGAGAGCCTGAACCAGCAGATCAACGCGGCCCTGGCGACGCTCGACCCAAGCCGCTTACGTAATCTGCTCAAGGACGCCCGGGTCATGTCTGAGAGCCACCCGCAGCTGATGGAGCTTCTGCTGGAGAAGAACCCGCAGTTGCTGTTCGCGCTTGTTCAGGCCTCGATGATGGCGGGGCTCGCCACTACAGAGCAAATCAAAACGATCCTGATAGACAAAAAGCCCGACAAAGAATCCGCCCCAGAGCCAGCAAAACCGGCTCCGACAGCAGACTCTCAGAACCCGCTTTCCTCTCTGGACCCAGACCAACTACAGGCCATCCGCACTATCTGCTCGATGTCCGATGCCGAAATTTCCCAGGTTGCTCCTGATCAACAGCAGCTGTACCGTGAAATCCAGAATCGGTACAAAATGTATTTGTAGAGCATTTAATAAATCAATCTTCACTTTTCATGACAGTCACTTTGTTGCGGGTTGCGTTTCGCGCCGGTACACGCGCAAAGATCCCTCGCTAAATTTTTCATTGAAAAAAAATTTTCAGTTCAAACAAAACCAGTGACAAGAGTTCCGAGTCAGCGCAAGGAGGAGATGTACTATTGAAGCAAATAAGCTAACATTTTCCTGTACTGACATTAACACTTTTCCACTAGTATTTTTATTGAAACACCTAGAGATTATTGCCAACGTCGATACTCCACTGCGAGGGGATCCTTGGAGGGCCAATTTGTACATAGAACCAGTCTTGACCATGTCGACCAAACCCCAACCGCCAGCCGCCAATAACAGCTCATGTGTGCTGTATTTGGGCGCTATTCCGTACAACTGGGACGTCGAAATTATCAAATCTGTTGTTTGCGGATCTGGTCCCGTTGTTGATGTTCGTTGTATGATGGACAACGCTTCGAAAAACAAGGGATTTTGTTTTGTTGAATACGCAACGCCGGACGCTGCTGCCCGCGCTTTGCAGATCCTGTCCAAGATTAAGATCGAGGGTCGCAAAAAACTTAGAATCGAGCTGTCGAAAGAGGGACTTAGAAACCCTGTTCCAGGACAGAAGCCGGAGCTCCAACTCACCCGGAACTTCCTTCCTTCCAACGTCATTTTGCCACAGGAGATGTTGACTGCCAACCCTAACTTGCCGCCACAGTACAACACCTACCAGCAAAATGCTCCTTCTTCGGCGGCATCTTCGTCGTCCTCGGCGTCCACGCCATCGGGGACTTCAAATAATCCGTTTGGCAGCAGATTTGCTGGCCAGAACAGTGACATGCTGGCAACCATTTCTTCGAACCCGCAGTTGCAACAAATGGTGTCGCAAATGATTTCCAACGGAATGGACATGAGCCAAATCGGCAACGTGGTTCAACAGTTCAACAGACAACAATCATCTAACTCCTCTCAGACAAACGGCTCGTCCCAGTTCATGCCAACCAACTTGTCTATGGCATCTCAATTTTTGCCACTTCCGCAGCAATCTCAACAGCCAATCTACGCCAAGGATAAGGTTTCCGAGACCTTGGCCACTATTCCGCCAGGAATTCTAGTTGAGTTGCTGGCAAAGTTGAAACTCATTGTTTCTGGACCTTCGCCAAACTATGCCGAAGCCGCCCAGATCCTGCACTCCAACCCAAAATTGGCCGTCGCTGCTGCTCAGTCCTTGCTATTGATGGGTGTTGTTGACCTCGACGTGATCAACCAATCAATGTCTGCCCAGCCTCGCGCCTCCTCGGCAGAGCCGGCTGCTGCTCCGGTGGCCCCAGTGGCCGGCTCCAACGCTGCGCCTGCCTCTTATTCTCCGTTCAACCCAACCTCGCACCAGTCAACTCCGTCTCCTGCGAACTCTCAACAGCCTCCTGCACAAACTCCTTCCCCTGTCAATCTTGACAATGTCAACCCTGATTGGCACGGACTGCCTAGGGAAACCATTAACAAACTAATGCATATCAACGAGCAGGAAGCCAGTTTGATTGTCCAGGTTTTGAAGCTGACCCCGCAGCAAATCGACATTCTGCCAGATAATGAGCGTGTCATGGCCAACCAGATTAGAGCCCAGTACTTATAGCTTGCTCCTCGCCTCTGCCATTCGCCGATTCTTTCGCAACTATTTAGTTAATATAGCTATGGTAGGCCAGCTGCTCTGTCGACGCGTCGACACATTATTTCAACTGTATTTTCTAGAAAGTCCCGTCGACAGGAATTATATACAAAAAAACCTCACTACATCTTTTTCTTATCAATGAATTCTGACAATAACCAACGTTTACCGTTTACCACCAATCTCCCCGGCATTTCGTTTGCTTTTGACATTTTCCCCGCAGACTCCAATCGCGCGGGCGCTGTACCGGGCTCAGGCGGCCCGCCCACCACCTCGGACTCGCCCATTGCTCTGATGATGCGGAATTTTGTCGAGATTTTGAACAGACCGTCAAAAAACAAGCATGCCACCCAGGATGCAATTGATTCCTTGAAGCCGGTTTCTCTTTCTGACCTTCCTGCTTCTGAAAAGCAATGTCCTATTTGTTTCGAGCAGTTTGAGGACCCAGAAACGGAATCGATACAGCAGGATGAGCCAGAGAAAGAATCCAGTTTACCACAGATGTTCAGCGGGTTTGAGGCGTCGGATCCCGGCATGGAGTTTCCAACGGACCAGACTGCCTCCCGCGAGATCGTTTATACCCCTGGGGAGGAGCTGGACCTGAAATCCGAGCCACAAGGTTCCAAATCGGCAGACGCGCACTACCCAGTGAAACTGGGACAATGCGGCCACATTTTTGGCAAGTCCTGCGTGGCCGAATGGCTCAAAAATAACATATCGTGTCCGTTGTGTCGCCGCGAAATTTCGCCAGAGATGACCGAATCGTCGGGCTCGAACTCGAACCTCGTTTTCTATCCCGTTGCTCTTACAGAAGTTTTTGTGCCGATCAGCTGGGCTGGGCCTGTGAGGATGGGTTACGAACTAAGCGACCCCGCAATTAACTTCCCCGTCCCAGGAGAAGGGTTTTCCATGGGAAGAAGAACGGGTCCTGACGAAACCCCCCAGCCAGGTCCGACCCCGGCTCCAACCCAGGCCCAAGAAAGACCACAGACCCCTGAGAGAAGCGGCTCGGGAGGACCAACCAGAGTCATCGCCTCCAGATCAGTCAGAACGCATCCGTACACACGCCCGACAAATAACAGCTCTTCCGAGAGCGAGACATGATACCGAACATTGATCTCTGTCAATTACGATCCGTATGATTTAACGATTATTATACATTATTTATTCATCATCATTTGCAACTGCTCCAAAGTCTCATTATCAACAGATGCCACAAGCTTATCATACCCTGCGATACTTGCCATCTGCTCCATCCTATACTTTGTCAGTTGCTTAATGTTTATGCTATGCACCGGGCTTAATTTGGACACGATCTCGCTGAAGCGCATTTTTTCGGCAGAAGGGGGAAGTCTGAACTCGTTGGCATACTCGTTGTCTTCATCTGGCTCCATCTCTATCAGCGTCAGGTCTTCGTCGTCGTACGATGACGACTTATGGTAAATATTACAATCCCCGGAAGCATCCTCATTCACCTCTTCTAGTAGATGCGTCACCAGAAACATGATCTTGTTAAAATTCATTGACAGGACCAGTTCAACTGCCGCAGGTCCAGAAAGATTCAGTAGCTGGTACTCGATGTCCACGTTCTGCGCTGGCTCCGTGAACCCTGTAAATATACGCGGGTCTAACAGAGATAGAAGTCCCAGGATGAACACTTTTCTGACTTTTGCGTCGTAAACTAATTTCAGCAGGCTGATCAAAGAGTCTATCAGTCTGCTCAGTTGGACGGCCAGGTTGGATTCGGTTACCATATTGAGAGTGGTGATAAAGTGGACTGGATTTTTCTGCAGCAAGATAAGTATAGGGATGGTCATCTTGGTTTCGCAGTTAGGGGTCTGGGATTCTCTGGTCAGATACTTGAACATCTCCGAAAAAAGACCACTTTCTGCAATATTTGCAACGAGCTGAGACTCACTAGGGTCCCTGACCTGCATCACCAAAATCTCAAGTAGCGAGGCAGTCAGGTAAATAGCATCGTCTCGCATGGAGTTCAGATATCCACCCAGGATCTTGAATATCTCCAGTCCTGTCTCGGTCTCGAACATCTGGTAGTTCACCAATGCGTATGAGCGTACAATTTTCAGGACTGTAGGCAGAACTTCTGTCCAGTCGAGCAGCGCCCTGGTGACTAAAGGAAATAGATTCAATATCTGCTCTGGCATGGACATTGAGATTGGCATGTGTCTGAGTACAGCCTCCCATAGCTCCAGACCATCTTCGCACAGTAAAGAGTAAAGCTCTGATTTTGAGTCGCAACAGAGAGATATCAGAGGAAGAACAATTGGGTAAGCTTGGTTGCTATTTTCATTCAAAGCAGTGGTCAGGTCTCTGAGCAATCTCATTAGTGAGTTTTTGACAATCATTTCATTGGCGTTATTCGACTCATCCCACATCATAGGAATAACTGTCATTATCTCTAAAAGCTCTTTCTCAGATACAAGAGGGTTTGTCCGCTCAATTAAGATGGAAAGCACTTTTAGGACAAAGATCTTGGACTCAGTAAATTCCAAGCTTCTAAGCAGCACCAATATTTTCACCACGATCTCATTCAGGAATGGCTGGAAATCGAACTTTCTGAATTCCCAGTCGTCAATTAAATGCTGCAGTGTCTGGATCGCAGTTAGCTTCACCACTTTGTCGTTAATTTCGTGATTTTCCAGAAACAGGAGAATTAAGCGGTAGATCTCCAATCTCGTCCCCTTGGAACACTGAATAGATAGCCACTCGCTAATAATTAGGCACACACGGCGCTTGACGAGTTTGTTCTCTAAAGGACTTGTTTTCAGAGCCTCGGGGAGGAAATAGCTACCAAATAGCTGGTCAAAATTGCAGCTTTCGCTGATTGCATTGGCACTCAACTGAAAAACAGCCAGTACCGAGTCTTTTGTAAGAGCATCCGCCGATGTGTCTCCAAGTGTTGTTTCGATTCTCTGCAAAATGAACTTGCTCAGCTGCGGTTTGAAAAAGGTCACCAAGTCCTGGAAGTAGTTCTCTGCGCACGGACGGATCTGATACTCCCAGCTAAGCTGCAATTCCTCGTTGACCCACTCTTCAGGTTCCATGCTCCATGATTCGAGATCTGCAGGACGAAGCTTCATGTACCAATTGATAAGAAGCTCTACTAGACCCTCCACCAGTTGGGCTGAGAAAAACTGTTCTGTAACCATTTTGGCAGCAGTAGAAACCTCAGCCTGGTCGCTCTTCTGTTTCAACATCACGGCTCCTTTCTTGTATCCAAAACTTGTCAGTTTTTTCAAAACCAGGATGATCTTGATGGCCAGCTGCTCCCAGAATTCATTCTCATTGCTATTGTAAATTTCTTTGGCCTTAGACTCTAGTAATGAAAGCATCGTCATGAAGATCTGGTAGGAGTTGGGCATGAGAATGAATGCGACGATATTGTCGTTTACTAGGTTCGAGTACAGTTTAACATATGCCTTAATGTATCGCTCCAGCAGAGGCAACTGGGAACCGCCGTGAATCATGAGCAGCTTCTGGAAATTCTGCAACGAGATTTCGAAAAACTCCACCAGTAACTTGTCTCGATGCGGGTACTCGTACCCATCGACAATTGCTCTGCGAAGATTTTTCAGACACAGATAGCCAACCTCCATGGTTGCTGGCTCAAATTCATTGCTGGCAGTCCAATGGTCAAAAAATGTGTGATAATGTTTGATTAGATGAGGTATGATGACTGAGACCTTATTTTGCATTGCAGCACGGGTTCTTCCTATTCTCACAGAGGACAAGACTTTCAAGATCTGGTTGGTGATTATTAGAATGTTGTGCAGCTTGATCAGATCGCCCGAGCTCGAATCCAGGATCAGCGCTATTTCGTCAAATATCGTTCCCCATTCCGAGGGAAAATCTAGCCTAGACACTCGAGCTATGGCATGGGCATTTTGTATTGTGAGCTGATCATTGGACTCACCCAGCAGGTCAAAAAAATGCTTTCTGATTTCTGTCTTTTCTTCCTTGGATATTGCGTTAATCCTAGTGGACCTCCAGTACTTTTCCACCCCGTTTTTGAGGCAAATAACTGCCAGCCATCGGATTTGCAAAGGGTGGTCGACATTACTGTAGACCGATTGCAGAAGATAATGGTATCCTGGAACCGATTCCCATTGTTTGAGCTGTGCTTCTGACGACTGCTGGTCTGCTCCGTGCTCTTTGCCGGCTGCTGTGGTCAGAGTCGCAACCAATGAATCAAGGTTTAAATCCATGAGAAATAAATGTAAAAATAATATTAAAAAATAGATATATTTAAAAAGGTCATGGAAAATAAGGGTGATCCATATAAGCTTGCACAACCTCCAAAATTGGGTGCTTGTCAAACTTGAGTGAGTTTTGAAAGGTTTGCTCCGAGATTTCAGATTTATAAGTACACGGGGTTAGGAGCAAGACGTCTACAGCTACAGAAATTTCATGGTATCACGACAATATAGATATCCTTTGCACAAACAATGCATCTATAGGGCGTGTGGCGTAGTTGGTAGCGCGTTCGCTTAGCATGCGAAAGGTCTTGGGTTCGACTCCCAACTCGTCCATTTTTTTGCTTTCTAGTTTCAATATTTATTTTTTACTTTATTTCTTCGTGTTCAGCTCTGCTTTTTTTCGATCTTCTAAGCTCTATTTCGGGTGCGACCCATGAACACCTTTAGATTCACTGAACCAGCACAGATCAAGGTCCAGACGGTCTTGGTGGATGGGCTGGAAGGTTCACAGTTCGACCAGTATCTGTCTTCACTGCGAAGAATTGCAGAAGTCAGACTGGTCGATGTGATGCCTTGTGCTGGCCTTTTCAATCCTCAAGCGTTTCCTCAGGGCAGGGTCAACTTTGAATTTATTACGGGGGAGCAGGACAACTCACAGCTTTTTCTGCTCGACTTCGAACCGTTCCGCAAAGTGTTTGGTATCTTGGGAATTACCCAATGGGCTGACCAATTGGATGATTCTCAACTGGCTGAACAGCTAGCTGCACTGAAAGCAAAGCATTCTGGCGGTCTGGAGTACTATCTCATGGTTTTTGGGGCCCCTGAAGACTTCCGATGTCAGACACCAAACGTCCTTGTGGTGAACATGAGCATGTCCAATATAGAAACTGTTATGTGTGACTTCACGTCCTTAATTCTCAAAAACCTGTCTGTGCATGTGTCTGCGTACCAGCATGTTACGCTGAGATCACCTGGCCTAGCAAGTGGAAAGTTCCCCGGTGGACCGTCCAAGAAACGAATATCCAGCACATTTGAAAATCAAGACAAAATCAAAACTCACAGGAACAACGGGCGTCGCCACAAGCTTGCTGCAAACTTCTATCTTCTAGCAGGGAATTTAAAAAGCGCGATATCAGAGTTTTATGAAAGTATTGTGAGCCTCGGCTATGCAGGGGACTATCTTTGGCTGGCCTCCAGTTACGAAGGCTTAGCTCTCTGCATGGCCCTGCTAATTAAATTGGACTCCCCAATTCAGCTTCCTGCTGACATTCCCTCGTTGTTGGAGGTTTCAGAGAAAAGCTCGCCTTCGCCGATGGTGTCACCTCGGCCCTCATTCCAATCTTCGACCACGAACGCTTCACCAGCAATTGCTACCGCTTTATCTGTCAGTGCTGTGCGTGAGCTTATTCTCAAGGCTATACATAAGTCGTTCTTTTGTTACAAACAAAGCCTGCTATCCAGCGATGATCGTGCCCCTCAGATAGTTATATGCGAGACCAATCTCCGGTATATTGATTATTTGAGGACCACCGATGTTCAGGACGTTGCTGAATTGATCAGCGAAATTTCCACGGACATTTTTGACGAGAAGTTTACCCAACTGTCTGCTAACCAACGGTATCAAATATACAACTGCATGATTGATGTTTACGGAAAGCTCAATATGAAAAGAAAGCGCGCTTTTCTAATCTACGAACTGGTACAACTGGTACTGGAAAATAATTTAATTCCCGAGGATACGTACGATGGCGATCTGGATGCGCTATTTGAATCTGTGATAAATGTCTACGGTATTGGCAAAACATCGTCTCCCAGTCTTATCAAAAAAAAGGTCCTACTGTCAATTGTCAAATTTAGCCAACACGTCAAATTCGTAGGCGGTGTCAGCAAGTACGGATCCATATTAATTCGCGATTTTCACACCATGATGTCTGATGCAGAGCAGACGCAGATATTTCGGGCCTTGTGCAATATCAACGAACCCTTCAATTACTGGGACGAGCATTTAGTTCAGGATATCAACCTCGTCCACAAAGACAAGCTGATCCAGGACGAGCTGTGCGAGATTTCCGTGTCCCTTCAGAACCCGTACGGTTTTGAGGTGGAGGTGAAGAACATTGAGATCCAAACTGAGGGATTCCCTCTCAAGACTCAGCTGAACTTGAAAGGTAAGGCCGGCGGCGTTTCCAATACCTCTGTTACGTTGAAACCTCGCTCATTAACCTCGATTTCCCTATTCATTGTTCCTTTGAACCACGGGACCATGAAAATCATCGGATTGTGTGCAACAATTAGCAATTGCCAAAACCAGAAGTTCCAATGGTTTGCGAAACAACCGGGATCTGTCAAAAGTCTTCAACCTGAATTTACACCCCAGTCCCTTGAAGTTTCGGTGCTCTACGAACAACCCCTGCTTTCATTAGTTGACGTCAAGCTGCCCAATCGCTGGATCATGCTTCTCGAAGGTGAGTGTAAGAGATTCGAGATTGTTTTGAGAAATGCCTCCAGCGTTGAGGTCAATCAACTGACGACTAAATTCTTGGACTCAACTATCGAGCCCTTGAACCAGCTGTTGCAGAATAGAAATCTTCCTCCCAACGAGGTGTACGAAATAGAGTACTATCTGATAAAGAAGAAGCCATTCAAGATTCTCAACAAGAAAGTGATGAACAGGATTGAAGCTAACAAGGAATTCTCGCTGGAGGTGGAAATATGGGGCAAACGTGGTGTGAAGGAAGCAAGCGTCATAATGGAGTATTCGCACAGAAAATCCTCAACACCAACCAGTTTCCTGCGCAAAATGTACATCCCTGTCAACGTTACTGTGTATCCAAGCGTCGAGCTTGTTGGTTGCGATATAATTCCTCTTTCTTCGAGCACGAAAATTTGTGAAACCAACCTGGGAGATACATGGAAGTATTTAGAGTCGATGGTTGCTCAGGGCCATCAGATGTCTGAATTTTGTCTCTTGGCCCTCGATTTGATGAACTCGTGGACCGAAGAAATGACCGTGTCTTTCCAATGTCTTCTGAGTGGCTCTCCTGATGCGGAGTTCCAGGAGTCCAACGACCAGATCGAAAATCCTCCTCCAAACACTTTCACTACCAAAATAGTTTTCCAGAGCAAGAAAAACGCACGCGCATTGATTCCGGTCAAGAGAGTGAATTTTGACCAAGAGTACCTCAACCAGAGAATTCCAAGTTTAAGAAACAAACAGTTTATTTTGGACACCAAGACCCCAGAGCCCGAACAACGATTCGTGAAAAACGCGTTCTGGTACAGAAACGAGCTGCTACAGCGACTACGTGCCCATTGGCAAATATCCGACAACAACAACAACTCATTATACGCTGGGCGATCTGGAATAATAGATCTCAGAAGTATACGATTTTCTTCCAAGATGGTGAGTGCTCTTGAGATCGAGAAGATAGGACTGGTTTTAAATATTTTCGACCAACAGGAACAGATAATCGATCCAGAGTCCTTGAAACTCAACGAGTTCTACACAATTCGTCTCGAGTTGATTAACAGAAACAAGAACTCTGTCTGCGGAATGCTTCGACATGTTCCTCTCAGCCATTCGACCGTCTCTTCCATCGAGAAAAAGATCCTTTACAACGGAGTATTACAATTTAGTATAGAGGAGCCGATCAAGAGCGACGAGTCCAAATACTTCAGTCTAGGAGTCGTTTTCTTGGAGAAAGGCGAGTACGAATGGGGGGCCATTTTTGATGAGATGAATGGGTATGACGGAGCAACAATATCGCTGAAGCAGCAGCATCTTCAAAGAGAACGCTTGAAAATTAAAGTTGATTAGCTAATAAATAATCTTGAAATATTTAGTTTCTCTTTTTAGCATGTCGGGCAGTATAGTTCGAGCTCTTGAGTGGAAATATCAGGACGAGGAGCGATTTATTGCTGTCTCACCGACGGGGGAAACCGTTTCTCTTTATGAGACTAACAGTGATGCACAGACTCCAGAGGACGAAATGAAAAAGGTTTATAGTCGAGGAGGATTCGATACTATACAATGTCTGGATTATTTGACCTCGAAGCCTGGTCTGAGTGGAATTGGGCAGCTCGATGGCAGTGCACACATCTTTGACATTACGTCGTCGCAAGTGTCGCCCATTGTGCTGAAACCCCGACAAGCACGGTCTTGTAACGACATCTCGTTCAATGACCAGGAACTGGTTGCATTGGGATTTGACCGTGGTCGTCAGGACCACTCCATTCAAATCTGGGATCTGGAGACATGCTCTAGGGCAGGAAAAGGAGACGGAGCAGGGCAGCCACTAGTTTCATTTGTTCCAAACGAAAGTGTTTCCTCGCTGAGTTTCTGCGAGGGCAGAAACCTCATAGCAGGCAGTTATAAGCTTTTGAGAGAGTACGACATTCGTACCAACCAGCCCGTTTACCAATTGAGCACTAAATGCACTCTGCACATCAACAACGACCCTTTCAACTCCTATTTCTTTGCCTCGACCAGCGAAGATGGCTCCCTAGCTATTTGGGACCGTCGGAAACTTGGAGACAGCTCAAAGCTCGGCCTGGCGCAGGGACCCAGCAACACTGCGGAAGGTGCGCTCTTGATGTTCAACAAACTGTTGAGCGACCAGCGCCGCTCCGGTGGCTCGCCGTACCGCTACTCGACCGTGACACACGGCGAGTTGGGAGCTCTATTTGATGGAGATCTCGTCAGAAGATGGAAGTTTGGAGTTGTGCCTCCCTTGGATTCTGATATTGCCAAGTTTGAGAGTATGGCAAGTCGCAGCCGGGCTGAGGGCACTCCTGTTCAATCTAGTTTGCATCCCAAAGACTCGCTTTTTATTTCCAGGGTGAGTGATATCCGTACCAAGTACGAGAGAGTCATTTTCTTTGATTATATGCCGAGCTCTGGTTCCGCGCATGGCGTTGACTTGGTCTGTATGCGTCAGTCGGGAAGCATCTATAAGATGCATGTTGTTGAGAGCCCTACAGGGTTTGACTTCAACTCTTTCAACGACTTCACTTTTGCCAGTCCTGAAGGGACCTGCTCAAAATTTGTCAAGGACGTAATTGAGGATGAGCCTCCGAGCAGGAGAGCATCACAAGATGACAAAAACGTGACCCTTCTAGATTCCTCGGACTCTCAGAGCGCAGAGTCGAGCGATAAGGAGGACGAAGACGACATGGATCTGGACGAGGGTACATCTTTTCATGATCTGGGCGACAGCATGGGACTGAACTCGGGAGCGCTGCTCGAGAACGATATCTGTGCTACCATCCGTCGGCGTGCTCTTCTAAATTATGGAACCGATGCGGACCACAACATGTCTATTTTAGAGAGCATGAGCTGGCTGGAGACGACGGTGCAGTTGAGAAACGCGTGGAAATGGATTTCTATATCGCACGATTTAGTTTCTTCGGGGAAAATGATTTCTGGGAACTTCGATTTTGGATATCTGGGAGTCCTGGGTATCTGGAAAATGGAGGAAGGTTTTGCAGAGCAGAACAGATACATTGGAGCTGGAAATTTCACATCCAGAGAACTGCTTTCTGCAGCACGAAATATAGTCGAGAAACGGATTTTGGAAACCAAGGTTCTTGCTGCGCCGTTGATTGGATTCGATGGTGAGAGCACCAAGGAAATCCAGCGGCGTCTTGCGATGCACGTGATAGGCTGGGACTTTGGTGTCAAGGAGCTGGAGCAGAAATACAAAGACCTCATGGCCAGAGAGAACTTCGAGAGAGCGGCAGGCTGGGCCGTTTTCCACGGCGACATTGCTCGTGCGATCGATATTTTGGCATCCTCCAAAAAGGAGTCGTATCGTATCATGTCTACAGCCATAGCCGGATACTTTGCATTCAGGGATTCGCAGATCAACACCACCTGGAAAGACCAGTGTCGAAAACTCTCTTCTGACTTGGAAGACCCATATCTACGGGTTATTTTTGGCTACATTGCCGATGGAAACTGGTGGGACGTGTTGGATGACTCGTTTCTTCCGCTTCGAGAAAAGCTGGGTGTGGCGTTGCGCTTCCTTCCCGACAACGAGCTGGATATTTATTTGAACAGACTCGCCGAGAACGTGATCAATAGAGGCGAAATCGAGGGCATCATTCTTACAGGGGTGACAGCCAAGGGTATGGATCTTCTACAGTCCTTTGTCGACCGTACAAGTGATATTCAAAGCGCATGTGCGATTGCTTCGTACGGCTGTCCAAAATATTTCAAAGACGACAGGGTTGAAGACTGGGTTGAGAGCTACCGCTATTTACTCAACAGCTGGAATCTTTTCCAGGTGCGGGCCAAGTTCGATGTTGCGCGCACAAAGCTATCGCGTAGAATCAACGGAAGAACGCAAACCAAACCTGTACCACGCCAGGTTTACCTGCAGTGCAACAACTGCCACAAAAATATATCCAAAAAAAAGAGCCGAGGATCGCAACCCAAAAATGGACTCGTGACGCAAAAAGAATTGCCGCTACACACGTGTCCTCATTGCGGCCACCCTCTTCCCCGTTGCGCAATCTGTCTCATCACACAGGGGATAGTGCTACCCAAGGAGGTGACGAGGGTGGACAACGAGGCTACCGATGACAATTTGAGCCTTGAAACACAGTTCAAAGAATGGTTCAGTTTTTGTCTTTCGTGCAACCACGGGATGCATGCAGGACATGCCGAAGAATGGTTTTCAAAGCACTATATTTGTCCAGTTCCCGATTGCGACTGCAGATGTAACAATAAGTAGCTTCTTTCTTTTCTGGTGTACGGGTGCAAAAATATCTGCCAGACTGTTTATAGAAGTTAAAATTTCATCCTGCCTGAGCGAGTGTTTATTATTAGGAAGAAGGGGTCGAAAGTCGAAATCGTTTTTTTTATTTATCATAATTTGAACGGAAATCAGGGAGTTTTCTCACCTATTTAAATAACAACTCCACGTCATCCTCTTGCATAAAAGGACCCTCTGAGACACCTTCGATTTGTTAGTGCCCAGAATCTAAAAAATCCTTTTTGACTATCAAGTTACAAGTGCTGTTTACGCTCAGTGATCTGGATCAAGATAAGTTGGCGTTTCGACATGTCGAGTGGAAAAGATCCAGTTATTACCGATATTTTGCGCAAAATTGAGCGCGAGCGGAATATTGCCATCGGGGCTAGCAATTTGCGCAAAGAAACAACCAATGCGCTAGTTATCCAGAAGTGTAACACCTCCATTAGAGAGGCACAAAAAAACATCGAATATTTGGAGCAGACCTTGAAAAAACTCCGCCTACAGAAAGCAGGTCCTGGCGAAAGGGAGTCGCCTCTGGGATCGGCGGATCAACCGTCTAATAAGAGCGTTGTTTCTGCGGATGCCAATGTGCAGCACAAGCCCAATCAGGTCCACAAACCAACGTTTACTGTCTTGGACCTTCTGAAATACGAGTGCCCATCCTTGGGACACAGAATCCAATACATGCTGCAACAGCTGGAGTTTAAAATCCAAATGGAAGAGCAGTACAAGGAGGCCAATGAAAAGATTTACAAGTTGTACCAGCTGGAAGGAGACCGCCGAAGCATTGCAGCAGCAGCCGATGGATGTGTCGAGGGGGAGCGTAAAATTCAATTGATGCGCAGGGCGCTGAAGCAGTACCACTCGATGTTCATTGACATCGATGAGGTGGCGCGAGAGAACTCTGTTATCAACACGTTCAGAAAAAACCCGTTGACCGGTACCCTATCCATCACCATCACCACGGTTCGAAACGTGGATCACATTGCGTCACCTATGTTCACCAGAAATCCCGAGTCTATAGTGACTTTGAAGATAGACGACGTTGAACGTGGTCGCACTAAAGGTTCCAGGAACGACAGATGGAACGAAACTTTTGAGATTGATGTCGAGAAAGCTAATGAGGTTGCAATTACAGTTTATGACAAGTCTGGTGACCAGTTGGTCCCAGTTGGATTATCCTGGCTCCCGCTCTCCGACATTGCGGAAGAGATTCGTCGTAAGAAGGTCACCCAGGAGCGTGGTGGTGGAGACTGGATGATTGGCTCTGCATTACAACAGGGCACGAAGAGTCATGGAAGCTCGTCTAATTCCACTGCAACGGCCAGCCGCAGTGATCTCCATGAAATTCATTCCAACTCAGGAAATGATTCGTCTGCAGATTCAACGACTGACGTTGATGCAATCACTTCTACATGTTGGTTCGAGCTAGAACCAACTGGGCAAATTCTGGTCACCGTCGGATTCACTAAAGCCAGCGAACATCTCAAGGGTGAAAAGTATGCTTTTGGTGGTGGACTTGGTCGTCATGGTGCTATCCGTCAAAGAAAAGAGGAAATATACGAACATCACGGCCACAAGTTCGTTCAAAAACAGTTTTACAATATCATGGCATGTGCAGTTTGTGGTGATTTCCTCAGATACACTGGATTCCAATGTGAGGACTGCAGATTCCTTTGCCACAAGAAATGCTACAAAAACGTCATCAACAAGTGTATTTCTAGAAGCAGCACAGACACTGCTTCTGAGGAAACAAAGCTTAATCACAGAATTCCTCACAGATTTGAACAAGTCACCAACAGAGGAACCAAGTGGTGTTGTCATTGTGGATACATTCTTCCATGGGGTCGGAAGAATATCAGAAAGTGTTCTGAGTGTGGTATATTCTGTCATGCTACTTGCTCGCATCTTGTCCCTGACTTTTGCGGAATGTCTATTGAGAAAGTTGGTCAAATCTTATCTGCGATCAAATCTACTCAGGAACACAAGACTACTAAACCCAAATCAGCGGGCGGCCAATCATCAACAAGTCTCACTGCTGTTGCAAGCAAGACCACCATGTCTCTCCCTCCTGAGCCTAAGAATACTGAGCATTCTTACCCCGATGTTGCAGTCTCCAAACAGGCCGCATACCAAAAACAGCTCCAGCACACATCTCCCAAGAAATATGAAGAACGCCAATTACCGGAAATTCCTGCTGCGAATGAGCTGCCACCTACGCCGTCAAGAAAGTCAGAGCCGCAGCCAGAACCAGCACCAGCCGTGCAACCAGTTTCTCAATCTGCCACTCAAACGGTTGAGAGTTCCGTCACACAGCCTGTTCAAGCGGCCGTCGCCGAAAAACGCTCTCCCCACAAACAGAACGGCGCGCATAAGTCTAAGCAACGTCGTCATCGCCATAGATATGGCCTGGATGACTTCAATTTTGTTGCTGTTCTTGGAAAGGGTAATTTCGGTAAGGTCATGCTCGCAGAAAGCGTGCACACCAAGAAACTGTGTGCTATCAAGGTTTTGAAAAAGGATTTCATTATCCAAAATGACGAGGTCGAAAGTACCAAGTCTGAGAAACGTGTGTTTATGATTGCTAACCGCGGAAAGCATCCGTTCCTTCTGAACTTACACCAGTGTTTCCAAACCGAAAACCGGATTTATTTTGTTATGGAGTACATTACTGGCGGTGATCTGATGTGGCACGTTCAGCAAAAGCGGTTCTCGTTAAGGAGGGCCCAATTCTATGCTGCAGAAGTTCTGCTCGCCCTGAAATTCTTACACGAAAACGGTGTCATCTACCGTGATCTCAAGCTCGACAACATCATGTTGAGCAAAAGTGGACACATTAAATTGGGAGACTACGGACTGTGTAAGGAGAATATGTGGTACGGCAACAAGACCTCGACGTTCTGCGGTACGCCAGAACTGATGGCCCCAGAAATTTTGAAGGAACAAGGTTATGACAAGGCGGTTGATTGGTGGGCATTTGGAGTTTTACTTTACCAGATGCTGCTCACCAAGTCTCCTTTCAAGGGAGAGGACGAAGATGAGGTTTTCAACGCCATTTTGACGGATGAGCCTTTATACCCAATCAACATGTCCAAGGAAGCAGTCGACATTCTACAAAGACTTCTCACCAGAGACCCAGCACAGCGTCTTGGCTCTGGCGAGGCAGACGCCCTAGAGATCATGGCTCATCCATACTTTGCCAACATTGACTTTGACGATATCTTACAATGCAAGGTGACTCCTCCGTACATTCCTGAGATCCGCGATCCTCGGAATCCCGAATGCTTTGATGAAGAATTCACGTCGCAGGCAGCCAAACTGACGCCCGTGAACAGTGTGCTATCGCCTTCCATGCAAGAAATGTTCAGAGGTTTCACTTACGTGAATGAGGAAAATGCCATGTAATTATTCGCGAACTGAAAATTAACAAGAAATTTGCGACTGCAACGTGGCACGCATTACACTCTATATGACCACCATTAGGACTATCCAGGAACTGTGTAGTCTAGAGCTTGGCTCTTTGATCAAAAATACATTTGACGCTGCCATTAGACAGGGCCAGCTTGTGTTTTCGCCTAGTAAGCATGAGCGGTACCAAGATCCAGAAACAGGAATGGAGTGCGAGCTCATGATTGTGGAGGGACTGTCGAAGCGACCTATCAACCGTCCAACGCAGCCAGGGTCCGACGAAAAAGTGTCTGCAGACAAAATTGCACAAGTGAAGGCCAAGAACCCGTTCATGAAACCTGAGCCCGAGCTCACTGTGATCCAGACCTTACTCGAGGATTACAGATTGATCCTGAATAAATTCCCCAACATAGAAGAGCATTTCCTGATGGTCACCAAAGAGTTTGTCCAGCAGGACACTTTGCTCCAGCCAATAGAACTACAATTGATGCACACAATACTCACCAAGCTCAACACGGCAGACTCAAAATTCTTTGCTTTCTTTAATTCGGGACCCGAGTCAGGCTATTCCCAGTTTCACAAGCACATCCAGTTCATGAAGATCCCTGCCGACTTCCACGTTTACCAGAACGATTTGGTGGAGAAGAGCGAGGTTTTCATTCCATCTCAGGCACCGGACTCCAAGCAGCCTTTGATGGACAAGAAGCTCACGTTCAAGCATTTCATCCTCAAGATTCCTACATCGTTTGACTCGGAGGAGGATCAGAAAACCACGCTGGCTCTGATGTACATGTATCTGTTCAGACGAGTGCTGAATGTTTTCAAAGAGCATGGCATTGATTCCAGCAAATTAAGCTACAACTTCCTGATGATGGACAACTGGATGATGATTGTGCCAAGACAAAAGGCCTTCTTTGACGGGGTCTGGCAAAATAGTCTGGGCTTCATGGGTTTGTTCACTACTAAGGACGAGGTCGTGAAAGAAAAAGTGCTCAAGCATGGAGCTGGCAAAATTCTGCAAGAGTGTGGGTTCTCGCTGAATGAGGATGACGACAAGCCCCAGAACGAATACGGGTATTGAACGGGCACAGGAAAGCGGTATACAACTTAACGAAAATGAAAAAGTCGTACTAGAGTTATCAACATGTAGTAATATTGTAGATCTATACAGTTCATCAAGCCTTGGCGATGTTGTTAAGCTCTTCCTTCTCAAAAGCTTCAGCCTCAGCCTCCAAGATGTATGGAAGCAGGTATGGCAAGTCCTCCTCTGCCTTCAAAACCTTGGAAGGAGGGAGAACCTTGGCGGACAAAGTGAGCTGGTGAGCGGTGATAATTCTGAAGTTTCTGGCGTAGGACTCCTCTGCTGGCAATCTGGAGATGGCCTTTTGCATCAGTGGGGTCTCTTCAATCATCAAGTCGTCGAGTCTAAATGTTAGAGTTTGACACCGTGTGGTACTTACCTCAAACCCATTTCTCTGTATCCAGAAAGATATGTGAAGGTCTTGGCGACTGGAAGCATGAACTGTCTCAACATTGGGGTCTTGAGGACATAGTCTGCAGCCTTTTTGATGCTAGTGACGGAAGCCATGGTTGTTGGTGGAATTCAGAAAATAATAAATTTTATTCTCGCGAATGGTGATTGGCGAAAACTGACTCTCGCAGCTACACCTCCGTTACGTAACCGATTATATAATCAAAGCAACTAGCACGCACACTGCTGCTCGTTCGTGCTGGGCCGTTGGTTGAGATCAATGGTGCGTCTTCTGCGTTGGCTTTGTTGGTTAATCTTGTCTTCAAGCGGCAGCTTGAGCGCAATAGACCTGAAGCACTCTTTGACGTTTTCTCCAGATTTTGCGCTCACTTCTGCGTACATAAGCCCAAGCTCGTTTGCAAATGCTTGAGCCTCGTCTCTGCTAATTTTCCTGTTCTTCTCGAGATCCAGCTTGTTACCCACCAACGCAATCACAATCTGAGAGTTGGCCTGTTTTTGTAGTTCCTTCACCCAGTATTTTGCCTTCTCCAGGGACGACTCCTGGGTTATGTCAAAAACCACCAGTGCTGCCTGTGCGTTTCTGTAATACATTGATGCCAACGACCTGTATCTTTCCTGGCCCGCCGTGTCCCAGATTTCAAACTTCACTGTGGTTGACGCATCGATCTGGATGGTCTGGGTCAGAAATGCTGCTCCAATAGTGGACTCTCTCATGTCTGAGAACGAGTCCTTCACAAATCTATGCACAATAGAGGACTTTCCCACAGCCGATTCGCCTGTCAGTTAGCACGAGGACAGAAAATAAAATACTCACCAAGCAAAACCAGTTTGAACTGCGCATACCGCATGATGGACGAGGCCGAATTGTCGCTTATGCGGGACGACATGTCAAACAACCTAACGAAGATAAGGGAGATAATATAGGAAATAAAAAAATATAGGTCAAAAACACAGCCTTGAGTTTGACTCAGAAACAGGTTCGGTGGCTACGTGTGGTCTTGGGCGATTTTAAGCAAAGGTCCACTGCTTTATTCAGATAATGCTATATACAACTGACAGGGCTACTCGTCGATCTTGGCCAAGATCTCTCTGTCGCTGAAGAGTAGGTACTCTTCTCCGTCGATCTTCACTGGAGATCCACCAAAGCTAGGCAGCAACACCTTGTCGCCCTTTTGCACGGTGGTTGGGACCAAGTCTCCCTTCTCGTTAGTCAGTCCTGGACCGTTGGCGACCACCGTTCCGAACGAAAGCTTGTCCTGGTTCTTCTCAGGGATGTAGATGCCCGAGGCAGTTTTAGAGGCAGCTTTGGCTCTTTGGACCAAGACTCGGTCAAAGAGTGGCTTGATAGCGTTCAACTTAAGCAGGCTGGACATGGTAGTATTTTAGGAAAGCTTGTAAGCGGTTGACTAAATTGAATAATTTTATATTTTATTTCGTGGGGCTCCGAAATTTCGAGAACCATCAATTGTCCGACTTGTCTCCGGCATCAAGCCATGCCAACTTTTTTCAGCATTTTTTCACGTTTGCGTCTATTTTTGCGTTTTCTAGGCTTCACGATTATGGATGCCCGTGTCTCCACGCTCGTCCACAGCTCGTCGTTGATTGTACTCGGTAGTTTGCGGCCGTAGAGACACTGATCCACCAACCAGGTACCCAGAATGAACTCCTCCTTGGTCAGGGTCCCGTCATCGAACTCGAGTTCCTCCACCTGGTCGTCCTGGTCGTCCTGATCAGTATGGTCCGTCTGGTCAGCTTGGTCAGTTTGGTCAGCTTGGACGGTCTGGTCGACAGAACTGGTCTGGTCGTTGGTTTGGCCGTTGGTTTGGCCGTTGGTCCGGCCCACGTTCTGCAACCGATTCGTGTACTCTTTTTTGCGGCGGTCCATCAGCAGATTCCATATTTTTTCCAGTATTTCGTCACTGAGTCGAGACCTTCGCCAAAGCTCCCTGACGACCAGCCCATGAATGCGCAACATGTCCGACTCGCCGACAATTTTGTCCTCCTTATTGATGTACGACCCCTTATTCGCTGCCCAGATGCCTTCGTATCTTTTCTTTTCCTCCTCTGTAACAACGGTGGCATCATTGTGGTGCTTCCAAGGCTTTGCCTCGTTGAAGCTCTTTTTGGTAGGCTTTTCCTTGCGCAGCGTGGTTTTAAATCTGAGCTGCTGATCTGCCTCAGGGGCTGGTGCATGATTGCTCTGACCGGAGCTCAAGTTCTGGAACCCAAGCATCCGCTGGAACTTCTTACCATGAGCTCCCCGCACCAGGCCATGGTGATGGTGGGGTAGCTTGAAATCGGCTATAGGAGAAATAGGATACTGCGGAAGAGTCTCCTCGTCACTGGTAGCAATTTCATCGCTCATGTTGATTGAGTACGAGGGAGCCCTCATGGTGGGGGGTTCTTCTAGCATGCCGGAGGTGGGTGGCGGCTTGCGGGCGAGCCTGTGTCTGGTTTCTGCTCGCTCAGCATCGGATTGCGTTTGATCGTTGTCATCTGTTGTGGATCCAGGGTCACCAAGCTGATGATACACCTGCTGCGGTAGGTCATAACGGAAATTCCAGTCGTCGGAGCCCTGCACGGAGTCGCCAGGGCCCTGATTGTCCTCCGAGTCTGGCTGATAGAAGTATCCTTCGTCTTCAGATATGATAGGGAGAGACAGCGAGGAGCACGAATTAGAGACACTGATAGAGTCCCGGTGCGGGATCTGGGGAGGCGAAAGGAAGTGGGAGTCGTCCTTGAGCGAGGTGGACAAACTTTGCAATGAGGAACGAGCAGATCGGCCGGGCGAGGACAGATATGGACTGTGCGAGAGCGGGTCCGTGACCAGTTCCGGAGGCTGGAGAAGGGAAACACGAGAACCTGTATTTTTCTGTGCTCCAAAATCGGGAGTCTTGAGTGCGGGAATGGCCTGGGACGAGGAGCTGTAATGGAGGCTTCTTGGTGGGGGCGGATGGCTATCTGGAGTAGACGAGATTCTGCTTTGGCTCGATTGGCTGGTGGACTTCATCATGGACGGTCTCGACTTGGCCACCATCGACGCGGCAGCGAGGGCGGTGGATGAGCTGTTGGTGTTGACGAAGTCCCACGTAGTTCGAGAGGCGTTTTTCTTTGGAGTTGCTGGTCTCTTCACCGAATCCGCTGAAGAAGGCACGCGAGACGGCGCTGCTGGGATGGAGGACTGCTTCGATCGTGCAGTCATGATGCTATTTGCAGAACTCTCGCTTCTCCTTGTTTGAGACCCGCGTGGAGTAAGTTGCGGACTAGTCTGTTTTTTGTATGTGATAGAGGCAGCCTGCAGTGCAGCCTCGGGGCTTTGCGAAGACTGGTTGAACAATTTTCGGACGGCTGCCTTAGCAGCGAGCGTCGAGTCCGTGTCCATGGAATTCAAAAGAGAGAGTTCGTCGAGAACGGGATAACGAGGCGGCCAATTGAATCTTGTTGTATTTAGAAACAGGTTTTAAAAATATCTTGATTATGTAAGTTGCTCGCGCTGGGTGGCCTGCATGTTCTGGTGAAGAAGAGCCCGATTGGAGTTCACTAAAAGCCCTGACACTCCAAATAAATTCACACGACTGCACACGCAACCCAGATCGCGATATCTAGCGAAACATGCGCTATCAACCGGGGACCCCTAGCTGCAACCTTATCCGCACAGCCAAGCAAAATTTTTTCAAAAAAAATATTCCCTTTTAGAATAATGACGGGTGATAACTTTGCAACAGACAAGAAGGCGCTGCCGTTCTCAGAACAGCACTACTTTTCCTCCTATGACCACTTTGGAATTCATGAGGAAATGCTCAAAGATACAGTGCGTACGCTGTCCTATAGAAACGCTATCATGAAGAACAGACACCTATTTAAGGATAAAATTGTTTTGGATGTGGGATGCGGAACTGGTATTTTGTCCATGTTCGCTGCCAGAGCCGGCGCCAAGCACGTGATTGCTGTGGACATGTCGAACATCATCGACATGGCTCAGAAGATCGTGGATATCAACGGATTCTCCGATAAAATCACTCTTCTGAGAGGAAAGCTCGAAGATGTGAAGATGCCTTACGATAAGGTGGACATCATTATTTCCGAGTGGATGGGTTACTTCCTGCTTTATGAATCCATGCTGGATACCGTTCTGGTTGCAAGAGACAGATACTTGGCCCCAGGAGGACTCATTTTCCCTGACAAGGCCAACATTCAGGTGGCTCTTATTGAGGATGGCAGTTACAAGGACGAAAAAATTTATTATTGGGAGGACGTTTATGGATTTGACTATTCGCCATTTATTCCGTTGGTGATGACACAGCCGCTGATAGAGACTGTCGAGAATAAGACCGTTGTCACTAACCATTACAAACTCATTGAATTCGACCTCAACACGGTGACCATCGAGGAACTCGCTTTCCATAAAGAATTCAAGCTCAAGGCTACCAGAGACGATATGGCGCACGCTCTGGTTGCTTGGTTTGATATCGAGTTTCCATACGACAAACCTGAGAACAAGGTTGTGTTTTCGACCGGACCTCACGTGAACTACACCCATTGGCAGCAAACCATCTTTTATTTGGATCAGGTGTTGGATTTCAGAAAGGGTGAGGTTGTGGAAGGAACCTTGGCTTGCAGACCAAACGAGAAAAACAACAGAGACTTGGATATCGAAATCGAGTGGGATTTCAAGGCCTCGGGAGATTTGGACTCGCGCCAACAAGCAGGCAAGTTCAACTACTTCCTTCGTTAGTTTCCGGATCTAGTGACGTACCGTGGCTTACGTCAGCGGTAGCGAGACGGGAGGGATAGATTAAAAAATATAGATTATCGAAAAGGCATGTACTTTGTGAGTTCTTGAACTTCTGGACCTAAAAAGAACAATCCTTGATTTGTGCTGATTGTATTGATCAACCAGAGTTTTATGGAAAGCTTTCAATTTTCAGTCTTCCGTTTGGAGCCCCTCATTTCTTCCCAATGCTAATTAGGTTTCTTTTCCTTGCTATTACAGCGCTCGGCTTCTCAATGAGACAAAGTCTCTTAGGATCCTCAATGGTGACGAGAGAGCTAACAAGAGATGTTTTTGTTAAAAAAGTTCATTCTCATAACGATTACTGGCGAGAATATCCTTGCATAACTGCTCTTAGTTTGGGGGTCCAGTCCATTGAGGCTGACTTATGGGTGTTTCCCGAGCTCAATGATCCTCTAATATATGTTGGCCACAACCTTGGCTCTTTATCCTCGGAGAGAACGTTCCAAAGTCTGTATTTAGATCCAATTATTTCATTGATCGAGGCATTCAACCCTGTCAACGATAAAGCCAGATTCGCTACTCATATCAATGGGGTTTTTGACACAGACACGTCTGCAACGCTTTATTTGTTCATAGACATGAAGCGAGACGGACTGACGACTTGGAATTACGTGTATGATGCTCTTGAGCCATTGCGTGCGAAGAACTATTTGACATCTTACAACACAGCCAATGGAATATGGACTCCTGGACCTGTCACAGTGATTGGAACAGGAAACACGCCGCTTGAAATGGTTTCAAAGTCCAAGGTGCGGGACATTTTCTACGATGGAAATCTCGCAGATCTGAATGACACCTTCACGTCCAAGTTGTCTCCTATTGCCTCTGCATCACTGGGGTCCCTGGTCGGACCTGTTGACATCAACGGTCTCAACGAGACACAAGATGCCGAAATCCGAGAATTGATTGATAAAGCTCACTCAAAGGGCATTATGACTAGAATTTGGGACACTCCTTGGTGGCCTGTCGAAAAGCAGACCAAGGTTTGGAAACAGATACTCCATGCTGGGTCTGACTTCCTAAACGCCGATGACCTGCATTATGCCGTCAAGTTCCAGTAATGTGCTCATTGCGTATAAATTGCAGCATTGTCGGTACGTTCTCGTGAAGACCGACCGCGAGGATGACGTAAGCCTATTTTTAAATTATTTGTGTTCCAGTCTTTATCGTTCGCTTTTGATATTCTATCATATTTCATTCTCTTCTAGACGATCGGGTCTGTCAGCGTGTGTGTGTGTTTCCAGATTATTAGGGCACTGTGTGATTTTTGAGAAATCAAGGCTTTTATTATTCACTCCGGAACTCGCGGATCAACCAGAATGTTGCAAGTGCTTGGCTTAAGAAGTTCAGGCAAGATTCCTGAAGACCAGAAGGTTTCAAGGATTGTCTCGCAAGCTTTTGAGTTTGAGAGCGCTTTGAAGGCTATGGATTTTTTCTTAGACGATCGTACCGACGAGGGACTCAAATTGCTGGAGAATCACGAGAAGTCCCCAGTTACCCAGTTGGCATATGGAGTGATTCTATTTATTGAGGCGGTGATGGGGCTTGAAGCTCCAACCATGAAGAAGGCAGGGGAGGCTCTCGCCTTAGCGGAGAGTTTGTCGTGGAAGGAGAAGACAAATGCTGAGAGAAATAAGATTCAGTCCTCCGCCATTTATCCTCCTGGAACAGAATGGGCTGTGACGTATTCTGAGGCCAACTTGCTTAGCGCATTACTCATGCTGCTTAGCGAAAGTGTTGTGGAGAGCGCCAAAGCTTTATTGAAGCTTAGAAGAGCTTATCACACTCTCGAGGAGATTAGCAAAAGAATGGAGAAGAGCAAGTCAGCCATGGGGTCTGACGATTCATCGAGAAAAAGTGACTTTTCTACCACGAGCACCGAATCTTCGCAGGTCTTTGCCGATGTTCCTGTTCAGTTTAGTGAGCAGGTTCTCAAAGACACGGAAGTCATTAAGAAGCTGGAAAAATTGTACAAGGTGAGAAAGGCCCGCATTGATGGAGAACATATAGGAAACACGAAAGTCTCAGAAACTCTGAGACACAACTTGGGTTCTCAGGAAAATTGCGAAGGCGAAAATAGTGATACCATGGGGTTCACTGTGAAGTCCGGAAACACAGAAGTTTCGACAGTGGACGAATTTATCCACTCTGGAGTCAATTTGAGTTTTGGGATTTTACAAGTTGTTCTCTCACTTCTTCCACCAGGTATTGTCCGGGTGCTTTCAGTTGTTGGTTTTAAGGGCTCAAGAGAGTTTGGGCTGCGGATGGTTTGGAAAGCCGCCAGTGAGAGAAACATTCATGGAGGATTGGGACTGCTGGCTCTTTTAGTTTTCTACGACGGCCCTTTTCAGTTCACGGATGAAGCGTTTGACATTCCGCCAATAACTGAGCTGAAGAAACTCAAAAGCAACCCGGGCCAGGGCCTGTCTCCTTCTAAGACTAATAGCAAGAAAGAGAGAGCCCAACAGAAAATGGAACTTGAGAAACTTGCCAGCATTGGTCAAGGAGAGCCAACGATTTTGCACCCAGGTCCCAAACTAGTGTCTACCTTACTGCATGCGCGTGCTCTATTTCCCAACGGTAACCTGTGGCTTCTTCAGGAGTCACGAATGTTGGCCAGCAGAGGAAGATTGGAGGAGGCAGTTGCACTCATGGATACAGCTCGTGCATCGAAATTTGAGCAGGTGGATACTCTTCTCAAGTTTGATCGTGCCATGATGCTGTCTTTCATGCACAAATTCGAGCGTGCTGCCAAAGAGTTTTTGGAACTGGTGGATCTGAACTCCTATTCTCACTGTCTTTACACTTACTTAGCAGGAGCGTGCTACGTTGAGTGCTACCGCATGTGCGTGACAGGACACAATCTTGAGTCGGATGTGGCAGACAAGGTTGATTTCACGAAAAAGGAGTTTTACGCTAAGGAGGCAGAAAAGCATTTACTTGCCGCACCGCCATTGATCGGCAGAACGAAGCCTCAATCCAAGATTCCTCCCTTTGAGAGGTTTGTGGGAAGAAAGATGAAGCACATCCAAAAGGTGAAACAGAGCACAGGATTACCGTTGATCGACTGCATCGGCACCTCATTGATTCACGAGCTGATGTACTTCTGGAATGGGTACAATAAAATGACTGATGAGCACTTGAATTTATCTCTTAAACTGCTCGGATACTCTGCAGAAGTGCACAAAGACGATCAATTGGACATGATCAACGCCGAGTCGAAGCGGCCCTACACCAAGATCAACGAATCTCGTGAGGAATCAATTATTAGACACACACTCCAAGCCATCGCGTTAAGAAGACTTGGGGAACTAGAAAAGGGGCAAAAAGTGCTGGACACTTTGGTGATTAAGTACTTAACTGAGTCAGGAAGTGTGAATGCGAACCAAAAGCTCACCAAACTTACTGAAAATCCATGGGTGTACCCTACAGCTCTTTACGAGAAAGCATTATTCTGCTGGAAGTTGAAGGGCATTGAGGGCCTCGAAGAGTCCAAAGCCTGGCTCAAGAAATCTCAGGCATATGGTGGAGATGACTACGAGCTGAGCACGAGGGTTTCCATGATCACCAAAGCCGCTTTAGATAGAATAGAGGATATCCGACTATGAGAAGTCGTGAAAAAGTTCAAAAATATATTATGAAAAAGATATACCACTAGTGCAATTTTGTAACTTTCTTAGCAATGTCCGAAATTAAGGTCTCCGATAAAATCCCAACCGATATCAAATTATCTTATGTTCCATACTCTCCGGAGAACGAGAACATCTGCTCAATTGCCTTCCCTAAGGAGCTTGATCTAGCTGCTGTTGCTCCGGGCAAGACTTTGGTCATTGTGGCGGCCCCTGGAGCTTTTACCCCAACCTGCACCGAGAGACACATTCCTGCCTTTGTCAAGAATGCTTCGGAGTTGAAGAAGAAGGGAGCAGACGAAATCCTTGTCTTGACCACTAACGATCCTTTTGTCCAATCAGCTTGGGGAAAAGCTTTGGGCGACACCAAGGGCGAGGTCAAGTTCTGCTCTGATCCAGCTGGCCAATTCAGTGCCAAGCTCGGTCTTGTTCTAGACGGCGCCCCATTCCTGACATACCGTACCAAGAGATACGCCATTGTTGTCAAGGACGGTATTGTCACCTATGTCGGTGTCGAGCCTGGTAAGGACGTTGGCGTCAGCAGCTATGAGGCAGTCTTGGATCAACTGTGATTGGTGTAAGGGTGTTTTATTTAGTTTTAGAGTACCGATTTTCAAGAAAATAAATAAACCAGTAAACAAGAACAAGTGTAATAATCTTTATCACCAATGGATTCTAGTTTAGACGAACTGGAAGCCTGTTTGCAGCGTGTTGAACGGGAGTGGCCAGATCTGGTGCTCACGGATTGCAATCCTTTGGAGGTTGTAATGCCTCTTCTGGATGGCTCATCCGTTGGTATGGCTCATAAACAGCCCCAGTTTCTTCAGCTCAAAGATACCTTCAACAAGGCCCTGAAGCAGGCAGTGAATCAGCATTTTGAAGCATTTAATGACAGCATTGGATCATATGGCATTACGGTTGAGACGATTCTAGAGTCGCAATCAAATCTGGAACGGGTGAGATCAGAGTTGGCAGCAGCTTCTGACCTGATGACGTCGCCGTCGGAGGTTCTGAAGGAATTGAACAACCGCCAAAAACAGAGTGGAGACATAATTGAAATCCTGGAGAAAATTCGAGAGGTGATGGAAAACGTATCTAAGATAGACGAGTATATCACAGAAAAGAAATTCAAGGAGGCACAGGACATTCTAAGCATTACATCCAAAATAGCAGATCAGTACGGTCTATGGCAAATTGAGCGACTTGCATCTTTAGAGCAAACAGTACAAGCCCAATCGCAGACTTTATTTGAAAGCTTACTCGAAGAGATCAATGGGCTAATATACTTCAAGATCGACGGATCTCGAAGAACAATATACGACGATCAAGTCAAAAATCGACTTTTAAAGATGAGCACAACTGACATTGATGATGTTTCCCGTGCAGTTAATGATCCATTGTACGATTTTATTGAAGAGATCACTAAAAACTTCGACGAAGGAGTATCCCCAGGGAAAGATTTGCATACATTCCATCTGATCAAAAACTATTTGATGATTTGCAAAGACTTAGGAAGATTTGACGAGTGTCTGGGTATTCTGAGCGAAAGAGCCCTGAACGAAATCAGACAGATGATAAATAGGTCTTCCGAAGAAGTCAGAATCAAATTCCCAGAGCAGATGGAATTGTCCAAGACAACTGAGTTTGATCTCTTCGACTTTTCCTTGTTCAATAGTATGAGTGGAGTCATTTTGGAAGAGTTTTTTTCCACGTTGCTGAAGCGCTGCCTCTCGCTATTACAGAGCCATCGAGCCATCCTAGAAATTTCCAGGATCAATGGCCATGGATATGACTTCCAGCAAGTTTGGAGTGCCCTTGAAAAACAGTTGAGTTCAATTCTCGTGTCATATCTTGTGGATGAAAGTCTTCTTGATAATGTTGAGAACGCTGAGAAATATGACGAATCGCATCCCTACTCCAGATTACCGAAGGATTACGAGGTTAAAAGGTCACAGCCAGTTGTTCAATTTGCCAAATTGTCTATCAATGACAAACTGTTATCCACGGATGATGTTGAACAAGTTATACGAGACTTATTCCCTGGCCAGGAAGCTTCCATCAGCCAAGATAATGGCTCACTTTTTATTGAGGATGAAAGAACGGTCAAGAGAGACGTCTTGGTTGCCCCAAATATATTCAATATGAGTATCATCATTGAGCATTTTCTCTTCTTTACGAGTGGAGCTACTTTCACGTTCCCTGATGAGAACAATAAAAGTACATTGGATTTTTTCAACCGTTTCATGGACGTGATATTTATGTCACAGTTGGAAAACACTCTGGTCTACCAATTCGACCACATTCCAGAATCAATGCCTTTTGAGACATTCTTCAGTCATCTGTTTCAGATTTTCAGCACATCAATGTATTACAGAAGTCCCTATGTTCATGTTATTCTACGCATCATGTCTAAAATGGTTGATAAATACCGGAGTCTATTTAAGGAATGCGACTCCCAGGATATGAGCACTTCCAAAACGTCATTAGTCTCACACTGGTTGGAGGAATCCCATTTGGTTAAGATTTCCTCGGCAATTATGGATGGAGAGCTTGATTTGATTCCTGAGGAGATCACAGAGCAACTGAAAAACGGGAACAAGCTCTTCAAACTTGCAAGCCCACAACAGAACACGAAATTTGAGCTATTAGCCGATCTGCTTAAAAGTCTCGAGACGACTCTCAACTGGCTTCCAAGCGTGAAACGTGAGGTGGAGCCGATCGCCGCAAAGGGTTCCAGCATGTCATTGCTGAAGTCAAACTGGCAATTCATGGAAAAGAATTTCATGTCCAGGAGAGAGGTATCTTCTGCAATGTCCTTCCTTGCTTTAAGTGGTAGTGCGATACTGCAATTTGATAAAATCGTTTCGGATTTGCGGGCCATCACCACACAGATCAAATTATTAATAAGATACACGGTACAGAGTACAGCCATCTGGCATGTAACTCGCATGCTTGATAACACCAACTGGATGCCTGAGTCAGGAAATGAAGCGATTAGCACAGAGGTTACGCACCTCAACAGGGTCATATCTTCGACCACCAACGTCTTGGACTCAATTTTGGGCCGCGAGCATAAGCAGAGGATTTTTTGCGGCATTCCGTCGCTGATAGATCATTTACTGGTTTCCGAAAGCGCCCGGATAATCAAGCTGAATCAGAACGGAGTTCAAGTGTTGTACTTGAATATCAGAGTCATTCAGCAGATGCTACGAAATGTGATGGAGGATCCAGAGCTGGTGCATTTCAAACGAAGCATTGCATACTTCAAAATGTTCAATAGCACCGAGCAAGGCATTCTGGACACGATCCATCAGGACCGCAGCCAGATGTTCAATCTTGAAGAGTACAAAAACCTGGTTCGTCTTGTCTTCAGTGAAAATGTGAGCAAAAGTATGTCGAACAGAAATACAGGATCATACAGTGCGTCCAAGAGATATGCTGACTGTATTCACAGGCTGGAGGCAGAGTTCGGAAAATAGTCGTTCAATTAATATGCTATATGCTACTCGTGATCGGATCTGGATTTCTTGACCGTGCGGGTATCAGTCAAGCGTCTTTTGAGGCCGTCATCCACAAGCATAGATTCATCACATTCATGGTGCTCCGAGTCGTCAGAGTCGTCGTCATGGGAGTCATTTGTTACTTTTTTGAAATTTTCTTTTAGTTTGGTGAGCTTGGTTGACAGTTGTTGTGGGCTATGAGATCCATGGAGATGGAGGTGTTTGATGTTGTTGTGTTGAACGGATAGGGGCAGTTTAGATGGCGGAAAACGCGGAGACGGAGTGCCCGAAGAAAATTGGAACTTGTAGTCGTGAGGGATTTCAGCTGGGGAGGGTATCTGTTTGGAAGATTGATCGGGCGTCGTATTCTGAGGACTATCAACCGTTTCTTGTTTGTTGTGGTTACCTATAAGCTCACTTTTTTTAGCCACTAGCACACTCTTCAGTTGATCTAGAGAGTTGACCGAATTTTCTGTGTCAACAAGACTAATAACATCATCTAGACAGTCCAAATACCCTTTAGCCTTCAATAAAGAGCTTTTAGCGTTGGACAGCCGATACAAAGCAGCTATGGAGCGCGCGCCTAGTTTGAACTCGTTAGAGAGCTCTCTGTTGATTTGCTCAATCGATTCGTCGTCGATGGGATGCGACAGAGGAAGGTTGGACGACAAGTTGGACAGATCCATGAAAACAAGATAACGTAAGGACTCTCTATTTTTTTGGAGGGAAGAAAAAATGTGCCGCAACTTGTGCACCAGCCCAGAATGTGGTGTAAGGATGTGCAGCTTTGACCCGCCAGGAGGAGGTGTAACGGAGACAAAAAAAAAAATTTTAAGCTTGCCAGTTT
The DNA here is from genome assembly GCA_030674565.1 of Ogataea thermomethanolica. Classification (NCBI taxonomy): domain Eukaryota; kingdom Fungi; phylum Ascomycota; class Pichiomycetes; order Pichiales; family Pichiaceae; genus Ogataea; species Ogataea thermomethanolica. The sequence continues at coordinate 556,522 of JAKTYW010000005.1, forward strand.
TTTGCGTAAGTTTTGCACAAACTGGGTGGCACACGATTCTCTTCGTGGGTATAAATTGCGAGCGAGTCTCGTGTGAGGGAACAGATCAACCACCGCGCCGGGTTTTTACCGAAATCAACAACTAGGTTCACCATCTCTTTACTATTTATCAAGCATCGATCCCACACACATCTGAGCCACGAAACGCGTCATGATGTATCCATCGATGTTGTCCCACTGTTCCATCAACTACAACAATCGCTCCCAACCCTCCAGCCCGCAAACAAGCTTTCGAAGTTACAGCGCGTCTTCGACCCCTAGCCGAATCAAGAGAAGAAACTCGGACTATGAGGATAATTTCAAGAAGGTGAAACAGGGCTCTTTCCTATCGTCCGATCCTATCCCCGATGAAAAATTGACTTTGGACAACATCAACTTGAATGAGTACGCCAAATTCCACCACCCCGAGGGAGGTTTCATACAGTTCACGCCAATCGGAAACGTGAGGACATGGCTAGGCGACAACAATATTGTCCACAGATGCATCGAGAAAAACTCGTCGTTCGACCTGAATAAGCTTTCCCATGGAATCGACGGGTACAGATTACATTTAGGAGACTCCAGCGATACGGGAGCCCGCATAGATAGCTCACCATCCAACGAAGCAGAAACTTACATGCGCAACGGATACGGTGCTAATGGAGCCTCTGGAGGCTCTGGAGACTCGCGCTCGGGCACTTCTGGGTATTATGACGACGGTGGCAGCTCGCTGAACCGTTTACAATACTTTTTTGACGACGACGAATTCGAGAGCGACGAGGAAATGGAGTGAAAGCGATCCCACTGCCATATCCCTAACCAAAATTACACTGTTGTACCGCCATCGAGCAACAGATCTCAAAATGTAAACTACTCTGGGATTGACTTCCCAGCAAATCAACTTGCCAATGAAAGTATTAGCGTTTCGACGAGCCCGTAAAAAATAGCAGAATAGATTCTGCACCCTTAATTTAGAAAATATTTGGTAGCCTGGTTAAAAAATATTTACAGTTGTTCATTTCGAGCATATGACATGAATTTCGCTGGATTAAGATTGTTCAAACGATACGTGCCAGTGTTTTTAACGCTCCTGCTCGGAGTGCTCTTGTTCTCGCTTGTAGCACGTTCACCGTATACCGATGAAAATGCTCGTATCAAAGCTATTCTGTATTCTGCAGACGGCACTTCAGAAATGGACCCGGACCAAGTTCTTGACCACCTGCAACGCGGTCCAACAAGCAACAATTCGCACACAGCCAACTCTTCCTTTATCGAAAGCGTGATTCCTAAGTTAAAGAAGCCCACCACCAGTGCGGAGCAGTTTGAGAAGAGCCAGTCCCAAGTGCTCAAAGCTATCTTTCAAATGATCGCGTCAGCACGACCTTCTGAGGTTTACAGTGAGAAACACTCCAACCGTGAGGGAAACCCAAGCTCCGATGACTCTGGCAGCGAGGAGTACCTGTATGATTTCCTGCAGTTTCCCGAGTCTTTTGTGCAATCGTTTAATGCTAGCCATGCTGAGATTTTGGAAAAAATCCGAGATCTCGAATTCCCAAAGGGACTATACAAAGGAACTGGTGTCGTCATGATCGGTGGGGACTCTTACTCCTGGTTAACGTTGGTGTCCATCAAAATTATGAGACAGAGGGGCGGGGACCTGCCTGTCGAGGTGATCATGGCTCGACGCGAAGACGTGGAGACCGAGTTCTGTGAAAAATATTTACCAGCACTTGATGCCAAGTGTGTGTATCTTACAGATGTTCTGGGCGAAGATTACGAGTCCCAAATCCACATTGACAAATATCAATACAAAGGTGTCGCACTTCTGGTGTCGTCTTTCGAAAATATGCTATTGTTAGACAGCGACAATCTTCCCTTGGGTCCTGTTACCGAAAAACTATTTGAGAGCTCGCCTTTTGTGGATTACGGAATGGTTTTGTGGCCCGATTTTTGGAGAAGATCAACAAACCCAACATTCTACAAGATTGCCGGTGCAGAACTCGAGAACGTGAGAGTCAGAGATGGTCCGTTGGAGTACGAAGAATCTCACTGGGTCAACTTCACCGAATCTGAAGCGAAAAGCAGCGTTCGCTTACATGACAGAAAAGGAGCCATTCCTGACTACAGCACCGAGTCTGGACAACTCTTGATATCCAAAAAGCGCCATGCAGACGTGATCTTACTTTCTCTGTATTACAACGCGTATGGCCCAGACGGCTATTATGCTCTGCTTTCTCAAGGTGTGGCTGGAGAAGGAGACAAGGATACATTTCCGGCAGCTGCCACCGTGCTTGGGAAGAAATTCTACCAGGTTAGATCTCCCGTGGTTGCCAACGGGTTCTGGTACACAGACGGATACCACGGCGTGGGGATGGTTCAATTCGATCCTACTAAAGATTATGAAGTTTACCAAGAATTTGTGGAAATGAACAAAAACTCAAGCCAGAAGGGTGAATGGTCAGACCTCAACAACAGGGTTTCAAATGATGAAAACAGAGAAGCCCTTTTTGCCCACTGTAATTTTCCAAAGCTGTTCCCGGACGAAATGCTCAGAGACAACGTGATCAGAGACAACGAACATATAAGAATGTATGGCTATCGAAATGTTCCGATTGATTACGAGAGAGACTTTTGGCAGGTGATGTACGATTATATCTGTGTGGATAACATCGTGCTGAAGTATACAGAATCACGGTCTGAGCTAAGCTCACCAGAGGAGCGCAAAAGTCTCTGTGAGGGAAGGTTCAAGGAGCATCTTGCCTGGCTCAGCACATGACGACTTTCGACTTTCGACGCGTCGATCGGCGACGGAGGGCAAAACCTTTTTAATATTTAAACATTTTATTTAAGTGCTTTAAACTATGTCTCGATTAGCTGTCGGTCGACAGCTTTTGAGACCGCAAGTTTTGAGAATTAGTACAAGAACATGTTTGAGACCCTACTCGTTTACTCCAAACTCCATGATGAAACCTCGTTATGCGCTGATCTCTTCACAAGCCAGGAATTTCTCTATTTTCGGCCTGGGCAAGGCTGCCTCTAAGGTGATGAGGGTTCCAGCGTATGTGGGGGGAAGTCTAGCTGCAGCAGGATCTTATGTGGCATACAAGGTGGATCAGGCTGCAACGTACACCCAATCGCATTTGGACTCCGCTAAGGACCTTGCAGGGAACATGATGGACTCCATAGGAGGATTTTTTAATAATGTTTTGTCTGGCGCCGGCGGATCTGGAGGGTCTAATGGTGAAGACGGTGGAGATTCAGGTGTAATAGCAGGTAGCTCCGGTGCAGCTGCAGCTATTGGACTCTCACAGGACATTGACGATGAAGAAGAGATGGAGCTACTAGAAGAAGAGGACGAGGACGAGGACGAGGACGTTCCAGATAATACCGACGATGCCATGTTGAATTTAACGCGTCAAATGATAGAAATCAGAAGCATTTTGCTCAGTATTGGTGGCTCGAACGCCTTGAGGCTTCCTTCTATCGTGGTGATAGGTTCTCAAAGCAGTGGTAAATCATCTGTTTTGGAATCGATTGTTGGACAGGAGTTTCTTCCAAAAGGGTCTAATATGGTGACCAGACGTCCAATTGAGCTCACACTGGTTAATGATAGCTCGTTGGCCGCAGAAGTTGCAGAATTCCCGGCGTTGAAAATGTACAACATGACCGATTTTCAACAAGTTCAAAAGGTTCTTTTTGAATTAAACATGAGCATTCCTGAAGCTGAGGCCATTTCTAGCGACCCGATACAGCTAGTGATTAAATCTCCTAAAGTCCCTGATTTGTCCTTGGTCGACTTGCCTGGTTACATACAAATCGAGGCGGCCGATCAGCCGATCACCTTGAAAACAAAGATCAGGGAACTTTGTGACAGGTACCTCGAGGAACCCAATATCATTCTAGCCATCAGTGCTGCAGATGTGGACCTGGCAAACTCCTCTGCCTTAAGAGCTGCAAAAAAGGCCGACCCCAAAGGCGAAAGGACCATTGGTGTTATCACCAAGTTGGATTTGGTGGACCCTGAAACTGCGCGCAAGATGCTTACAAACAAAAAATATCCTCTGAGAATGGGTTATGTTGGAGTGATAACTCGCTCACCGCCTTCTACTTCTTTATTCCGCCGTCAAAGTGGTGCACAAGCTTTCATTGCGCAGCAGAATTTTGAAAGATCGTATTTGAAGGATAACAAAGATGTATTCGTGGGGACCACCGTGGGCACAAGGGCATTGAAGAAAAAACTGATGAGAGTTTTGGAAAGATCCATGGCTAGTTGTCTTAAACCAATGCATCTAATTGTTTCTAACGAGCTGGAGGAAACAAGCTATAAGTACAAGGTGGAATTCAACGACAGGGATCTCACTAGTGAAAAGTATATGGCACAGACTATTGACAACTTAAAGATTGCTATCAAAGAATTCAGTGAGAGATTTGGAAGACCTGAGCTGAGATCGTTACTCAGAAGCGAGCTTGACCAGAAGGTGCTTGATCTGATAGCATTAAGGTATTGGAACAAGCCTCCGTCCGCCAGGAAATCGAACAAGGAAAATGAACTAGAGCCTTCTCTCGAAGACCTTTCTTCTGCTCCATCGAACGATTCCTTTTGGCATCGTAAGCTGGATATCGCGACCGCAAGTCTCACTAAGCTTGGAGTGGGGAGGCTAGCAACCACCTTGATCTCCGACGCCATTTTGACCGAGATTGATGTTTTACTAGACAACACTGAATTGCGGTCGCACACGATGATTAAACGTGCTATCAAAGATGCTGCAGTTTCCGTTCTGACATCCAGATATAATTCCACCTCTGAGCAAGTTGAAAACTGTATCAAACCTTACAAGTATGAGATTGAGGTTGACGATCGCGACTGGGCATTAAGCAGACAACACGCCACAGTGCTCTTGAAAGAGGAGCTAAGGCAATGTACATCTGCCTACAACCATCTGAAGAAAAGTCTGGGAGGAAACAAATTGAAACAAATCACCACTTATTTGGAAAACGAGAACAATGTCGTTGGAGAGGCGATTGCCAGAGAGAATTTGGGTTTTAGTCCTGCGCTGCTTCTTCGCGGCAGAGAGGCGCTTTTCTTGAAAGAAAGGTCCAACTTACTGGCGATGCGACTCAAGTTTCTACAATCCTCTGGTTGCAAGACCAAAGAAAACAAGTACAAATGTCCAGAAGTTTTCATGGATCTTGTTGCAGAGAAGTTGACCCAAACAGCTGTTTTGTTTTTGAATGTTGAGCTTTTGAGCGATTTCTATTACAGTTTCCCTCGAGAATTGGAGAAGAAGCTGGGACAAAGTTTGACTCCGCAACAGATCGAACAGTTTGCCAAAGAAGATCCAAAGATCAAAAAACACATTGAGTTGCAAGAGCGCAAGGAACTTTTGGATTTGGCGTTGTCCAAAATTGAGGACGTCATGGCTTTACAGAAACGCATAGTGTAAATAGTGATAGTGAATGTAAATTAATCTACGAAATGATTGATTGCAGCATAAATGGTATACTGCAAGTTTCAAACGTATTGGATTGCCCCTTAGTATTAAGGACATTTATGAATTTGGGGACCATTTGATTGGTTCTAGGTTCCTTGGCCCAGTTGGTTAAGGCATCGTGCTAATAACGCGGGGATCAGCAGTTCGATCCTGCTAGGAACCAACCTTTAATTTTTTTTACTGACTCAGAATAACATTTTCATTGCAACTGTGTTTAAACATCAAAAGTCATTTTGAAATCATCAATGGAATCAAGAAATTGGTCCCACCCGCGGTCACCTATAATACTGAGAATTTCATTGTGCAATTGTGAACCATCCTCAGAATTGTCTACATTAATGAAGTCGTGCTCATTTTTTTCATAAACGAGAGTATCGTCCTGAACGGAGGTGTAGCGACCTGAAATTAGCATGTCTGAGGTCGTTGGGATTTCCTGCTTTTTTGATTCATCAGTAGGTTCCTTGGAAGCGGTATTTGTAGAATACGAATTGATGAACTTCAGTTGTTTGCGAGCTCTGGACTGGGAGGCTGAGCTTCTTTTAGCAGCTGCAGGAGTCCCAGTGGAATTCCCAGATTTATGATCGGCCTTAGTGATCGATTCAATCGATCCAAAATTGCGTGCCTCTTCACCTCGCATCAGCAAGTTAATAAGCTTTTGCAGCACATATATTCCTCGAATTGCAGGACGGACAATCATTTTATGGGAACTTAGAACAGGGAAAATCTGCTTGACCATTGCAACGACGGGCTTGAGGCGGTTATTGGTGTGTTCATTAAGCATCAGGTCCACCAGTAAAAAAACCGCTGCAGAGACAGCAAACTCACACACAAAGCCGTGCTTCTTGAATAGAGAAGGTGTACCGGTATCTGCATAGAGTTTGAGAATGTCTTCCGCGCAATTGCAACATGTCTGATAGCACTCTTTAGTCCAACACTCGTGCGTCATGAAACGCGACATTTTGGTGTTGATGTCCAGTCGTTGTTGCAAAATGATGTAGTCAGTAAGGAACTTGACGAATTCCACCGTAGTTGAGAAATCCACCTCCGAATTCAAGCGGTCATTGTCCATGTAGTTCTCGAAATCGAGTTTCACCTTGATTTCCAGCACACGCAGCTGCAATTCTGCGTTTTCCAGAGACTTCAGCGTCATCTCACTCTTATCGACCGTATCGTCAAAGTAGTTGGTTCGCTTTATCAAACTCACCTCCGACATAAATCGCTGGTAGTAGTTATCCCAGTCAAGAATTTCGTCCTGAACGAGCCATTTGCGAGGATAGGGGGTGCTAAATGTTCCTGGGGAAATCAGGGAATAGCGAAACTGGTCTTCAAACCAATCGACGTTGACCAGGGCCCACCAGCAGCGCAATTTCATTTGGGTCTCTTGAGTTTCCCCGTCCAGCGAGGAAATCGAATCAAGTCCCAGCTTACGTGCGTTGTAGCACATGGTTCCCACGAGCGAGTTTTGCAGGTGGATGCCTCCGAGCGGATGTGCACATAGTTTCAGCAGAGAGAAAAACTGGAGAGCTCGAATATCGGGGTATGTCATGAAACGGCCCCGAAACAGACACTCCAGTCCACAGGCAAAAAACACCCGAGCATACAGATCCAGGCTTTCGTCTGAAAGCTCTAACGTCTGCTGCAAAGCGTCCTCACTATAGTATATTCCAATGCACAGGAGCATATAGTACTGAGCCAGGAACAAATATTCCCGGCTAGTCTTTGAATAGTACGGAGAAATATGTTTTTCCTTAATGGCTGGGTCATTCCAATGCGACTCGTATTCCTGTAGAAATTGATCCCGATCAATAACATTATGAAGAAAACATAATCGCAGAGCAGTGCTGAGAATTAAATCCGATTGAGTTTTATCGACACCCGCTATAATTTGCAATTGGTAGTTCCAGACATCCGATTTCTCGTCTCCACGACGGATTCGTCTCATGAGCTCCTTATTGGGGATTCGAGACCATTCCTCCGTGTTGGCGTCAAAATTCTGGTCATCGTCCTCCCGCAGGCCTTCCGCAAGCCCCTTGCTCAACAAATTGAGCACCACGCCATAGCTGTCCCACTTTTCTGAGAATTTCAATGACCTCCGATCAGGGATTTGTGCCTGCGGTGGCCCAGGAAATTTAGCCTGGGATACGTGGGAGGTTTTGTGGGGAAGTACACGTTCCGTTCGGAGTTTCGAAACGTCTCTCTCAAGATCCCTAAGTTTCTTCTTGAGAAGCTCGTTTTCCCGCGCATGCTGCAGTTCGACAGGCGCACCTCCTGAGTTGACAACTATCCCGTCAATTATGACGGGCTCCCTGGCACACAGGTGTGCCATCTTGCGAGAGATGCATTTATCACAGGGGACCTCGAAGTTGCATTTCACCTTGCGTCTTTTGCAATTGAGGCAGGTTCTCGAAATCCGTGTGGTGTGCCTCAGACTCGCATAATCACGCCCAGCAACGGTTCCTTCATCCTTCCTCAGCTCCGAAACATACGTCTCCGCAGACCTGTGCATGTAGTGTTGAATTTAATCTGCTCTCCGTCTACATCCGTACACCAGTCTCCACCCGTTTATTTTCGGGTGATCGCATGATACTACCAAAATTGTGCAGATAAGCTGCTGACTTTTTGTATACAATTGTAGGCTGTCAATAATCCCGTGGGTCGTCCAATTTTGGAATAGACACAGCACTCGCAGATCATTGGTCCGCAGGTGGTGTGTTATTGCTGCATTGTATTCTGCTCTCAGGTGGTTCTGCCACATCTGCATATTGTGCAGAGCGTTGATTTGCCGTCAGATGTCGGACTACGATATCAAAGGGATAGATGGGCCCGGATCACCAGTAGTTTGTAGATGCCCCCGGAGCCTCCATCGAGTTCAGGAGCATGGGGTTCTGGCTGAAGCCATGTAGCTTTCCACCCATGCCAGCGACACCCCATCACGGGGTGCTGAATACCCCGCCACGGCTATCCGGCAGCCCCACCACCCCCGCGTGGTCCAATAGATACTTTGATTTTCTCGGAGATTGAACATTTCACATTCGGAGTAAAGCAACTCGTTACTACTGAAAAATTTTAGGACGTCATCATTTGTTACTGCGTTCAGTGGTATAAATACGACATGATTTCCCCTTCATTCACCATCAATTAAAAATGTCTTCCATTCCAACAACCCAAAAAGCAATTGTTTTCGAATCCAACGGTGGTCCTCTCTTGTACAAGGACATCCCTGTTCCAACCCCTAAGCCAAACGAAATCCTGATCAACGTGAAATACTCTGGTGTTTGCCACACTGACTTGCACGCCTGGAAGGGTGACTGGCCATTGGCCACCAAGCTTCCATTGGTTGGAGGTCACGAGGGTGCTGGTGTTGTCGTCGCCAAGGGCCAGAACGTCACCAACTTCGAGATTGGTGACCTTGCCGGTATCAAGTGGTTGAACGGATCCTGTATGGGATGTGAGTTCTGTCAACAAGGTGCCGAGCCAAACTGTGCCGAGGCTGACCTTTCTGGTTACACTCACGACGGTTCGTTCCAGCAATACGCTACTGCTGACGCTGTCCAAGCTGCCAAGATCCCTAAGGGAACTGATCTTGCTGCTGTTGCTCCAATTCTCTGTGCTGGTGTCACAGTCTACAAGGCCTTGAAGACTGCCGATCTTAGACCAGGTCAATGGGTTGCCATTTCTGGTGCTGGTGGAGGATTGGGTTCCCTCGCCGTCCAATACGCTGTTGCCATGGGTCTGAGAGTCCTCGGTATCGACGGTGGTGACGAAAAAGCCAAGCTTTTCACCTCGCTCGGTGGTGAAGTGTTCATCGATTTCACCAAGGAGAAGGACATTGTTGCTGCTATCCAAAAGGCCACCAACGGAGGTCCACACGGTGTCATCAACGTGTCTGTTTCCCCAACCGCTATCTCCCAATCCTGCCAATACGTCAGAACCTTGGGTACTGTTGTCCTTGTTGGTCTGCCAGCAGGTGCTGTTTGCGAGTCTCCAGTTTTCGAGCACGTTATCAAGTCTATCCAAATCAAGGGTTCCTACGTGGGTAACAGACAAGACACTGCCGAGGCCATTGACTTCTTCGTTAGAGGAAAGGCCCAAGCTCCAATCAAGATTGTTGGACTGTCCGAGCTACCAAAGGTGTTCGAATTGATGGAGGAAGGAAAGATCGCCGGTAGATACGTTCTCGACACTTCCAAATAAGCGATAGGAAAATGAATATGTGGTGAACTCCACCAGTGATGTGTTTATTTTATGTGAATAGGTGATGAATGATGATGATGAAAGAGAGTTATTATTTAATCGTAATTATGGTTTCCAGTAGCTTGTTAACCTTTGCCTGCAGCAGTTTCTCGTCCTGCCGAAGCTCTTCGGACTCGGGCACCTGTCCTAGAATCCACGCTTCCTTGAGCTGCCTCGTAATTGCCAACAACTCCTCAGTCAGTCGCACTATTGTTGCGGCATTCGATTCGATCTGCAAGGCTTCTATCGCCAAGGTTTCCTGAGATTTCTCCTGCACCGAGGACAGATCCACTATATCGTGGAACTTCTGCAGAATCAGTTCGATGTTATTGTCCACCCGGGACAAGATGGTCGTAAACCTTCGGGACATGGGAAGAAAGAAGAATAATTAAGTTTGAGATTATTTTCTCCGGGCAGTGCACACATGTGGAGGAGCGTCCGGGAGGACGTGCACACTTTTCAGCTCTGCAACTCCGAGGACGAAAATCACTGCGAAATGATGTTTATCGAAAAGATGTGCTGGTTTATGTACCGAGGACTAAACACACTTCGAGTTGGGGCACTAAAAAATTAATTCTGTCGAGATATAAATCCCTGGCGTCTTAGATTTTTTTGCTCCCTTTTAATGACAGGATCTCAGGAATTCCCGCAGTGGGACTATGGTACTTGTCCCAAAGGAAGCAAACCTCCATCCAGCTCGTCTTCTGGGCTTATGCTTAGAGGTAGGTACTAAATTAGCGACAATCTAATGGCAGAACACGGAATCATGGCTGTTGCGCAGCCTGAGGTTGCACAGATATATTTATTTCCAATCGGCGATGTTCTCACCACTAAGATCCTTGCGTACAGAGACGCTGTCAACAAGCTTCTGGATGCCGCTGTTAGCAACACGCAAAAGCACAGCTTGCTGGTGATTACAGGTCCGTCTACAATCACGAGTCCTATCCAGTCCAAGTATTGCGCCCAATGGATTTCCAAGATTTCTGGCAAGAGAAGCTTTCAGGTGAAAATCCCCACAAGCAAGCAGATCCCACAAAAGCTGGCCCAGACTTTACAGGAGCTCTACCACTCCGATTTGTGTTGTGCAGGTTCTGTTATGTTGGCTATGCGGGCCAACTTTACTGATTACGACCAGACAACGGGACCTATTAGACAGTCAAAAGAGGTCATGTATGGTTTACCGCTATATCGGACGCTGATGCACGAGCTGGCCAAGTATAGTCCTTTGACGGTGAACTTATCTAACACCATTTCTCCGCAATATTTTTCTGATCTGTGCTGTTTGGGTCTGGTGGACTCCAGCCTGCTTGAAAGCCAGCTACACAGGGAACTTGTGTCCGGAGTTTCGTATCCATGCGGCTTTCAAATTTCGTCATGCGACGAGTATAAGCTCGACAAGGGAAAAGAGGCGATGTATGCTTCTGGCTTTCCTCACAGCTTTCTCACCATCACAAAAAATGGATCTGTGGCCCAGGTCGAAACTACTGGAAACCTAGACACCTTTTTGGTGCTACAGATGGACGATAGCATGTCAGAAACCAGTATGATGGATCTGGTCACCTCTGCGAATAAGGACACCAAAGTTGGTAGCAGGCTGCGGGTGATGGTGGACGTTGGCAAGCTGGATTTGCAGAATTACCATTCCAAAGAGACCCTGGTTTTACGACTGATCGGAAGCCGCGCTCACTACTCGGCCTTGCTGGGATTTATTGTGGATTCGGGGGACGAATACCTGCCCGAGACGGCACTAGTCGAGGAGACCAATCCTATGGTGTACGACGAGCAGGATGCAGTTTACTTCAGCAATCTGGGACAGCAGCTTATCAATAAAAGCGGAAAAACTGGTGGACAGGTGGACTCAGAACAATATGTGCATTTTGTTCTTGCGCATAACTTGATCCGGATTATCGTTGAGGCCAACAGGTGATGATGCCAGAAAATCAGCAGACAGTTACATAAATCATTACATAAAAACAGGCAATTTAAGTAGCCCGGAAGGGCGGTAATATAGTCTATGGACCTGGAGTGGGGCGAGCCGGCGTGCAGACTCCCAGACCGCGAGTTCGCGAACGTGTGGAGCGTTTTTTTTTTTAAGGCAACTGTAACTTGTTCTGCGTTTGGGAGAGAGAGACCCGGAGTTTTTTGTCTGGTCAGGCATTTTATTAAAAACCCCAGTTGAGACCGTGATATATAAAGACCAAGTGTTAGCAAATAATTTCAAATACAAGAATAATTAATACAATGGGATTGGACTTTTTGAAAAGAAAAACAGGTGTGATTGTTGGTGACGACGTCAAGAACTTGTTCCTGTACGCACAGGAGAAGGGCTTTGCTATTCCAGCTATCAATGTGACCTCCTCTTCTACTGTGGTTGCTGCTTTGGAAGCCGCCAGAGACAGCAACTCGCCAATCATCTTGCAAACCTCTAACGGAGGTGCTGCCTACTTTGCCGGTAAGGGTGTCAAGAACGAGGGACAGTACGCTGCAATTGCTGGTTCCGTTGCTGCTGCCCACTACATCAGATCGATTGCTCCAGCATACGGCATTCCGGTCATCTTGCACACTGACCACTGTGCCAAGAAGCTCTTGCCATGGTTTGACGGTATGTTGGAGGCCGACGAGGCCTACTTCAAGGTGCATGGCGAGCCATTGTTCTCTTCCCACATGCTCGATCTCTCCGAGGAGAACGACGACGACAACATCTCCACATGTGTCAAATACTTCACCAGAATGTCCAAGATGAACCAATGGCTCGAGATGGAGATCGGTATCACCGGAGGTGAGGAAGACGGTGTCAACAACGAGCATGCCGACAAGGAGTTGTTGTACACTCAACCAGAGACCGTTTTTGCTGTCCACAAGGCTCTGGCCCCAATTTCTCCAAACTTCTCGATCGCTGCTGCTTTCGGTAACGTTCACGGTGTCTACAAGCCAGGAAACGTTGTTCTGAGACCAGAAATCTTGGGTGACCACCAAGCTTACGCTACCAAGCAGATTGGCTCCAAGACCGGTAAGCCATTGTTCTTGGTCTTCCACGGTGGATCTGGTTCTACTCAACAGGAGTTCGACACTGCCATCTCTAACGGTGTTGTCAAGGTCAACCTCGACACTGACTGTCAGTACGCTTACTTGACTGGTATCAGAGACTACGTCTTGAACAAGAAGGAGTACGTCATGTCCATGGTTGGAAACCCAGACGGTGCTGATAAGCCAAACAAGAAATACTTTGACCCAAGAGTTTGGGTTAGAGAGGGAGAAAAGACCATGTCTGCTCGTATCACCCAGGCTTTGGAAATCTTCCACACCAAGGGTCAACTGTAGATGCTGGTGTCAAGTACATACTAAAATAATGAAAATATGTCACAAGTGCTAGCCTGAAGCGAGGGTAAGGGTGTTGTTGTAAGAGTGAAAAGTTAAAATGCGTCTCCATCCTCAGTTTCCGTCTCAAGTCGAACTGGGTCGCACACGACCCGACGCTGGTTTTCGTCGAATTTTTCATAAATATGATGGCAATTACCATTTATTCGACGTGACTTTGTGATTGAAATTTACAGGAACTGGAAACGACTTCTCTATATACCGCGTAGAGGCTGTTTCATACTACACATTTCTTCATTTTGTCCATTCATCACGAGTCAAATTGTAAACATATATCACAATGTCGGAGCAACAGGACACAACGTCAGAACACACATCAAAACGGGGACATAACCCTAAACACAGAGGCAACTCCAAGAGGGCCAGCAATACAGCTAATGGAGGAGGTCTCTCTGCAGAGCTCAAACAGAAATTCCAGACTCTCACAGAGTTTTTCCCAGACTGGACTTTTCAAGATTTCGTGACGATCCAGGAAGAGATCGCCAAGGTAGACATAGCCGAGATTTCGGAAGGAATTTTGACGGGCAAGATCCAAAAGTGGGACCAGGTCGTCAAGAAGGACGAAAAGAAAAAGTCTCAGCATAGCGAGGAGCACCATGACGAGGCGTCTGCTCCTGTTCAAGTGCAGCCTGGAAAAAAGACCCATCAACAGAATAGATTTGCCACTTCGAAGCCCAGACCAGTGCATAAACAGAAGGATCTGACACCAGCCGCATCTAAAGTGTCGAAACAATCTTCAGCATCTTCCACTGCCCCTGTCTCCGCCCCTGCTCCAGTTTCCCAGACCGCTTCCTCTTTACCTTCTGAAGGCTCATCATGGGCCAGTGCGCTTGCTCAGAAGCCTGCGAAAGCCGCCAAAGTGGCTGTCAAGGAGGAAGAGCCACCTGCAGCAAAGGTTGAGGAAAAGCCTGCTGCTCCAGTCAAGGAGAACGTCAAGGAATCGAAAAAGAAGCACTCTACACCATCGGCTGCTTCGTCCACCGTCCAGGAGCCTAAGCCTATGAGCTGGGCTGCTGCAGTTGCTCCCAAGCCCAAAATTGCCAAAAGACCTGCTCCAGAGGTCAAGAAGGAGGAGCCATCTGCTGTTGTGGCCGAAGTTCCAGTTGAGGAAGCCCAGCCGCCTGCTGATCTCGTTAAGGAAGCACCAGTTTCAAAGTCCCAAAAGAAGCCTGTGCAGGAGACCCCAGTGGTGCTCCCATCGTCTGCCAGCCAGGTGGGTGCGGTTGACGGTATCTCCTTTGGCTCAATGAGCTTGAATGATAAAGAGGAAGAGACCACGAGCCACCCTGCTCACCTTGTACAACAAGCACAACAATCTCAGCAACAACAGACTGCACCAGCTGCTCAAGGCGCTCAAAACTCGCAGTCTGAGTACAACAAAAACTACAGAAACAACTACCAGCAGCAGCCACAACAACAACAGCCACAACAACAGCAACAGCAACAGCAACCGCAACAGCAGCAACAACCACAGCAAGCTTATGATCCATCCAACTACTACGGAGATCTGTCCGACTTGAACAACTATCTGCCTTCCCAAGGCGCCAAGGGTCAGTCTTACGACCAACAGCAGTACCAGCAGTTGTTCAACCAACAACAACAGCTTTTGCAACAACAGCAGGCTCTTGCTGGAGGCAGTTCCGGAGACATCAACTCCCAGGCTCATGGTGCTAATTCGATGACTCCGCAGTCATCCCAGGCCCAGGCTGCTGCTATTGCCCAGGCACAAGCTCAGGCTGCTGCTGCCGCATCCCAGGTGGCCCCAGGAATGAACAACCCAATGATGGGCATGCCAGCTTCCTACTACCCATACTTCAACTACTACCTACCTTTCTACTCCCAGCCAAACCCAGCTGCCAACCAGTTCTACATGAACTACCAATCGCAGCAGTCTCCATCCCCAGCAACCTCCCAGCCACAAAACAGCTTTGGCAACAACTTCCAGAATAAAATGTACGGCCACCCACAAGCTGCCACCAACGGAGCTGAGGACGACGTCTCCAAGTCCAACGCTGGTGCCCAGGGCGCTCAGCAACAGATGAACCCTGCCATGCTGATGCAGCAACAGTACGCGCAGTACCAATCCAACGTCGCACAAGCCGGAGGTGTTCCAGGCCTTGCTACTGGCTCCCAAATTGGAGGTGTGGCCGGTGGTGCTAACGCTGCTGGCGTGTCCAATGCTCAGGCTTACCCATACTACCAAAACCAGTACCAATACCCTGGATCCGGTGATTACAACAACAACAACTCCAAGGGCTGGTTTTGAATGAAACCGTCCTCCGTAGAGTATGTATATAAAGGTAACATAGTTGGTGTAGAGATGCAATTTTTGTAAGCTGTAAAATTATTCTGTTACCCGCACTACTTACGCTGACCTCACTCTCCTACATTTTTGCAAGCAAAAATTTACCTAGAAGCTTTTCCCACTATAGATTCTCTCTATATTTTTCCTCCTAACAAATTTATTAGTGCATCTACTCTACACTGATTGAATTGTCAGAACACTACTGTAAGTAAAATTAGCACTCGCCATTTTCCGAGATTCTTATACTGGGCGATGAGACCGACCAATTGAACACTCTCCCGCTTCTTGCTGTCGTTTCAGTGTTTGCCACAGGGGTTTATCGCTTGCCTCAGGTGTTATTGTGGGGCTGCCAAATAGCAACAGACAAGTCTGCTGCCGTGTCCGTTCACAGGGCCGCAAATTAACAGGAACTGCTCCATTTTGAAAGCACATGCCTAGCCAACACCGGGTCGTATGATTGTTGTGGATTACGGTCTGCTGGAACGATGACCAAGGTTGACCAACTTCTGGGCTGTGCTGTTTCTGTTGTTATTGACCCTGATAAAGCTGCCCCGAAAATTCGAACATTATTTTATATGGCAGACACGCGATCACATTAGCGGGGATGCATCTCTCGCGCGTGTTTATTTATATGCGGACCTTGTGCAGTGCTACCCTGATAAACTAACATATAGAAAATGGCCCCAAAGAAAGCTGCTAGAAAGAAGAAGGACCCAAACGCTCCAAAGAGATCGCTGTCCGCATACATGTTCTTTGCCAATGAGCAAAGAGACATTGTGAGAGCTGAGAACCCAGGTATTGCGTTCGGCCAAATTGGTAAGCTTCTCGGTGAGAAGTGGAAGGCTTTGGACGAGGCCGGAAAGGCTCCTTACGAGGCTAAGGCAGAGGCAGACAAGAAAAGATACGAGCTTGAAAAGAGCGAGTACACCAAATCTCAAGCTTAGAGAAATTTGTACAGTATTTTATGTTTGCTCCTGAATCAGCGCGTCTGTTTCTCAGCTGTATATTAGTTCCGTTGTTGTTATAGCTTTGGGAGTTTATCGGATGAGTATCTACCCTGTTCTCAATTCATTTTCAAGACTGATAAAAATCTAATTAGTATCCCGGCTCAGAACTGCCACTCCCTCGACGTGGTGTGTTTGCGGAAAGAAGTCGAATCCAACAATACTCTCAACCTTGTAATTCTTGCCTTTTTCTGTTTCTGTAAGGAAGTACTCAACGTCTCTGGCTTGCGAATGGACGTTACACGAAACGTACACAATTCTCTTAGGGTAGAATTCGGCCAATTGCTTCAAAAACACATCGTCGCATCCCTTGCGAGGAGGATCTAAAATCACCGAGGTTTGATCTTTTGGAAAGTCGATTTGCTCAAATAGTTTCTCGGCCTTACCTTCGATAAACTCACAGTTCTCGATGTTATTGAGTTCCACATTTTTCTTTGCAAACTTGATCGAGTGAGCAGAAATCTCGACACCCAGGGATTTGCGGACCGATGAAGCACACGAAATACTGAACAAGCCAGAGCCGCAATAGGCATCCACCAAATAACTTTCTCCAGATTCGTCCAGCGCCAAGTTCGATTTAACGTACGAAAGAACCTTAGGCAGTATCGAGTTGTTGTTCTGGAAGAACTCGTTAGCGACAAAATCGAATCTCAGTCCGTTCACATACTCGCTCACTATAGCGTTGTTGTCTGTAACACATGTTTTATATTGGTTGTCGTTCTCCAACACAGAAATCTCTCCGTTCTCGTCAGTGGATCCTTTTATCTCCTCTCTTCTCAGTCTGGTATCCTCTCTCAACAGCACAGTGGCACCCTTTGGTTTCTTGGCATCAGACGCAACTTGCTTCTCTAAGCGAGCCCGCTCGTTTGTGAGTCCTTGTCTCACAATTGATGTTCCTATGATACAGTCTTCAATGTCCATCACCTCTCCAGCATAGTCTCTTTTGGGAACCTCTCTCCACGACGGACGGCCCTTCGATCCAAACCCAAAATTAGGTCTCTTTGTGGACTCCTCGTGGCGGCTGTACTGATAATGCGGTGTGAGCTTGGTTCGGTAGCCATATTGTAATGGACTGGAAACTGTATCGCCAACTTCAGGAAGTTTGCCCATCGAAGTCAACCTTGGAGCAAAATATCTGTATGCATTCACAATGGTTTGTCTTTTGAACTTGAGCTGTTCATCGTATTCTATTGGCTGGTACTGGCAGCCAGAACATGCTCCAAAATAGCGGCACCTGATAAGATCCTGTTTACGCAGCGGCGAGGCTTCCTCGATGCTCAGCAAATCGGCATCCACATGCGTGTCTTTGGTCATAAACACACGAATTTTCACTGTGTCACCGGGCATCGCGAATGGGATGACTGCAATTTGTTTTCCATTGGGGATTTCTGGATGTGGTAGCAATGCAAGTCCCTCACCGTTGGACGAATATTTCAGAACTTTGACTGATTCGACCACTCTATTATATTTTCCACGGAGCTCCTGGTCATTTAGAACCTTATTAAGTGGGTTTGTGATCTGCTCAAGCAACAGACCGTGCTCCTTGCACAGCTCAGGGATCTCATGATTCAGAAGCACTCCCAAAGGTGTCGTAGGCTCTGGGTTCTGTTTCTTGGCTCTATGGCGCTTAACTTTACGCTGTCCGTTAACTGCAGATGGCATGGATGATTTGATGGATCGAGGAATACGTTTAAAACAAGCACGCCCTAACGCAGAGGACATAAAGCTATCTTTAAAATTTTTTTCCAGCTGGGGACACGGCTGTGCTAAATTTACAGTTCCGCAGCCAACTGTATTGAAGGTAAGTGTAATCAGGTGTCGGCCGTGTACCCAGCAGAATTTAACGAAATAGTATATTGATGACAGGTATCTAAATGTACAAAAACCGTAACGATGCCTATTTTTTTCATGCTAATGGTGGTCGGATGAATTTGCCCAAATATCTAGACAATCGCACAGCACCCTCCGGCATCCTTTGAAGCCTTGGTTGACTTATTGTCTGCTACAGAATTCTTGGCGACTGCAGGGGCGCTCACAGGGGCTGAGGTTGAAAGCTTTTGCGCCATAACCGAAGCACACACATCAAACACCTTTTTCACATTTTCTCCCGTAATTGCCGAAGCTTGCAGATGTCCCATCACAGTAGGACCAACCTGCTGACTTATCTCAAGCTCCTCCTGCTCGGTAACCAATTGATCGTGGCTTAGTTCGTCCTTCAAGTCGCATTTGGTACCAACCAAGATTATAGGAACATCGGCTTGATAATTCTGCACTTCAGGCACCCAAGTCTCAATGATATTTGAAAGCGATGGCTGGGAATCGACAGCGTAACATGCAACAACCACATCAACGTCTGAGTATATTGGAGTCCTTAGCCCTTCAAAATCTTCCTGTCCCGCAGTGTCATGTAGAGAGAGTTTGAAAGTAGAGTTCCCGCTTGAAATGAGGCAATTGTAAGTTTCAAATATGGTTGGGATGTAGTCCTTATGATTGGCAGGTTTACCATCCTTGTAATTGATTAGGAGAGAAGTTTTACCACACCCAGAGTCACCAATAACGACTATTTTGATTTCCCGTGCTTGTGACCCGGAGCTTTCCACTTGGGAAAATGACTCCAAACTCGACGGAACTTTGTACACAGATGCAGCCATGAATATTGCCAAGGTGCACGAAGCCTTTTCCAATGTTCTTTTTTTAATTCAATATTTTACTTTACTGCCAGAAAATAAACGATTCTCCAGGGGGCGACGACTAGCTGCGCGTACATCCTTACACTTGAGACCAAAACGGTTTCTAAAGTTTGAGAAGAATAAGTGATCCGTAATATCTATTTTATCGGATACCTCAGAATATCTCAGAGTGTCTTGTGTCTCTCGAAAGTTCACTGCAGAGTTCTACATATGGACTGCTGCATTGATTCAGTTGTCTTAGTCTGATTTCCGGGGATCTACCAAATCTTGCGAATTGATAACTTTCCACGACTATTCACTAAATTTGGAAGCATAAACATAAAATTCACAGTGATAAACATAGCATTCCAACGATGGACCCTTTTTATGTTGACGCCCCAGCGCAGGGTGGTAAATACAGATTGCTAGAGCAGTCTGACTTGCCAACCCCCGACCCCGAGTTACAGTTCAAAATCGTTATTGTGGGAGATTCAGGATGTGGTAAAACGTCTCTGTTGTCGTCCTATATCCGTGGATCTTTTCCAACTGAGTACGAGCCAACTATATTCGAGAATCACAGAGCATTCTTGCAAGACAAGATGCAGCAACATATACTGACCGTTGATCTCTGGGACACTGCAGGCCAAGAAGACTACGAGAGACTGAGAAGATTAAGTTACCAAGACTCCAATTTGATTATATTAGCCTACTCCTTGGCATCGAAAGACTCAATACTGAATATTCCCGAGGTCTGGGGTCCAGAAATAATGGGATTTTGCGACAAGACCCCAATTGTGCTGGTTGGTTTGAAGGCGGACGTTCCTAAAAGAGAAGTCCATCCTGAACAAGCTTACAACGTTGCGAAGTCGATCGGCGCTGTTGCACACATTGAATGTTCCGCTAAGCAAATGTACAATGTCGACAAGTTGTTCAATGCGTGTGTCAACGTGGTGTATAACCAGCATCAAGCAGCCATAAGAGAAACCGCCAGGGAATCGAAGCGGTTCAGCAAGGGACATTTCCGGATAGCCAGTAACAACAATAACGTTGCCCCAATGGGTTCAGAGAGCTCCAAAGAGTCACATGGTGACTCCTGTTGTACTATAATGTGATACCCCAACCTTTGTGGATCTTCAATGTATGACGTAATCAGTTCCAAACTTTAGCAGTAACCGCTTCGGATCGAGTTCGTGCATCGTGCAAATTCGAAGATTGAAATTCTTGTGATGATTTGAAGTTTCTTGGATGTTGACCGACGACCTTACTAGCACTTCCAAATATGATGCCGGGTTACAGTCCGAGGCGTTTTATCGTTCCAAAATGACCACAATACGTTTCAAAATTAGATCGGTGCTTTTGAGACTTGTTCAGAATGAAACGCCTTGGCTCTCTAAAATACAACACCATTGTTCAAACAGCTGGCTCGACATTTATTTCACGTACTCTGCCAACCTTGGATCCCACACATTCTACGTTCTTTGCTTGCCAATTCCTTTGTGGTATGGGTTTGAGTACCGGGATCTGGTTATTGTCCTTGGCCTGGGGATATTCTGCACGGGTGCAGTCAAAGACTTTCTATGTTTACCTAGACCAAAATCTCCACCCCTTGTTCGCAAAACCATGAGCCACTACACTGCACAGGAATACGGATGTCCTTCCAGTCACTCGGCTAATGCTGTTGCCACGTTCGTGTTGCTTTCGTACACGATGACGCGCAATCTCGAACAGTTCAGTACGCCAACCTTTGTCGGGTTGATGACGATTTTGGTGCTCTATTTAATTTCTATGGTTTTCGGCCGAATTTACTGCGGGATGCACGGACTGGTGGATGTCATAGTCGGCTCTCTTATCGGGACCTCTGTGGTGTTTTTCAGATTGAGCACGAAGTTCGTGTGGGACTCTTTTTTGGCTAGTGGATCGGTGCTGGCACCTCTCAGTTCTATTCTAGTGCATTACGCCCTAATCTACTTCCACCCACTACCAATAGACCATTGCCCGTGCTTCGAGGACAGCGTGGCTTTTGTTGGAGTCATGATGGGTCTCGATTTGGGATACTGGGGCATTGCCAACTCCCAGTTCCGAGCCACGCGATTGGGCTACCACGGATCGAGCAGCTACGATCTTGCAACCTTGGGGTACCTGAACACCATTTTACGGCTGATCCTGGGTGTTTCTGTTCTCGCAATTTGGAAAGCGGTTTCTAAACCCGTGCTTTTCAAGATCCTTGGACCTTTGCACTGTCGAATTTTCAAAAATCAGGAGGATCAGCTCCGCAGACCTAATGATTGTGCCGCGCTGAGACCGCGCTACGAACTGCTGATTTTTGTGCGATTGTGCATCTACGCTGGAATTGCATTTTTGGCTGTTTGGATGAGCGTTGTCTACAAATACGTGGGACTAGCCTTAGACGAATAGCTCACCGATTGATAGAGTAATATAATGATAAGCTATTTGTGACTGTGAAATGTACTCCTCGCACCTCTAACATTTTGACTACGTTTTTTCGTTACTAAGTAGTTTAATTTTTCAAGCGACTGGTGCGGAAATTTTTGGAGAAAACTAAACCTTGAAACTTATTTATCCAACAACAAAATGGAAAACGACAAAGGAGAACTCGTAAGTGAAAAGACACAGAGACATATGTTTGACAAGGATTCCAAAGGTAGCTGTCCATCTTGGCTGAAATTTTGAGACCCGTGTCTCCATCTTCACCAGCACATGATTGTTGAAGGTTTATTGAGACTCATTTCCTCATGGCACACAAACACACAGTATTTTGGACTCCTTGCTACAAACTCTTGCATACGTCTCTTTTAAGTTGTATCGAACTAACATGCCAGGTTGAATTGTACATCCCAAGAAAGTGCTCTGCCACCAACAGAATTATCAAGGCTAAGGATCACGCTTCTGTCCAGATCAACATTGCTAACGTTGATGAGGAAGGCAGAGCTATCCCAGGTTCCCACACTATTTACGCTTTGTGCGGATACATCAGAGGAAGAGGTGAGGCTGACGACTCTTTGAACAGACTTGCTCAACAGGACGGTTTGCTCAAGAACGTCTGGTCTTACTCCCGTTAAGCAGAATGTATAAACTAATAAGAAAGAGATAGGAAGTTAAGAACGTGTTTGTGTAGATCCGCGGTGCTGGACACCAGAGTATATGTAATGTTCCTACTACTGCCTTTGCAAGAATGTGCTGTTCTGTTACCCTGCTTGAAAATTTTTCCTCTCGCCTATGGATCTGGCTCTGCATATTGAAATGAAAAAAATTTACTTACTCCTTCAATCAACATATTATCCAATATGGCATCTGAAAGTATCCAAGAAGTTGACTCCAACTTGATCGAATCCAACTACGACAATGTCGTCTACACTTTTGACGAACTGAACCTGAAGCCAGAAATTATCAGAGGTACGTAATTATTCCAATTTGCCTTTCTAACACATTAGGTATTTTCGCTTACGGTTATGAACAGCCTTCTGCTATTCAGCAGAGAGCTATCTTGCCAATCACTGAGGGCAGAGACGTTCTTGCTCAAGCTCAATCCGGTACTGGTAAGACCGCCACTTTCACCATTTCCGCATTGCAAAGAATCGACGAGAAGTTGAAGAAGACACAAGCATTGATTCTTGCTCCAACCAGAGAATTGGCTTTGCAAATTCAAAAGGTCGTTCTGGCTATCGGTATGCACTTGGACCTGACCGTCCATGCCTCTATTGGTGGTAAGGCTGTCCAAGAAGATATGGAGGCATTGAGAAACGGTGCTCAAATCGTTGTCGGTACTCCAGGAAGAGTTTACGATATGATTGAAAGAGGTTACTTCAAGACCGACGCCATCAAGATGTTCATCATGGATGAGGCTGACGAGATGTTGTCCTCTGGTTTCAAGGAGCAAATTTACAACGTTTTCCGTTTCTTGCCAACCACCACCCAAGTTGTTTTGCTTTCCGCTACCATGCCTCAAGATGTCTTGGAGGTCACCACCAAATTTATGAGAAACCCTGTTAGAATTCTTGTCAAGAAGGACGAGTTGACTTTGGAGGGTATCAAGCAATTCTACATTGATGTTGATGAAGAACAGTACAAATTCGACTGTCTGTGTGACTTGTACGACTCTATCTCTGTTACCCAAGCTGTTATTTTCTGTAACACCAGAAGAAAGGTCGAGACTTTGACCCAACAGTTGACCGAGAACAACTTTACTGTGTCTGCTATTCACTCCGACTTGAGTCAACAAGACAGAGACACCATCATGAACGAATTCAGAACCGGTTCTTCCAGAATTTTGATTTCTACTGATTTGTTGGCTAGAGGTATTGATGTCCAACAAGTTTCTTTGGTTATCAACTACGACTTGCCATCCAACAAAGAGAACTACATCCACAGAATCGGTAGAGGTGGTAGATTTGGTAGAAAGGGTGTTGCTATCAACTTGATCACCAGAGAGGACACTGAGATGCTCAGAGAAATCGAAATGTTCTACTCTACTCAAATCGTTGAGATGCCTTCCAGTATCAACGACTTGTTCGATTGAACTAATAAGACTTGAACTATCAGGTTTGCGCCTTTACATGTGAATTTATATAAGTTGTGTAAGACCCAAGCATACACAAGGATGGTATATGGTAAATATCTATTTCTAATGTTTTGTGTCTTTGTTCTTGCTGTCGTCTTTGACTTCTTGCTCGGGACTCTGAGTTGGTTCATCCGACTTCTCGGGCTCGTCCTTTTTTTCTTCCAACTCATCGAGCTTCAAGTCATCTTTCAATCCAGTCTTGACGTCCTTGCTGCGTAGGTTCTCCTCTTTAATTAGCTCATCCTGCTCCTTTAAAATACTCAGCTTCAAAGCATCGTCATCGTGGAACATTTCCAACTTGGCAACGTTGTACAACTCATCCGGAATAGATGATAAAACACTTAAAAGAGCATCGTAATAACTCTCAAAATCATCAGCATGCTCTCCATAAGTGTATGTAGACGAAAGAATCAATAGAGATGATGGAATTTTCTGTCTGAGTCTGAGATCCAACCAGATTTTTAGATCATCTCTTAGACGAGCAGGGGATGTGCCCAGCGTTTTGATTCCGCGCGATGCACAAGCTGTTTTCAATTCTGGAACAGTCAAGCTCTCCACGCCCTCGTAATCGATGGCGCGATCGTCCTTGATGATCTGCATCAGCTTGTGTCTAATTTGGTATCGCAAAATCTCATCTGTTCCGTAAACTGAAATACCCATGTACCGAGACATGGCCACAAGTTGTGGTCTGGATAAATTGTCTAACACTTGATCGTTCTTGAAACATCTGGCAATTTTGATCAGTTCGTCTCGACTAGGTTTGGCACCCTTATGAATTGTTTTGAAGAATTTGACAAACATCTCTTTGTCTGTGTCGTTGATCTTTGTTGGCAAGATCAACCCGCTTTCACGGAAAGTTTTCTGGATGAAATCAGACGCTTTCTGTCTGGTCTTGGCTAGATTGGAGGTCTTGCGCTTTCTATCTTTTTCCGACTCGTAGGTGGACGGAAGCATATTAGGGAACAACTTCAAAGCAACAGGAAGAAGGAGCTCCGCAAATGGCACTAGCACAAACACAGAAAATGGAACCAACCTCAATATATCCGTTGTGGTTCTGGTAAGCTGACTTGTCTCCCTTCGAGTCAATTCATATCCTGCCAGCATTTTAATCAGCAATTTAGACGAGACCTTCATCTCGTAGCCCAGGAGTTTGGTTCCATGCCAATAATGTTGCACTTCTTTCATGATTTTCTGACCCAAAGTCAAGTTTGGTGGCGAACCTTCGACTTTCGCAAGTTGTTTGGGTTTCGACTCATCTTCGTTCGTTGCATAATACCTCACGTACCGGTATCTTTGTAATCGATAATTTATCAAGGCCGGGCTCGGATTCCGAAGAGACCGAAGAGCGAAAGGACGTCCGATCTTGAGCATGATAAATAAATAATTGAATATTTTTTTCTTCCCATGACCCGTTTCTATCGAAGGGTCGGAGCGGAAAGGATGTCAAAAAACTCGTGGAAGAAGAGGACTGAAATTTCAAAATTGTGGGCCTTTTCGATCAGACTGTAGTCAGCTCGGTTCTATTGCTAGCTGGTTTTCTATACCGTTGTAGTTCCGATCCTTTAAACACCCTGCTACGTC
This sequence comes from Ogataea thermomethanolica, assembly GCA_030674565.1. Taxonomy (NCBI): domain Eukaryota; kingdom Fungi; phylum Ascomycota; class Pichiomycetes; order Pichiales; family Pichiaceae; genus Ogataea; species Ogataea thermomethanolica. The sequence continues at coordinate 581,781 of JAKTYW010000005.1, forward strand.
TTGTATTCACGGTGCACGGAAGTTTTTAAGAATTGCTACGCTATTCCTTGTTTCTGTTATCATGAGTTTGAGTGTTCCTGGCTCATTTCCAGGGTTGTTTGCTGGGTCTTACAATTCGACTGGAGATAGTACACAGATGTCGCAAGACCAGACAGGCTTCATTAAGCTCCGAAATTCGCTAAAACTCGAGTTCAGTAATTTACTTAATATACTGCTCTTGATGGAACTATTAGTTATTTATCTTGCTGATCAGTCGTTTTTCAAGCTCATTCTGCGCGCTACGCTACAGTTCTTCATTACAGGGGTCAATTCTCATATGCTGAGACAGTGGGTGGAGTTCAATCTCTTATCGACGAATCAGCCCGTCACCGAGTCTAGTGTGGCAAGCCAATTGACGTATTTCAAACGAGCGATAATAGTTGAAATCGTGCTAATCAACCTTCTTGTGGTGCTTGACCATAGCATCTTCTACAACAATTTTGCCGAATGGCCGCAAACGGACTTTGATTCAGCTGCATCATATCTGAATCAACACGCCCGAAACAGCGTCAGCTACTACGAGACCAAACGAAACTTCCACTACACCTCCTTTTTCATCAACATCATGGGTGAGGCCAAGCCAAAGAGTAGGTCTGGATTAATTGTTCTAGATCTTTTTGTGTTTTGGGGCCAGTACGTCACTTATTGTTTAATCTATCAACCCTTCCAAAAAAATACGAACGTGTCAGAAGACGAGCGCTCAAGTCTGATTGTCAACGAGAACAGGTTAAATAATGATGTGGTGACGATCTTCAACGTTGAGCTGTTTCCAGCCCTCAAGTTCTCAGAATTGTGGAATTCTTTGAGTATATAGGTTTGAGTCCCAACTTGCACTAGGTGTCAGGAGGGTTTTTATTATTTTTAAACATCGTCCTGCAAAGGCATTCTTCTAGATCGGAACAAAAGGAGACATACTCCAAGGATTATATACTCAATTTATTATTGCTAGTATTTGTTGGACTTGCTCTGTTTGTCAATAGAAGTTTAACAACGGGATACAGTAAAAAGGTCAACAGCGCGGTGATCATATAACTCTGTATTGAAGCCATGAGTTATTCTACAGCAACGACGCCCGATGCGTCCTCGCAATCCACTTACGAAAATTCATTTGATCCTCAGTATGGGTACTTTGATCAAGCTGACTTCTATGATGTGTCCAAGAAACTGCTGCAATTTCACACCAAGATCCTTCCAGCCGATAACTACAATTCGCCCTTCTATAACCCACTCAATACCTCCGACGATCCCAAACCCGTGGACAAACTAATCAACAGGTTTTCCATCTGGAAGATGATCATCAAGCAACTGATCTTCTATTTCAAGGAGATTAGCATATTCAAAAAGCAAACATACTTGGGCAACAAGGCTATGCTGGAGAATCTGGAATTGTTGAAAAAGCAGACTAACGGGAAAGTCAAGTTCAAAGGCTCTGCTTCCAAAAACATTCGTCAATCTCTAAGTGCTAACAATATAAGTGATCAGCAGAGCAGTCAACAAGAGATTATGCTCAACAAGTTTGTGCAAACCTCTTTCCTCCCTGTTGGTGACCTTTCTGTCTTGTCACTGTCCACTACGTTGTCGAATTATCACAGCAACTTGGCTGAAAAAGAGCTAATTACACACAACCAGCTTACATTGAAGATTATTCCAAGGCTGGAGAACCTGAAGGAAAGCTTGAACGAGACGATCAAGCAAATAGCTTCTTTAAAAGGAACAGGAGACTTTAAAACCAATGATCTCAAGTACGAAATTGCAAAAACGGGCGCGATCCTAGCCGACTACATAACTTCCGTTGAACTTCTTACTAAAGGGGAAACGACTACCTGTTTGGGGTCTCACATCAAGTTCACAAAGTTGGATCCTAAAAAAGATCCTTATCTACTCCGCTTAAAACTTGATTTGCAGCTCAAGGATCAGCTCTACACTGAAGCACATCTGAAGGAGAACTATTACGATTTGCAACACAAGAGTGTGCAATTGGAAAACATTTTGTACACAGAAGTCCAAAACTGCATTCGCACTTTTGTGAACCTCATCAATTCAGAGTTAGACTCCGCCAAGGACAATTTGGTGAGCGAGTTTATGAACGGATTCCTCAAAAATGGTTTTGGAATTGACTGGGATTACTTCATTATGAACGACAACGCAAAAAACCTATTGAAGATCAATGCCAACGATTCCATGATGAAAGTTAAGCAAATTAGGAAAAAGTCTGACATTTACTATCCATACCAGAAGGAACGTGTCAGTTGCAGTTTGTTGTCTGGGTTTCTGGAAAAGAAATCCAAATACCTCAAAAACTACTCCAGGTTCTTCTATGTTCTGACCTTCAATTTTATTCATGAGTTCAAGACGGAAGATAGGAAAAAGGAGAGACATCCAATATCTTCATACAGCTTAAACGACATGAAGGTTAGTGCTTCATCTGATGACCCAACAAAGTTCATTGTTCGTTTGAATACGAACAAATCTCCGGAATCCAAAAACAAGTTCACGTTCAGATGCCCAAGTGCCGAAGTTGCCGCTCGCTGGCTTGACCAACTGACTGACCTTTGCTCATTGAGCAACCCCCTAGAGAGGAACAGCCCTGCCAATAACGCTTACCTCACTCCTTATTCAAATACCCCTTCTGTCTCCAATATGTCTTACGCTGGAGATTCGTCTTCTCTCAAAGACGAATCCACAATTGCTCCGACTGAGACGAGTTCCCTTCAGACACCAATGTTTCAACAAACAAACCATTCTTCATCCTCGTTGCATCTGCCGTCATTCCATTCTGTTAAAAAGTCTGCACCTTCAGAGGCTCAAACCGGACACAAGAGAGGTGCAAGCTTGTCGTCCATTCCAGTTCTGCATGAGAGCCGTCCTTCCTTGCCGAGACATGCCTCTTCAGGAAGCTCCACTTCCCAAGCATCTGAAATGCTTTCCATGCATTCAACGACTCCTACATCTCCACCTAACGCTGCAGTCATAGGAACCAAAATTATTATCAATTCTCCCGATTCAAATGCTTCAGATGAAGCTGCAGATTACTTCAACTATGCTGCTCCTCGTCCCCGGATTGGAAAATCACTATCTGCAGGAAAGACGACACCTCCAACACCTCAGGGGGCACATCTTCTCCGTCCATCGTCTCCTTCGCAACAGGCGCAAGCTAGGCAAGCTGTTCAGCGTTCATCATCTCCAAATATACAGAACAAGCCATCTGTTCCAAGCTTCCTGGGTGGACAACAGGCGGGTGCCAATTCTCAATCGTCTTCATTGTCTTCATCGTCACTCTCCTCCGCCAAGGGACTGGTCAGAGGTAGAGAGCGGCTTCAGGCCCAGCTTAAAAAGGCAACATCGAGTAGTCAACCAAACATAAATGGTGCTTTCCTCCAGTTCGGCGACTCCTCCAACTTATTAGCTACACCTTCTGCATCAAACCTTCCTCAAACTCCAGGTTTTATCCCAACAAACTCGATCGGAGACGTTTTCCCGGGAAACGAAACTCAGCCGAAACCTGCAGTTTCGCCATATGAGTCATTGAAGTCTCCGAATGCCCATTCTCCAGATGGCTACTTTTCGAGTACTAAATAAGAAAGATATCTCTAAACTATTTTGGAGCTGCCAGTATATTTGTAGTGTCAGTAAGCCTCACCCAGAGTGATACAAAAAAAAAGTATACAAGCAAGAGGATTCGCAGGTACCTTTCACAAGCGAATTGGTTGCTGTTTGGCTGATTCATTGCATGCCTTATTAGTTCATATTATTACTGGAAGCACCCAAACAGCTTTTCAGACTAAAAATCGCGAAGTGAGCACTAATTTAAGGGACCGTGTTTTTGTTTATTTAATTTATTGATATCAAAATGTCCACGAAAGACCGACCTACAAAGAAAAGAACATCTCAAAAACATATCAATTCTTCGATGATCTCTGATAAAGCTGCATCAGGGCGCTTGGGAAAAATATTGTCGCAAGACTCGATGGAGAAGTCTTCGGTGATACATGGTAATGGTGACTTTGAGGAGGAAGATGATGGGTTTGTTTTCAAGAGAGCATCACAACAGCAAGATCCAAAAAGGGTCCCTGGAAGACGAGGAAGACCTCCTGGGTCGAAAAACAAGCAGAAACAACCCGCAGCCAAACAGGAGCCCACAAAACGACAAAAAGTTGGAAAGTCTACGAATGTGAAAACTACAAAAACTACATTACTAGATGAGCTCGAAGAAGACTCTCTGGATGAGTCAGAGGAAGACGAAAAAGTATTCTCCATGAATTCAAGTCTAAAATCAGTCAAGAGTGACAAAAAGCCCAAACTTCAAGCTAATTCTAAACGAACAACGCGCGCGAAGAAAGCTAACAGTCCTCCGTTGAAAGTTCAAGATCTGGTTAGTTCTCCTGTCGCAGTGGAGAAAAAAACATTTGAGCGCAACGATGTCAAGCAGTCCACTCTTTCGAAAATCTTATCGCAGTCGCTTTCGAAAGAACCAGTACACAAAGCAGATATCAGCACCACAAAAAAGCGCAGGTCTTCGTTGAGTAATCGCGGAAAAAGATTATCATCTGTTGGTAATGGGTTCGTAGCAGAACCTCATCCTGAAATTCCTATGGAGGAGTTGTACAAACATGTTTCGCAAGATTTACCCGAGCCGCACAAAATGCGACAACTGCTCGTTTGGTGTGCCAAAAGAGTGGCCAGCACGGAGAAAAAGAGAAAACTTAATACAGCAGAAAGCATTGCAAATGTTATCAAAGATGAAATTGTCAGAGATCTTGCTGACGGTAAGATTAACACCAGTTGGTGGCTTGCCGACGATGACCATTCAGATGTTGAAGCAGAAAATGAAGGAGAATTGAACAAACCTATAGTTGTGCTTCCCAATAAATCCAATCAGGAGAACCTACAAATATTGGATACTTTCGAAAAGAAACTGGCAGAACTAAGCAGAGAAGAAGCCCATTGGAAAGAGGTTAAAAAACTGTCCACCCCTCTCACCATTCAAACCGACCAAAACTCACAGCATGAACAGTTGATAGAAGAGAAGATTAGTGAAATCATGGCTTTCTTAGGCACTCTCGAGGCTCAAAAGACGAGTTTGAACAAATTACGGTTGATACGAATTTTAGAAAACATCAAATGGATGGTACACAAACTGAAGCAAACCGAGAAGGCTGTCAATGCATTGACCGAATCTAAGATTGTTGAAATCTCGCGCAAGGTAATAGAGTTGATTGATTATGACAATGATGGTGGGAAGTTCTCATCAATGGATTTACTCAAGGGGTTTTCAGAGTTGGGGTGATTGTATATTAGATGTCAGGACTATATTGTATTATAGGTATTTTTTAGCGATGAGACAAACTCTGGAGTCAAATTCGGGACTGCGAATTGGATCGTTGACGTTGTAAAATGGACTTAGTAGCTTTTTGACATACAGTTCATTCACCTCAATAAAAAACTGTCGTATGCTTTCGTCCTGGTTTTTCATATTGGTCGAGATTATGAATTTGATGTTACCCTGAGTCAAATAGCTGTAAAGTTGGTAGCCATAGAATGAGTCCAGGTTTTTGGTATATATTTGGTTGGTTTTGAACTGTTGATCTTGCAGAATGTCCAGCGATGAGTTGACTATAAATTGTTGTAATTCTCTAATTTCGATCGGGAAATTGGGTTTTCCATCACCAGATTGCTTGTATGTGCCAATTTCCAGTTCATACAGAGGACTATCGTCAGTGCCTATTATGGAGAAATAATAAGACATCGTATTTTGATAAAGAAATAACAAGTATGGGTTTGGGTGTATCTGAATTCTATAAAAAAATCAGGCTTACATATAATTTATTTCATTCCACCTCTTGTATCTTCCTCGACACAAATTGAATCACGGGGAGATGAGCACTCTCTTAGACACGCAGTCTGGGCTCAAAAAATTCAAACCTCTTGACGTAAAGGGGGAAGTTAATGAGTTCAGGTCGCACAATAGTCTGTTGAGTACGACGCTTACTAATGAATCAACTGGTAATGACAATCTGGTGGAGGAGACACGCGAGCTTCTGGAATCTCGGAAAACACTGATGCAAGAACTAAAGCTGGGAAAGGGGTCTGTCCATGATGTTAATAGCGCGGCCGAATTGCGAGGCAGAGAAAATTCCCTCCAGATTTGCAGGAAACGTGCAGACAAAGTTAAACTCCTGTTGGAAACATATTTCGATTTTATAGAGCGATACCAACGACCAATTTCCTCGGAAGGAAATGAGGAGCACGAGGAATCTTTTCCAGGGGTTGAAGGGGTGTACAATCCTTTGCAAATTATCAGAAATCGACGCATAAGAAAGAAACATAACGATAAGCTAATGGTGTTTCCTCTAGGTGATTTCAAACCTCCCTCTCGGGTATTCAGCAAGTACAAAACTCAGCATCTTATCTGGCAAGTGAATCTCAATGAGTATTACAATGATATCACCTGGAGAAAGAATCATTGGCATGAACTAAGAGGACCAAGGGGAGATTTGTGGTTTCCTCGAAGTGATAGTACCAAAAGCACTCCACAAAAGTCCAGACGCCTGAAAAGTCTCCATGAACAGTTGTTTGTGGACTTCGATGGAGAATTCAACAAAGACGACGAAGAAAATTCGAGCGATGACAAGCGGCTTAATTCATTAGCACGGGTGAACGAAAGCTATGCCTCGTTGGCCAGACAGGAACATTATCGCCTCAATAGTTTGAAGCGGACTCCAGGTCAGACAACCTCGCTGAGGAGCGAAGAAGATTTTGATCTACCTTATTCTCGCCACTCGAGCATAGATAAACTGAGTGCGATTTCTCAAGCACCCAATTCTACTGATTCTCTTCTGGGCTCCCAGCAACCCTATGAAGACGACACGGATTTTTGTGATGATCACACTGATCTTGTGAAGCTGGTGAAAGGAGTCCAGGGGAAACTCATTTTTTCGGAGTTACGCATGAGACAGGCGGAGATTCAAATGGAGACGATAGTTCAAGATAAACGAATAGCTTTCACTGAAGAGCTCGATCGCTACCACTCCACTGATCTTGTGACAAAACGGGTTTCGGATTCTTTACAATCAACCATCAGCAAAGTTGACGATATTCTGGACAGGTTTCACCAATTTAACAATGCAAAATCGATTAAAATTGAAGAACTTCTTGGATATTGTGATAGAACGAATGGTGAGATCAATACTTCGATTACATTGAGAATCAGAAACATCCAGGAGAAAAAAGACCAACTTTGCTCTAACAACGATGAATGGCTCTTCCAGTTGGTTTACAGCGCGTTGGAGAGTCTCATTGTTTTATTTTTATGGATTATTTGGGTCGTCGTCGAAATCTGGAGACTCATTAAGCGCATATTTGTCATTGTGATGAAGCTACTCAAATTTATATTTCTATAGTGCTTTCTTCATACTTAATATATTACTTTTTACCAAACCCGCCAGTAGAACCAAATCCACCTTCTCCTCTCTCGGTTGTCTCTTCCTCCCACTGTTCTGCACTTAGTTCGTTCACATCTGCCATGACAATCTTCTCCAGAACAAGCTGTGCGATACGATCACCCTCGTTAATTTCGAAGTCTTTAGCGGAGTGGTTGAAAAGCACAACCTTGACTTCACCCCGGTAATCGGCATCAATGACACCAGCACCAGTGGAAATTCCGTGCTTGACTGCTAGTCCTGAACGTGGAGCAACACGGCCATATGTACCAGCTGGGACAATAATACTGAGATCAGTGGCGACAAGACCTTGGCCTTGGGCAGGAATCACGGCCTTCTCGGAAGCGTAAAGATCGTATCCAGCAGCAAGAGCTGACCCCCTAGTAGGAGCTTTGGCTTTTTGAGAACGGAGGAAGACTTTGAGTGGTTGCATGTTGGGATCCAATTTCTGTTTTTTGTCAAGATGATGATCAGAAGTCATTACACGCGAAAAAAGTGTATTTCGCGTTTCGCGTTGCAAAACTTAATTATGAATATTTTCATCATTACATTTACTTAGCGCGAATCCTGATCTCATGTTCGACAGATGTCTGGGTGTGGTAGACCTGGTTTTTTTGGCATGAAGAGTAATGGTGAGGATGGAAACGGTGTAGTAGTGCTTCAAATACTGCGTCTTGCATCTTTGAAGTGTTCCAGGTTCCTTGGCCCAGTTGGTTAAGGCATCGTGCTAATAACGCGGGGATCAGCAGTTCGATCCTGCTAGGAACCAATTTTTTTATTAGTACATCATTTATTATGCTATTCTTATTTCTTATGTCCATGGAACTTGTGCGAAAGGTACTTGAAGGCTTCTTTCTGGTTTAGAACCCGGCCCTTGTCGTCTCTATAAACCAGGTTGATGGGCCCAGTTTCTGGTTTTGGAGAAATTCCAGAATTTTGAAGTAGCTTCAAAGTGCCTGAGAGTCCCATGTTTGCATCCACATCACTGTGCAAAAGCTTGAGCTTATCTGAGACGTTTTCGAGCGAGCCTACACTGACTGCTTCTTTATATTTTTCCTTTTCGGTTTGACCTGTAGTGAGGCTCTCATCATCGGGTTGGTTGCTACCAAGTCTTTCGTCTTTGAAATTGGCCAAGAACTCAGCATCTTCGTTTAATATGCCAGCACCGTCGGTCCCGACCCTTTCCTCTATTTGAAGAGGTTTGTAATGCTGGCGCTTTAGTCGTGAGCTCGCAAGAAATTCATGAAGATCTGTGGTGTCGTCCTTTTCCAGATCCTCATTAATCAGCTTAACTTGTTTGAAATTGGCTTCTTTAAGTTCATCGTTTTCTTCTTTCCGTCTATGTTGGACCCGTTTTTTGAGTTTCTTGATTACTGGTGCGGTATAATCAGACGTTTCTAGCTCGTCGTCCTCCAAATTCAGATCCAATGCTCTTTTTTGTTTCTTGACTTTGGGAATTATCTTTTCTCCAATTTTAAATCCGTCAGGTTCTGACTTTTTTAGTGAAAGCGGATCATCTGTAGACTTTCCCTGTGCGAGTCCTTTTATCTTTATGCGCTCATTAAGTTCTCTGTTCTCCAGAACGTCCTCGTCCTCGTCAAAAACACCCTTGTCTTTTAATGTGAACACAACAGAGTCACCTTCACCAAGTATCTCTGCATAGTCTTCTTTATCGTGAGCAACCGTAAGCTCTTTGATATTGTCTCCTGCCTTACGACCAGTAGCCACCCTACGCTTCGTTTGCACCTCGGGTACATCTGTGCCCACCTTGGATAACCAGTCTTCATCATTTACTTCCTCCTGGTCGATTCGTGCAAGTAGTGTTTGTCCTTCCTCCAGCTTTCGCCTCTGCAGCTCAGCCTTCGTCTTTGCCACCCGATCACGCATTTCATCCAGCTTTGCATCTTTGTCCTTCTCAGCCTCCAACTGCTTGAAGTTCTCGTAGTCCTTGTCCTCACCAGAGTCCTCTGATCTTATAAGCGGGAGTCCCAGCTCAGAGCGAATTCTGTTGGTTTCATCTAGTGAACTGTCATTTTTATCATCTGCAGTAGAATTAGATGATATCAGTGGCAACCCAAGCTGAGCCCGAAGCTTGTTTGTTTCCTCCACAGACAATGAGACCTCCATGCTAATAATGCAAAGTTTAAACTATATAAAAACTTACGGGTCGATCGACGTCTCGATTTTTGATTACTAACGTAGCAATATATAAAGTGCGTATCGTTGCCTCCTACATGAGGATATTAATTCCGGTACTCAAAGCAATTAAACCCCGTGTTTCGTATTTTACATCTCGAAGAATGGTTCACTATATTATCGACGAAAGCGACCCTAAGGAGACTGGCCTGGAGGCTCCATATATCAAGCTGTACTCTCTGGCTACTCCGAACGGCCAGAAAGTCTCCATTTTGTTGGAGCTCCTGGGGCTCGACTACCACGTCCGGAAGATCGATATCATCAAGGGCGAGTGCAAGGAGGATTGGTATCTGCAATTCAATCCTAACGGTCGTATTCCGTCACTGACCGACGTTTCCAGCACTGGAAAAGTCACACATGTCAACGAGAGTGCTGCTATTATGATGTACTTATGTGACAAGTACGACAAAGATCGCAAGTTCAGTTATGAATACGGAACTGACCTTTACTATGAACAATTGGAATGGGTTATGTTCCAGATGAGTGGCTTAGGACCAATGAAGGGACAGTATCACCATTTTGCCTTCTATGCCCCGGAGAAAGTTCCGTACGGTATTGAGAGATATCACAAGGAAACTGTGAGACTTTTTTCTGTTCTCGAGGAAAGATTGACCCGTAACAAGACCGGATATCTGGTTGGAGACCACCTTTCTATTGCCGATATTTGCTGCTGGCCATGGATTAACTCACCTAGACTTGACGAAGTCGATGATTTCCCAAGACTGGCCCAGTGGTCGAAAAACATTGGCGAAATAGAGGCCGTTCAACGGGGATCCAAGATCCCAAAATAAGATTCCGATGAGTGATTTATTGATTCCGTAAAACTGAGCTAATTAGCGATTTCCAGTCAAGACCGTAAAGTAATGTCTGTGCGACGTGATTGCAGTAGAAACTTTCTGCCTTGAATTTGTGGTAGCTGAGAGGATCGTAGGGGTCTAGGTTCGCGGATATGAGTGCCGGGGGAGTGAACTTGACGAATATCATGGGAACTATGCTGCTGTCGAATAATGCCAACCCAGCTTTCGTCGAGCCTGTTGGGGCCACAAACATTACGAGCGCCCTTTCCTGGAGTTTCTCACGCACAAAGTACTCGCTGAAGGTGCCAGCGAGTTCTCTGACCGTCTTTACATCCATTTTGCTCCGTTGCCAACACTTGCACTGCACGAATATTCGAACTTTTGACATTTTATCTTCTTTCTGGTATGCGAAGGGAACTATGTTCTGCATCGTTGGGCTCTGTGATGGCTCAAACGAATCTTTGGGTTCTTTTATGAGAGGACTGATGTCCCAGGTTGCCTGCAAATCTATGCCCCCATCGTTTGCTCCACCCTGATGTACCACTCTGCTAACCTTGAGGTGTTGATTTAGAAAATCAGAAAATGCAATTTCGTACAGGGATCCTCGAAACACCGAAGACTTGGCTGAAGTCCCCGCATCTCGAGCGTACTTCAGGTACGAACCGACCGAATTAAAACCGGGAGCTGAGATCACACGCGTCCCCATGTCTGGAATCAAGAGTAAAATCAACGTGAGAGAAAGATTTTAGATCCATACAAATTGTAACAGAGTAACTAAAGCTTAGATGTATTAATGCTATTTACTGTTGGGACAGTCTTTCAATCTTCTTTTCGAGAGCGTTAAATGTTCGTGAAAGAGCCTTATCTGACCTTGCCAACTCGTCTAGCGCGTTGTTCAAGTTGGCGTTCACTTTTTGAACGACTTCCGAGAGCGACAGCTGGGGCGCAGGTGCATCGTTGTCAGCAATGGCCAGCCCCGGCTCAAGTGAAGCGGTCTCGTTTAGAGTCGGAGTGCTTATATTTTCACTTGTCTCAGACATGTATTAAAAGAGCACAGCCGAAAAATTATAGCTTTTTTTCAGTTATGGTACGCAAGAGTAAGAACCAGATACGAAGGGAGCGTGCCAAACAGAAAAAAGATGCGGCTGTTCCTGCGGACCAGCAGAAGGAGGTAAAAAATGCACACAAACAACAGGAGGCCATTGAAGATCCCGGATCACCAGTTGAGCTGGTGGTTGAGTCAATTGATGCAGACCAATTTGGAGAGTTCAAGACTATTTTAGAAAATTTTGGCAAACCCCAGACCGAGCAGGACGCTGTTGAGTCAGAAGCTCAGGAAGGTGCAGATGACCTGCAAGTAACGAAAACAGACGGGTTGGCTGACTCCAAATTTGCAGAACAGCTATCCAAACGTCAGCTGAAGAAAAAGTACAAGATTCCTCTTGCGTATCTGAAAGCCGAGTCGTCCAGACCCGAGCTGCTGGAAATGGCAGACTCCGACTCGCCAGACCCAAGATTGCTCGCGTACTTGAAATGTTTGCATAACTCCGTTCCTGTTCCTCAACATTGGGCAGCTGCAAAGGGTTTTCTGATGGGGAGAAGAAACTACGACAGACCTCCATACCAGTTGCCTGATTTCATCGCAGAAACAGGCATCATCCAAATGAGAAGCTCTATGAATGATAAAGATACGACACTGAAACAGAGAATGAGAGAACGTGTGCAGCCTCGGATGGGACAGCTGGACATTGACTTTAACAAACTTTACGATGCATTTTTCAAGAAGCAGACGAAACCGGACATGTTGCGATTCGGCGAGGTTTACTTCGAGGGTCTCGAAAGTATCGAATTACTGGGGCCTTTCAAAGTTGGCAAGTTTCGTCCGGGAGTGATGTCGCCACGTCTTCGCGAAGCTTTGGGCATGGTCGGTCCCAAATCAAAGCTTCCTCCTTGGTATGAGAAGTTCCAGAAGCTGGGCCCCCCACCCAGCTATCCGTACATGCGCATACGAAGCGACGGATCTATATCTTTTGACAACGATCAGCGCACAGTAGTCAGTCGTGCAGAGCCCGTCGACCGCACACGATGGGGCCAGCTAGAAGAGGAGTCTTCTAGCGAGAGCGAGGAAGAGGAGGACGAAGAAGAGGATGCAGAAGAAGAAACCGGAAAAACAACAGAGCCTAAGATCGAGGGTGCATATATTCCGTCAGCAGAGGACACGGTGATCGACCATGTTGGCGACAACATAAAACAGAACGAGACTGAATTGAATGGCAAGCCCGAGCAGGCTGAAGATGACGACGGCAAACCGAAAAGCCTGTACACTGTCCTCAACGAAAGCAAAGGTGCTACTCAGAATAGCATCTACGGGTCGGAGACGCTGGCATACGACTTGAAACGTAAAGAAGAGGACATCGAGACTAATCCTGGAACTCCTGCCCCGAAGAGACGTAAGGAGTCATCCACCGACCACGCTAAACCAGAGAAGTTCAGGTTCTGAAATATGTATAATAAGATCCCGCAGAAAATAATAAGCTAAATAATTTCACACATTTTTTTGAATAATTATTTAGCATGGGTACTGGTACCAAACGCCGTCGATATGATATAACGACCACTCTCGCCGACGCCGAGGACTCACAAAGAACGGAAAATACTGAAGAATACCAGCTAACTTCCAGAAAAGCTGCAATAATCGAGTATGCTGTCACGCAGCTTCAGCACAACATAGATCAAATTATTTCTGAATCGCCTAGTACTGAGCAGCTTAGGCAGTCTCTGAAGCGCCTGAACAAACAGCAAGACGACAAAGAATTGATTCTTGCTGTTGGAAGAAACCAGAAACTGTTACTTGCCGCAAAACTCAAAGATCTCTATGATGATGGTGATCTTGAGATTTTTGATCAAATAACAGCATTTGATGAAACCACCAAACTGAAAGGCTCCAAGAAGACCCTCAAGTTGAAAAAGAAAAAACAGCACGAGACAAATACAGAAAATCCCAATGGACTACCTTCGCTTCCTCGCATAAGTGACCCTTTGATAGAAGCTAAAGTTTTCACACACAGGTCAGCTGTGAGTAATATGAAGCACCTCAGCAAGACCGAAATACTTCAATCTAACAACGAGAGACTCGAGTTCCTAGGAGACTCGGTTATCAACAGCCTGGTTACGCAAATCCTTTTTGAGAAATATCCAACATTCGACGAAGGAGATCTCTCTCATCTCCGTTCTCAATTGGTGAGCAATAATTCTTTAGGAGAGTTTTCCCAACTCTATGGCTTCAACAAGAGACTGGTTGTTGATTTTGCCAAAGACGCCGCTTTCCAAAATGGTAAGCAGAAGATATACTCTGATGTATTTGAAGCCTATGTTGGCGGATTGTACACCGACTCCAACTATTCCAACCTGGAGGAGATTAAACAATGGTTGAGTCAGTTGATTGCGCCCAAGCTTCCTATTCTCACTAAAAAGATGTTCCATTCCAAAATTGATAGTGACGCCAAAGCCAAACTTTATGCCCTCATAGGCTCTGCTGCGCTTCCGCCACGATACGTTACTGAACGAGTTGGAACAGGACTGGATAACCCATTTTTAGTTTATTGTACGATGGGTGACGAGATTATTGGAAAAGGAGAGGGCCTGAATCTGAAAACTGCAGGGCTTCGAGCGGCAGAGGATGCCCTCGGAAAAAGGGAGCTGATAGAAAAGTATATCAAGCTCAGGGAAGCAACACCAAAAGAATTGTCTGTTGTACCTGTTCCCGACATGGACTCAGAAAAACCATCCCCTTCGTATGGACAATCTACCGAACAAGATGAATCGATCTCGTTACCTGCCCGAGTTGATGCATCCGAAGTGGATGTTCAGTCAGCAGACAAACTATATGCGATTTTGTCCAAAAATAAAGTTCTACCAGTGTACAAAACTAGCACGAATGGCCAACTTTTTGAAACTACATTACTCATCAACGACACTGAAGTTTGCATTTCGAGTGCTTCAAGCAAAAAGAAATCGAGAAATCAATGCGCCGCCTTCGTCCTTGCACATATGGGCATTTTGAATCAGTGTTCGGTCTTTTTATGATAAAAAAATATGGTGACATATAAATAAATAATCAAAATAAATAGGGGTGATAGAGACGACGCAGATCAAGTGATACCCAAATAAAGATGTGCATTCTCATCTTGGGTCTTCTCAATCCTTGGACCGAAACTTCCAACACATTGTGCCATGGTCTTCGAGTTTCTCGAAATGACGTCTGTAAAGTAGAAGTTGCTGATAGGATTCTGCAAGCTGTCTCCATTGATAGGGCCAAGCTTCAAGTTAGCCGCAATATCTAGACTTAAAGTGTATAACTCAGGAGAAACAGATTCGACAACATCATAATTCACCAAATGAGGGGCAATGTTCAAAATACGGGATCTAAGCTCCATGACGTGCTCGTATGGTAGTCCGAGACCAACATACTCACTAAGAGCCTTTATGATCTGCCAGTCTTCACGTGCAGAGCCAGGTGGTCCAAGAGCAGCTCTAGTCAACTGAGCACGTCCCTCAGTATTGACATAGGTCGCACTCTTTTCAGTGAAAGCTGCTCCAGGAAGGATAACGTCAGCTAAAGATGCTCCCACATCTCCATGAGAACCAATGTAAACCACAAATGAATCTCTAGGAATGCTAGTTGGATCAATTTCATCTGCTCCCAGCAAAAAGACAATTTTAGGACTGGCTTCCTTGACACTGGAGCTTTCGCAATAAAATCCAATATCAAACGCACCAGCTCTTGAGGCATCCCTGTGCAGCAGATTGAGAGCCTTCCATGACTCGTTGTTGAAATTTGGTTTGCCAGTTGCAAAAACAGAGAGCATCTTTTGGATAGCAAAGACGTCCTCATTTTCCAAAACTCCAGAACCAACAATGACCATTGGCTTCGAAGCCTTGGCTAACTTATCACCTAATTCCCCTTTCAAGGCAGCAGCAAGGTCATTTGCATTTGAACCAAGGTATTCATAGTCGAAGGTGGAGTCGAATTCCTCTCCAATGAGTGAAACCTCCATGTCAGAGTTTAGCCATCTGCTTCTAATTTTGGCATTCAAACAAGGACCCTCATGACGCGGGTTCGTTCCAATCAGTAATAGCTGATCACATTCCTCAATCTTTTCGATCGTCGTATTGAACAGATAGTTAGAACGGAAGCTGATGGAAGGGACATTGGCGATTGGCAAATCTAGAGACAGATTTTCTGAGTTCATCCGATTAACAAGATCCTTGAGTGCGACCATGCTTTCCACATCCGACAAAGCTCCAACAATTCCTTTCACTTCATTTGCTCCTGGTTTTAATTGTTCATACTTTTCTTTGATCAAGCTCAAAGCATCATGCCAGGTGGCATCAGCAAACGTTTGGCCAACCTTAATCATAGGCTTGGTCAATCTCTGAACAGAAAGTCCATCGTAGCTGAATCTTGTCTTGTCGCTGATCCATTCCTCATTGATTTCGTCATTCAATCTTGGCAAAACACGCATGATTTCTGATCCTCTACTATCAACACGAATGGCAGAACCAAGAGCATCCATGACATCGACAGTTTCGGTACGCTTGAGTTCCCAGGGCCTTGCTTTGAAAGCATATGGCTTGGAAGTCAAGGCTCCCACAGGACAAAGATCAATGACATTACCACTCATTTCCGAGTTGACGTTTCTTTCGACGTAGGTACCGATCTGCATATCATTCCCTCTTCCAGTAGTTCCAAGCTCTGGCGCACCAGCAACGTCGTTTAAAAATCTAACACAACGAGTGCAATGAATGCACCTGTTCATGGAGGTTTTAATCAACGGACCAAGAGCTTTGTTTTCAACAGCTCTCTTACCACTGACCTCATGGAACCGTCCTCTATCAGAACCATAGCGAAGTGTTTGCTCCTGCAGATCACATTCTCCTCCTTGATCACAAACCGGACAGTCCAAGGGGTGGTTGTAAAGTAAAAACTCTGTGATACCTTCGCGGACTTTCTTGACCTTTTCTGAGTTAGTCAGCACCGACATACCGTTCATAACAGGCATTGCACAGGCCGCTGCCATTTTTGGAGACTTTTCAACCTCCACAAGACACATACGACAATTTCCAGCTATAGCCAATTTATCATGGTAGCAGTACCGCGGAATCATGACTCCTGCCTTATCTGCAGCTTGAATAATGGACGAACCAGCTTCAATTTGAACACTTATACCATCTATTTTAACCTCAACATCTTGTAAAAGATATCCAGTGTAACTGAATCCTCGTCTGCTAGCTACCCCACACTTCTTAGTGAAAAGGGTCAAGCAACGTGTTCCAAGAAGTCTATGTTGCTCTAGCATCAGCAGTTGTAATGAACGAAGGCTTAGACCAGAATTAGGTGAATTCTATTCCAAATAATGTGTCTTCACCAAACTGGATAACAAATGAGATACCCTTTTACTCCTCATTTTTGGGTTACGTGCGGATTATTTAGGGACTGTAATAATTTTATCGACGCGTCGATCGACGTAATGCTATACAAGCTGTCAACGCTTAGCTCTCTTGGACTCGGGGTCCTCAGAGCTGACATCAGCAGGCTCAACAGAAACCTGTCTGCTATCGGTGTCAGTGATCTTTTTAGTCGCTGGTTTACGCTTCAAGGAAGCAGGGTTTTCAGCTTCCCTTGTAATTGCCAGAAGAAGTGTAGCCACTCTTCTGCTTAATTCGATGCTTGATCTTGATTTGAAGTAGAAGGCGCAACGGAACTCGGTTTCCTTCATTATGTCTGCCTTAATAAGGTCATAGAGATTCTTTCGACTCAGACCGTACTCGTTGACCTTCATTAACAGGAATCGATCCTCGACCTCCGTGTATAGTCGCTTGGAATTATTTGGAGGGTAAATTATGTTCATCTCTTGCAAAGGTGCTTCATAATGCCCCACCTTTTCAGACAGGATTTCCTGTTGCATGAGAACTTTCTGGATTTTCTTCTCTCCTTGCTCGATCTGATTGACGTACCTCTCCCATCCGTCGATTTCCTTGTAACGTTTCCAGAAAACTTCGCTGTATTTGCTAACGTCTTCAACAGACTTTGTACGCAGATCAGCCGCAATTGCGGCGTGACTCTTGGATCCGTGCCTCACACAGCTATGAATGAAGGACAAAAAGTCACGCTTGTTCCAATTCGAAAATCCTTGAGTCAAAAGGTCCTCCTTCAACTTTTGTTGCTCTTCAGTCAGCTCGATGGCATTGTCTATTTTTTCCTGTTCTTCCTGCTGCTTCTGCTTGCTCTTTTGAAGTCTCTCCTGGTGGTCGCCTTTGTTTTCATCGTCGCTAGCCACAAACTCGTCTTCACTGTCTAGACCGTCCAACAAAGGAGCTTGGTAGCCAATCTTCTTCTTATAGGCTAATTGTTCCATCTCCAAAAGCTCTTTCAATTGCGGAGGATAGAACTGGAAATCCTGAACATTGTACTGTTTCGGTCCTTTGTATGGTGAAGGACGTCCATTTTGAAGAACATCTTTATAATAATTGTCAATTGAGTACTGGTGCTCTTTCCTTTGTCTTCTGCTTGGGTTAACCCATAGATTCAAGGACGCATTCTCTTTCTTGGCAAAATTCTCACCGTTCCATTCATAGGCGGAGGAATCAGAAGTAAAGTTCTGCAAATCATCCAGTCCGAGTTTCGCATATTTAACATTCAGGCTTTCCGTCTTCTGTTTACCCTTATTAAGAATTGCGTCAATGTCTGTGTCTAGACTAGCACTATTGATCTTGTTGTTAAAGACATCTTCCGCCCCGTGCTGAATCATACCAAGCAAGTCATCTTTGGTATTTCCAATTGTTTGAGAAGAAGATTTGTTGTTGGATCGCCCCTGTTGGATAACAAGCTGGTCCAAACGGAGCTTCTGTGCAGCTCTCTCTAGAACCTTTTCTTCAATTGCGTTTTCAGTAACAAATCGATAAACATTAACCTGTTTCTTTTGACCGATTCTATGGGCTCTGTCCATTGCTTGCAAATCTGCCTGGGGATTCCAGTCCGAATCGTAAAGAACAACAGAGTCTGCGGTTGTTAAATTAATACCCAATCCTCCAGCTCTTGTTGTCAGCAAGAATATAAACTTTTCTGAACCAGGTTTGTTGAAGTCATCAATAGATTGGATACGCTCCTCGTGTGCAGTGGATCCATCAATCCGACAATATTCATAGCCTCTAAAATAGCAATAGTCTTCCAAAATATCCAGAAGTCTACTCATTTGAGAAAAGATCAGTACTCTGGATCCATCAGCTTTTAACTTCTTGAGTAGCTTGTCCAACACAATCATTTTTCCGCTGTTGAAAACCAGATGCTCGTCTGTTGTGTATGGAGGTCCAGGTTCAGCACCCTCAAAAAGGTATGGATGATTGCAGCACTTACGCAACTGCATCACGATGTTCAAGAGTCGAGTTTTTCCTTCCCTCTTACCCACAGCACCGTTGACAGCATCAATATCTTTCTCCAATAAGTTTCTGTACCACTTCACTTGCATGTCTGTCATCCCCACGTACACGTTGGTCTCGATCTTAGGAAGCAGGGACTTTTCCACATCACTTTTAACTCGACGAAGCAAAAATGGCGAAAGAACCTTATGCAATTTCTTGACAACCTGGTCTTGGTCTTCTTCTCCTTGACCCTCAAACCATTCATTGAAGACTTCATCGTCACCGAAAACATCGGGCAAAATAAAGTTCAACAAAGCCCACAGCTCGTGTAAATTATTTTGCAGCGGTGTACCTGTGATCAAAAGTCTTTGCTTGGAGTAGAATAGACGAATAATTTGAGACAGCGCGCTTTCTTCGTTCTTTATTCTGTGAGCCTCGTCAATAACAATATACTCCCATCTCAGCTTGCCGAGCTTGTTCTTTTCGCGTATAACCATTTCAAAGGAGGTGATGCACACATCGAAGTCGGCCTGCATCAAACGATCGTTGATCAATTCAGAACGTTCTTCTTTTGTTCCCTGAAGAACTAAGACGTTAACATCCGGGGTCCACTTGGCGAACTCTCTTCTCCAGTTGTCCAAGGTAGACTTGGGCACAACAACAATAAAAGGACCGTCAATTCCCTTGTAGTAGCGCAAAAATCCGAGAAAAGAAATGGTTTGCAACGTTTTTCCCAAACCCATCTCATCAGCAAGAATACCCGAGAGACGATTCTCATACAAAGAGATCAGCCAGTTCAGACCTTGAATTTGGTAGTCTCTAAGTTTTCCATGAATGTAGGTGGGCGATTCGGTCAGAACAGTAGTCTCCTCCTCGTACTCTTCATCGTGGATCAACTCGGCATCTTCCTCCTTCTCTGATTTACGTCTTCGTCCTGAGGCCGCCTTCTTACTGGATTTACCACTTCCCTTCTGCGAGTCTATCTGCCGAATCAAATTCATGAGCTGTTTGTCCTTGGACGCGTTCAAATCAATGAAGTGTCGAAATAGGTGGGTCAGATTCAAAAGGTATTTGAATCTTTTGGTGCTGTCTTCCACATCCTTTAGTCTCTCCGTTTTCGCATCAGACTGAAGGAAATATCTCTTCTTGCGCTCTTCGAGCGTCTCCTTCTTGTCCGGCATGTCGTGAATAATTCGCCTACAAATAACAACAAGAGTTTTCCAATTTTATTGCTTCGAGGCTGTGCTCTCTTTTTCGACAATGAGACACCCTACGGATGAGCAGCTTACGTTTCACTACTGTGTTTTCACCGAAACGTGCCGCGTGCCCTACGGCAAAACCACCTCGTACGGACACATTGCTCGAAGGATCTACCGACCCCAGAACGCGCGCCAGGTCGGCATGTCCTTGAAGAATATGGACCAGTACATACGCTACTTTGATAATCCTGAATTTGCCAATATTCCCTGGTGGCGCGTGGTCAATGCTCAGGGCATGATTTCGAGACGAGAGCGGGCGGAGTCTGTCCCCCTACAAGCAGAGCTACTTAGGAACGAGGGCGTGGCTGTTGTAGAACAGGGAGGAAACTACTACATAGATCTCTCAGAGTACGGCTGGTTCGAAGATCCCTCAGACGAGAGCGACGAAGAAAGCGAGTAGAAGAATGCATACGCGAAATACGATCGAATACTTTATTATAGAACATCAACGTGCTGTTGGTAATTTTTCCCAGGCATCTTTTTAGACCCTGATCTGTGTCGGTTGTCCTTAGCTTGACACTTCTTTTTTCCATTCCGGCGCCCTTGGCGCGATTTGTCCTGCTCTTCAGACCTCTGAAGCTCTCTTTGCACTCTTGCACTTTCTTCTGCCCACCAGAGCTCAAACCGTTCTTCGTTCTGTATGTCCTCGAAAGATCTGACTGGCGTAGCGGTCTTCTTTTCCTGCTGCAATTTTTGCTCTAGCAGGACACTTTCAAACGACGGAACAGCCGTCAGCGTATGTGGACTCACCAGATCATACGGCTTAGATGGAGTACTGGTAGTCTCAGTCTCCCAGACATTGACATTGTTCCAGGTGCTGGATGCGGTGACCATGGTTGGCTGTTTCTCGCGCTTTATTCTCTCGCGCTGGGAAAGACGCGGAATAGGTTTGGACGACGCTTTCACTGGATTACTTGTTCCAGTGCTTGTCTTAACTGGGTTGCTAGCCGATGGACCGTACGACTCGGCCAGTGTCAAGAAACTTCCTGCACTGGAGCCAGGAGTGTCTTGGTCAATGGAGAACGAGGACTGTCTGGAGCTATTGGCGGAAAGTAAAGGTGGAGGAGACGGACGTTTTTGTTTGCTCATAGATTCGCTTCTCGACATAGCGGTGGATGGAGGACCCGAAACACTCAGCTTTGACGAGGACCTGCGTTTGTTCAAAACCAGAACGAAGTCGTTCTCTGTCTCGTCATCCAAAATCGCATTTTCGTCTGCCTCTTCTGCGCTTCGCAATGCCATTCGATGAGATTGCAGCAATTTGGATAAACTGCGAGGTTTTTCCATAGCTCCTGGGACATTAGCCTTGCTTTCTTCAATACGTCTTGCGGAAGATCTTCTTCTGCGCTCAGCGACGCCCGATTTAATGCTGGTTGCCGACTCATAAAAAAGAGGGCGTACGGAGTCCCAAAGAAGAGGATGGATGAAACGGCCGTTGAATGCATCGAGGTCCTCGACAAACTGCTTAACAGTCTCAAGGTGGTCTTGCAAATAGACAGAGCTAACCTCAGGCTCAGAGTTCTTCAAGTTCGAAAACCACTTCAGCGCGTCATTCACGGTATCTAGGAACTCCGTATCCTCGTCTGCAACAAGCTCAGCAAAACACGGATCCAAAAGAATCACGTCTAGATTGTGGTATGTGAACCAGAGACAATTAGCAAACAGCTTCTCGGCTTTCATGTTGTATGAGTGTCGAAGTAGAACCAGCACGTTGTCCAGAGAAATGAAATCTTTCATCACCAGCTGACAAATGTCGCTCAGTTCGCCCAACATCAATTCTTCTGCAAATTCCATCACGTCCAGTGCGAAGTTCAGGAGAGAGTTCACATCCACAATCGAGGGGATGTTACTAAACAGGCTGTGATGGTCTTCTCCGTAGAGATAATTAACAACGACCTTGAAAACCTCGCCAGAAACGTTTGGCAGAGCCACCGAAGTCGAGTTCCAACGCTCGGAGAACAAGGTTTCAAAATACGCACTGCGCAACACTAAGAGCGGCTTGAACACGTAAACAGACTCGTCCGCAAGATCGACCCGACAGTTTCCACGTAATTGTTGAAGATCTTGGCGCAATGTATGCAGGCACTCCACGCGACCCATGGGAGTGACCATCCGGACCAGTTTTGAGAGACTCTCAAAAGACAGTTTCGCTTCCTTGACGTGAGGCGGGACCTTCGTCAACGGGAAGTCGACCCAGATGTCCAGCAGCTGGTCGGTGTAGAAGAAATGGAGAGCTATTAAGACAGCGCGAATGTTGGTGTTTCCGCTGATCTCCATGTGCGTTGGGTGCGCCGTTATCGTCAGTCCATTATTTTGAACCGACTGTTTGTCTTCAATCAACTGCTTAAGAAAACTGCTTCGAAGCTGCAGGACCTCTTTGTGAACCATTATTTCCGTTCCATCGACGATAACTTTATAATCCACGTTCTTTCCTGTGCTGAAGTCCTTCAACGACAGCCAGTACTCGAGTTCTTCAGACTTCAGCAGTTCCCGCATTGATGTGTTCGACGATAGTTCTTTCAGGTGGGTTTCGTGCTGAGGATCAGTGGTCCACCTTGATTTCCAGTTGTTCGTCAGTTTGTCGTTCGTAGCAACATATTTGTCTTTGTCGTCACTCCACCGGTTCACTGTAAACTCCTCCTCCACAGAATCCAAGTTCTGGGTTCTATAAACGTAATCAGTCTTAAAGCTAGAATCTGGAGTCATGAATATGTCCTCATTGGAGTTTCTGATGGTTTTTCGCTGACTGCTTCTCTGGTCGGTAATTTCGTTCAGCGGAGACAATTTGGCAAAATCATCCACTATCGAAGAGTTCCAAAGTCTGTGGGGAACAAGATCGATGTCATCTCTGATGAAGGCAAATTTGGAAAATAGAGGATCCGACGTCACACGCACAACCTTGTTGAGTCCCAAAATCCTAGAAAATTTGAATTTCTTGGATATGAATCCATGTGAAGAAACTCCAAACTTGGCTGTTGTCCTCTTTGTCCGCCTATATACAGAACCATCTTTCACACAAATGATCATCGATTCGTCATTGCTCATGTCCACATCCACGCATCTGAGATGCTCTTTGGAAGCCTTCCAAACTGTATTGAACTTTGCACTTTTCTGGAAAGCAGCATTATCAAGACTTTTCACATCGAAAGCCAGCTGTAGTATGTCTCCGTTTTCGAGGAGCAGCAGACATGTGGCACCACTTTTTGGAGATACTAGCCTCAAAATAGACTTCTTTTGCGATAACACCCTGGGCTTGAAAGCATTGAACGATTTCGAATCAATCTTGTGCAGCAGAGGGGGGACGATTCTAGAATGGAACCCGTTCAAGTAAAAGTGCAGTTCTTGAGAGTCAGTGAGAACCACCGTAAAACTGTCTGTGGCACACACGTCTCGTATGTTTCCATAAGCAAATGACAGTTTTCTCGGAGATGTTTGCACCAGGCCCACACCATTCTTACCGGGAGCTTTATTCAGGTCGCCAGATGGATTGAATCCAAACTGTCCGACGTTAAGTCCCCAAAAATAAACCTCGTCCTTTGAAAAAGCCAATGAGTGAAACTTGGAGCAGCTCACTCCCAGAAGACGCCGGCTCGTAGATTTCTTCAAGTCTCCAGTGTTAACTAGTTTTGGCTGCAGCACACAAGCATCAGTCTGATGAGCAAGCAGTTCAACATGGTATCCCAATTGTCCATATGAATTCAACCCCCATGTGTAAACCTCACCTTGTTCGGTGAGACAGATCGAATGGTCATTGCTAACATCGACATGGACAACCCTCTCATTAGTAAAACAGGAGAGACCGACAAACGAATCTTGTGGTTGACTGTTTCCGGTTCCGAGACGACCTCGTGTACCAAGACCGCATACAAAGATATTCGCTTGCGGCTCACATGTTAGCACAATTGTGTGGTGCCTGGACATTTTCAAGTCTCGAATGCGAGGAAGTGACATCCGTTCGGATAGAGTTTTATAGGCCGATGGATCGCCATATCTGTGCTTTAACTTCTTCATGTCCACATTTATCAGGGTATCTGAAGTCTCACCAAGCTCCTTCATGGAACCTGTCAGGACTATGGTGGAGCCTCCTCGATGTGCGTCAAATGCTTTGCGTTCCTTGATACCTGTTGACTCTTTCTGATCGGTAATATAGCGTTTTTCCACGTTAATCTGATCAATACCAAACGATCTTTTTCCAGTAGTCCTGGATGCTCTCTTCTTTGGATTTTGTAGTTTGCCTATACTATCAGGAATCCATTTGGATTTCCAAACATCCATCTCGCTGCTCATGAGATCGAGAGGTGTAAAACCTTCACGGTCCTTGCATTGCAAGAGCGCTTCTTTGGCCGTAATCAGGATTTCTGCTATGACAAAGTTCTTGTAGAAAATAGCATAATGCAGGCAGTTCCATTGATTCTCCAGATCAGTGATCAAAAGGTTCAAATTTGGATTTTTGAGCAATCTCTCGAGCAATTGGCGTTGGTTAGATAGACATACTATGTGGATGAGCGTTCGCCCATAAATATCACGTTTCTCAAGTTCCTTTTTGGGCAGGTTGGATAGCGAGTTCACAAACTTCTTGGTTAAATTGGAACGTCCTCTGACAGAAGACCCGGGTTGCGGTGACGGGCTCTTCTTCCCATCCCGGCCGGGGATATCAGCTACAGTAGTGAACTAAGAGTTAGTTTCTCGGAAAAAACGCCAAATGTGCAACATACCTTTAAAACATCTCGGGGCTTCCCGTTAGTGCAAATCAATAAACTAGTATCCAAGGTAGAAAGCTTTATAAAGACAATTTACGAAAATTGGTAACCATGTGTGATTATTTATTTCGTCTGATTTTAGTGAAACCTTTGCACAGGTATCTACGCTAAGGATAGCACCGAGAGCGTGACAAGCAAGCCACTGCATCGAGTCACAGTCTTGTATGGTAGCTGGACTGTCCAGTGCAAAGCTGAGACTCTTGTATACCCGATCCGCGAGGTATACACTTGATGGCCAGACGCTCCGGCCACCAGTATATTGTCGACGCGACGATGGAAAATTATTTTACCATGTCGTTTTTCCTGAATCAACCCCAGCTCAGCGGCCTGGAGGTCGACCCCGAGCGTATGAGACTCGCCGAGCTTCATTTTGACGCGCTAAATGCCACACTGAACAGCATAAAAAAGCAGTGCTCCATAAAGTGCGTTCCGGACGAGTATGGTGAAGCAGAGTTGAATAAAGGTGAAACCTCTTGCACAGACCGTTGCGTTGTGAAGTTCATGCAGGCTAATAAACTCATCGGGGAGTTTGCTCAGCGAGTGCGATTCCACGAGTCCGACCTGAGACACTACGAAAATATCAAACAATCGTTGGCTAAAAATTGATTGGTCTACGCAGTACTAAGATCCCGCATTTCGAGACTGGTGTCGTCAAATAGCACATCATCGTCCACTAGCAAGTCATCTTCCAAGAGGAAGCTGCTTTCGGTGACCAAAGGATCTTGCGCATACGGGTCGTAGAATTCCAATTGATCGTACGACCACCTGCAATATTTGTTGTGAATGGCCAGCTTGGAAATGAACTTGGTGGTGTAGAATGCGCAGATGGCCATCGAGCACCCAAATGTCAGGTCGAAGAAGTAATGATGGGTCAGGTACATTGTGCTGTACCAAAGAACACACACATACATGCACCATAAGGGCACCAGTTTCGGAAATAAGTATGATAGCCAGAGAGCATCCAGACTCGCACAGGCAGAGTGCAGCGAGGGAAGCGCACCGAAAATGAGAGGCGAATTGGTGAAAGCGCTTGTGTACATATCCACCCCCAGCAGCTTGTCGATCCGGGCGAGTCCGCCGGGGCTTCCTTTCATTTCATAATTCGCTCCACTCAACCCATGTAAGAGTTTATACCACGGAGGCGCACACGCAAATACAAGATTTTGGATTATGACACCGACGAGATTCATGTAACCGAACGTGAAAGAATATAATCGCAGCGTTTTCGGAGGTGCAAACAAAAACAGGAGCGCTGCAACCACAAACGGTAAAGAGAAATGCAAAATACCGTAGGGTATCCAGGCAATCACATCCAGAGGAGTCGACGTGTAGGAAGCAAGGAGTTGCGACAGATTGTCCCCGTAGAGTATCGTCTCCATTCCCGGGAGAACTTTCACAGTGATCGGGGGTCTCAGTCCAAGCGGAATGTGTCTAGAGGAAAAAAAGAGAGCCACCCAGGCAAGAACAGGCAGGGCGTAGTTGAAGAATTGCGACGTGACCGGCACCATGACCAAGAGAAGCAGAGTCAGTACCATAGCCAACTTGAACACCACCGCAATGGGACTAATGTAGAAAACGAATGCAAACACTAAGAAAACAATAGCGTAGTGGATGTATAGGACAGGTCTGAATTCAGACGCCTGAATCTTCCTGACTGTGTTCAAGGGATTGACATCGAGACATAGCAACGTCAGAGTTTCACCCGAGTCTCTAGCTCGACGGAATTCCTGCACAAGTTTGTGCAAGACCATAGCCAGAATAAGAAGGAACTCACGGAATTGGAACAAGCAGAAATTTGATATCGTCGCGACGATATTAGTCAGTCCACAAAAAAGATAACCAGATTGGAAATCAGTCATCTTAGTACACCATGAACTTAGATTTGAAGGAAGAACCAGGAGAAGAAAACCCTATCATCTGTAAGTATGCCCCAAATGCCTCTACTAACATGCAGTTGCTCCGAAAACTTACCAGTACGACAAGTTTCAGCTAGACGTTTCGGATCTCGACCAAGATCCTATCGCGCAGTTCACCAAGTGGTTCAAGGACGCCAGTGAGGGCTCCAGCGACCCAATTCCCGAGTCAGTGACACTGTCGACAGCCCAACTGCCTTCAGGCAGGGTTTCGTCGCGGGTTGTCTTATTCAAAGAGCTGGACCACCGGGGATTCATTATCTATTCGAACTTCGACACCTCCAAAAAGAAGAGGGACATCCAGAGCAATCCACATGCTGCTCTGAACTTTTTTTGGAAGGACCTGCAACGGCAGATCCGCGTGGAGGGTATAGTTGAGTTTGTTGATTACGATACTTCTTCTCGATACTTCGGCACCCGTCCTCGGGGCTCCAAACTAGGAGCACATGCGTCTCCGCAATCGCAGGTCCTGAAGGACAGAGAGGAGCTGGAATCACGCTACAAGGTCACTGAGTCCAAGTTTGCGGAGTCCAAAGATGATGAAATTCCATGTCCGCAGAAGTGGGGCGGAATTAGAGTGGTGCCACTTGAAATTGAGTTTTGGCAGGGAAGAAAAAGCAGATTACACGACAGATTTACCTACACGCGCTCCTCTATCGAGGAGCCATGGCAACTTTCTAGACTAGCACCTTGATAAAATTAGTAATTAACTGAACTTAATTTATTTAGAGAGCTTCTCGGTAGCAATAGCGAATTCCTCACCTTGGACACGAGCGATCTTAAGCTCGAGCTCACTTGGAGATCTGGATCCATCTGGGCTAGACAGGGTACCAGCACCCCATGGGGAACCACCGTGGACCTCAGAAAGGTTAGTGAGCTCACCGAAGGCCTTGGCGTAACCCAATGGGACGTAGATCATACCGTGGTGGACCAAAGTGGACAAAGCGTTGACAGCAGTGACCTCGTTACCTCCACCAGAACCAGTAGACACGAAAATACCGGCGGTCTTGTGGTAGAGAGCACCGCTAGCCCACAGTCCACCAGTAGCGTCGATGAAAGATTTAAGTTGAGCTGGCATGTTACCGAATCTAGTTGGGATACCGAAGATGATACCGTCGTATTCCTTAAGAGCGTCGACGGTGGCAATTGGGAAGTCAGGCTTCTCAGGAGCGTGCATCAACTTGAGGATTTCTGGAGTCAAAGTTTCTGGAACCTGCAAGATCTCAGCAGTAGATCCGGCAGCTTCAACACCCTTGGCGACCTCCTTGGCCATGGTGGCGACGTGGTGGTAGAGAGAATAGATAACAATTGCGATTTTAGCCATTTTTGATATTGGTCAGTTGTTTCAAACGAACGGAAATGCCACCTCTATATATATATTTTCAACAACACGAAACGTGAAATTATTCTTCCGATAAATTTGTGGCCGTAATATGTTTGTCAGCATTACTAAAATGTTCTGCCCCACTAGAAATTTCTTTATAGTTTGTTTCCTGCATCTTAGTAATAATTACCTAGCATGAAAATGCAACGAGGAATTCGAAGACTGGTGATTAGTAAAATTACCAAATATATCTTGGATAAAAAATATCAGGCTGGTCCAAATTCACTAGTTGTAATTCTTGCCCAATTTTAATTCAAAATGGCTAAGTTTGCGATTATCACTTATTCTACCTACGGGCATGTTACGTTGTTAGCTAATGAGATAGCTAAAGGTATCGAGGCGTCTGGCTCCACTGCTAAAATTTTCAGAGTGCCAGAAACTCTGACTTCCGAGGTGTTGGAGTTAATTCATGCTCCTGAGAAACCTCAGGAGATTCCAGAAATCACCTTGGCCGATTTGACCGAGTTTGACGGATTTGTTTTTGGTTTCCCAACTAGATTTGGCTCTGCTCCGGCCCAGATCAACTCTTTCTTCGACTCCACTGGTGGACTGTGGGCTAGCGGTGCACTCTACCACAAGCCTGCCGCATTTTTCGTGTCAACTGGTTCTGGTGGAGGAAGAGAGACCACCGTCAGAAACACTCTGAGTTTCTTGTCCCACCACGGTATGATCTACGTGCCATTGGGATACTCTAAAGTTTTCGCCGACGCCACTAACACGGACGAGGTCCGCGGAAACACACCTTGGGGTGCAGGTACTATTGCCGGCAGCGATGGTTCCAGACAGCCTACTGAGCTGGAACTGAGATGCGCTTACGCTCAAGGTGAAGAATTCGGTAAGGTCGCTGCTAAACTCGCTGCTCCAGCTGCTCCAGCCGCATCCAAAGAAGCCCCAGCCTCCGAGACCCAAACGCCTCCAACTTCTAGTGAATCTGAGCCTGCCAAGAAACTCCAGGAAACTACTACTACTGCTCCTGCTCCAAAATCGGATGAGAAGTCTGGCGGATGTTGTACAATTGTTTAGAACATTAATACTAAGTCTTTTAATTTACATGCTACTTTCGTCCACAAACAATGGTTTGCTTTCCGACCTTTCTGACCTTGGCGTACTTGATGAGGAACTTTTCCGTTTTCAGTTTCTTCGAGTTGACTCTGTCGACAAAAGGCTGAATTTCCTCTATAAGCCACTCTTTCTTTAACTTTAATAATTCTGCTACGCGTTCTGCCGGATTTTCGCTCAAATCAGACTCAGCAAAGTAGCGGATATAGCCATTTTCTGTGATGTAGTTTCCGGCCAGGTATTCCAGCTTGATGTCTGGATGGTAGTTGAACGGCATGCTCAGTTTGAGGTCGAGCGTGAAGTCGTCAACCTTGGTGCTTTTTTTCGTGGACTTCAAAAGAAGCACCCCGTACAGCTTGACAATCTTGCGGTGCAAAAATTCCAGCTGGCCGTTTTCCGTCGCAGTGTATTTTCTCAAGACTGTCTTGATCACCTCGTCGGGGTACTCACCAGGCTGATACTTCTGCATGGCCTGCATTATTCGGTTCTCGTCCATCTGTGTCAAATTCTGCATGATGTTCATTTCCTCGCCGGAGCTAACTAAATCCTCGATTACGGCCCTTAGAATCGCACTTAAACACTCGCGCACCAGCTCATCGTGAAGAATGTAGCTGTTCCCCTGAATCTCGACGAGATTGATCTCTGGACACATTTGGGAGAATTCGCCGCTCGACATGGGCGAGTTCTCCAGAATCGCGTCCAGAGGAATGGGGTTGTCGGTGGTGAGATTCGCCAGATCTGTTAGAACAGTGACGCCAGTGACGTTGATCCGCGGCTCGATCGCGCCCAGAACGAGCTCGCTGCCAAACTTGGCGTACGATGTGGCCGTGTCGAGCGCGCTCTGCAGGAGCAATACCGTGTTCGAGTGGTTTTTCTGTCGGATCTTGAACGTCTGAGACGGAGTAACCAGGACTGGCGTATCGTGGACACCTGACGACTTGAGCTGCAGAGGGACGTTGTGCTCAATCGCGTTCAAAACCTCAGGACATAGCTCAACGAGTTTGAGCGACTTGTGCGACGAGAGCTGGTCCGAGGGCTGTAGTACAGAGTACAGTTCCATTTTATCTATACGCGTGCACGAAAAAATAATTTATATTATTCCGAATCTTATATATGGTGTATTATGCTTTTCTGGATTTTTGTTTAGCAGACTCGGCAGAGGCAGCCTTCTTGGCCTTGGCTTCTCTGGCCTTCTTAGCACCGGATCTGTAGACCTGGATGTAGAAGCTGATAAACAAAAATAGATATGAGGTCAGCAAAAGGTATCCACAGGCAGCAGCAGTCGGGGTACCGTAACAGTCACCCTTGGTTGGGAGAATCCCGTCAAAGTAGTGGAATGCGTAGAAACAGTAGGTAGCATAGTAGACAAAAACAAGGTCAATGAGGAACTGGACGATCTGGAATCTGGTGACCCATTCCTTCCACCAGACCTTGATACCGCGTGCTGCCAAGAAGTAGTACCAGTACATCAGAACGTGGACCGCCAGGTTCAGCGAAATAGGCACCCACTCCACGGAAGTGTGGCCAATCAGCTGGGTGTAGCAGAGCAATGCCGTTGCACCATGGTGGTAGGTGTGCAAAAATCTAAGAGGCTTTCTTCTCAAGACCAGGAAGATGGTGTCAATCAACTCCAGGTACTTGGTGAGGTAGTTGAGGTAGTACAGCGTGACCAGCTTGTGGGTGAAAGCACCCTCGTCACAGATGGCCCAGAAAATACCGTTGAAGTACACCATCGGGATGAGCTGTTCCAGAAGGACAACCAGCAGAACGAACGAGATTGCGGTCAACAGAACGTTGTGGATCTGGAACAGGAAATTAAGTTTGATGGGTCTGGCGTCCAGCTTGTTCATGACGGACTGTCCTCCGAAAATTACCACGTAATACACAGCAATCACGGAAAGAGCGTGGGTCCAGCTCGACATGAACGTGACATTGTTGACAAATCTGAAATCTTCGGCCGGATATCCAACAACCTTGGTAAAGAAGTGGTCAAAGATCGGCCACAGGTAGACACCGAACGGTCTCGAGATCGTCGGTTCCGTGTACTGAATGTATGAGGGTAGCTCGAATGGGAGTTCCATGCTGACTGTTAAAAAAATTCAGGGTTTTTTGTTGGATGTGTTTAGTTTTTCAACTCCATGGAAACGCAGGAATCATAATAACCGCACGTGACCGGCCACACGTGCAGCCGCCAAAAAACGACAGGTTCGTGGAAATAATTCCGTGCCGGCTCGGCTGGTTTTCGGGAGAGTCGGAATTGGAGCTCGGGGACGGCTATTGCATAAACACCTCATATAAGAGCGCGGCTTAAAATCAGCAGTTGCAATACCAAGACCGCAAGGCTGATCTAGGGCCCGTGGACCCTGCTAGCCAATTTCGTGCGAACTGGCGAGTCGTAGATGCCAGCAGTTCCGCGGCCCTGAAAACGCCCATCCCGTCCCGCCGCTGACCTGAGCACGGCTGCTCACTCTTGTTGCTCTGCTAAAGCCGCAAATAAAATTTCGCCGCACAAGGGATTTCGATTCTTCGGCTGCAACAAATAGCGTCCACCGGGATTACTAAGGATACATATATATATAAAAGCGCGTGGCTTTTCTGGTCCCGGCCAAACCCAAGTGTAATTTATTGGTGTGTTCGTCTTCCTGTCCTATGAGTACATGTCCGATCCAGCCAAAATGACTGCTCTTCCCGTGCTCCCACCTGCCTCCTCTTTGATTTTACCAAATAGACCTCTGCCCGCACATGGCTCCCTGCCCCAGCCGCTAGTGACGCTGCCCCCGTTGAACAAGATCTACTATCCTGGCAGACCCGAGAACAACACTCTTCCACCGCTTTTCAAGCTGAGCCTTGAAAAACCAGTGCCTGGCAGCCACCCCTCCAGTTCCGAGTCTCCACCCCATACATCCGACTCTCCACTTGCCTTCAGCGGCCTTACCAGGACGAGCCGTGGGTCGCGCAAGCGGTCGACCTCCTCGGGCACCTCGCAACCGCGCAAGAAGAGAGAATGCCCGGTGTGCCACAACTATTACAGCAACCTCACCACGCACCGCGCCATACATATTCAGGACTCCAAACCTTTCACCTGCAAAACCTGCACGCGATCGTTCAAGCGGCTGAACGACCTGCTGCGCCACGAGAAGTGCCACCTTTCGAAACTGGGCGAGTGGGAGTTCCGCTGCCCGTACTTCAACAAAGATTCCGAAAACACACTGGAAAACTGCCACCACTCGGGCCAGTTCACCAGGTGCGACACGTACAAGAACCACCTCAAGGCGATCCACTTCAAATACCCGCCCAACACCCCGAAAAAGGACCGCGCCAAGGTGAGCGGGATGTGCCGCGAGTGTGGCATGTACTTCGACAACGTCCACGAGTGGCTGACAAGTCACGTGGAGACCAACCAGTGCTCCAAGCGGCTCTCCAACACATCGACCAACACGAACGCCGCCCCGACGCCTTTCACGACATAACGCATTACTAAATAAACTATGGATCTACTCTTCCTTGTAGTCGTCGGGATTCAGCTGCCGCACAAACTCCACGTAGTCGGCCACGTACTCCGACGTGAAGTCCGCGCTGTCGGCCCCGTGCATCTCGGCCTGCTCGTCCATCCGCAGGTGGCAGCCCGGTATGCGCACCATCACTGCCAGGATCGCAAAGCACATCCCGATAACGTACACCGTCACCACGGCTGTGCCGATAAATTGGTGGAGCAGCTGGATGTAATTTTTGTTCATCCAGCCGCCCTTGATCGACAGCCCGCCGAGCGCGGCCACGTTCCTGTCGGCCAGGAAGCCCAGCATCAGGTTGCCCACCGCCCCGCCGATCAGATGGATCCCGATGTCCAGGGCGTCGTCGATCTTGAGCCAGTACTTGAGCCGGGTGCCCAGGTTGCACAGAACCCCGCTCAGCAGCCCGATCACGAAGCTCGACCAGAAGTGGATGTATGCCGTGCAGGGCGTGATTGCCGTCAGGCCCGCGATGCACCCAGAACACAGCCCCACCGCAGAGACCCGGCCGTTTCTCTGGTACAAGTAGTCGAGCCCCATCCAGCTCAGGCCGCCGATCGCCATCGACGTGAGCGTGTTGCACAGAATCACGCCCGTCAGCGCGTTGGCCGTGAACAGCGTGCCGCAGTTGAACCCTATCCAACCGATCGCGATGAACACGGTTCCACAGATCACCATTCCGAGATTGCTCGACCGGTAATCGGCCAAGCTGGCCTCGCTGCGGTAGCCCAGAAACCACGAATACACCAGCGCAGTGGTCCCGGACACAATGTGGACGGCGTTTCCGCCTGCAAAATCCAGCACGGAAAAATGTCTATGCAGCCAGCCGTCTGCGTTCCAGACCCAGTACGCTATGGGGCAGTACACCAGAAACATCCACGGCACCAGAAAAATCAGCGCAGGCTTCAGTCCGCCTCGCTCACACAGACACCCCATGGCGATCACGGCCGAGATGCAGGCGAAAAGTCCGTTATAGACACTGTGCACCTCAAAATACACCCCAATTTCAGGGTCTCCACGGTCCGGATAAAGATAGACGATCTGCGGAGCAAGGTGTCTGAGACCGACATAGTCAAAATTCCCGAGATAGCCAGACGTGCCGGAGGCGGAAAAACTCAGACTGTACCCAAAACAGAGCCAGAGAACGAGTATTTCCAGAGTAATAATCCACGGCACACTGAGTTGCTGGAACGCTGCCTTTCGCTGCGTCAGCCCCGAGTAAAAAAGCGAAATACCAAGTATGAGCAGGATCAGCAGCGCCGAGCAGAACAGCGCGAACATCGTGTTCAGCGATATGCTCAAGTCTGTGTCCGGCATGTTTGATAGATCAAGGCAAAAAATTAGTACAATTTTTTACAAAAATAATTTTTCAAAAAAATGGTTCCTAGCAGGATCGAACTGCTGATCCCCGCGTTATTAGCACGATGCCTTAACCAACTGGGCCAAGGAACCTGGAACGGTAACTTCGACCAGCCGGGCTATAAGAGCCACCGCAGGGCTCTCCAGAAAAAACCACGGCCGCACCCTATTGTTCAGCCGCAGTGAGGAATTCCGGGGAACAATCACGCACGAGCTCGAAAAGGGAATCGTTGCTGTAAATCTGGGTTTTTTGTCCAGAAGCCGCCAGCCAACAATAGTGTGACGAAATTCGTCTGCACCTCGTCACAGAGTCCCAAAGAATCACGACTTTGCTCAATATATATTTGGCGTGTCTTACGTTTTAGCAAGCTTCGTACTGAGTATCTCTTTGGCGAAGTGTTAAACTTTCACAGAAAAACTCCCGCCATGAACGACACAGAAGCGTATTTTCCTGGAGACCCTGACTTAGCGGATCTTCCCGTTTACACTCCAGCCGTCCAACATTTGTCTTTGAATTTTTTGAGTCGAGATAGCCCTCTGAACAAGGGAGAACCCGAGTTCTTCAGACCGGTTCTGTTCGAAATCAACTCTACACAAATAAATATCTACAAGATCGACGCCCGCTATGAGAAGTACGCACACTTCTACCTGGACAAGCTTCGACCTGAATACATCGACCCCGAGCTCAACATAAAGCTGGAGGAGAACGAGGGGCTCTTCACAACGAACACAGAGGCCACTGGTGGGTCCAAGGCGTCGCTCAGGAATAGATTTGACTGGCTCAAGCGCCACAAGTCGCAGATCGACCCTTTGACGCCTTCCCAGTTGATCTCTGCCAACTGCGTGCGCATACACGATCTCTTGATCGATCGTCACGACCTGGGAAAGTTGACTCTTTGCCAGACTCAGAAGATTCAGGACTCGTTCATGAAGATTCGCAAGTCTCTGATCCACACCTTCTCGTTGCAGGAACTGATAGATTTCGGGAACGCCGCAGACTATCCGTTCAAACCGTTCACGCTGCGTCTGTTGTTTCCGCAGGACCAGTTCTTGCTCACTTCTTACAACTCGGCCACCTTTGCCAACATATTTTACAAGCTGAATATTGCGCGCGAGCTGTCGCTGGACTTGGACCTTCGTCAGGAGTCCCCACTAGACCACTCACACCCGTACTCTCGAAACGCAACCAGACCAGAACGGTCCAGGAGCGTGGCTACGAGCACGTCATCAGATACCAGCGACCTGTCTGCTGAGGAAAACGACTCGTTGTTCTCAGAGCCGCTCACAACGCAGCCTACAAATGACCTGGAGCCTGATACAGAGGTTCAGACCAAGAGCTGCGTTTTGCATCCAGCAGCAGATAGCGAAAGAATAAAAATTGAACGGTACAAAGAGCTCGTTTACACTATGAGATGCATCAAGATACTAAGGAGTCCTTACGAACCATGACCGGCCCCAATACAACATTCAAACGCACGGGTCATCTCGCCAAGATCAAGAGACGGCTCGATTTGTCTCAGTTCTTGGAACGTCTGTTTCAGCAGGTCGACATGTCGTTCTGAACTTTCAAGAAATAAGCGGTCGAGGGATAAATCCGATTCGAGCAGAAACACAGATTGTTTCGTCGAGGGAAGAATGGTGGCTAGCGTCTTGCGAAATTGGTCCACGCTCAGGACTTTGCTCAAGCTGAAGCGTGTGTCCGGTTTTTCCCTGAGCCACAGCTTGAACTGGTCCGACGAGCCACTGAAACTATGCATCGTAACAAGTCCTGGAGTCTTGACTATGTTTTTCACCAGATTAAACAATTTTCCATGACATCCCACGCAGTGGATACTCACTGGTTTTTTGCGAGACTCTGCCAGCTCCAACAACTTTTCGAATATCATCACTTGGTGGTCCATGGAAACTCGACATGGACTCAACCCGCTGCTCTCGAAGGGCCCCAGATATCCAGTATTGGGGATGCGAAAGACCTTATCCAGTCCGATTTCTCCAACTGCCCCGCCGCTGGCTAGATAGTTCTCGATTTTAGATAGATGGTCATGTAAATAAATTGGCATTGGCAATGTATCTAGCAATTCCTGCGAAGGGGCAGGCTTTAGAACAGTTTCGTAGTGGTGTTTCTTCTCCAGCAGAGTGGCCACTGGCTCAGACGAAAACAGGTGCGAGTACCATGGGTGTATGCCGTAGGAGGGGACGATCGCTGCGAATTCTAGGCCTAGGTCGTGCACAAGGTCTATGTCTCTGTGGTTGGTAGACATCAGATTGAACAACGGCTCCTGGCAGTCTGACAAGCACTTTTTTAAAGCACAAACGAGCTGGCTATATTTTTCGTCGTCAATTGAAGGAGACAAGTGACAGTGGCCGTCATGAAAACGTCCTATACCCGAACGATAATTCATTTATCATTATTTAATTAATCTAATTTTTTTTCGCTAGGTGCGCGAAATGTACTTGCCTAGAATTTCAATGAACAACTCTGCACGAGCTTTGGCATCGGGCACGTCCGTGCAGGTGAGCTCCACGTCAAGTATGGTAGGCAATTCCTCTTCCTGGTAAGGCTCGTAGTCGAATTCGTCTTCGGGAACAGTTTGGGATTGAAGGGTGGTGGAGATCTTGAACCGTTCGGCATTTCTAGGTGGAGCGATCAAGTCCTCGAACACAGGGTCGATCAGATCCGATGGCGCATACAATGGTTTTCCGTAAGCCTTCTGCTCAGCCAGGGAAATCAGCTCGCTAAGTCCCTCCTCAGCAATAAACTCTGGGAGCACAAATTGATGCGTGACTTTCACCACTTGTTTCTTAGGCTTCTCGGCCTTCTTTTCTTTGGCAGGTGCAGGTGCAGGTCTCAGCTCGATGTTGGATAGATCTAGATGGGATTTAGATTCCAGGTACGCAGCAATGTTGGTGTTGCTGGATGCATCAATTTTTCCGAGGTAGGCCAGAACATCACCTCTCAGAATCCTGCCTTTTGGACCAGTAGCAGGGATCTTCGAGATGGCGTCGTCTCTGGAGATGCCGTTTTCGTGCAGCAGCATCTCAACAGAGGGGAAGAAAACCTGCGTTGGGTCAGCAGCTCCGGACGCTAGCGACTGAGTCTGGGCTTTGGCAGGAGCAGAGTCACCTGATGGGGATTTCTTTGGCTGTGCTGGCGGAGGAGTCTCTTTCTTGACCTTTGGCTCTGCTTTGGCGTCTTCCACCTTTGGGAATTCGAGTTCTGCTAGGTTGTCCCCGATATCGGCTAGAAAAGCGATTGGGGTTCCGACTTTAATATCCTTCTCCCCCTCGTGTTTAAGAATCTTGGCCATTATTCCTTCGTCCTGGGCTTCAACAGCAATGCTTGCTTTGTCAGTCTCGACCTCCAACAGGACGTCTCCGGCGTCAAATTTGTCTCCTTCTTTGACATTCCAGGAAACAATACCTCCCTCCTCCATGGTTGGAGACATGGCAGGCATGTTAAACGGTGTAACGCCTAGGTTTAAACAGGTGTTGTGAAATGCTAATATGTTAGTTGAATGACGGTGTCGAACTTACCCCTTGCGCTAACGGCCAGCAATTTGGCTTGCGGTCTGCATAATCTTAAAGAGGTTCTCAACATGGCGGGTCCGACGAGTGGAGAACGAATAATTAAACTCAATATTATCTTTATTGACTGAAGCCGGGCATGAAAAATCCGCCTAGAATAGTCGCAGTCGGGTCGATTCGAAGACACAGCCGTAAAAAAATATTTTGAAAAAAATCTTTCAGTATCATGGCTAAGAGAAAGGTTAAGCGATCTGTCGAGCAACGGCACAACAAGCGCCAGAAGGATGAGGACGCGAAGCTGAATGCGGGTGTTTTTGCTGGGTACGATGGAGAGTCGGATGTGTCTATCGATGAGGACGAGGAGCAGGATTATGAGCTGCGCCCAAGACAATTTAAGGAGCAGGACGAATATGAGGAGAGTTTGCCGGTGAGAACTGCGGACGGTGTTTTCAAACGTGTTATGCGGAAGAAGGAGGTGAAGCAGGAGGAGCCGGAGTCGGAAGAAGAGGAGCCCGTGCCAGAAGAGCCTCAAGACGAAGACGCTGGGTCTGAATCTGACTCTGACTCTGACCTGTCGCCCCAAGAGAAGCTGATCAAAACCAAGGAGGAGATTGCGACGATTGCCGAGAAAATCATGGAGGAGCCAGAAGAGCACGTGAAGCTGCTTGCTCGGCTGCGTCGAATGGCCAACTCGCGCAATGCCAACACCGCGAAGCTCTCACTTCTCGCCGCAGTTCCTATTTTCAAGAGTATTGCGCCTGCCTACAGAATTCGTCCCTTGACAGAAACCGAGAAGAAGGAAAAAGTGAGTCGAGACATCGCAAAACTGCGGTTTTTCGAAGAGACCCTGGTCTTCGAGTACAGACACTATGTGGACCTGCTTTCCAAGAAGTCCAGAAACGTGTCCACCACCCCGAACACCACCGAGCTCGACAAGCAGCTTGGTCTTTTGGCAACGAACGCAGCCTGCGAACTGGCACTTGCGCTGAGATTTTTCAACTACAGAAAGGATCTGCTGCAAATCGTCGTCCGCAGAGCGATCAGAAAGCCTGCTGCCGAGTACGAATTCAAGTCGTACGAAAATTCCATAAAGACCATCGAGGAGCTTTTCCAGGAAGACGCAGACAACGGAGATATTTCAGTGGAACTGGCTACGCTGGTGAGTCGAGCTATCCGCACCAGAGAATTCAAGGTGGATGAGAGCATGGTGAATGTTTTTCTTGCACTGTCTATTCTTGATGACTACGATCCGAATTCCACACAGGACGAGCAGACACTCAAACTGAAGAAGAAGGACAGGGTGCATCTGTCCAAAAAGGAGCGCAAACAACGTAAAGAACGCAAATTGATCGAGAAAGAACTCCGTGCGGCTGAACAGGCTGTCAGCGCCGAGGAGAGAGAAAGACACCAGTCACAGGTGCTCAAAATACTCGTGACTCTGTATCTGGAGATCCTGCGAGCCAAACCAGAGAAACTGATGGCCCCAGTGCTAGAGGGCCTGGCTAAATACGGCCACCAGGTGAACGTCGACCTGATTGGCGACTTTCTACAAATCCTGCGTGAAATCTGTGAAAATATGCTCGAAGACATTAATTCCGAGGCCAATTTCCTGAGCACCAACATTCGCCAAATTTTGCTGGCCATCGTCACCTCGTTCTCTCTCACTGCAAACCTGCCAACCAAAAAAATCTCTGTGGACCTGAACAAGTTTGTGCAATATCTGTACACCCTACTGCCATCTCTTGCCTTGGACCCCGAAGTGGAATTCTCTCACAAAACGCTTAGACTGGTCGACCCGCTCTCTACAACCCAGTACCGTCCAAACGTCAACATAGCTACAAAGTCCGAGCTGCTGCTAAGATGTCTCGACTACATTTTCTTCAACTCGAGATCTGGGTCTGGAAAAAGATCAATTGCTTTCACTAAACGCCTCTACTCACTCTTTCTTCACGTTCCTGAAAAAACTGGTATTGCAGGCCTCAAATTCATTGATAAATTGATGGCTCGCTATGAAGACCTCAAGGGACTGTACACCACTGAGGACCGGATCCAGAACGGCATATACCATCCGCAGATGGACAACATCGAGCTGGCCAATGCAGACGTGGCGGTTCTCTGGGAAAACGTTCTTCTGGACTCACATTACTGTCCAACTGTGGCCCTCGGAGCAAAAACAGTCATGAAGAAAGCAAAATAGACTTCTTAAAGTTGCACATGAGCGGTATCGTCCACTTCAAAAACTTCAATGTGGTCCTCAAGCTTGGCTCCCACATGGTCCGAAAAGCTGATGGTACCCAAATCGTAGTCAGCGTCTTCGACTTCAAATAGAAACCCATTATCATTTTGATTTTTGTAATCAAAATCGTAATTGTGATTATTGTAGAACCAATTCGTCTTCTTGGTTGGCACAGAAGTGGAAACGATCGGAGTCAGAACCCGGATAGGCCTTGTGCCAGCCGAGTGGGTGTGAACATGTTTGTTGTTCTCAGGTTTCTTGAGAGGTCCTCCAGCCTGCATGACAGATGAATGCGAGTTTCTGCGATGGTGTGGAGGAACATACTTGTCGTAGGTTGTAGAACTTGTTAAGTTCGATCCGAAAGATGAAAAGTTGCTTGAAAGGGAGGTCGTAAAAGAGCCGTCTCTTGAATTGTGATATGCTCCCTCCCGAGGATCCATCAGAGTCACCTCACCCAACTGCTTTGACAAAGAGCTCAACTGATCGTTCAAAACTGATGCGTACGATGTGAATTCCTTTTTGGCCTCATGAATTTTCAAAGTTTTCTTCGGGGCACGGGCCTTGCTTTCTCCATCCTCAAACAAAAACAGGTCATCATCAGCGCTGGTCTTATCGTCCTCTGACTCTGAAAGAGCATCGTCATTATCAAATTTAGGTGAAGGACGCATGTTTGGGGGAATGTACTTCCCAGACTGGCTTACAAAACCCCGTGGCTTCACGCCGCCGCTAGAAAATACTGACGACGACAGGTTGTCTCCTTGACTTGTTGGGGTGTTTGGAGTTTTGCTTGCAAACTTCGAGTCCTTGTAATGGTTGTCAGAATTTCTTCTTGATTTGTAGCCAGCCTTTCTCGATCTGTGATTATCCTTTCCATTGTAATTCCTATGCTTTCTTTTCTTCCAAGCTCGGTTCTTTTGGTGTGGATAAGAACGGAAATTACCGTTGTGATCCGACCATGTTCGTGCCTGGCTATACTTCGGCTTCTGCGTCTTCTCCATATAGTGGTTGAAACCTCCTTTTGGTGTGAAGAAGTCCGCACGTTTGAAAGATTCGTCCGTAAAGTGGTTCTTCCCCGAATCCTGGATGTTGACACGCCTGTTTCCCCGACCATTGTGCGACCTGTGACGCATATTGCGCAAACTTGGGGTCTTGAGTGGTTTCCGGGGCTGTCCAATCTTGTGTTTTGCCCGGGGAAGAGATTGTTGTTTGTTCTTGGTAGCAGAAACATCCTCTTTCTGGTTTTCCTTGTCCGAAAGTCTGCCGCCAGCATCCTCCTCGGATGGAATTTCCTCAATGGCATCAGCTTCCTCGTCGTCAAACTCGAAGTCGCAGGTGAGATGTTTGACCTTAGACAGAGACTCCTTCATGGTTTCGAGATCTCTGTTTTCTGGGTCAATAGTCAAACTGGATCTCAGCACAGAAAATAAATCATAGCTCATGGAAGGAAAGATGTCAAACAGCGTTTCTCTGTTGGCCGCAAAATGCAAAAACAAGCGGTCTTGAGAACTAGCAGAGTTGAAGGGGGATTTTCCAAAAACAATATTCAAAAGACAAATCCCCAGAGACCAAATGTCCACCTTGTCTGCGCTATATGTATCGATGTCCTTGTGATCCAACAATTCGGGAGCCATGTAACGCTCCGATCCAACATCAAAATCAGTGCAGTACTTCTGATCTGTGGCCAGCCCAAAATCAGTGAGCTTAATGGACCAGTCCTCACAGATCAAAATGTTCTCCGGCTTGATATCCCGGTGGTAAACCCCAACGCTGTGACAATACTCAACCGCGCTGAGCAACTGCATAAAAACATCAACCACATCCGTGGTGCAGGCAGGCGCCACGCCCAGCTGTATGGAATCGTGCAAATCTCCGCGAGTAGCGTACTCTAATACCAAATAACTGTCAAAACAGTCCAACAGATCGGTAATATTCGGATGACACGAAACCCTGTTGAGCATGTCAATTTCTCGCTGGGTTTCCCTCAAAACAACAGACTTGCTGATAACCTTCTCATCCTGCTCCTCCGCAAAGGTGAAGTCACTAATACAGGTGGTGTTATACTTTAGTGCCACCAGCCTATTGTCGTTCTGCACATCTTTTGCTAGCGAAACAATTCCAAAAGATCCCTCACTGATATCTTTCACTTTCAAATAGCGGTTGTTCAGCAACCCGCCTTCAACGTAATCCTTGTATTCCAAACTCATGATAACCTAAAACCCAATAACCCTATCCAATCAATCAATAAATGCAAAAATATATCATAAAATGTACCAGTGTCGCTATGAAAATCAACACCAGTAGCGTTAACTCTAGTAATGAAAACTATAGTCTCAAAAGTCAAGGTCTCGAACTGCTGACAAAAGACCGAAAGACACCCTCTGAACGCCTGCGTAATTTCTAAACAAATCAGCGTATCGGTTTGTAAAATATATCGAAATCACAAAGGGCAGAAACAATACTATCTGTAATCACTAAGAAATGTCTTGTTGTCACACTCTCAAGTCAGTTTTCATAAGGAATCAAGCTACCGATATGTTAATTTCTAAGAAAATGATGGAATCTCTCCTTGTTGGGCTGAATTCAGTTGGGGGGACAACATCCGTACACCGCATACAAACTATGAATTTTCTAGCCCCACCCCCTCTCATCCACAAATTTCCTATTTAAGGCGATCATCCTACAACACAGGTATCACCTGGGTGGACTTGTTAAAAACCTACCTGTAAAAGCAATTATCATATAAGTCGTACACCAAGATACGCAGCAAGATGTAGATAAACATGAGGACCTCAATCGTCCGTGGTCTCCGAGTTCTGGCTTATCGAAGGCTCAAATCCGCTCGAATTTTCTGCATCAGGAGAACTCCTCGAGCCTGATTCAGAGTTGCACATGTGGCCACATGTATCTCCCACATTTTTTGGGGTGATACAGGTCGTCACATGATCGACTTGCGATTGCCAAGTTTTCTGATCAACTCCCCCGATGTCCTCCTCCTTCACCAGACACTCTTGCTCAGAAGCCTCACTGACGTCGCTGTAGGCTTCTCCGTTTTCGTCGTAAAGACTGTCCAGGTCTAGGTGCTGTAGCGAAGGGTTCAATAGCTTTTGCTTTCCCCGGACCTTGACGTTTTTGGTAATGCGCCCATCTCTGGTAAAGGCAGGCTTTTCCTTGACCAAAATTCCTTTCGGAACACTCTTCCGGGATTTGGAGGGATGTAAGGAGGTGATATCGGAAGAAGCGGTGGATTGCTCTTTGGTCATCGCACTTTTGGATGAAGAGCCAATCGCAGAGCCCTCCATTGGAGCGTAGCCTTTTGTAGATCCAAAGTACTGGAACACTGGTGACTGGTAAATAGCTGCCGAAAGAGGCTGG
This sequence comes from Ogataea thermomethanolica, assembly GCA_030674565.1. Classification (NCBI taxonomy): domain Eukaryota; kingdom Fungi; phylum Ascomycota; class Pichiomycetes; order Pichiales; family Pichiaceae; genus Ogataea; species Ogataea thermomethanolica. Next base: position 625,049 of record JAKTYW010000005.1, read on the forward strand.
CTGAACGGAAGTGAAGAAAACTCGGAGTAGTACGGAGAAGGACCGTATATTCCGTATGGATAGTGTCCGGCAGAAGGCAATGGCATCATCGACTGATGCTGCAAAGAATCGAAATCCATTTCTAAAGCGGGACCTGCATTCGATGGATAAGATTGATAACTAAGCAAAACCTGGGGAGTGGAGTCAGGCTCCTCTTTGTCACTGTTTCCGGAACGTGACTGAGATTTGGATCTCCCGGCTGGGTTATGGCCATTAGCAAGTGTGGTCGGTGACGGGATTAACTGCAATGTTTGCTGCTGGTTTAAAGTGTGGGCATAGGCCGATGTGTGGCCCGCATGTGCAAAAGTGGCACTTCTGGGGGTGGAGGTGCGTGAAGCACTGGCGCCTCTCGGAGCCAGACGTGGATTCAAGCTTCCAGTGGCTGAGGTCATGCTTGCTGAAGGTAGTCGGTGCTGTTGGGAGCTAAACATGACAGGAACCACCGGGGTTGCTTGATCAAGCAGGTAATCATCCATGAAAAGCGATCTTCCTGGTGATGCTGTGTACATTGAAGTGTCCAAATAGGATGAAGGGTAGTGTCCGTAGCTGATGTAGTTTGTATCAGTGGCGAGGCCATAGTTGTGATTAAGCACGGCTGGTTCAGCTGACAAGAAGTCAAGCGGGAAATCGTCGTCGTCAGTGGAGATATTGTTGTTCTCTTCTTTGACTGGCGGATACTTCCGCTTGTCCTTCTGGTCGCTGATGGGGCTTTTCACAACCTGTTCCACGTGTCCTTCTGTATCGCCGTCGTAAACATCGCCCTTCCTGTAGTCACCGTCTTTCTCAAGTTGTTTGAGGATTTGGTCAGCAAGGGGCATGCTTTGATCGAAGTTGAGCGATAGCGAGGGCTCGGAAACGGCCCGCGTGGTTGCCTGCTGGTTAGAGAACTCTTTTTTCAGGTCTCTTTCCAGAGCATCCGCAAAAAGTTTGTCATGGGGGACACTGAACCAAAAGAACACTTTCTGTTTCTTTTGTGTCCGCAAGCACTGATTCTTGTGTAGGAACTTGAGAAAGGGAGATCTCGGATTTTCCAATATTGCGTCAGTCCCGCATTTGAGAGCGCGCAAATCGCTAAAGATCCCTTCCTCAAACTTCTTGCGGTCAATTATGGTTCGTCCAAAGTGATGAACTTTGTAGGCAATACAGCGCACAATGTCGGTTCCTGTGATGAAATACAAATTGTTCCAGTACACACATGACACGAAACCCTCTTCCTTATTTAGGAAGTATCTTCTGATTACTTGATTTTCATGCCAGTTGACAGGAGCAGTGGCAAGAAAGAACTTGAGGTCGTCTATAAGCCTCAAAGAACTCTCCACTGAATTTGAATCACTGAAACATTGATTGTGCGTTGCGGGGGCCTCGTTCAAAACCGACCCATTTCCAGATTCTGCCATATCAAAAATTTTGTGGTGTATGTTATAGTATCAAACGGCCTTGAGCCCACCAGGTTGTAACACACTGTCCAGTTTTGGATTGAAATCTTTTTTGTAACTCAGGGTTCGCCACGAGGATGTCTCAGATACTTATATAACTGTTTCAAGAAGTGTCTCTCACTACAGGCTGTGAGTCTGCGACATATGTTTTTTTTGTTCCCAGTGGGGGTTGATAATGCAAGATTATATCGAAGTTTTATGTTTGCAGTGTGGGAATTCTAAGTTTTAACTTTTGTGGCAGTCCAAAACCACGGATTTGTAACAAACCTGCTACACAAATTGACGTGACAAATGTGGGCAGGCTAAAGCTGCATCAGCTCAGATACGACAATTTCGTGGATGCCGCAAATCTGTACCGAGCCATCTTTACGACCCCTGCTGGTCTCGTATCAGATGGGACGTGCACTTTCGGTAATAAATTGATAGTTGCTGTCATGTTTGCTGCGATTGTTCTGTGGGCATTCTTTCCCACATCAGTTTTGTGGTAGTCTTTTGTGCAATAATAGCCTCCAGGCACATCTAGGCACAACACTTACTACCAACATGTAAATTGGACTCTTCACAATAACCATATGCACAGTCACATACTCTGCTCCATTTAATCAAATTCCACGCAATTTTGATAGTCCTACGTATTGTTGCTCATGTGGGTTGCATGCTAGTGATATTATATTATGTAGATTTCACCTTGTGCTTCATCTCCTCCTCTTCCGGTTCCTTTTTTCTCATCTGCTCGTCCTTAATGACACGCTTCCAGTCTGCATAACGCCGGCTGTAGAGCTCCATGTGCCAGTTCTTCCAGACCTGACGTCCGTACGCGCTGTTTTTGAGCATCTCACGGTTTTCGGAAAGTAGCTTGGCCACCCGGTCTTTGTACATGTTGAGCGCAAAGGTGAAGTCCCAGAGACGATCGACAATATGCGATCCCGTTGCATGGCATGCCAATTCCGGAACAAGATCCATCATTAAGTTCAGCAGTTTCTTGCGGCTGATTATGTCCACCGAATCCACCAAGCAGCTCTCCACCACATGCGAGAACACCCCATGCTTGCACATCGCCTTGAGGGTGTCGCTGTCCATCTCCAGCAGACCGTCCACGCATTCTTGCAGGAATTTCGCGTCATACGCAATAAGCTGCTCCAGAAACAAGGCCCGGCGGCGTTCGTCTGCCGTCGGCCAGTCGTCCCTGGTATTTCCTAAAGTGGATCCCGACAGTCTCAAAACGCTCTCCAAAATGTCGGACTTTTCTCCAAGACGGAAAAATGCAATGAATTTCTCCACAATATCAGATTTCAGATAGTCGGATCGCTCGCGGGAGCAATCCATCAGACTCTTTCCGAAGTCAAACCCGTTCACGATGAGCTCGTTCAAATGCGGAACCAGCTCGTCCAGAAGGAACTTTTGGTCAGCGGGCTTGAGCTTCTTCAGCAGGCTGCGCACCACATAGGCACCGGTGGTCTCGCGCTTAGCCAGCTTCAGAACCCTGTCTTTCATGTAGAAGACAAACAGGCGCTCAACGTTTTTGTGTCTTTGGGTGGAAATGACACCTTCGAGAAAATGAGACCCCACAGCGTCCGATAAAAGATACTCGACAAATCCCTCCTCCTTGGAGTCTTTCTCTGCAGTGACAGGGTTGAACACCTTGCACCACAACGTCCGGTCCTTGTCGACGATTCCTTCGAGCTGCACCAGAAGCTGTATCACCGGCGATCCAATCTTGTCTATAGCGAGCTCTCGAAGAGACTTGGTGTCGTTGCGTTCGTTCACCAGCTTCAACACGTCTGCGAGCTCCTCCTTGAATGAGGACGGAGTGGTGTATGCACGCTTGTAGTCCTCGTTGTCCTTGATCTCGATCATCTTGCGCGCGATCTTGGACTTTTTAGAACGTAGCACGGAGTTGGACTCCACAGAGGACGGCAGCTGTTTACCTCCCAGAATGAGAAGCATGATACGCAACACGTGCGACGCATACCTGTGGGTGATAAGACTTGCAAACGACGGTTTCAGCTCCGCCAGCAGGAACAAAAACATGTTCTCCATCGAGACGTACTGCTCCTCCTCGTCTATGTCTTCCGGCTCTGAGGTCAGCTGTTTCTCAACGTACATGGCCATTCTCACCAAGAAGGTTTCCACCACATGCGATGAGTATTTCTGGGAACACAGTTGCACAAAGTGGCCGTTGAACGCCCCGTAGAGCTGCTTCATCTGTCTTTCGGTAGCAACAAGAACCAACCTCTCCACCAGCTTCGAACAGATCTGGTTCGTCACCAACTTTAGCTCTTTGCCCTTCGCCTCCTCATAGATGCTGGCCACAAACAGTTCGCGTTCCTCGCTCGTGCTGAAGGCGTTAATATTGAGACTGGATTCGGCCTGCTTGAAATACTCAAGCTCGGTGGAGTCCAGCAGTCCAAAAAATGGCGTCACATCCACAACGCTCTCTCTCTGGACCTCTGTACTCTCAACCACGTCCTTGTCCTCCTTTTTCCTGTCACGTCTTCCTCTGACCTTACCCATGGGAACGATATGCTAAGCTGAAGAGTATTCAAATCTGACCTAAATTTTTTTAAATTTTTGAAATTTATTTCACTTCTCACGTAAGCATCGAAAAAAAGGTTTATTACTCGACCTTTGCTGACGAAAATGGATTTGGACCCAGAATTCGCCCCATCGCCCGAACATTCTGAGGACGAAAACCATGTCGATGGCACGGTGGTCCCCGATGCGCTCAAGGGTTCAAACGGAGCGTACGCCTGGGAGGACCAGTACAGACGGTCTTGGGATATAGTTCAGGAGGATGAGAGTGGCAGTATAGAATCGATAGTGTCGGGGCTGGTGGAGTCGCAGAAAAAACGATACCTCAAAAACATCACGCCTTTCCAGCGTGGAATCATCAGAACAATGGTTCTTGTGCTGGATTTTTCTAATGTCATGACGGAGAAGGACTTCAGACCCAACCGTGCGTCGGTGATGATATCCGATGCGATTGACTTTGTGGGCGAGTTTTTTGACCAGAACCCGATCTCGCAGCTCAGTGTTGTCATCATGCGTAACGGCATTGCGCAGCTTGTTTCTGAGGTGAGTGGCAATCCGCATGACCATATCGAAGCACTGAAGAGCATTCGAAAACTAGAACCGCAGGGCTATCCGTCACTCCAGAACGCTTTGGAAATGTGTCGAGGGCTCTTGCTGCATGTGGCGTCGCATTGCACCAGAGAAGTTCTGGTGATTTTTGGCGCCTTGTTCACCTCCGACCCAGGAAATATACATAAAACCATCCAGGACCTCGTACGCGAGAAAATCACCGTGCGCGTGATAGGACTGACGGCACAGGTGGCTGTGTGCCAGGAGCTCTGCCGCCTGACGAACCACGGTGACCTGAAAAACTCATACCACGTCGTGCTCTACGAACAGCATTTAAAAGAGCTATTTATGGACGCCGTCACTCCGCTCGCGGTGACGAAAGCGGAGTCCCAGAAAAAGGACGGGTTCACTTTGGTGAAGATGGGTTTCCCGTCCCGCGTCAGCGATAACCAGCCGACCTTTTGCTCGTGCCACTCCAAGGCCGTCTACGGTGGCTACATCTGTCCGAACTGCAAAAGCAAGGTGTGTGTGCTGCCGACTATATGTCCATGCTGCGACCTGATGCTCATCCTGTCTACCCATCTTGCGCGCTCGTACCACCACTTGTTCCCGCTCAAGCTCTTCCGCGAGGTCCCCATCAGCGAGACTAATAAAAGCTCCACGCACTGCTTTGGCTGCCAGACACCGTTTCCGCAGGTGACGTCGACGACGATCCGACGAGAATTCCAGACGAGCCTGCGACACAATTGCCAGAGCTGCGGAAGGGACTTCTGCATAGACTGCGACGTGTTCATCCACGACGTGCTCCACAACTGTCCGGGCTGTGAAGCCGATAGCAGAAAGTTGTAGCTCCGTGATTACGTAAGGGCTCGTAACCACTTTATCAGGAAAACGTACACCTTTGTGATTTTGTAAATTGCACTCTTCGCTTGAATAATGTCCACCACCAAGTCTGTGCTCAGAAGCATCAAAAATGTAGCCAATGGATACTCCAGTGTTCAGGTCATGGTGAGAAACGCGACCAGCAACGACCCCACCGGGCCGACCACGGCTCAGATGGCTGATGTTGCAAACCACACTTTCGAGAACGGCGAGTTTCTGGAAGTCATGGACATTATCGACCGTCGTCTCAATGACAAGGGCAAAAACTGGCGGCACATTGCGAAGTCGCTGACCCTTTTGGATTATCTTGTGAGATACGGTTCTGAGGACGTGGTTTTCTGGGCCAAGGAAAACATATACATCATCAAAACTTTAAGAGAGTTTCTGGTCAGCGACGCCTTGGGGGCCGACCAGGGAGCCATCATTCGTGTGAAGGCGAAGGAGCTGACGTCGCTGTTGAACGACAATGAGAGACTGACCCAGGAGAGAGAATTGGCCAAGCAAAGAATGATCGAGAGACGGTCGAGAAGAAAGAACAGAATGTCGCCTGATGAGGACGAGTACGACGAGTCTTTGCAAAAGGCGTTGGAGGAGAGCAGACTCACAGCTGAGGAGGAAGAGCGCAGACGCAGAAACCAGAGCAGTGACAGTTTGGAGAGAGCGATCCAGCTCAGCCTTGAGGAGGAGGAGATGCGTAAACGCAACAACAATCTGCTCGACCTGGACGACGATTCGTCCCAGCCTCCTAATATGTTTGGGTACTATCCCCAGGGCCAGGACATGGGCCAGATTGTTGGTTATGACATGTTTGGCAACCCGGTCTATGCCAATCAGCAGATGAACACTGGGTATTTGCAAAATGCGTATCAGGACATGGCCATGCAGCAGCAGCAGATGTACCAACAACAGCTGTATGAGCAACAGCTCGCCCAGCAACAGGCTGCGGCACAGGCCGCTTACCAGCAACAGCTAGCGCAACAGCAACAGCTAGCTCAACAGCAGCTATTGTTGCAACAACAACAACAGCAGCAGCAGCAAATGCCTCTGAAAACGGGCTCGAACAATCCGTTTGCCCACCTGCAGCAGGAACAAACTGCTCCTCAACCGCCTCCAAAACCGGTGGAGATCGCCCAGCAGTCTCAGCCTCAACAGCCGCTAAAGCAAACGCCTACAGGAATGCAAAAAATGAACGAACAATATTCGAAACTGAATGCATTGTTGAGTACGGGTACGGGAATTGACACGTTCGGAAATGTTGGTGATACCAGAATTCCGGCACAGCACACGAAGACAGGAACGTTCGTCAATTCCTACGGTACAGGATTCAAACAGGAAGGAGGAACAGGCTCTGCCAATCCTTTCTTTGATACACAATATACAGGAATCCCATCCACGGGAATCACACCTTCGTACACCGGATACGGTTTTGGAAACCAGCAGTCGCAGAAAACAGGCTCCAACACGAACGGCGCCAGCTTGATCGATCTCTAAGTCGTTTTGGAGGACTCGTACATTTTGAGCAGCTCCTTGAGACGTTTCTTCTCGATGCGCTCGGCTTGCAGCTCTTGCTCAAACTTGTCGTTCATTCCGGCCACCAGCTTCTTGAACTCCAGGCGCAAAATGGACGCGCTCACGTTGTTTTTCGTGGGTGACAAGGTCAACGCTGCCGACTGGTCCTCGGAGTGCGACGTGAGCGGGGTCGACGGAGACGATATAGAGAAGTCCGCCGACGTTGGCGCGTCCATCGTGCCGTCTCCCAGATGATCCACTTTCAAAATGTTCAACTGTTTGGCCTGGTCAATAACCTCGCGTTGCTTGTTGGCCAGCTGCATCTGTAAATCATTGTTTTGTAACTCCAACTTCAATAATTGAGACGTTTGTTTAGAAAGCTCCTTATTCGAGCTGTTTAGCAGCTCCTGCGACAGGTTTAGCTTTTGGCGTAGCTCGCTCAACATGCTGTTGTGCAGCTCGCGCTCGTCCTCAAACTTGCGTGTCAGATAATTGTGTGCGAACTGCAAGTCGCTGAGCGCAGTTTTCAGGTCTTCCACGTCCGCAGACTCCCGCTTGCTCTCAATATCTCTGGGGACCGGGGTGGACTCGCTCGTTGGCGAGTTACGACCCCCACGGATCAACGTATCAATGCACCGCGAACACCAGTCTATTCTGCCGTTCACGCTTCTCATGTGCTCCTCTCTGGGCTTTGGCAACTCGACGTTGTTCTGCACAGATAGTGCAACAATCTTCGCAAACATCTCCTCCATTTTCTGCTCGATATCACCGCCTGTGCCGTTCTCCTCCACGAACATGTCCTGAACATGGCCCAGCTGAGCGACAATCATCTGATGAGCATGAACTCTGCGCTCCAACTCGCACAGTTCGAGATCCAGATCGCCCAGCTTTTTCATTAAATCTATCTGAGGATTCTCTAGCAGCTCCTGAAAGACAGAAGACTTGGCTGTCTCGAGCTCCTGGATCTGTTGTCTCACGCGTTGCAACTCGGTCTGTGTCATGATCTCTCTGTAACGATTTCCCTCGTGGAACTCGGCCAGCGTTCTCTCGATCAGTATGTTTAGACTAATAGGATCAACCTCCTTGTGCTGGAACTCAAACGACCTCATGTCAGGATTATCGATGATCTGCCTAAGCCGACTCATCAAAACATCACTGTGAACGCGGTTTCCACGTCCTTTGCAATCATGCAACTGATACGCAAGCACCTTGGGGTCCGAAAGATCAAAGGCAGCATCTTGTTGGCAGCTCTGACGCGTCTCTAACAATTTTAAAGCCAACGATGTCATATGTTGTGGTGTATATTTCCGCAAGAATTATTTTTTTGATTCCGATATATATTATAAAAGCTGTGGAATTTTTGGCTCGACTTTTATATCTGGCCAAAAGACAGCACTGTGCGCTAACTCATCAGCATTTCATTACAAACACTTCTATTGTCGGGTCTCGGAGGACTGGTCTAGAACTCGTATTTGGAACACACCTCCTCAATACGCTGCAAGAGTTCGTCCTTTCTGTCCTGGGTGATGTGGGAGCCGTTGACTCCATTCTGGGCAATCCATTTCCATGTTTGAACATCCAGACCAAATTTAGATTGAACAGCAAGATAGTTGTCCAAAATGTAGCCTCCAAAATAGGCAGGATCGTCAGAATTGATAGAAAATGGAACACCGGCTGCAATCCACTCTCTGATAGGAAGCTCAGCAATGTCTTGAACAACACGGAGTTTCAAGTTAGACATAGGACATAGGGAAAGCATGATTTGTTCTTGTGCAAGTCTTTTCATCAGTTCTGCGTCTTTGATAGAGTTCACTCCGTGATCGATACGGGTAACATTCAAAATATCTAAGGCATTGGCAATGTAGTCTGGACCTCCTTCTTCACCTGCATGGGCTGTCAGGAGAACCTCTGGGTGATGCTCGTTCATGTGCTCGTAACACTCTTTGAAGAGTTCAGGTGGGAACGGTCTCTCAGAGGAATCAAGTCCAAGACCATGGATCAATCCTTGCTCGTAATATGGTTTGGCCAAAGCGATCGTGTCAAGACCATGCTCGGATGGTAGGTGTCTCAAAAGACACATGATCAGTTTGGTTGAAATCCCTAAATCTGCTTCGGCCTTATCGCAGGCTTTTCTGAACCCATTGACGACAGTCTCCATGCTGACTCCTCTTTCCAGATGGCCTTGAGGATCAAAGAAGGTCTCTGCGTGATGAAGTCCGTCAGCGTGCGCTTTGGTGAAATAAGCCCATGCAAGCTCAAAGAAATCCTCCTCAGTGATGAGCACACTCATTCCCACATAGTAGAGATCAAGGAAGTCCTGTAAGTCTTTGAAGTTGTCATACTTGTATTGTAATTCTTCAACTGTCTTAGGAAAATCCTGCGGAAGTTGAGTATTGTTTCTTTTCGCCAGGGGAAAAAGAAGCTCAGGACCCAATGTACCTTCCAGGTGGACATGGTGCTCACATTTTGGAAGCTCGTGCAAGAACTGGTGGACTTCTGAAGAAATTGGATGTGTCATGACAGCAGGAAAATAGTGGTATCTGGAACAAATTTTTTTTAAAAAAATACAATAGAACCGTTTTGCAGCTTTTCTTTTGATTGCCGTGATATCAGATCCGCAGGACAAGGGGTTTGCGAATGTTATTGGGCAAAACATACCTCGTGCATTCTATTGTGTTTCTCGTGATAGCATATTTCATGTGCAAAGTAAGCAAATGCATTAGCGCCTTCCAGATTCGACAACCGGTCCGTCATCCGGAGTTTCCTTAACGGGAGTATTCAAAATTTTGCTCTGCCTTCTTTGTGATATTTTACAGCCAGAAGGGCCCCTCCAATTTGGTTCGTGAAATAAAAAAAGGAGCCAAGCAACGGCACGCTTTCGAGGATGTTGGCGACAAATCCAAAACTCCAGTAGTCTCCTTCTCTTTCTTTAACAAGATATCTCACTTGGCGATCTCTCAGTCTTGTCAACTTGTAGTATCTATTTTCAAAATTGCTTCCTTTTGCAACAGAGCTATTGAAGCTCAAAGCCATGGGTCCAAAGACAGGAACAATACTTAATATAACCGTCCTCATGGTGGAGTACACGTTTCCAGGAAACGTGATGGGAGCCCATATAGTGTTTTTGATCAACTGATCTCCATATGTGGGACCAACCACTCTCTTGAGCTTACCTGGAATGACAACATCTTCCATACCCTCCTTGCATAAAATTGTGTCAAATAGACCATCCATGGGTCTAGGTATCAGGTAGTTATTTAATATGTAGCTGGTGACATAATTTGCTTCCTGAGCAGTAATTCCTGCACCAACCACTAGTCCTAATGGTCCGCAACAGCACATTGAAGCTGTAACGTTGAACAGAAACAATGTGGAAAAAACAAACATGAAGACAGATAGATGGACTATCAATATTGGAGGAACCAAACGTAAATACAGGGGCCAAAGCTCAGGGTTTTCAAAGAAATAAACAACTCCTTGGAGAGGAAACTGAGCAGCGCCAGACTGGTAAACTCCACGGACGATGTTCACAGGGCGCATAATCTCCATGATTGCGCGAGCAACAATTGCATCGGTTCTGCTGGCCATTCTTAATGGAGGTGGCGCTAAGGATAGTTTCCCCTTTTTTCGGTGCTACAAAAAATGAAGGTTTCTGATTTCCTGATTACATAAGCAGCTGTGTATTAGTCTAGTCGAAGAGACCGAAGCCCATGTCGTCGTCTTCCTCTTCTTCCTCCTCAGCAGCTTCTTCCTCAGCAGCGGCCTCAGAAGAACCAGTAGCAGCACCGGCGGCAGCAGCAGCTGGAGCACCGGTTGGGACACTGGACATCTTCTCGGTACCCTCAGCAATGAGCTCCTCAACGGATTTTCCTTCGAATTCGGCAATCAATTTGTCCAACTTGTCGGCCTCGACTTCGACACCAACGGATTCAAGCACCTTGGTGACATCGGCGGCGGATGGAGAAGAGTTTCCAGCTTGGACGAGCAAAAGGTAAGCAGCAATGTATTTCACTAAAAGTTAGTCGTTACTTGTCATATTGAGCGTCATGGGATTCGTGGTGGTATTTGAAGCAGATACGGGGGTCCGCAAGGCCAACCGCACCAACAACACTCTGTTTGTACTCACTGTTTGTGCTATATGGAATATATTGAAATCTTCGATATTTCTTCTCTTTGACACCTTGCACCACGCTGGAAAATTTTCAGGAGCGGCACACGACGTACGCAGTCACAAATATTTCCAAGTCTCATATTATCTGGTGTGAGGTGTCCAAAGTTTGAGCCCTGGCAGCAGAGTGCAAAGATTTTTCATAGATTTTTGCAAATATACTAATTCAACTTAACAACATGTCTGAAGTCGAACAAAGAAAGAAGAGAACTTTCAAGACCTTCTCATTCAAGGGTGTTGACCTTGCAGACCTCTTGGAGTTGTCCACCGAGGACTTCGCCAAGTTGTGCCATGCCAGAGTTAGAAGAAGATTTTCCAGAGGTCTTGGTTCCAAGCCAATGGGATTGATCAAGAAATTGAGAGCTGCTAAGCTTGCCGCTGGTCCAAACGAGAAGCCAGCTCTTGTTAAGACCCACCTCAGAAACATGATTGTCATGCCAGAAATGATCGGTTCCCTTATTGGTATCTACAACGGTAAGGTGTTCAACACCATCGAGGTCAAGCCAGAGATGGTTGGTCACTACCTTGGAGAATTCTCTATCACCTACAACCCTGTCCAGCACGGAAAAGCATCCTCTGGTTCTAAGTTGAAGCTTTATTAGAACAACTAATGAATTACAATAAGTACCTATATTATCACACCAAGTTCATTTCTTTGAGATCTTGTTGTACCTCTTCTCCCGTGCAGCTCTTTAAGTCGTTTAAGGAGCTTGGGAATCCTCCCGTATACTTTTCTATGCCTTTAAGGTTGCTCAGCTCGTGGTACAACGCGTTCCTCTGTAGAACCAGTCTGTTGATTGCGCTTTGCGAATTGACGTTCTGTGCCGTAATGTTGCTATTGTACTGGTAGTAGTCGGGGAGGTTCAGGGTGATATTGTCCATTGCTCTTCGCTCTTTGTTAATTTCATACCAGTTCGACGTGATCTCCATTATCTGCTCGTTTTTGAGGTCCTGGCTGCACTTGATGAACTGTTGGTGGATTGCCACTCGTGTGGCTCGTGTCTGGTTGTCAAGGCACTTGAGCTTGTATTTTTGCAGGTTCACATATCGAGCAACTTTGCCTTGGAAGTTGTTTTCGATCATGCTCGAGTAGTTGAGGAAATCCGGATGCTTGTTGCTGTTACAGAGTTCCAGCTCAAAAAGGAGCTTGTTCATCTGTGTCTCGTACAGCTTGTCCTTCAACTGTGCAAATTCTATCTCTATATCTTTCATCTTTTCGAATGCAGCCAATCTCAGTTGTTCTCTTGCCGCCTCCTCTTCGCCCTTGTGATTATTGCGCTCGTCTTTTTCGTCTCCCGACTCTTGGTCCTCCTCCATTCCAGACTCTTCTTCCGCCTGCTCTCCGGCGTCTACCTCTTCTTCTGCACTGCTGTGTTTGACATCTTCCTTTGTCGTGTTTGCTTCAGAGAGTTTTTCTAGTCCGCTTTCCTCGATGCTTTCCATTCTATCTGTTTCCGCCTCTGAAGAATTGATCTCACTTACGTCACTAGAAAAGTGTCTCTTCTCGCTGCTTTTGCTTGGAATTTTGCTCTCTGCACCTGACGCTTCTCCCATAGAAAACACACTACAAAGAATAAATTGTATTTTGGTAGTGTAAGACTAAAAGGCTATCAAAAAATTTATTTTATAACTCTATATGTCTGATTCGCTAACAACGCTATTTGCACAACCGTCGAGAATCGACAATAAGGCTCTTGTTGCCCGCAAGAGAACCCTAGTTGAAGTTCCAGAGACAGGAAACGAAGATTCGTCCTCGACAAAGGAAAATAAATCTAATAAAAGAGCAAAAAGAGCTGCTGACTTTGCAAAAGCACGAAAAGAAGCTGACCCATCTGCTCCAACTCCCTCAAAATTTGACCATGCACTTGAAAAAGAGAAGAACAAGCGTACCATCTTTATTGGTAACTTGCCATCATCTATCATGTCTTCGAAAAAGTCCACGAAAGAGCTAAAAGCTCTGTTCAAGAAATTCGGAAACATCGAATCCATCAGATTCAGATCCTTTGCTGTCCAGTCTAACATTCCACGTAAAGCTGCTTACATTTTGAAGAACGTCAAAGATGAGGACACCACCAATTGCTACATTGTTTTTGAAAAAGAAGATGATTCGCATAAAGCGGTTGAGATGAACGGCACCATTTTCATGGACCATCATTTAAGAGTTGATCATGTCACGAAACCACTGAAACATGAGAACAAGTTGTCTGTGTTTGTGGGAAATCTTGATTTCGAAGAGACAGAAGAATCTCTGTGGAAATTCTTTAACGAGAAATGCTCCCCTGATGAATCGAATGTGATTGCAAACGTTCGTTTGGTGAGAGATTCCAAGACTAATTACGGAAAAGGATTTGCTATCGTTCAATTCACTGACACAAACTATGTTTCCAAAGCTCTGTTACAAAACAAAAAAGAGCTAAGCACTTCTAAGAAGCCTAGAGAGTTGAGAATCACTCGTTGTAAAAACCAAATCCAGAACTCCACGAATGTGAAAGACAAGAAACTGGGATCTGCAGTCAAATCAGGAAAGGTGATTTTAGAAGGTGAAAGAGCTAAAAAGGGAACTCGTATCAAGGGAATTAAAAGTGGAGCCGGAGCTGGTGGCAAGAAGAAGCCTAGAAATCCTGAAGGAAGAGCCGCCAGGAGAAGTAAAGAGTTCAGAAACAAGCAGACCGCTACATAACCTAATGAAAAATAGACCGATGAATTTTGCATTAAATTCAATACAAAATTAAATATATGTACTAAGTAAATATTTCAGCTGATTTCTGATATGCAGGAGAGTTCGATTCGAGATCCGTCTGGGGAGATTTCCACGTCAGATTCGTAATGATCTCTTTAGAGAGATCGGAACAGGGTTCAAGTATCATAGGATAAAGATATTGACAGTTTTTCAGCAAAAGTATTTCTCTGATTCGCTTTCTAAATACTTCATGCTTCTGGCTCTTGTGATATAAAAATCTCAGTGCTGTGAAGTATTCTCTATGAGTGGATTCTGAGTCCATATGAAGTCTGAGAAGCTTGTTGTAGATGAGCTGGTGGTTTTCTTTAGAAATTGGTAATTTGGATTTGAAATATGTGAGCATTGATATGCTCTTATACATTTCTCCTCTAAAAGCGGGTAGTAATATCAAATTTTGCATATGTGAAAACTTCAGTGGACGAGTCTGCTGGTACATATCCACATATTTGATTATCTGATCCAGATCATAGTAAAAAGAATATATTCGAATGTAATTCACAATGCTGATGTCTCCACCTTCTTGGCAAAGCGACTCGGGATGCATTTTTGAAAATTCAATCGCTTTGTCTGCAGTAGTCAATGAAGTTGCATTAACCTTCAAAACGTCCCACATGTGTCTTTGTAATGGTAATTTAAGCTCCAGCATTTTGGTAAGGAATAATTGCGAAGTAGGTTGGGGTAATACACGGAGGATATATGTCCATGTTATGAGGGTCGGATCAAGATTAAATTCGATAATCTTGTCAATACAGACACGGACTATGTTTTCTCGTGAGTGATGGCTCACATATGATGCCGAGTTCAAAATTAGATTGATCCAGGTTATTTTTGGTTTGATTTTCATCATGGGAGCAACCTTGAAAACCAGGTTCACCATCGTCATGCATTCATTGTAACTGTGCAGAAAGTAAACCAGTTGATTCACAGTTTTTGCATTCAAGTAGGCAAAATTAGAGCTCTCAAGGATTTGTTCTCTGATGAGTCGTAAGGTATCAGGAGCGTCTCGGGAAGAAGGTCTTGCACTGGCAAGATCCAGCACATAACTTTCGAAATTTTCCTTATCAAAGCTTTCTGGAGGTTGTGGAACTGTTCGGATATGCTGTGGTAGAAGAGAGCTATCTCTCTTGGTCAAGTTTTGAAGTTTGTAGTCCCAAAAAGAGTGAGGAATGGGGACAGAAGCTTGAAATTTCGGACCAGCAAACCCAAGAAATGACTTCAAATAAGAAGGATGGGCATCTGATTGTATTATAGCCGAGACTTTCGGCAAGTGTCCCAGATAACTGAGGGTTGTATCTTTAATAGGAATTCTGGGTATATTCCGATACATGATGTAATTAGTGGGGTATTTTTTTTGAGGTTTTATCTCAAATCTTACTTAATAAAAATAATTCTTATCTTGTGACAATATGGGTTCCCAAGCGTCCAAAATTGTTGAACCTAAATTTACGCCTGTCAAGGGCACTACTGATGACGATGAGCTTCTGCTAAAGCTCCAAACCCGACTCGGGCAACAGGAGGGTGCTAAGGAGGCTCCTCTGAGCCAGAGTAACCTTTCCCGGTGGGAGGCAAATTTGTTGTCGGACCCAAAAAACCAGCTGGCACTCAATTGTTTCACCGGAAATGATATCACCAAGATCATTGCCAATACGGCAAAGATGAACCTCGACAATGTTGACCTGTTCAATGTGAACGTCAAATTCGAAGGTGGTCCAATCACGAACCAGAGATCGTCCGGTAGATGCTGGTTATTTGCCTCGACTAACGTTTTCAAGGAATTCATGAAGTCTAAGTACCAGCTTGAAAGCTTTGAGTTTTCCCAGAACTATCTGTTCTTCTACGACAAACTAGAAAAATGTAACTGGTTTTTGAACCGTATTCTCGAGTGCGTCGACGAGGAGGTCGACTCGCGACTGGTCCAGTACCTTATGCAAATGCCAGAGAACGATGGAGGTCAATGGGACATGGTTGTTAATCTGGTTAAAACGTATGGTCTTGTTCCGAAGTCCGTTTTCCCAGATTCTGCTTCTGCAATGAGCTCTAGTGGTCTGGACTATCTCGTGAACAACAAGTTGCGCGAATTTGCGTTGGTTCTAAGAAAACTAAGCTCTAGTGAGAAGTCGGCAGATATTGAGGCCACGAAGGAGTCCATGTTGAACGAGATCTTTAACATCTTGGCATTGACCCTGGGAATTCCTCCAAAAGCCGACGATTCTATTGTTTGGGAATACAAGGACAAGTTAGGTAACTTCCACTCGGTGAAAACCACTCCTCTCGGAATGTACCAGGACATTCTTGGATTTGATGCGGAGAAGTACTTCTCTCTTATCCACGATCCAAGAAACACCGAGGGTCTTTACACGGTTGACAAACTCGGAAACATCGAGGGCGGGAAACCAATCGAGTACGTTAACACTTCAGTCAACAACCTCAAGCAGGCTGCCATTGCTATGTTGAAGGCCAACCAGCCTGTGTTTTTCGGCTCTGATGTGGGCAAGTTCGGCAACACCGACATGGGACTTTTAGATGTGGACTCTTGGGACTACAAGTTAGGCTTTGGAACCGCAATGAATCTGACCAAAAAGCAGCGCTTGATGACCGGATCCTCGCAAATGACACATGCCATGGTTCTTGTGGGCGTCCACCTAGTGGATGGAAAGCCAGTCCGGTGGAAGGTGGAGAATTCTTGGGGAGAGTATGGAACCCACAAGGGATACTTTGTGATGAGCGACAGATGGTTTGATGAATATGTGTTCCAGATTGTCACCAGCGAGAAGTTCACCACTCCAGAGCTCTCTGAAATTTGGAAAAGTAAGGACTACAAAGTTTTACCTTACTTCGATCCGATGGGTGCTCTCGCTTGAATTTTTGCAGATAATTTTTTTACACTATAACTATGAATGTCTTTAATTTCGAAGTTTAGTAGGGCCACTAAAGGACTGATACCACAAAAAGTGTTGGTTGCAGTTTCTGGAGGTGTGGATTCGATGGTGCTTTTGGATTTACTCCAGAAAACTGTGGACCGCGAGAACCTCAATACCCAAATTCATGCTGTGACCGTGGATCATTTACTGAGGCCTGGTAGCAGCGACGAGGCTGCTATGGTTCATAATATAGTGACGGAAATGGGTCTGAACCACGAGATCTTACAAATCCCTGCCAAGATTGGGCCCAAGAAGATTGAGACGGAGGCCAGAAACTGGCGATACAAGTTACTGTATGATAAGATGGAGCAGCTGAATATCGACAAACTGATGGTCGCTCATCATTTTGATGATCAATTGGAAACCTTCTTGATGCGACTGAAATCCAACTCTACCTTGTTTGGTCTATTAGGAATCCGCGCCCAGTCTCCATACCCAATAGACGATCCTTCTGGAAGAAAACAAATTATCAGGCCTTTGCTCAATTTCAAGAAAAAGGACCTGTACCATTACGCTGAAAATGAAAACCTGCGCTGGTTTGAGGACCCAACCAATGCACAACCAATAACACAAAGAAATATTTATCGGAAGTTCTTGAATAGCGGTTTGGTGAATAGAGCCAAAGTCGAGACCCTATTGAAGGAGGTCACGAGTGCTATGGAGTTGGTCGAATCCGAGATTGACAGCATCAAAACAAAGACCAGGGTCATTTTTAACTCGCGAGCGCTCAAAATGGCCATCCGGATTCCGAACTCTGTTTTTGAACAGCACTCCTACATGTCAATAAACAGGTTTCTGTACCAAATGCTTTTTTTGGTTTCACCGATTTCACGCTACCAACATAGATACACCACCCTGGACTCTAAAAATGCTACAATACACGCAGAGGACTTCTCGTTCGCTGAGTCGATTCACGATGGGTCCATTCCGGAAAAACAGACCATTCTCAAGTGTCTCGTCCGGGTGGTCCAGTCTGAAGAATGTTCTTATTTGCTGTTGACGAGAGCGGTAGAAAAGTTCCATGTTCCAATTCACCAGACGCTACATGTGGACAGAACCTGGAGCAAGTGGACTCTTTTCGATAATCGAGTGTGGATAAGAGCTAGAGGAAACCCTGGGATCTACCAGTTGCAAGTGGAGCCAAATGGACTTCCGGGTATCTACAGCCAGTCAGATTTTCTTGGCTATCCTACCTTTGGTGGTTGTGAGGGATTAGAAATCCAAACTCGAACCAAATCATTATGCGCATTATGATGTATTTATGTATTAACAAAATTCAGTCTTCTTCAACGAAACTTTCGCTTTCGCTTTCGCTGGGCTGATCCAACTGGTACTGAATCAATATTCCGAATTTTGTCTCGAGCAACTCAATCAAGGCTGCAAATCTAAATTGTACAGTGTAAGCATAACTATCCATGTGAGCAAGGAACGTTTTCATGCTATTGGCCAAACGGCAGATTTTGACCAGCTCTTCGGAATGCGAGTCAATCAGCTCCAATTGCGACTTGACAGAATCAAGAAAGGCTTGATAAAATGTGGGATTCTCGATGGCCAGCCGAACACACTCAAAAATTAGATTTGTTAGGCTGTACCACTGCTCCAAACAGCAGAAGTTGTTCAGAACCAAAAGACAGATGAAGCAAAAATTATACTCGTTGGTGAACTTTTCGAAATTAAAGAGAGCCAAAAAGTACGAAGTTTTGTCCAATGCGTATTCCGCCAAATCGATGGATAACTGCTGCATCACCTGTTTCGGCTCTATTGCAGTCAGTTTGAGCTCTCCGTTCTGGTCTTTCATGTCAAAATCAATGACCTTTTGAAGCTCAAGTAACTCTGCTGTCGAAGAATCGGAAGTAGTGACCAGTCCACTAAACCATTCAGTACTCTGGCCTATGATTGGGTCGTAATTAAGCCCTATTCCAAAGTGAGGCCATTGATTATTTTCAAATTTGGAATAATTCACCATGTATGGTAGCAGTGCTTCAAACTGCAAATCATATCCCTCTCCATAAAGAACCCGATTTTCCTTGTATACAGTTTGTATATTCAGTTCTCCTTGCTCAACATCTACAACAAAGGTTTGGCGGTCGTTGCAATGGACGAATATAGCGGTCCTGGTGTTGCTCAGCTCGTTCGTCAAGTGTAGCAGGTGAACTCCATCAGGAATCAATTTTATACCATTGAACTGAGTTTCCTGAGTGATATCAAAAAAGAAAAAGTCAAGCCCAAAATGTAATCCCTCAGGAAGACGCTTTGGAAATACTATCGTAGTCCCTATCCATTCCATAGAACTGTTGAAAATTCAAAAAAAAATAAAAAATAATGCAAGATGCTGAAAATCGGATTGGAAATCCACTCCCAACTGAGAACCAGTCAGAAACTGTTCTCATTATCCAAAAATACTACCTCGGTGCTTGATTTTCAGCCAAATGCTGCCACATCCTTTTTTGATGTCAGTCTACCCGGAACTCAGCCAAAATTGAACAAAGAGCCGTTGCTCTTTGCATTGAAGACAGCACTGGCTCTCGATTGTTCAATCAGCAAAATCTCTTCATTTGACAGAAAACACTATTTCTATGGAGACCAACCTCTTGGCTATCAAATCACGCAGCATTATCATCCAATAGCCATGAACGGTCAGTTGAAATTAACTCGAAATGATCTTCCAGAGGAAAAAACGATCCGGATTGAGCAGATTCAACTTGAGCAGGATACAGGAAGAACATTGTACAAGCAAAAAGGCCACAGTATTGTGGATTTCAACAGGTCCAATATTCCATTGATAGAGATGGTCACCAAGCCTGATTTTTCCTCGGTCGAAGAGGTTAGAGCATTCATCAAGAAATTTCAGCAGACTCTCATAAACCTGGGGGTTTGTACCGGAGAACTGGAAACAGGTGCCATGAGAGTGGATGTGAACCTCTCTGTCGACAACAACAGCCGCATAGAAATTAAGAACCTACCCACAACATCTGCCATTGTCGCAGCCATCCGATACGAATACAAAAGACAGCGAAAGCTGCTGGAAAACGGCGAAAAGATCACTAGTGTGGAAACAAGAGGCTGGGATGGCAAAACAACTCAGAAATTGCGTTCCAAAGAGGATGCAATTGATTATAGATACATGCCAGACCCAGAATTGCCTCAAATTCGACTGGACTTGGAAGATCTCGTGCCAAAACTTCGTGCTTCGCTGCCTCTTTCCGTGGACCAACAACTGGAGAACATTCTCAAAACCTATGGAATCCAACTAAGAGACGCGAACATCTTACTTGCAAATAAAGAGCTGATGAGCTATTACGAGGAATTTTACACTGAATGTATTCAAGCAGGCATTCCTAACCCTATAAACTGGCTCACGCATGAACTTTTGGGAACTTTGAGCAGATCTGAGATGAGCTTCCGAAAATCAGTTTTGGAAGTGTCAAAATTCGTCGAACTTCTGGTCGCGCTTAAAGATGAGAAATTGACCAAGATGAACGCCAAGCTGTTGCTGATGCACTTGGTTAATAACCCACAGGACCAAAAATTGTCGATAAATCAGCTTCTGGAAGAGTTTGATCTTACCAAGACTGACGAAACAGAGCTACTCGACAACATAACTGACAAAGTTTTGGCGGAAAATCCAAAAGTGGTTGAACAAGTGGTGTCAGGAAAACCTAAAAAACTTAATTACCTTATCGGTCTTTGCATGAGAGCTGGCGAAGGAAAATTTGAACCAAGTTTGATCGAAACTAGATTGAAAGAAAAGCTGACAACCCTGCCTCAGAGTGCCAAAGAATGAAGCATCAAACCAACACCGCCTGAAACTGATTGTGGCGCGTTAGTGGATTACCAGTGTCTTCCCGCTAAAGCATCTCCTCCACACCTTCCAGCTCTCCAAATGTGTTTTCTCCACTGTATAAAATGTACAAAAATCCGTCCTCGTCCTTGTACTGTTCGTAAATTGTACTCATCAGTGATGCAGTAGGTGGAAGTATGTCGTTCACAAAAATAAAAATAGCCTTCTCTGAAGGCAACATAATTCTCTTTCTGATCACGTAAACGAATTGTCCCACAGTAAGGTCAGAGGGGACCAGATACTTGCGTTTGTCAATCTCTGGGATATCGCTCTCTTCAACTTTTTCACAAATGACTGGGATTCTGTCCAAAAACTTGCCTCTAATTCGAGAAGCCTCTGCCTTCCTACGCTCTATGATGTTAGCCGTCAAAACTAATATTTAACTTACCAAATGGGTGTTCGTCCTTAAATTGAGATCTCATTGTTGTTTAGTATTTGCCGCCAAATATGAATAAGTTGGTGTTTATAAGTTGTTTACGCTTATTTGGATTTGCAAAGAAAGTTAGTTTGTTTTCCCCTCGATAAGGGCAAATTAATTTTGACACACGATAAGAGTGACACGGGCTTCTGATGACAGCATCACGATAAATACAATTTAAAATCGGCGCGTCGATAGTCCATTACTTCTACTATACACATTAATCGGATACCAGATACGACATCACACAAAGCAGTAGCAACATCAAGAAAAATGTCCCAATTACGGATACACGCGTTGACTTGCAATCAGTTGAGTTTTGCGTCTCGCGTTCACTGGCAACCTCAGGTTGCAAACTTGGTTTTGGTGGAGTAAACGCGTTCGAAACCGGGCCTTGAACGGTCTGAGCTCGAGTTTTCAGGTTTTTTGTCTCTCCATGATCAAGTCCAATGGCAGTGCTGGACAGCAAAACTGTTCGTAAACGTCTTAGACGTTCTTCTCTGGTGTTTTTCACAGTTTGAAATTCAGGATCCGATTCAGACAGAGATTTCGCGTCTGAATCTACTATTCTATCTCTCAACTCTGCATTGACGCCTTGCAGACGTAGGGGGTTGATTATCCGAGTTTTAAGCGTTCTAGGGGGTGTCTGTATCGCGTTGTCCATTCCTGTAGAGACAACATCTTTTTCAGCTTTTGAGAGTTTGGGTCGTCGCGAAACCGGTTCAGATACAATGTATGTAAGTGGTAAAGGCTCACCAAGTTCGATTGTTACCCGTTCGTGGGTTTCTGGGATGGAAAGAGTGGTTGTTTTCTCATCACCATAGTGATTGTTTCGGGGCGACTTCTCGGATGGCCATTTCAAAGATTGACCAATAGTATGTAGCTTGATCTTCCTTGAGCCCATATGACTGCTATCGCGTTGGCGACTTTTGGCTATCCAATCTACAGACTTCATAGACCATCCTACCTTGAAAACTATTCCGATAAAAAAAAAAGGTGCTGTTGGTCGACGCGCGTCGATTGTCCTACATAGAGCAAATTTAATTTATAGGTTTGTCCTCGGTGAGCAAGGACGTCACGCTGATGCTTGTTGGAGAAGCTTTGGGCTTTGTGAATGTGGCCGTAAAATCGATGGAAATAGGCGTACAAGGAGGGGAAACAACGTGTGGCTCAGGTTGTAATTTTTCAATTTGAGTAGCAGCTCCTTTTCTGCGTCTGCGAATGGTATTTTTCTTCAATTTCACCGGTCTATGCTTTTGATGTAATTTGTAGTATAACCCACATGCGTTGCAAATAGTCTGTCCAAGCTCATTTCGACGCCACAGCGGAGTGACCGAGGTCATGCAATTGGTGCAAGCGACAACCAGAGACGGCTCATTTGAAATCTCGGCTTTGATCTGGTTTTTCGATTTGCTACTCGACACAAGTACTCGATTATTGAAGGAGGAGCAGTTATTGCATGATTCCGAGCCACCCGTTCCGTTGCAATGGCCATTACCTTTGCAGCTACCCTCTGCCGTGGTGTCCGACTTCAATGGCACTAGGTTAGGAGGTTTTTTCAGGTCCACAGGTCTGTGGGCGTTGTTGGCTCGGAAGTAGAGCCCGCAAGCGTTGCAGACTAAGGAACCGTCTGATATTCGACGCCATAGAGGAGTCCTTGTCGTGCCGCAATTGGCACATACCTGTGAAGTCATCTGAAATGTGTGCGTTCACTTGGTGAGTCAGTTGGTTCTCCCAAAAATGTGAAAATTGATCGTTTAGATCAATTCCGTATTACCAGATACCAAGCCCTATTTGGGACGAGTAGTTATTGATTTGATACAATGGAGCCAAGAGGCGCCATTAAAACGGCTACATATTTATGCATGCCAGAAAAAATAATAACCATCTTCCACCAATCAGAAGCAAGGCTATTGTAAGCAGTAATATACTAGATAGAAATTTATATGAAAGATATATTCATTACTGTTGTTGATCTTTGAGAGAAGACCGTCCTGCCTTGAGAAGTTCATCACACAATAGCAGGTTGGAAGCGATTCCCGTAGCTGAAGAAATCGCGTTTCTGATCACTCTGAAGGAATCCCAAATTCCGTCAATTGTAGGATCCATAGGCTCACCAGAATTCAGATCGATTCCAACAGTCTGACCCTCGTCGATCTCGTCCTGGCACGCAGATATGGCCTCAAGGGCGTCCAAACCTGAGTTTTTGGCCAGAGTTTTAGGTATCACAAGCAAGGCATCAGAAAATGCTTTCACTCCTGGCTTATTCTTTCCTTTATTAGCCTTGGTCTCCAAAATGTGTTTGGAAGCAGACATGTAGTACGCTCCTGCTCCAGGAACAAGCATTTGATCTTTGATGACGTTGGCAACCGCACGCAGACCGTCTCTAATTGCATCCTTGGTCTGCTGAACAACGTGATTGTGTGCTCCCTTGATGAGGATCGTACACGACTTTGGATCCGCATTCTCTGTGACAAATGTGAACTTCTCCTCTCCGATGGTTTGCTCGTACACCAAGCCAGAGTATCCCAAAATGGCCGGACTCAAGTCGTCGACGGAATTCTGGGCCTCTCCACCGCAAACTAGCTGCAGTCTCTCCATGTTTCTTCTCTTAGCTCTTCTCAACGCAAGGATGTTGTTCTTTGCTAACACGTCCAACGACATTGGATCGATACCTTTTTGGTTGATTATCACAAAACCCTTGGATGGATCGTTGCCGCAAACTTCTTTCTTAAGCTCAACAATCTTCTTCAGTTTATCGTCGACGAATTTTCTCTCACTGGCAACTAGCTTCTCTCTTTGCTCAGCAGAAGAATAGTAGAACCCAGAATTCACCTCTGTCTTTTCGTACTCCAGAGAGACATTAAGAATCAAAATGTACGCATTTTCAATCCGCTTTGGCATGTCTGGGTGTCTGGCTCCGTGGTCTAGGACAAGACCCTTGATGAATTTGGTGTCTTTGGCTGTTTCGTGCATCATGGCCATGATCTCAATCATATGTAAGTCGAGACTGTCGTTGCCCTTCACACTAAGAACGGCATCGGTCACAATAGGAGTCAAAACATCCGTTAACTCCTGGTTGACCTTTGTGGCCAGCGATGAACGTGCCACTTGCAAAAGAAGCTCTCTGTCAATTTCCTGTGGCTTTGTGACAAACGAGTTCAGATATTCAAGCGCCTCCTCTCTGGCTGCCTCGAATCCATCGGTCAGAACACGTGGATGGATGCCCTCGTTGAGGAATCTCTCTGCCTGTCTCAAAAGCTCTCCAACAAGAAGAACAACGGTGGTGGTTCCGTCACCTGTGATCTCGTCCTGGGCCGAAGCAGCACGAGCAATCATGACAGCAGTGGGGGACTGGATTTGCATTTCGTTCAGCAACACCTTGCCATCCTTGGTGATTTTGATACTTCCGGCACCATCAACTAACATCTTCAGTGTGCCCTTTGGTCCCAGATTCGTGCTCAGCACGTCCTGCAACCCTTGTGCAGCGGTGATATTCACCTGCAACGCTTGTTGTCTACGGATAGACTCGGCCTTGGGGTTCAAAAGCTGAATTGCAGAAGACATGACGTTCGATTTTAGTTTTCGTGTTTGCAATTTTTTTCTTCGACAGAACTAACGACCCGATCCAGGATTGACAGATTGATAAGAGGATAAGTCAAACAGAATTGATTACTGTCAAGTGTCATGACAAACTTAAACGTGCACAACAATATTGGACACCGTCCGCAGATTTATTCCCTTCCTGTGGACAAGAAGACCATATCGTTTGCGCTCCGGAGGCTGGTGTGGTCTCGTGCGAGAGACGGAAATACAGAAGGGGACAAGAGCAACTCTGACACGCCAGCAGCCCCCGGGGTGCTCAAGGAATTTGGAAACGATGGAGAGCTGTACTTGGTTTACGAGTCCTCCATTGAGGTCTGGGACTGGGTGATACCTGGAAGGGCCGACTTTGACACGAAAATGCACCTGGTGGGGGCTGTAACGGGACTGGACTCTAGAAATACTGTTTTGAAAATCTACCCGGTTTGCTCGCAGAGAGATCAATCCCAGTACAAGCTTCTGATTTTGCTGCGTAATGCATACAAAGACTTACAATTCAAATTGGTCGATTTCCAGTCTGGAGTCGTCAAGAATATATCATACACATTTAACGGAACAGATATAAATTTCACAGTTAAAGGGGAGCACTCTCCCGACTATTTTGGAATTGGCTCGTCCGATGGGAAGGTGTCCATATACAGCCAAAGGGGTCTTTATTATTGCACCATATACGCCAGGTTGATGAACAATAATGTTGTTTTCGATATATGTGGAACTTATGTTGTGTACCATGCGACCTCCGATGATCAATTCTTACAGAATTGGCTCAAAGAAAATCAACCATTGACTCTCAAGTTGGCAAAACAGACATCTCTACTTAATAAGCTTTGGAAAGGACTATCCAAGACTGCATTAGACTCCGTACTGATGTTATCAGGCATTTCTCACTCAAAATTGAAAAGCCTGTTCATGCAAGACAGTTTGAACTCCAAAGGACACAACACCCACCTTGATGGCGACAAGGAAAAACAGACTCGCAGCCAGAACTTCCGAGAGGTGCTTCAGACAATTTTGAATACATTGAATGTGAACTCTAGCTACGTAACCGTGGTCAACATCTATGAGGATTCTACTCTGTTCTGTTTCTGTCCTCCCGATGGCTGCTCTGCGGTTTCGATCTCTCCGTTTGATATGAACCTGGCTACTGTGTCCAGCAGAGGAGATGATATGTACGTATGGGATTTTTCAACATACAACAGTGACCTGACGTTGGTGGACAAATACAAGCGTGGAAAAACAGCAGCGACTATATCTGACATCTTGTGGACCAATAATAACGAGTCGCTTATTGTTTTAAGCAAACCCCATTGCACGATTCATTCTTATCGCAACGAAAGTTTGGCACGCATGCTAGAGAGTCGTCCTTCTAGCAGAGCACTGGATGACACCGAGAAGATATCAGATAAGCAATCTCACGATTGGTGTGTGTCGGGAATGAATGTCACACGAATCCACACAATAAATAAGCCCATCTACTGTGTCGTCCCGACCCTCCACAGCAGCATTGTTGCACTGGTAGAACCGGGGCAGATGTTCACTATTAATTCTAAATCGGGAGAGTTGGAAAACAGGTATGTTTTACCCCAGGAGCCTGATCCTACTGCAACGCTGAAGGGTCTAAAAGATGTGCCCTCACTTAAAGCCGAGCCAGAAGTTGTCGATCTGATAGCTGAAAACGAGGTCGAAACTTGCAAGCCTTATCCATTTATCTACAACAATCGTCGCGTGAAGTTTGCCAAGTTTGAGGATCCGCACAAGGACTTGCTACTGGACGTCTTTGGTCGCGTGTTAGCCGCATACAAAGACCTGAATTTGGGCGAAGTCGATGGGAGCGTCAAATTTGAATCCAGTGGAAGCCAAGAAGAGTTGGCAAAAGCATCATCAGGCGAATTCGTTGAAGACGGTCGCTGGGAAGAAGTGAAGTCCCCGCAAGAGGGGTGAGAGTTGTTCCAGCCTTGCGGGCTCTACGAATGCAAATAAAAATTGAAGATATTATCGAGAATATATACACAACAGCTCAACCGTCGTTGGTGAAGAGACAGTGGTCGAAGTTCTCGTTGATACCAGTGGCACCGTCCAAGTTACCCCACCATCTTGGGAAGTCGTGTTCGGTGTTACCACCACCGGCACCGAAAATGGTAAAGGAGAGGATGAAGATAGCAACTTGACAACCACCGATCAGACCAGCAGCAACAATGTAGTTGTATTTCTTGAAGTAGTGTGGCTTGTACTTTCTCAAGTAGAATTGAGAGAAGAAAGCAGCAATGAAGAAGTTAGTGATGGAAGAGTTAACACCAACACACAACCATCCGATATACCAGACAAGGACTGGAGTCTTGACGGTGTCGAATCCCCAGGTCGGTCTCAAACGGTGAAGAGCGTAGAATGGCAATGGCAAACCAAGACCAATGGCAAGAGACAATGGAACCATGAAGTAAGTCTTACCCATGGTGAACATTTCCTTAGCCAGAGCACCCCAAGCGATACCCTGAGTGTTGTATTGTTGGACGTTTTGACCAGACCAAATAACAGATGTAGACTCAATGTCCTTCAAAAGATCGAATTGAGCGTTAACAATCGAGTTCATCATAATGTAGTTGAAAATAGCACCGATGATGGTACCAATCATTTGCGCAGCGAAAGTGTCTCTAGGAGGCAACTTGACGTAGTAACCAAGCTTCAAGTCATTCAAAAGAGCAAAGGCTTGACCGACCGAGTTGTATCCGAAAAGAGTGAAGTACATGTTGGCAAGAGGAGAAGCCTTTGGCATAGAGAAACCACCAATCATCTGGACAACAGTTTGCATCTGAGTACCACCAAAACCGAAGATGGCAACCAAACCACCCAAGAACAGAGTCAATGGGTAGGAGAGAATCATAGCAAACACCAACATGTACCATGGGAGACCAGAGTCGGCCTTGTACAAACAGATAAGAGCGACCATGAAGGAAAGGACGAAGGTGCACATGTACCACCAGGTTGGCACTTCCTTGTATCTCAACATAGCTCTCATGTGGACATCGTTGTAAATATCAGGGAGAGTTCCGTCGCTGTTCAATCTTGGGTCCTGATCCATGTTCTTCCAGAACTTGAGGTTCTCGATAGTGAAAACATCCTTGATGTTGACGAAGAATTTCTTAACAGAGTGAACCCAGTAGA
Source organism: Ogataea thermomethanolica (assembly GCA_030674565.1). Classification (NCBI taxonomy): domain Eukaryota; kingdom Fungi; phylum Ascomycota; class Pichiomycetes; order Pichiales; family Pichiaceae; genus Ogataea; species Ogataea thermomethanolica. Next base: position 652,846 of record JAKTYW010000005.1, read on the forward strand.
ATCCAGGAGCAAGCTCTTCACGGTTGAAGAGAAGCATGTGGGTGACGGTGGCACCAACAGACAAGTTGGTAGCAATCAAGTAGACAGTGTAGGTACCGGTCATGTATGGGACACCTTGCTCAGCAAGCTTTTCCTTGTCCAAAACGTTGTTGGTGAGGATAGCAGTCTGGTTGTAGACCAAGTAGTTACCTGGGGCGGAGTCTTCGTAGTAAAGAGATTGGGACAAGAATGGGAAGTTCTTGGATTTCCAAACGTTACCGTAGTAAACACCGCAGAAAACAATGATACAGAGGAAGTATCCAACCAAGTTGTTGACGGTAGCAGAAAGAGGAATGGTCAATGGAGAAGCGGTCGAAGCAACGTAGTCCCAATCGAAACAGAAAGACAGGAGTCCAAGACCCTCGTTGTTGTTAGTTCCACCAAAGACTCTGGAAACGACAGAGGACTTAGGAGCAGCCAAACATGGGATGGAGACACCAATGAGCCATGGGAAAATCCATTCTGGGATGATTTCGTACACCAACATGACAACGAAACACCAGTAGAACACCTTAAGTTGTTTCTTGGTCTTCTCCTTGTTGTTGTGCAGAGTGTGAATAGTTGTAACCAAAGGAATGGAGTTAGGGTAGAACATCTCAGAAGGGTACAAAAGAGCCTTCTTAAGACCAAGACCAACCAAAGAATAACCAATCAGCTGGGAAGAGAAAGTAATGAAAATTCCAATACCAGCGTTGATAGAAGAGTTGTACCAAAGTTTTTGCACAGCAAGAACTTCAACAGCCAAAGCACAAGAGGAAGCAGAACCAGCCATGATCGTAGCGAAGGTCAGCTCCTTCTTGTTGAAAGGAGCAGGGTTGATGTGTTTGAGCCATCCCTTTTGAGGAATGAGCTTCCACCAAAGTTCACCCATAACGTGGGCGATAAGCATCAAGAAGACACCGGAAACCAAAATAGTCTGGGGCTTGAAGTAGAACATGCACTGCAAGACACCACCGAAAATGGCCAAACCAGCACCAATGGTCACGGAACGGATCGTCCAGACCTTCATGTTTGGATCGTCAGAGGAGTCGACAATCTTGTCGACGATATCTCTGTTGGTCTTGAACTCATTCTTATCCAGGACAAGTTCACCGAACTGGACATCAACTTCTTGGAGGTCGTCTGTCTTGTAGGCGATTTCGTCCTTCTCATTGGAGAAGGACTTCTTGGATGAGGCAGATTTAATAGATTTTAATTCACCCTCATAGTTGATCGCACTATTCACACCTTGAATTGGCATCTTGAATACTGCACGGATGCTCAGATCGAGATAAGTAGGGCAATATATATATCAATCGCCCGAGGGGAAGGGGATGAAATAGCCGTTTCCTCTTATCGACAACGAAAGGAAACGGCACCTGACAAAGATGCAAATGCAGTTGCCAAGTGCATATTGCCGCACATAACAATAAAACAACAATAGTAAAACGGCACAGAGTAGATGTGTGGCTCCTAACTAAAACTGGGAATATTAGGAACGCCAATCGTGATTGTGCAAGAACATGAAATCTTCCTGTTTGTGGAGCCTATTTGATCTTTCAGCCATAGAAACGGCTGCTCGTACGATAAGCGCGTGTCACATTATTTTATATGAATTATGTAAGCGAACTAAATATTCCCAAGAGGCCCTCTTATCTATGCAACACGTCAAAACTTGATAGACTTGTTCCGCTTCTTGGCGTGGGTCTTCTTGTAAGTGTTGTTGCGAGAGCTCCGCCATCCCGAGGTACTAACTTTAGTATCGATTTCCATCGTGCTTGACTTCGTAGCTGCATCACCTTTTTGTTTCTCTAAGTTTTCCTGTAATTTCTTGGCCAGTCTATCTTTGCGTTCATCGTTCGTCTTTAAATAGTCAGATCCCTTCTTTGAGATCTTTTCTTTCTTGGCCTTGAGCTTGGACTTGGATCTAGCAGAGTGCGCCATAATGTAAGTGAATCTAGTACAAGCAGTTGTATAAAAATAAATATTTTTCAATTTAAAATTTTTAGTGGTGTACGGGTGCCATACCGATCTCCATTGATTTTGAAATGCAGCCCAAAATCGAAAATTATTTTTTCCAGTAGAGATTCAAAATTTGAAACATGGCACGTGACATCGAGGAGGGCTGAATCTCCATGACCTTTGCGAACAAAAAATTGAAAATTTTATATAAACTTATTCGTACAATATTGAGTATCACCAAAATGTGAGTACAAACTGAACACCATCGAATAACTAACATTATAGGGCTAACTTACGTACTCAAAAGAGACTCGCAGCATCTGTGTTGGGCTGTGGTAAGAGAAAGGTTTGGTTGGACCCTAACGAGACCACCGAGCTTGCTCAAGCCAACTCCAGACAAGCCATTAGAAAATTGTTCAGAAATGGTACCATTGTCAAGAAGCCAGTGACTGTCCACTCCAGATCCCACGCCAGAGCCTTGGCCGAATCTAGAAGAAACGGTAGACACATGGGTTACGGTAAGAGAAAGGGTACTGCTGAGGCTAGAATGCCTTCCCAAGTTTTGTGGATGAGAAGATTGAGAGTCTTGAGACGTCTTTTGGCTAAATACAGAGCTGCTGGAAAGATCGACAGACACCTTTACCACTCCTTGTACAAGTCTGCCAAGGGTAACACTTTCAAACACAAGAGAGCTTTGGTTGAGCACATCATTCAAGCTAAGGCTGAGGCTGCCAGAGAAAAGGTCTTGAAGGAGGAGGCCGAGGCTAGAAGAATGAGAAACAGAGCCGCTAGAGAGAGAAGACAGCAGAGAATTGCTGAGAAGAGAGAGGGTCTTCTCAAGGATGAGTAAGTACCAGGTTAATATGTATGAACCGTAAATTTCCACTTTCAATATTCATCAGGTGTAGGTAAGCGATGAGCTAATTATTTTTCAAATTAACTTTAACGCCAAGTGGTAGCTGGGCGCTAATGAACTATAAAACGCTAAGCTCCTGAATGCTTTTGAATCTCTAGTTTTCTGCCTCATTCTCTAACCACGGACATTCTTAAGAACATTCAATGAAAGCTTCAACTTTATTTCTCGTTCCTGCGGCTATGAGCTGGTTCACTGCTCTGGCTTCCGCCGATAAAGCTAAAATCTTCAACTTTGACGTTCTGGAGGAACATGCTCAAGACCCTGCTCCAGCCCAAGATGTTAAGAATCCTTTAGAAGGAATTGATCTTGATCAACTAGTCAATGTTGTTTACATTACGTTAGAGCCAACAACGGTGTATGTCACTGTTACTAGAACACTTCACCAAATTATTACCACTGCTACCACCACCGTGACTGCTGGCATAGACGAGACGCCGAGTCCATTTGTTACTCCGGTGCCGGAGTTCCAGATTCCAGTCTATAACACCAGCAGTCCGGTTTCTATGGTCCCTGAACCAACAATGACAGTCCCATTGAACGAAACATACTCGCTAATCCCTTCCTCTCCAATGAGCAGTCCATTGACTACAACTATGGCTCCAACTCCACAAATTGAGTCAAGTACTTCCTCCATAGCTACTGAGGGTAGACTGGACTTTGTGATTGGTAAGGAGAAATACAGCACTGACCTTGAGACGAATTCTTACTACGACGAGCTTGTTCAATTTGTCTCTTCTGTTTTCTCTCCACCAGCTCCTTCCACCACTTTAGAGGCACCAATCACTAGTGACGTTCTAACTACCGCGGAGCTTGAAAGTTCCAGCATTTCCACCTTTAGCCCTGAGTTCAGTGAGTCGAAATCCTCCACAATCGAATTTTTTAGCACGATGCAAAACTCCACCAATTCTACTAGCGTCTCGCGGGAGAATAATTATGAGGTCTTGGACAGCTTCATCCCATACAAAGACCTTCCACTTTCCAATGCCGACGTCGACTTCAGTAACGATTCTGCCAAACTCAATGCTCAAAGCGTCTTCATTGGAATGTTTGCAACTATTTTCATTTTCGGAGTGTTTGCTTTATAGCCTTCACATGATGATATTAAAAAAGAGAGATAATAATTTTGTAGTTTGAATAAAATTATAAAGTATAATCTAGCAGTAGGTTTTAAGCACCGACACCAACGTGGTTGGTGTTTCTATACATATAAACTCCATTGTCTCCGTCAACAAACTGACAAGATCTGAAACATTTCCACAGAGATTTCCACATGTTTTCGTCAGAGTGTCTATAGTGTTCGCCCAACACTTTCTGGATAGCAGCGCTGGCTTCTCTGGCATGGTAGAATGGGACACGAGAAACGTAGTGGTGGAGCACGTGAGTCTCAATGATGTCGTGGAAGATGTGTTGACCAATGAAGCCGAACTCTCTGTCGATTGTAGCTGCTGCACCTTTGGCAAAGTTCCATTCCGAGTCATCATAGTGGGGCAAGGTTGGGTCTGTGTGTTGCAAGAAAGTGACAAACACAAGCCAGTGGTTGACCCAAAGCCATGGAACAAACCAGTTGACAACCATGTTGAGTCCACCCAAATACTTGTACCAGAAGTAAACACCGGTTGCAACGAGACCCAAACCCAGATCAGACAGCAGAATGTACCAGTAATGTTCAGGATCAAAAACTGGCGACGATGGGTTGTAGTGACTCTTTCCCAGCTTCGACCAGCCTGGGTGAGGCTGTCCAGTAGCATTGGTTGCAAGGTACAGTTGCAGACCACCCAATTGTTGGCCGATCAACTTGAAGATGGCGTAGATAGGAGTATCGTGGACAATCTCGAAGATGTCGTCCGAGTCGGAATTCTTGAGCAGTTCCTCCTTCTTCCATGGAATAAAAACAGTGTCCTTCTGGAGGTTACCGGTGTGTTGGTGGTGTTTGGCATGTGAGAATTTCCACGAGAAATATGGAACTCCCACGTAGGAGTGCAGAACCCATCCGACGAAATCGTTCACCTTTGGGTATTTGCTGAAAGCTCCATGGCCACACTCGTGAGCCAGAATCCACAAACCGAAACCAAACAGACCGATGCAGAACGACTGGACGTTGTACAAGACGAATCTGAGAAGCTTCGACTCGACAAGCGGGATGTACGTGGTTCCAACATAGCCGATGATGGACATAGCCAAGATGTCTCTGGCGACAAAGTGCAAAGAGTATGGCAGGGATCTGTTAAAACAGTGTTTTGGGATAGCATCCAAAACCTGTTTGAACGTGTAATCGGGCACGTTGAAAACTCCACCATATGTGTTTATGGCACTCTTCTTTTCAGAAATGTGCTCCAAAGAGGCAACATTCTTAGATCTCGACACGGTGGTCGACTGTTGTGCCAATCCCGTCGTGATAGCAGACATCTTGATGAAAAGAAATGTTGGGAGAAAAATTAGGGAGAAAATCCTGCACGATCGCCTACATGTGGCTGACAATAGCAGTTTAATAACCAGACACGAGCACGAAATTAGGACAGATAAGGCTCCGCAACGGCTGCGGCCACCGCCACAGATATACGCTCGACACTACAGGGCGCGCGGGCCATCCAGATAAGTTAGGCAGCCAGCTCGCTATACAATTTTTTAGCACCGTCGTTTTCTGCCGTTCGGCCTATGCTAGATTCGTGGCGCAAATCGACGCGTCTATTTATTATTCTGGAAGGGGGTGATCGAGGCAGCGCTGTAGCTGGGGGGATCTGACCACAGAGACACTGCGCGATGCTCTCTGTTCGTTCGCGGCAGCACACAACGAGCACCGCTGCGACTCCAACGGGAAAGCGAAACCCCCCCGTCGAGTCGCGGCTGGTAGCGACAGGGGCAGGTCTGGCCACGAGACGGTGGCCGACCCAGGCAAGCGCAGACCCCCGAACACTTTATGGGCCGCAGGTGTCTCGTCAACAGCTTAACTACGGCCGCGCAGATCCCCCTCCCCCACTTCGCAGGGTGTTCATCAGAATTGAAAGTGTGAAAAAATTTTGTTGTCGCAATTGCCATGGTGGAAGTAAAGAGAACAGTCAGAGTGACAACTACGCAGAGAATTCTCAAGGAAATCCCCCCTGTGCAAGAGGGATTTCCAATGAGAGAGTGGGCCATCCAGATCTCGCTGGTGGACGATAAGGGTGTGGAGCAGCCGGCCACCTTGTTCGAGAAGGTGACGTACCACCTCCATCCTACGTTTGCCAATCCCGTGCGCTCGTTCAAAAAGCCGCCTTTCAAGATTGAAGAACAAGGTTGGGGAGGGTTTGACATACCAATCACATTGACAGTCATGGAGAAGGGTGGCGACAAGAAGATTAACCACGACCTGAACTTCATGAAGGAGAAGTACGTTATTGACACGCCCATCACCATCAACACCACGAAACCGGCCTTGCTGAGCGAGCTCTCAAAAACAGGCTTTGTTCCAAGCGCGAGTGAGACGTCTGCCACCCCGGCAGCAGCCACTCCGGGCGGAACCCCCGGCCCTGGGCAAACCCCTGGCGCATCCGCTGCGGCCAAAAGAAAGGCTGCGGCCGTTTCCGACTCAAGAACAACCAAGAAACTCAAGGGCGCCGCTTCCAAGGGAGGTGTGGATCTCGAGCAACTAGCAGAGTACCTCACGAAGCTGTCCGAGGACGACCTGCTTGGCGTTGTGCAGATGATCAATGACAACAAGACGCCCGAGATGAGCGTGAAGAACGACGTGGAGAACGGCGAGTTCACCATGGACCTCTTCACCCTCCCAGACACGTTGCTGAAGAGTTTGTGGGATTATGTGAAAAAACGGGCAGAGTAGACGTAGATGTATTTTACGAGTGTATACAATACATGCGCTTTCCATATTTGCAGCCTGCCAGGACCGCTGCTTACACAGACCACACACGGGTGGTGTGGTCTCGCGAGGCGGTGGCGATGCCCAGTCCATCAGGCGAAACACTCACCTTGCTGATTGCGTCGCGGTGTCCATCGATGGTGCCAACAATTGTTCCCGTGACGACGTCCCAGATCACGACCGAAGGATACTCCGCGTACGAAACAAACATGAGCCGTCCGCTGCGCGAGAAATCTATTGACAGGACGCCCGGGTTGTCGAGCGCAGCCACCAACGACGACTTGCGGCTCAGTCTGAGAGACGAGGCCGAGTCGCTCACGGACGGCTCGTCGAACCGGTGGGGCTTCATGAATTGGTTCACCTGTTTCACCGAGTACGTGGCCAGCTCGCAATCGGACCGGATATCAAATAGACGGACGTCTCCGTTGTCAGTGCCGCATGCAAACGAGTGACCGTCGGGGAAATACTGAATAGCAGAGGAGTCGTGTGTCTGTGATATCTGGAATTGTCTTCGCTCAAGAGGACTTCGGATATCCCAGTAGTTGGAGAGACGGTCGGAAGAGCACGACACAAACGTGTTGGGGTCCGTTGGACACACAGAAAGCCCCAGAACGTCTCCCAGATGCCCGTTGAAAGTCGAGGTCTTGGTGCCTTTTTCCATGTCCCACAGAATAATGGATTTGTCGCCGGAGCTGGTGAGAATCCGGGAGTCGTCAACAAAGCTCAGGTCGCTGATATACTCCTTGTGTCCCTTGAAAATAGACACGATCGAACTTTTCTGGTGAGACTCTGTGTCTTGAGATGCATGCAGCTTGTACACGATACAAGCGTTTTCCAGGCCACCGGTGGCAACCATGCGGCCACTGGGAGAGATCTGGCTGCAGATAACGTATGGGTCGTCCAGCCGAATAAGTCCTTTCTTGAAACCGGTGATGGAGTCCCAGAGCAGCAGAAATCCGTCCTGGGCAGCAGTAACCAAATGCCTATTATCGGGATGCCAGCCCAGAGTCAAAACTTTATTAAAGTGCCCGGTCAACGTCCGGTAGCTTCGAAAGTGGACGTTGCTGATCGCATTACAATTGCCACTCATCGTCTGCAGAGTAGCATCTTTCACCTGTTGCTTGACTTTGGCCAGATGGTGTATTAGCTGCCTGGACTCAGACTGAACAGATTGAATTTTAGTGCTCAGCACATTGCTCAGTTCCAATTGCCTGGCGTAGGTGTCTCCAGATCCGACATCCATGATACTTAATTCTAACTTTACAATTCTCTCAAGTGTGCTACCTATCGTGTGCACAGCCTCATGTTTCAGATTTTGGCGTGAACAATAAAATATTTTGAGTGCACTCCTTACAACCACATATCAAGCTCCCAAACGCTGTAGTCCTTTCCTTGAAAGCAAACTTCCGGCTCCTGCGCTTTCAGCTCCTCGCCCACGTTTTCCAGACGGGGGTAGTACGGCACCAGGGCGTCGCTGTTGTTCAGATACAGACTGTTGTGGATCTTCCAGAATGGGTGCCGCACCTTCCCTGCAGGATGGTATAATCCTGCGAGCACGTAGTTCATTATTATGCCGTAACCCACGGCCACTCGGATCGCTTCCACACTTTCAACGATCCTGAAAATCACGTGAGGCGACGTCTCCATCATATTGGGCCAGATCAAATTGAGGTAGTGCACGAACGCATCTTCGTACCCCAGTCCTGCACATCCCAGGGCCATGTGCTTGACAACTGTGGCTGCAGTCTGGCGGTGAACAAGGTCTCTATCAGTGAATGCGTCCTGCAGAAGTGTCAAAACTGCATACACATAGTCAGCGCCCATATCGCCAATGTACTCGAACATAAACGACATGGACTTCAAAATACCGTTCTGGACGTTTCTGTCAAAGTACCGGTACTCGTTCATCATGGCCGGAAGAACGGTGTACGGCGAACACGTCTCTGCCACAATACCAATTGCCACAGCCGTGCAAACACGAAGCTGTCTCTCCTGGACTCGTAAGTTGTTCAAGAGAGTCACCAGAACGTCGGCCGGCCCAATAGCACGCGCAATCAACCCGAACGTGGTGTTTGCGCTCTTCCGAATCTGTTTCTTGCGCGCTTTTAGCATCTCCAGCAGCTCGAAACTGATCCGCATCCACTCCCGATGGTTGATGTACTCTTTGCCCCGGTCGGCAATGTCCCCAATAAGGGTGATCGTAGCTTCCTGGACTTTCTCGTGTCTGTTTCGCAGAATAGGCGTCAGCGTGGCCAGGATCTGGGAGATCGGTGGATTCGTCAGCTCCACCCCTAGGTACTGAATGACGGAACGTAGGGCGTTCAAAATAGACCCCAACACGTCAGGATAAACCTCTCCGAGCGACTCATACAGAATCGACGAAAGCCGGACAAGGAGGTCTTCCTGGTCGCAAATCTTGAGCACAACACAAGAGCGAGCAATCAGGTCGGCAGCTTGTTGACGGACTTCGGGCTTTTTGTTCTTCAGTCTGTATAGCAACGCGCTGATGATGGTCATGATGTTTGGTTTAACACGGACCCCAAGAGAAACCAGTACGCTTGCAAACCCATTCAGAATTATCTTGTCATCGGTGGTTTGATGTTGGAACGTGAATAACAGTCCATCCAGCAGCCTTTCAACTGTTCTCTCTTCTAAGTCAAACGATCCAAGGTTGCTCACCACCTTACTGACAGTTTCAACACCCATTCTGCGAAAAGCTTCCGATTCATCTTTCAGAGGCACAAGAATGTAATCAACCACCCTGTTAGGCCCAACCTTGTTTGCCAAAGCAACAGATGCATCCACACACATCCGCTGGACCCGTGTGTCCAGAGCAGTTCTTCTATTCCAGAAATTGCGGAAAAACTCGTCCACAATATTTCCTTCCCTAAATAAACGTCCATCGATCAGGTCCATCGAGCAGCACTGGCTTGTAACCCTTAAAACGACTCTTCTCATTTCATCTTCTGGCGAAGCGAACTCTCTAACCAGAACCCGGAAGACCTCGCGAGCGTAGTAATTGCTGTATTCGGCATCCATCAACGGGATGATATACCCAATAGCACGCAAAAACGCTGCCAGCCCTCTTCCCCTATGACGACGAAGACCCTGCCAAAGAGGTTCTAAAATGCGCTCAAAAGCATCAAAACCATAGGGAGCCGAAGACTCAGCTAAGCTGCCAATAGCCGAGGCAGCTGAAATCCTCACGTTCAAATTCTCATCGTTGATGAGGTTGAACAGACAACCGACTAAACCATTTAAGTACGGAAGAACTCCGGACCCCATAAGAATTGCAATCTGCTGTATGATTTTCACACCCGTGTGTCTTGCGAGCCAACTTTTCTGCGATCCACAAACAGCACGGAGAAATGGGAGCAGCGACTGAATTCCAAGCGACGAGGCAATCACAGCAAAAGTACGGGCAACAGTGTTTCGCACGTAATCGTCAGAATGGTCAATGTCGGGTCTCAGGACAGAAATCATATGTGCAAGTCCCGCAGCTTTTGAAAGGTTTGAAATGATCTCTCTTCCCTCCAGACGGGTGACCAGGTCTTCGTCGATTAGCAGCGGCATGATAACAACAAGAATTTTATGTGCGTAAGGTCTAATGAGCTCGTCAAGACGAAATAACACTCTTCCGACAACCTTCACTAACAAATGGCGTTCCTGGTCTTCCAGAGACATGCTCATTAGCAGAGGAAGAATGACGTTGAAAATGTGGTCCGACCCGAAATAGCGTGCGTTTTCCTGCAACTGTCGCAACGACACTTTTCTAACCTGTGGAGATCCGTTTTTTATCATCAATATTAATTTCATGCATTGTATCTGTTTTCTTTCATCGTTGCTTAGCGTAGCCAGATCCACATCCTTGGTGGCAATAAGTTTTCCAAACACCTTCATGTCTGTCTCTTTGAAAAACTGGATTTCTTTGAGTCCAGGAACGTCATGGATCAGCTGAGGATTGTGATATTTGAACTCTTGCTGGAGAGTGCTCTCTTCAGGGATCACATACTCATCCACATTGGTCAGTGAGTTGAACGTGGTCAGATCAGGAGGTATGCTGCTGTCGTGCTTGTAGTCCTTTGGCGGATCAACACGACGGAATCCACTGGGAAGTAAAATGTCGAGATTTTCTGTTGTCAAAGGAATACCATCAATGACCGGAATAGGCGTTTCTTTCTCTTCTTCTTCCATCTCCCAACGTGACTTACGTTTCGGCTCGTCTGCAGAGGTCTCGGTGGGCCCAACATCCCACCTTCTCTTCCTTTCGCGACGAGGGGGCGTTTTATCTCTTTTTCGAGGAATAACCTGCGAGTCTGGCAAGTTCGTGTCAGATGTTTGGTTTTCTGAATCACCATTTTGGCCGGCCAGCAAACCAACATTGCTCTTCCTCTTGTCGACATCAACAGAATCGCCTCTGGAGTTGAAGGAGTCGTATTTGCGCTGGTGATACGAACTCTCACGTGCAGAGATTGCCTTCTTGTTAGCTCTTCTCGTCAGAGGATCCTCGTAAGATTCGGCTTCATCGCTCAATTCCCGCTTGAACTGGTCAGGAATTGAGTACGCACCGGTTAATTTGGACTTGTGGCTGTTTTGCGCGGGCCCTTCGTCCAACTGGATCACTTTCTGCGACATGCCTTTTGTAGTAAGTAAATTATAGAATAAAAATATTTTTCAGGTTAACCCGCCTCGCTTAGCCACGGTGGCTGAGATGCGCTTTTGTTTTAAAAGAATCCAGGTCTAAAAACAGAATTTGAAAGGAGAAAAATTGACCAAGTACAAAACACACCAAGTTGCGCTTCATCATGACAAACTGGTACACATTTCTTTCTGTTTGGTCCACTGCATGTCTTTACGTGCTTGCAGATATTGATGCTGCTGCCCTAAATGGTACCTGGACCTCAAAGTCAAACACCGTGTTCACAGGTCCTGGTTTCTACGACCCTATCGATGAACTGCTGATCGAACCAGCGCTTCCAGGTATCAGTTACTCTTTTTACGAAAACAAGTATTTTGAAGAGGCCATTTACCAGATAACGCCAAATCCCCAAAACCATTCATGTCCTGTCGCGGCGTTGATCTACCAACATGGCACGTACGAAGTCAACGAGACGGGATCCATCATTTTAACGCCTTTCGAAGTCGACGGAAGACAGCTTCTGAGTGAACCATGTTCCGACGGAGGTGTCTCTACTTATTCCAGATATTCTCAGAAGGAGGTTTTCCAGAAATTCGCGGTTTCATTAAATTCCTACCACGGAAGATATATGCTTCAACTTTACGAGAGTGACGGTTCTCTTATGCAACCGCTATATCTCGCCTACAGACCACCGCAAATGCTTCCTACCATCACCATGAATCCTACAGCCGAAGCAGACGCATCTGCCACATCAAGCTCACAATCGTCGTCTACTGGGTTGTCCAAAAAGGTGAAAAGATCCTTAGAGAATAGATACAGAACTAATGCTGTGAGAAAATCCAAATACAACTATGACTTGTTGTGGTATGTGTCAATAGCAATGATCCTTGTGGGAGGATTGATGGTGTGGAGAGGATGAATATTGCTTAGCAATGGGATATATCTGTATAAGAACCAACTAAATCATTTCTTGATCTCGTAAGTTCTTCTGTACTTGTCATCAATTTCAGACAGGTAGAACGAGCCCTTTGGAATGTAGTCAATGTCACCGGTTGGCTTGAAAGATTTCTGCATGTGAATCTTCTCTCTCAGAGCAAGACAGGCCTCGTACTCCTCAGGAGTCTTTTGTTGTCTGCTGTCGAGCTTGTTTTGGATGTCAAGAACATTGATCATTTGCGATAGATCACCAGTAACCTTGGCAGAGAACAAAGTGGAAGCAAGACCAGATCCGTAAGAGAACAAACCAATTCTCTTTCCTTGCAGAGCCTCGTTACCAACATAGAACAGCAGAGAAGCCAAAGATCCGTAAACAGATCCAGTGTACATATTTCCAACATTAGTACCAACCTCCAACGATGCGGCAACTCTCTCTTTGTGAAGTGGCTTGGCAGCAGTGACGAATGTCTTTTCTAAAGCCTTGTCAGTCAAGGAAGCTTCGTATTCCATGGTAGCCAATTGGGCATCAATCTCAGGGAATTCTGACTGATCGTTTCTGAAATCATTGTACAGCATTCTTCCGTAAGATTTGGCAACCAACTTACAGTTTGGAACGTGATAACAGTTGTAGTCAAAGTATTTGACACCCACAGTCTTGGAGTCAGTCAACCCTTTGGCAGCAGCCTTAGCGGAATAACTAGCATAGCACTGATCAACAGCTTTGATATAGCAGGTTTGAGAGAAATGTCCATCCACAACAGGGTATTCAGAAGTGAAGTTTGGCTTGTAGAAGTCGTAGGCATGTTGCATGTAGGATCCTCTGATTGGCTCAAAGGTCAGTGGGGCATCAGGACCAATGAGCATAGCAACGGTACCTGCACCACCTGTTGGTCTAGCAGCACCCTTCTCGTAAACTGCAATGTCTCCGCAGACGACGATCGCGTTTCTACCATCCCAAGCCGAGGACTCAACCCAGTTGATTGCATTGAAGACAGCATTGGTACCTCCATAGCATGCATTCAAAGTATCAACACCCTCAATGTCGGTGTTGTCACCAAAAAGTTGCATCAGGACAGACTTGGCACTCTTACTCTTATCAAGTAGCGTCTCAGTTCCCACTTCCAGTCTACCAATAGTGCTTGGATCGATATTGTACTTGGTCAACAAGTTGTTGCAAACGGTCAAAGCCATGGAGTAAATATCTTCTCTATCATTGACGAAAGCCATCTTGGTCTGGCCTAAACCAATCGTGTACTTTCCTGCGGAAACACCATCGAAGGCTTCCAAATCAGCCTGGCTGACATATTGGCCAGGAATGTAAATTTCCATGGCCTTGATTCCAACGTTCTGGGGACGAGTCATTGTCTAAGTGGTTTATTCTAAGGAATAAAGAAGAGGGTTATAAATTAAAAGAGGGAAATAATGATAAATCAATATATAATTTTTTTTGTAGTTGGATTATGGTCCGACACGTTAAACGAGCGCGATGAACGAAGACACAACATCTTTACACCGGAAAAATAGTTAAAAATCCGTTAATCATTAAACTTTACGTAGTAGCAATGCGAGGGGTTGTTACCGTTCATTTCATGCGAGAGACCCATATCTGATAATTGCGAGCTGCACTGTCAGCTGGAATATGCTGGTGAGAGAATTTTGGTTGCCTGGTGAGCTCGTGTCCATCGAAGGACACCTTGAGTTCCGGGGTATCGTAGAGCAACTCCCCGTCGTGTTCAATGTCTCCTGCATCACAGTCCTCATATTCACAGTGATGGACCTCCATGGTTTCGTCCTGGTCGTAATAATCCAAGGCAGGAATGTCGTCTAGTAAAGATGGGAGAGATGCGGCATACGTCGATCGACGGGTCGAAGAGGGATTCGATATGTATGAATGGGTGTGAACATCCTCCAATGCAAAGAAATCTTGGTCCTCGTCTTCCATAACAGGAGATGCTGGAGCAGCAGCAGGAGGGGGAGGTGTAGGTCGGAAATTGGTTGTCGAGTATGTGATCAGCTTACTGGATTTCGGTAGTCTATTTGCCGAGGACTCATACTTGGAGTCTTTCAACTCGCATTCCTTTGAGCAGTAAATGCTTCCAGAGCATTCGTCTAGCTGCTTGTTGTCCACGATGCAGAATTGATCATGAGGAAACATTGTCAGGATTGTAGAATGTAAATTTGTTTGAGATGATCCCCTGCTTATATATGGGAGCACCTGATGCGGAGACACTAGCCACATAATGCCACCACAAAATTTCTGTGAAAAATTTGAGCCCACAAAAACACCCTGGTGGGGCTCGCGACAAAGATCACGCGCAATTTAACAATTGGGATGGGCCACTACGGTGAATAGATTTTGCTTATGTACATTATTTTCGGGAACTATAGCATCAGCCACGTGAATTAAACATTTTCAGACTCGCATCGCCACACGTGAGTCCGATACATCAGAAAACTCCATTCTGCCAATGTTTCACGATGAGTCAATTTAAGCGTCCCCAATCTGGAAATTCAGCAAGGTAGCCACATTGCGCAATCTTCTGTCAAACTGTTCCTCGGAATTTAGCTCCAATCCAGAATTCAGTTCCTGGCGCAAAATGGCCAGTGCATCCTGCGTCTGTCTATTGTCTGGAAGCTGTCCTGACGCGATGAAGTGCTGGCCCAGGTCCACCACCATCTGCACCATCATTGGATTGCTCACCAGGTACACGATCTTTTCCTCTGAAGAGCCAAACAGCTCGTCCGTCACAGAGGTCAATTCTGATATTTTGTGTCTATTTTTCTCCGTGTAGAAGAGCTCCATATATTTTGTGGCAACCGGTATCGAAATACCAATTGAGTTCGCCCGTGCCTCCTTAACCACCTCCTGAATGTCTTTGAATGTCTTTGCATGCTCTGCAAAAACGTCAAATGTCCATTCAGGAACATTCGGATAGAACATAAATAGACTCTGGTCCTTGGTTAAAAAGTCAAACAGATCCAGCGGAGAATGGTACGGAATCATTGCAAGCTGCTGCTCCAGCAAGCTGTCGTCATACTGTTTGCGGTCAAGCTCATTGTGGTGGATACACAAGTCTCTGACAAGCAGAGGTATGTTGACGATATCTTTTGCCAATTGGACCTCTCCTGCATTGAGAAGGGCCCCGGCAAAAGTGGACAATTCATTGGGATCCAGAAACAGCGGGATCTTCACCAGTCTCAGCTCCAAAAGATTGATCAGCTTGTTCATGTCCTGAGAATGGCCGCAATAGTCTGCCATAAGGTTGAATGTGGTTCTTGTTGGCTGGAGACCAGCATCATTGAAATCGGCCAAAATCCTATCGAACAGATTCAAGTTCCGCGACACAATACACGCAGTCAACAGCATGTTGTAAGAGTCCACCGTCGGCTCAAACCCGTAGTTGTGCAGGATCTGCAGGGTCTGCTTGTAGTCCTCCTCCTCGAAAGTGTCCTTGCCGGCTAGCGTACAGCTCAAGCTGCGAATCAGCTCCTCCTGCGTAATCATCATCCCTGCATCCAGCACGTCCTGGAACACGAGCCCGACCAGCTCAGGGTTCAGATAGATAGCGTACATCTTAAAACGGTCCAAAAAAGTCTCCAGATCATCCGGTTGCATGTGTTTGGCGCGAGGCAGAGGGAACTTGGCATACTCCTCCAAGAGACTATTGATATTGAAGTTCTCGTTGTCCTCATTTAATATTCTGCAAAAGCGAGCATATAACGTCTCGTCCACGTCCTCTCGTGGCACACGGAGCCGGGCATTGAGAATTTCGATATCTGCTTGGCCCTTGAGGATACCAACGACTGATTGGTAGTACGCCGTTTCTTTGCCCTCCTCCTGAGCAATCGCACGCAGAGTTTCGTCCTCAACAAGCGCCTCGCTCAGAAATTTGTCTCCAAAATCAACCAGACCCCTATTGAAAGCAGTGATAAAATCAGGAACTAGCTTCTCGATATTTTCGATCGATGAGTACCGCAAAAGTTCGGACTGAAGGTTCTTAATCCTTTCAGAAATAGGAAGCTTTCCCTTCGAATCAACAGGCGAGTTGAAAGCCTTGTACCAATCAAAAGATTGAAATTGATTCGATTCTGGGTCGATCAAGTTTGGTTTTTGCATGATATCGATGGCATCGAAATTCAGATCGTCGTCATCTTCAAGCTTGCCTTTCACCGAATACATTCGGCGCATGGGCCAGCGCTGTGCAACACCAACCCTCCTCAAACAACATAGCACCGAAGTCATTAGGAAGACAATATACTTTTGCCAATACTACTGAAAAAATGCGTATTAGGTCTATGATTACCTCATCTACAATATTCTTAGACGTGCTAGATAATCACCTTCAGACAGATAGACCAATAACATGATCGTAGTGTGCAATTCTACGAAGTGACTGGCTAGACAGTCAACCAGAAAAATCAAATAATCCCATTCTTCTGAACTCAAAGAAGCTTTCATTGATGCGTGGACTAGAAGAAATCTCTTGGAATCGGTTGTACAAATATTGCCTTGTCCTTAGCTGGTGCAATCATTGATAAGGACACACGGACGACCTACTCATGTTAAACATAAATTTTTGGTATTGAAACTATTCATCATATTGAAATTGTGACAAATGGCCACTTTTATACAGGCTGGTCCAAGCTCGAGTTATGGCATATCAACAAGTCTATGGATTGTTTATTCTCGAAACGTAAGATTTGGACAACAAGTTCCACGATCTCATGAACTTTGAGGCACAGTCACTAATGCATGTTTCCTCAACGGAAGTCAGACTTGAAGACGGTTGAAGTATACATTTGTCAAAGCAATTTTCTGTAAGGGAGTTGACGAGCGAGGTGGCGTAAGCAGTTGCCATTTCTGTAGCTATAGAAGCTTTCACTTGTTCCTTGATTTGCTCAGTTTGGACAGAACTCATGCTGGAGCTGGATGAGGAATTGGTTTTAGATCCTCCGAGACCGAGAAACGACGACATTAAATATGAAAATTAAAATTTTGGAGACACACGAATTCTCACTCAGATTTTTCGGAGCTTGACTGGCTCGAGTCATCAACTTCGTCCTCGACCAGTTCTGTTTTCTTATTTTCCTCCTCTTCAGTTTCGCTATATTCGGGCTCAGATTCTTTATCAGATCCACCAAAAATATCTCCCTTGCTCTTCTCTTTCAAAAAGTCATCTAGAGTGAGCAGTTTGTACTTTTTCGAACTCAGTATTGGCTCCACAGGAGTTTGATAACCAGAAGATACCACAACAGCAGGCCTCTCCGCATGGGACATTGATGTGCTCTGACTGTAATTTTTCAAGTCAAATTCCTGAGCCCTCAGCTCGTTGTAATATTCCAGAAGCTCAGGGTTCAAACGCTCTTTTGTGGCTTTGTTGTATTCAATCAAATTCCGATCCTCGGTGCTTTTGGAGGAGGAGACTGGAGAAGGTTTTGATGTCTGAAAGAGAAGAATGGCCAGTTCGATCTCATTCAACTTCTCAGCACATTGCTCAAGCAGATAGCTTTTTTCTGCCAGGTAATCTTCGAAGTCAATCTTAGTAGCAGCCGTAATCTCGTCATCAATATACACGATGTTAGGAATAATTGATCCAATCAACCTGGATCTATCTCTTAAATCCACAACCGGATCATATTTGGTGAACTGCAAAACCAGGTTGAACAATTTCCACACCATATTCATAAAATTGTACTCTTCTCCCTGCTGTTTGCTGTTATACATTTCCTTTGAGACAACCTTGGTCAGACACGTAAGAATTTCCAACCTCACCAGTTGGTCTTCATCCCGAAAGTTTTGCACAAGTATTCTGATTAAATCCGGCAAGAAATCACCCAGGACAACACACTTCGCGTCATTGTATTGGTGGTTTGAGAACTCACCCACCAACCAGATTATGGATGCTTTTGCCAGCGACGACAGATCTGCGTCATTGATAAGTTTTCCCGTAAGCTTCATTAATACGTCAATGTTCGCCACAAGGTCGTTTTGCACCATCATCCGCAACCCTGTAATGTATTGTGCCACCATCACCTCCTCAAATTCAGTGTCTAACTTGTGCAGGTACAACTGCCCTATTTTTGCTTGTTGTTCCGGGGTAGCAAAATAGCGGTTCAGTTCCTTCACAGCAGCCAATCGCAAGGAAAGCGATCCGGTGTCCAGAATGAAACTGATTTCTGAGTAAATAGTGTCGAAAGTCTCGCCGTTGATAAGCTTGACTAAAATCGAAATTTTCAGCTCACTGACCCTGTAAAGCTCGTTTGGAAGAGGAATAAAATATGATATCTGAGATGGACCAAAATATAGCAGGCGGCGTTCCAGTAGGTACAATATTTCATTCAGGATGTAGATCGTTTTTTCATCATTTCCAATGAATTTCACGAGAATCGGAATCAGAGGCAGTTCTTGCAGTTTGAAAGGTAGCACGTTAATGTAAAATCGCAGCACACTTAAAATGACATTGGAGGATGGTGAGTATATGAGAGAACGAATGTTTGTTTCTATCACTTCCAGGTCAGAGGAGACAGAATTCGGCGAAGCTTGGGGTAAATACAAGCGTGAATAGTCCGTAACGAGGTCAATGAACGTCACCTTGGAGTGATCCTCAAGTTTTGAAAGATTCGAGACCAAGTGGAAGAATCGTGGGTGTATGAGATCCATATAGTTCGGAAATATAGTATCAAAACAATTCAATGCCGAGCTCAGAACCCTTGGATCCGTGTCGCTGAGCAAAATAGCCAGCAAGTTATACAATTGCGATGGAATGCTGGTGTCGTCTTGAAGACTTTCAGAAAGTGACTGTCTTTTGTTGAAACTAGCATCAAGAATGAAGCATTTGCTAATTGCAACACATGTGGCCGATCTAACAAGTGGAGAAGAATCAGAAATGGTTTTCTTGAGGGACAGCATCAGAATAGGCAAAATGGCCGGAATGCGTATACCGCTCAGGGTTCGTATAGCTAACGCCCTATATATGCAATTCTTGTCAGATAGAGACTTTTGAATTGCGTTAATGGATAGAAGCGCTATGTCCTGCTGCATGTGGTTGTATCTCAGCAATATAAGATAGACAAGTCGCTTGATCTTGAGATTGTTGGAAGTGATGTTTTTGATCACATGAGGAAAGTACTGAAGGACCTCGGAGTCTGGGACACGGGGCGAGCTCATAAGTCTCACGATGTATTTCAAAGTACTCAAGATTTCACGATCCGCAGATGAATTGAGACCCTCCACTATTTGAGAGGTGTTCATCTCTTGGTTTTGTAACAGGCTGGTAGAAAACAGACTGTTTAGAGCTGGTGGAAGACGCACGTTCTTGTTTGTGATTGCATCATTCACCGTGGAAGATAAGTTCTTCGTAGCATTTTCAAACAAAACACCAATGTTCTTCCCGAGTTCAGTCATCAGTGATTATCAAGCAGGAGGAACTCAAAAAAAAACAATTGGCACTCAGTTTTTTTTCGCAAACGAGTTTCGAATTCTATCTTTTGTTTCCACGAAAATGACTCCGAAGAAGAAGGCAGTTCAAGCTGACCCACGAAATGGAGACAATGCGTTGATACGAACTCTTTCTATGAACAGTTTGATAAGAACAGACTCTTTCACCAAGTTGTTCAAGAAAAACAACAAAAGGTCCAGATCTGAAGACTCTGATTTGGATGATATTGATGCGAAGATCGACACGAAATCTCCAAAGAAAATCAAGACCCGATCGACGAAAGAAGAAGAGGATTATCGCAAGAGAGAAAAGGAATACGATATGTTGCTGCCGAGTGAGTATCGCAAGTACAGGCCAAAGGGGTTCAAGCTCAATCCCCCTCCAGAAGATCGGCCGGTCCGAATCTACGCAGACGGTGTCTTTGATCTGTTCCACCTGGGTCATATGAGACAATTGGAGCAGTGCAAAAAGGCTTTTCCTGATGTCACGTTGGTGGTGGGAATTCCGAATGATGAAGAAACTCACAAAAGGAAAGGACTTACTGTTCTGAGCGACAAACAGCGTTACGAATCTTTGAGACATTGCAAGTGGGTCGACGAGGTGGTCGAAGATGCTCCTTGGATTTTGAGCATGGAATTCTTGACCAAACACAAAATTGACTACTGTGCGCATGACGACCTGCCATATGTTGCCCAAGACATCGATGATATCTACAAACCTATGAAGCAAGCTGGCATGTTTTTGGCAACCCAGAGGACGGAAGGAATTAGCACAAGTGACATCATCACCAAGATTATACGTGACTACGACAAGTATTTGATGCGCAACTTCGCCAGAGGAGCAACCCGTAAGGAACTGAATGTTTCATGGCTCAAGAAAAATGAGTTAGAGTTCAAAAAGCAGATTAACGATTTCCGTTCGTACTGGAAGAAAACCAATGCTAGTTTGAATACCGCATCACGCGATCTATACACAGAAGTTCGTGAATTCTTGAAAAGGAAAAATGAGATGTCACCAGGTCCATCTCCAGCTGACTCATTTGCATCAAAATTCAATGGTAATGGTTTAGGGCGTACCAATTCGCGTCGCAGTCTGATCGAGAACTTCAAGGACTGGGTCGGAATGGACAGTCATTCCGAGTTCGAGAGTGACGAAGACGAAAAGCCTGTGGTGACGAAACGGGGCCGTAGGGTGAGAAAACCTAACTAAGTAAGGATAAGAAAATTCAGTAGAAAAAAAATATTTGACAGAAATATTTATTTGTCTATATCGAGAATGTTCTCGGTTGCCAACATAAAGTATCTCGAGCCCACCACTCTGCGCCAATGGTTTGCACAGAAGTGCACAAATGATGGCTCAAAGTTTTTGATCGTTGATGTCAGAGACTCTGATTACATTGGAGGACATATTAAGTCTTGTCTTCACATACCCAGCTCCAGCATAGGAAGTAAGTGCGATTACATCCTCGATCAGTTGGCGCAAGCAGATGCCACTAGCGTTGTTTTCCACTGTGCACTTTCTCAACAACGGGGTCCGTCTTCTGCTATGAAGTTCATGAGATACCTGGGCAACCTTCAATCACCTCCGGAGGTGAACGTCTACGTGCTTAAGGGTGGCTTTGTTCAATGGCAGCAGCTGTACGGTAAAGATTCAGAGGTCACCGAAAACTATGATTCTACTATATGGTCTTGATACCTAAGTTTGCTTAGCCTTTTGTCTCTTGGAAGATGGTTCATCATTGGCTGTTTCATCTGAATGCCGAAGTTTCGAAGTGGCTTTTTTCAAACGCTCTCCCATTTGAAGTTCCCTGCGTCTTCTGACCATTTCAACGGGGAAGAACTCTTCAATAGTTTTCTGAGGACGGTTCATGTTTTGTATGATTGGAAGCAATATTGTATCGACCTTGTCCATGGTCCAACCGACATTATACACGAGGAACATCCGTAACTTATCCAAGCTCGGATATCCCCATTTGAACTCGGACTTGTCGTGGTCTACCTCCGGTTTCAGATATGCCTCAATGACTTTCTTGTCCGGAAACTCAGCAGTGACAAACAAGTTGGCTCTTTTCAGCGACTTGCGCAGTTTCGCCTTGACTGGTGTTTCTGTGGACTCATCAATAATACCGCTTTGGAAGTCAAGCCACCAGCTTTTGAAATTTTCCAGATTCTGAAATTCGGCTAGAATTTCCATGGCTGCAACCTTTCCAACACCTTTAATTCCTTCGGTATAGTCGCTTCCTAACAACAGTGCTAGATCGATCAGCATTTTTCTGTTTAGTCCTAGATCTCTTTCTATGTCCTCCATTTGATAACATTCCACGAAATTCTTCTCACTAAACATATTCTTGTAGATTTTGTCGCCCCCAAAAAGAAAGCAGTCAGAGTCGTCGGTGATGATTCCATCTACGAGTCCAAGACGTAATAGTTCAGCGCATTGGGCTTCGGCTTCCATCGGAGCTGTGATATAGGGCAGCCCAAATCTTGATAGCATGTCCTGAATATCCACAATCATGGTCATTGTAACCTCGTCTGCATCCCTTTTCTGTTTTTTCATGTTTTCTTGTAGTTTGGCTTCATCATCCATGGACCAGAAACTTGAAGAGCTTTTTTTCTTGGTTCCGACTTCGCCAACAAACTTTTCGTACGCCTCTTCTTCTTGTTCAAGTGTTTGTTCGAAATCCTCGTCATCAGCAAATTCGTAATCCAGAATTTCTGGAACTCGCACCTCTCGGTCTTTTTCAGGAACTAAAGTAGTCTTCGGATCAGAAGAGACCTTGTCAACTTGAACCTGCGTGATGCTTGAACCGGAGGGTACCTTTTGTACCTCAACCTGACTAGTCTCCAGTTCTTTGATTTCACCCTGGTCCTCCTTTTCATTATTTTTCAGATCACCTTTGAGATGATCTTCACCAATGGTTTCTGTACCCGGAGGTTGACCCTCAAGCTTTGATTCAGAGTCAGAGTCAGAGTCACTTAACAGTTCAATGGCCTCACTATTTTTCAAAGTAACACCGTCATCCAAATATTCCTCAACATCTCTAAAGTCGAACAGTCCCACCTTCTCGTCCTCTGTCCGTGTTATTTGTGGGTTTCCAGTCTCTGTGTCAGTCTCGCGCTCATGTATATTTTCTGGAAGTTTGGCCTTGAACCATGCTGGCATCTCCATAGATTTCGTGGCCGGTTGATGACTCTCAGAACTATTTGTTTTCTTCTCGTCTTTGTATTCCTTAGTTTGCTCTTTATCTTTTATATTGTTGTTCGAAGCTTCGTCATGCGAGAGAATACTGCTCTGAAAATTGAATTTTGGAACTTCCACAGACTTCTGATTGACAACACTCTCCAAATTTGTTTGTAATGATTGTTTTGTCAGAATCAGGGGAGGAGCAGACCCAAAATCAAACGGATTATCAACATCATTTTCTTGCTCCATCATACTGTAAAAGTCCTCTTTGGAACGTTCGATTGCCAATTTCAGTTGTTCATCTTCCGAAAGCTGTTTAGTGGCTTCGCCAGACTTTTTGTTCTGACTTGCATAGTCGTAGAGTGACTGAATTACTGCCATGGTTGTGTCCTCATCAGGCTCGGGCTTATCAGAATTCTCAACAAACATTGAGTCAACATTAGGTATCGCCGCGGTCTTGGGAGCGGCATCCTCAAGAACATCCTCCCACTCATCATCATCATTATCATCATCATCATCATCGCCATCGTCACTTGCCAGGTCTATTGCCTTTTCTGCACTCTTACCTTTATCGTCAATGGAAAGGGTGTATCCACCTTCATTTCTTTGAAGCTGGTAGATCCGATCTTGATCACCAGCAATCCTACGTGACTTGTTCTCCGCCTTGTCATCAAACCCAGAAACGTTCATCAGCTTCTGTGTAAGAAAGTTTCTCTTTTGCACCATCTGTATCTGAAACTTGGAAAAGTCCATACTATCCTGAAAAAGAGTCTCCAGCTGCTGCTTTGTATAGCCCAACCTCAAACGAGAGCGCAAACGGAGATGGGATAATACAATATACTGCGTTGAAAGAGGCAAACGAGAAAATTCAGCGGACTTCGGATCAATGGTATCAAGATCTATGCCTACCAGTTCTTCCTGAAGATCAGATGTTAACCTATCATACTCATAATCAGTGATCATTCGCTGGTCATTTTTGTCTACCTGAAAGTTTTGTATTTGTGGAAGGTCATACTCATCTTGTTTTCGAAACATTTTTGATGGTTTGTCTTTCGTGGGAGCATCTTTGCGATTATTTTCTTGTTGTGGTTGGTGCTCTGTTAAATAGCTAGTCTCCTCGTAGTAATTAGTAAACGGCGCATCATTTTTTTGTTCTTCTTTCTTGAAAATTGGCCCTGTGGTCCTTTGAGAATTATTATGTTGCTTCTCAGCTCTGTTCTGGAGCTCCTTGGCCAGAAGTTTGCGAGCAACTTGCTCTGCAGTCTCTTTATGACCTTCTCTTTTTTCACGACGCTTGCGGATAGTCTGCTTTTTCAGAAGTGGCGCTCCACCGTCAAAGACAAATACCGGCTTGATCCCAAAGTACAGTAGCTTGCATATTCGGCGGAAAAACCCCACGATATGCGAATTGATCAATTGATTCCCTTGCTTGTCTCGCACAGCTTTCAAGAATTGATAGATCCAGATGGAAGCATCAACAGCTAATCGACGTTTGGACATTGCCTCAAGTCTCACTGGCCTCGCAGTAGGGCCTACGATGTCCCATAGACCATGAACTCCCATTGCGCAAGACGAGTAGATTGGAAATTATTTATTAATGGCGACGATCGACCCGACTACCCTTAAATTCTACGACCGAGGAGAATTTATTCTCATCCCTTTTTATTTGGGCGATATCCTTGGATTAGCTCAATTGTTAACAACTCGGTTTCTCTAGCCGCCAATGACAGACTTTAAAGTTAGTAATCAATCTAATATTCAAGAATTATCTCTAACAATCAGCTACAAACTCCAATAGCCAACAAACGAAAACTAAATCAGGATTTAATGGTAGCATACACGCCTGAACATCCTCACTCAATGCCCAACCCCACCACTCAAAATCGATCACAATGCAAATTGATACCACAATTTAATGCCAACGATTCAAAGGGGTGCTTTAACGTTTTTAAAGACCTGCAAGATAGCCCTATGACAAACGTGGATCCAGCGGCTGCCGGATCTCCATTACCTATAGGCCAGCTCACACCATTTTTTGTTAAAACACAACCGCCAAGGCCAATCAATAGCATTTCACCTACAAAACAGCAAGCAGGTGACCACTCACCTATGTCTCCTTCTCTCCAACCGATATTCATTCTTCCTAGTGATCATGAAAGAGACATGCTGCCGCACACTGAATTGCAAAGATTTCCATCGGACTTCAATCCCAGACAAGCAGCAAATATGCCACACAAAGAAAAGGTTGACAAATGGATAGCAAACGTTCCGGCGTATCCTCACCAAAATAAACAAACATGGTACAACGATTGTTATCCGCCAGTGGTGGAATTGTCTACGGCATCTACTCCTGAGGAATCGGACATGGATTTTGCCAACAGACAAGACATAATTGAATTTCAGTCAAGATTAATCACTTTCCTTGTGAACAGGTCTTACTACAATGACCCAACCGAAGATATCAATCGTGGAGACGAATTCGAGGAAGCAAACATGGGAGACTATTCTTACGAAACGAATGACCAAGAATTCAACTACCATGATGGCATCTACTAAGCGCATTTTTCATGGTTTTCATCCAAAACAGGATGATCTGTTTTTCGCCGTAGATTAACGACAGTTGGCGAATGCTTTCCTAAATAGAGTTGTGCTTTTGTAGTGAAAAAAATTGAAAAAAAAATTAAAATTATAGATACTATGAGCACAGTGAATTCAGCCACAGTTCTTTTGAACAGGGTTCTGTCTATAAAGGAGACGTCTCCTTTGATTGTGATAGTAGACAGCCTTATTCAGTCTAGTCATTACCTTTTGAAAGAGATCATATATAAAGCGAAATCTGAATCCGTTCCTATCACATACTTATCATTCGAGACCCTTAACAGACCTGATGTTGATGAGTTCGTTCAATGTTCTGGATTAGATATCTCTAATATTCATACCAGCATTCCGCCAAAATCCAAACAGCTTGTTATTGTGGACTCGCTGAATTATATTCCTGAGCATCAACTGAATAATTTTCTTCGCCAGATCACCTCCCCAACAACCACAGTCTGTGCAACCTACCATTCGTCAATTCCTGTGATTTCGGAGAGTCATTTTCAAAATATGCCGAGCGCTTTGCAAGGAGCACTTTTCTTGGCTTCTTCTATATTTGAGTTACGACCATCATCTGGCAGTCTATCTAACGATGATATAGACATTGCTGTTCACAGATTGGAGATCCCAGTCGGTGAGGCGAACAAACCCCAATTTGAGATAAAGTTCACATACAGACGCAAGTCAGGTCGAGCATTGGAGCAACACTTTTTGATAAACACAGTGACACACGAGTACAAAATAAAAGAGCAGGTAATGAATAACACAGATGAGGCAGAAATGTTGGAGAATCTAACCACTTTCAACCTCACTATTACACAGAAGCAAAGAATTGCTCGCGAACAGGTGGACCTGCCATTCCTGCAAGCCCAAGAATCTTTGGGCGCAGTCGGAGGAGCGATAGTCTACGAGTTTGAAAAAGATGATGATTATGACGAAGAAGATCCATACGAAGATCCATTCTAATATTCAAGTTTACAGCGTTTCTTCCTCATCAGCAGTGCTTGTTTGACGAGTGGTCTTTTTCCGAGGCCACAGACTTGGAAGCTTGATGAACTGGAACCGCGGCTCAATACATCTCTCTATGAACCAGTTTCGGAGAGTATTTTCAATTATGAATTTCACTCGCGGAATATTCTCTAGCTTCGTCCCAGAACCAATGAGCGACTTGATCTCGAACTCCAAGCGGAAGTCAGGACTGAACGAAAACATTATACCCACGGATTTGTCCTTAGCTTCAGAATCTTCCGAACTGCTAATTAACGAAACGGTGAGGCATCCTGAAAATCTCACCAAGGACACAGAAAGTTTGATGGGGAGCGAAGCTGCCAGCGGTTTGGGCTGATTAATTAATAATTTTGTTTCGATTCCCAGCGTGAGTGTATCTGCAACATCAACATCTATCTTGGCCTCTAGTCGGCCGTCTGTATTTTTTATGCGACAATTGCTGAAAATAGGAAAGTCATTTCCGATACTGATTTCTGTAATGATGATCTTATCTAAGAAATCTGGAATCAAGTTTGAGCTGAAGACTTCGTTCAAGGATCGGTGTATATTGTTGTTATTCAACGCTTCATTACGAAATTGAGATATAAGCTGTGCCACCAGGACGTTGAACCAGTCTAAGGATTCAGGCTCATGGTTACGCACATCGTAGTATGTTTTTTCCAAAATGGTATCGATAGTGGATTCTTCATCCTCTTGAGTCACGTTGGGAGCATTCAGCACAGGAACTTTCACGCTCTTCGAGTTTCCTGGCATGGTGGGAGCACTGTCACTGAAGACAAAAAACCGGATGAACATGATGAATATAACTATAACTGAGAGCTGCCCCAAAATGAAACCGTGTGTGAAAGTCCACTTGGATTGAGCGACAATCACATCGGGATATTCAAATCTGGGGCTAGAAAGCAGCTCTGCAAGCTTCAATGAAAGTTCCTGAAACGACTCCTCCGAATAATCTTGCAACTCACTGCTCATTAATAATTTTAATTTCTGAATTTCCTATATATATTGAGAATAAAAAATGCTAGCTTTGCACAGCCTAAAGAATAATTGGTCAATCTTGCAGATGACCAAACATGGAAGTCGTCGTAAAGTCCCAGAGATGAAGCATAAGCGGACCGCTTCTTCTCTACTATAGTCTGATATCCTTTCTCATTTCAGTGCTCTAAACAAAAAGTTTAGCGCAACGGAAAGCGCCAATGCCGAGCAAATTAATCTTGGTCCTAACTGGTCATCGTACCGCACAGCACGTTTGTTCCTGATATTTATGACACGGAAAATGTAGACGTATGTCGAGTATACTATCGTCAACATAGCGGTCAAATAAAAACAAGCCGAAGTGATGAGAGAGACGAGATCTCCATAGTTCATCAGAGTATGAGCCGTTGCACCAAATATAAGTGCAATGGAAAGCCACGACAAGAACGTTCTCTCTGTGGCAAAATAAACCTTGGGTTCTACCCGCACAACAACACAGATCTTTTTCCCTGGGGGAGCCTTGAACTTAGTCTCGAAAACGGTTCCTTCTGGAACTTTGTTGAATGACATGTCAGGCTTGGTGATGGCATTATACCACGAAAGTAGTTTGCCTCTAATAGAGTGATCCACAGGTTCAGGAAGCTCTTCAATTCTGTTATTGCTCTCATTGAAAGAGACGGCTCCATAATTAGGAGCTTCAGACCCAGAACTCATCCCAGAGCCAATCAGCTCCTCCTCGTCCATTTCTCCATTGCCTGAGTCATGAACACGGTTTCTCACAATTCCGTAGTTCTCGTTCTTCTTAGGTTTTTTGATGTCCACATCCATTTGAGGCAACCAAAATGGAATCAGATCCATCTTCTCAGGTAACAAAGTAGCACACCCGTGAATAAACTTAGAAAATTTAGGAACTGCTTCAACCAGGTGCGATGAAACCATATCTTTAACCCATTGCGGAGGCTCTTGTCCAAGTTGTGTTTGTAGCTTGACTTCTAAAACCGCGTACGGAAATCTTTCAACGTCTTTTGGTGGCAGGTTCGAGAATGGAAAGTTCACTCCGATGTCCATTCTTCTCCAATTTCCATTTGTCCTGTCTAAACCATCGAAATTGTCTTCCCTCACCATAGTCAATTCGGTATCAAGTGAAATTCTCACTCTAGCATCACCAGGAAGCTGGAAAGCTGTTCTGTTATAGAAAGATCTCATCACAGGTCTAAATTTGTCCTTGATGACTCTGTACTGAACCTCTTGAGCGAGTCTCTCCAAATTTTCAATCTCTTGTGGGCTCTTCTTTCCATCCTTGCGCATCTTCTCAAAAGCCTGGCTCACGGTGAAATTTCCCTTCATGAAATCATTCACGTTCTTTTCCTTCAATGGGAATCTTGCTTTAACACTTTTCTCACCAGTCCAGTCTTCTCTATGGGTTTTTCTTTCGACGAACACGGTTTCCGCCCCCATACCTCCGTACCATCTTATTCTTATAGCTTCGGCGCCCTCGGTCTTCAACAATCTGCCATAATAGAGATCCATATCCGTATTATCGTAGTAAATGGACGTGATGGCAGAATCCTCTGGTTCAAATTCCTTGTTGGAGTTGAAAACTAGGACAGGTAAATGTTTCAAAATAATGAGTTTCAGCTCAGTAATGTTGTCAGGATGAACCCAATACTTTGTGGTCTGTCTAACAAAGTTCTGCATAGAGCCACCAGCAGCAGAGTCACCCTTAACCGGGTTACCCCTGGTTCTGACCAAATCGTAGAGCTTTGAAAGATTGACAATCAAGGAGTCAAAATTGTCCTTATAGAATGCCTTCGAATTCAGTCTCACCTGGAAAATTGGCTTCAAGATGTGTTTCGTCAGCTTATCATGCTTTTTCAGGATTTTCTGAAAGCCAATGTAATTCAATCTTGTAAATTTATTGAGGTCGTGAACATCAGCAATGATGTCACTCAACTCTTCTTCCAAATCCTGGAAATCTTGCTCCAAAAATTCGGCTTCTTCCTCAGTAGCATTCCGTGAGCTCTTGACCGTATCATTAACCAGTTTCTCAATCTCCTTCATGCGCCGAATGGTTTCTTTGTGCTTCAGGACCACAAAGTTGTAGACTTTATCTAATTCACCTTCCATTTTCTGGACAAAGTCTTCTTCCAGCGAATTGGACCACTCATTTCCGTTCTTGGCCATACCTCTTCCAATTGTGTATTTGAGCTCATCGTACTGGATGTAATAGTACGCATACTCCTTGATCAAGGAGGATTTCAGAGTTTCTCCAAACTTCATGCTGCTAAAAATCCCAGCATCCAAAAAATTATCTAGGAGAGTCGCACGTGTACTGTTTACACAGCCATATTTTTATAAGGAGTACCTACAATGACATGATGAGAGAGAAGAAAAAAGAATGGCCTTGGTTCTTCAATTCGCGTTAAGCTTTGGGATGCCTTTTGTCACTTTTTAATCTCAGGTCCCGAATAGTCGCGGGTTAAAAATATCTACTGGTCGCGTGATCGTCTAAGCAAATCCTTGCTTACGCTTTTTGACATAGTTCAATAATCAGAACAAATTTCTTTATCTTAAATCTTTTTCAATGGTGGACCAAAAGAGAAGCTTTCTGCGATTGAAAAGGTTTTTGAAGAGCAACCGCAGATTGCTTATGGTGATCTTAACGCTATATGCGTTGAACCTTGTTTATAATCTGCGCGCGTCTTCGGCCATTGAATTTGATCTTGATGATGAGTACGCTGGAACTTTCAAAGAAAAATATCTTAAGACGATCAAGTCGAGAGACCAGCTTTATACCGAAGAATTTTACGATAAGCTCACTGTTATGGGACAGCTTGATGACCTAGTTAATGAACCAATTGAAGTTGTTACGTTTAACGAAACACCGAACCCTATTCAAATATTGAAGGAAAAGTACGGATCCGCCTCAGAGTTCACTAATATGGACACGAAACAACAAGCCGAAATTTATCTTCATGAACTGCTTCCCAAGTCGGGGTACAAATTCAGACCAGTTCAGGAGACAATTTACAGAGATATCTACAACCCGAAAAAGTATTTGGAAACGCGACTGAGCAAGTGGCTCGCTCTGAAGGACATAATAACTCCAGAAGAGATGGAAAATCTTGGTATAACTGATGATCTGTTCAAGTCTAGTCTAATGAAGATCAAAGATGCCAAACTGAAAGTGAATGAAAACTCTTCTAGGGAAATTCTAAACTCACTAACACATATGAAATTTGTTAACAAGCTATTTTTCAAAAATCCCCAACCATTGGAGGACCCAGAACTGGTTAACATCTGTAAGGCGGCAACGAGTACTGTTTACCCCTGGCTTTCTGGAATTCTTCCTACGTTCACTAAATATAACAAAAGAATGGACAAGACTGACGTTTTTCCTTATGGGGAGGATTTTGACGAGTCCGAATGTTTTCTTAAGTCAATCCAAACGCGGTTAAAAGGCAAAGGCATTGTGGTCACTGCTTCTGACTCACAGACAGCCGAACTGAGTGGTCTTTTGGCTTTGCTGAGAGTTTCTGGCAACCAGCTCCCAGTCCAGATCTTCCATAACAACGATATCAGTTTGACCTCAATGAAAAAATTGGTCGAAGTTGCCACAGACCCAGTTATGAAACTTCCAAAGGGTACGAAATTTACCAAGCAGCCCTCATTGGACTTGACTTTTGTTGATGTGTCCAAGACTGTGGTTTTCCGTTACAAACACTTTTTCCAAAGATGGTACATGAAGCTCTTGGCTTATCTGTTTACTACTTTTGAGGAAGTCATAGTGATGGATACAGATACTATTCCTCTTCAAGGAATCGAGCAATTTTTTAGCCTTCCTGGTTATAAGGAGACACAAACATTATTTTTCAGAGACAGAGAAGCCAATTCGTTCCTTTACGATGGCGTGATGAAATTCTTTATCCAGTTCCTGAATGGTGAAGATGAATCACAATATTTGAATCTCGATATGCCTGCCGAACAGACTCTTCAAAACAGATTCTTTGGAGGACAAGCCAGACATTATATGGAAGCTGGACTATTTGCTATCAACAAGAAACAAAAGTTTGATGGTGTTTTAACTTCGGCTACAATGCCATTTTTCAAGCTGATTTCCAACTCTGTCCATGGAGAGAAGGAGTTCATTTGGCTGGGTCAAGAAATCATGGGCCAAAAGTACAGATTTAACACACATCCTGCCGTCGCTGTTGGAGAGCTGAGCGAGAACAAGCACGATTTGGTGGCACATGAACTTTGTTCCACGCATCCTGGACATCTTTCGGATGACGCAAAGACCCTTCTGTGGTTCAATTCTGGATTCCTCATGTGTAAGCGTCCAGATTCTTACTACAAAGACATCAATTACGAAAGAAACCTTGGAAAGAAATTAGTGGACTTGAAGAAAGAATATATTTCTCCACTGCGGATCACCAAAGCCATAATTCCACCTCCTGCAGAGTACAGCTTGGAGTCTGTCGACAACGAACCATCGCGAGGATGGGTGATGACTTCTCAGTGTGAAAACTATATGTGGTGTGCGTACGATGTTATTGGGGGAGGTTTAGATAGCCGTGTTCCGAAAGGACAAGTGGTTTCCTTCTCAGCTCAAGAGACAGAAAAATGGGAAAATCTGGGACAGATTTGGGTGAACTATTTCAAGATAGCCTCTAAGGGAATGAAAGCAGATCTTGGATATGTTGAAGATGACGCTTTCGATGAGCTGGGATTGGATCAGATGCCATTTGGTGAGGATGAAGATACAGAGAAAGTGTATAAGAAGGGGGGATTTGCATCTTCCAGTAACTCATTTGGATCAGGATCGGCGGATAAGGCCGGTAATCCAAAGAGCAACATATCTCAGGAGAAAAGTTCCGGGTTAAAGATCAAGAAGCCCTCCAAAGGACAGGGTAAGGTTGAAGATTCAGAATCCGAAGAGTCTACTGGAGAGGCGACTGGCGAAGAAGTTGACGACAGAACAAAGGCGGAAGAATATTCCACGAAAACGAAAGCTGGACCCTCCAAGAAAAAAGCTCCCAAGCTTGATGATGCAGACTTCTTTGATGCCGATGACTCAGGAATGAGTAAAGGCTATAAAGAAACTGACGATTTTGATTCAGTGGTAATTGATGATGAACTAAGTCGAGAGAAGGCTGACAAGCAAAGTTCCAGTTCCGTTTCGAAAGCAGGTAAAAATCTCAACCAGTTCTTCAACGCTTTTGGGTTTGGTTCAGGCACCAAAATCGATTCTTCAAAATTGTCTTCCTACGGTGAAGATTCGGAGATTGATATCTCCACTCTTTCGAACTCTGATGGTGCTGACAATCCAGAAAAGGACATTTTGAGTAAGGAGCTGTTAAAAGAACTCAAAGAAAATGTTCCTGAAGATATTTAGATTTATGTTATGGCGAATGTAAGCTCAATCGATTTTCCACAGCTCCAGTCCTAGGATCTTGAATTTTTCAGATGTTAACGGCTCGTTTCCAAATGTTTCAACACTATCGGTGGCACCACGCTCAAAATCACCACTAATGTATAACCCAAACCGGCCATTCCCAGAACCAATGCTGATAAATTGATGGTTTGTGTATATTATGTAATCGTTCATCGAGGTATACGGAAACACTTTTAATCTCAATTGTTCTCCAGACGATTCCTGTGTGTTCATATTCTTAATAGTGTCCTTTTCTGCTTTCCAAAGAAAACAGTCCCCATTACCGTAATATCGTTTCTTATCTAAAGGTCGAAAGTAATCGTTCACGTAAGCTCCAAACAGTCGATGCTCAGAGTCCATTACAACTAGCAAATAGCCTTTTCGCCTGGTAGTTGACTGACTGGATGTTGGCTGGGTTTTGTTGTAGAATGTATTTAGTGATGTTCCATCTTGTTCCAGAGAATACAAAAGTGACCACGAGTGTGAAATTTGGAGTATTGCTGGAATATGGAGTCGCAACTCTTCCGCCAATTCTGTGTGTAATAACTTGTGTTTAGTTGTTGACTTGACACCGTTTAACTGAAGGGGAGCCAAAGGAGGCTCTTCATCAAATTGTTCCATGTACGAAGACCCACGCGAGGGAGGAGTTCTAGGGCTGCCAAATACGGACCTTATTTTAAAACGGGGCATAAAAGGAATTCAAGAAGATATAAATTTTGTGGCGATCAAAGTGGCTGGTGAAACGCTAAATTGGGTTTGAGGGATCAAACTCAACTGATCCCCTAAAGTTTTATTTATCAACTATGGATGTCTCTGGCGACAATTCCGAGTTTCTTGATTTTCTGAATACTACGCAGACTGGCTCAGCGCATAATTCCATAGGAATTTCGTTCGAATCTTTCCTGTCGTCTCTGATATTTTCTCTTGTTTACTGCTCGATGCAAGTCATCGTTTTCACGTATTTGAGAACCAAGTTCAAGGAGTTTTATCAGCCATTATGTTATTGTTTACCCAATAGTATTCGAATGCCACCACTTCCAGATAATTTATTAGCATGGGCAAAACCTCTGGTGAGTACACCTATTGGAAGCTTCTATCGTCTTGGACTCGATTCATATTACTTCCTTAGGTTCATGTACACGCTTCTCATTCTGTTTGTCGGCATGGCGTGTATAAATATTCCCGTCTTAATTCCGGTGAATCTTTTTGGAGGAGATAGTTACACTAAAAATGTTGTTCATGGCTTGGACAAGATATCCACTTCAAACATTTCCGCTAGTAAAACAGATCGCTACATGTTCCATTTCGGTTTAGCAGTGTTTGTTATCCTTTGGTTTCACTATGTGCTGATTTCGGAGATGAAGAGCTGTGTTGAAGAGAGACAGAAAAATATCCTTTTAGGATCTAAGATCCAGTTGAAACGAGAGTCAATGTCAACAGTTCTCATTGAAAATATTCCGGACGAGCTGATGGATGAAGATGCGATTAGGGATTTTTTCCATACTTTTACTGGAGGTGTAAAAAAGGTATGGCCAGTATACGACTTTCGTGGACTTCAGGCTCTAGTTTCTAAGTATGAGCGATATCGCGATTCATTGGAGCAGTTGGAATTGAATATCATCAAGGACAAAACAGAAAAAAGGATGAAGTGTGCCACCAAAAATTTCTATGAGCCAATCGAGGTGTTTGGATTTGAATGGACTATCCCAGGAATATGCAAAGTTGTTGATGCATATGAACATACTGCTGGCCAGATACAATTGTTGGGGGAGCTAATAAGTGAGAAACAGAGAGAGTTAAAGGCTCAGAAGCTTTCCAAATCATCATTCAATAAAGCGTTTGTCCAGTTCAATAATGTGAGCTCCGCATATCTAGTTCACCAGATTCTTTTGACTAGGAAGCCAAACAAGATGAAGATAACTTTAATGGATATGTCCACCAGTAACATTATCTGGGACAATTTGGTGGACCCAAGTCAGAATGCTTCCAAGCTTGCTTGGAACGTTATAATGATTTTGGGTTCAATCCTCATCATTGTTTGTTGGGTGGTACCTGTTGCGTTTGTTGGATCCATTTCACAACTTCCGTATCTCACTATTCTGATACCAACTATTCGCTGGTTAAATGGGTTGCCCGATTTCCTCACGGCATTTATTGCGGGAATCCTGCCGACTATTGTACTAACCATCCTTACTTCAGTTGCTCTGTACATATTCAAACTTGTTGGCCGCAAAAGGGGGCCTGTCACCAAATCGTCATTGGAACTAAGCTTACAAAATTGGGTGTTTGTGTTCCTTTTCTTCCATCTGTTTATTGTCATAACCATTTCCTCGGGATTCATTGTTGTGCTAGAGAGGTTTTTGCTGAATCCTAGTGCTATTCCGGCAATGGTTGCACAAGATTTCCCTAAGGCTTCCAACTTCTTCTTCTCGTTTTTCATTTTGAAGGGTTTGACATGTTTTGGTAACAGTTTGCTTCAGTTCGGACGTTTCACGAATGACGTTCTACTAGGGGCTCTAGTGGACAAGACACCTAGACATAAACTCAAACGAAGAATGAACATTCCACATCCAAGTTGGGGACTCACCTATCCCACATACTCCGTGTATGGATCTATCGGCTTGGTCTATTCGGTCATTTCGCCATTGATCTTAGTTTTCTGTTGCATCAACTTCATTTTGGACCTTCTTTCCTACAAATATTGTCTTCTATATGTCTACAATTATACTAATGAAGCAGAAACAGGAGGGAACATCTACTCAATCGCGTTGCGACAGTTATATGCAGGAATCTATAGTCTGGAAGTGTTCCTCATTGGCCTGTTCTTCATTGTAAAGGACGATGAAGGAGAAAACACGTGCTTCATGTTAGGGGTAATGATGGTCATAGTTCTCGGACTTACAATTTGTGTGCACCTCAAACTAAACCAAAAATACGACAGGTATCTAAGCATTATCCCTTTAGAGATGTTTGAGGAACTGGATCGTGATACTAAATTTGAACATGACATAGACACAGCCTCCATTTTCTGTCATCCTTGTTTACGGTTTGATCCATCTCAACAGGTTGTATGGATCCCGAAAGATCCATTTGGTCATAGTGACAAGGAGAAAAAGAAGCTCCAAGCTTTAGGGTTGAGTGTGTTTGATGAAGGTTGCACGATCAATTCGCGTGGCCAGCTGAAAATCCTCATGTCGCCCCCAGACTATAATTTTGAGTAGACCAGCCACTTTTTTTTAAAACAATTTCCAAAACGGGAAATTTATAAACATTTGAGCGTGTTTCTTGAATGATAAAATGGCTTCCAAGAGAGCCCAAAAGGCGGTTTCTTTTCAGTTAAAGCGATTGTGCACCCCATCATAGTCAGAATGAGCTTTTCAAAGGAAGTTAGTAACGCTTTCAGCATTTTGGCGGTAACAGAATTTCAGATTGTCATGTATGTAATTTACTGTTTTGGGAACTTGGCGTTCTTTACTTTGGATCGTGCAGCTGCTATATATAGGAAGTCAGGGGCGCGAAGATATTCTGTCACCATCACCAATCGATGAGAGCGCACTCACTCTATCAAATCCTACTGGGGAGTCTCATAACACAGACTGCGTTCGCTACCGAGTCAAGCAGCGTCAGCCTTGCTACTGCGACCTGCAATCCTCTCAAAACCACCGGATGCCCTGCGGACACTGCGTTAGCAGGATCGATTGTGGAAGATTTCAAATCACCAAGCAGTCATTTTTCAGTGTACCGAACACCTGATGAAGTCTACTATACTGACGAGGGCCTTCAGTTAACGCTAGCGAAACGTTTTGACAACCCATCATTAAAGTCTAACTTTTATATGATGTTCGGTAAGCTTGAGATTTGGCTTAAAGCTGCCAACGGCACAGGTATAATTTCCTCGTTTTATTTGCAATCAGATGACCTGGATGAGATCGACCTTGAATGGTTTGGTGGAGATGGGTCTCAAGTTCAAACGAACTATTTCTCCAAAGGTAACACGGAAACTTATGATAGGGGAGGATATCACAACATGGCTGATCCAAGACTTGACTACCACAATTACACCATTGATTGGACCTCTGAATCTTTGACCTGGTACGTGGATGGTGAGGCTATCAGAACACTGTCCAACGACTCTTCTCAAGGTTACCCTCAAAGTCCTATGTACCTTATGATGGGAATCTGGGCTGGAGGTGATCCTTCCAACGCCGAGGGAACTATCCAGTGGGCAGGAGGACTCACCGACTACGCTGATGTTCCATTCTCAATGTATATCCGGAAACTGGTGGCAGTTGACTATTCTACAGGCTCTGAATACCGCTACGAGGGTACGAGTGGTGATTGGACATCTATCGAGGCCGTTGGAGGTGAGATTAATGGAAGGATTCAAGAAGCTGAAGAGGATTTCAGTATTCTTGTTTCGGAAGACAGTGATGATTATTATGAGTCGGATGAGACCACTGCCGTGGAAGATGTTCCAACTAGCAGTGAGTTGAGCTCCACCATTTTCACTACTGGGGAATCAAACACTGCAGACGTTACCACTCAACCATCAACATCTCAGGATACAGTGTCAACGAAAAAGAGATCTTTTACTTCCTCAAAACAGGTGAACGCTACAACCACCCTTCAAACCGTTTCGAGCGATCCTAGTAAGGCATCACAGAGTGCCTCAATCAATCAGACATCTTCCACAAAGACAATATCATCCGCAAATGATGCTCTTTCCAACCATGGTGTTGGAGGTTTGAACATCATAGCTTCGCTGTGCTCTGCTGTTTTGGTTGCCATGACTTTGATCTAAACTAGAACCTGTACACCGCATTTGAATTTTTTTTTTTTGCATATAAAAATTTTATAGTTTAAGAATGGTAAAGGATAAGAGACCAAGGGATGACAGTGAGGCCATTGTGCCTGGCAAAAAGCTGAAGAAAGACAAAAAGGATAAAAAGGATAAAAAGGATAAGAAGGAGAAAAAGTCTAAAGACAAATGCGACTTGAAGGCCAAGAAGGATAAGAAAGAAAAGAAAGAGAAGAAGGATAAGAAAGAGAAATCTGCTACTCCGGTCGAAAGTACTCCAGCCAGCGTTGAAATCGATTCTGCCAGTGTTTCTGAGTTTCTTAAGGAGAATGAAGTGGAGATTGAGGACCCAAACTCTTCCGATGTGAAGCCAGTTCTTCTATTTGATCATCTCAAACCACTTGTGGATTCACGTGTGAACGCTCATCTTTCGAAATTTCCGAAACCAACTCCAATCCAGGCTGTTGTGTGGCCATACCTTTTGAAAGGAAGAGATATGGTTGGTGTTGCTGAGACTGGTTCTGGAAAAACCATGGCTTTTGGTGTGCCAGCAGTGGAGCACATGCTCAACTCTAAATCGAGAGAGCTGCAAGTTCTGATCATCTCTCCGACAAGAGAGCTGGCTAGTCAGATTTATGACAACTTGAAGGAGCTGACTGCAAAGGTCGACCTTGAATGTGTTTGTGTCTACGGAGGTGTTTCGAAGGATGAACAAAGAAGTGCTGTGAAGCGCTCCCAATGTGTCATTGCAACTCCAGGTCGTTTTATAGATTTGATTGAGGATGGAAGCATCAGCCTCAATGCAATCAACTATCTGGTTCTTGACGAGGCTGACAGAATGCTTGAGAAAGGTTTCGAAGAAGACATCAAGAAAGTCATGAAACTAACTACTGGTAACAGACAAACCTTGATGTTCACTGCTACTTGGCCAAAAGAGGTGCGTGATCTAGCTATGAACTTTATGAACAGCCCTGTGAAGGTTACAATTGGTCAGCGCGATGAGTTGTCTGCTAACAAACGGATCCAGCAGATTGTGGAAGTCGTTGATCCCCGTGACAAGGAGCACCTTTTGCTGCAACTACTACGCAAATACCAATCTGGTGTGAAAAAAGATGACAAAGTGCTCATCTTCGCTTTATACAAGAAAGAAGCAGCAAGGGTCGAGAAGACGCTCACCTACAAAGGATTTAGCGTGGCAGCGCTGCATGGTGACCTCAACCAAGCCCAGAGAACCCAAGCCTTGCAAGATTTTAAATCGGGAAAACACAATATTCTTCTCGCTACAGATGTTGCTGCCAGAGGACTGGATATTCCAAACGTCAAGGTTGTTATCAACTTGACCTTCCCACTTACTGTCGAAGACTACGTCCACAGAATTGGTCGTACGGGTCGTGCGGGACAGTCTGGTATCTCGCATACACTTTTCACCGAGCACGAAAAACATCTTGCTGGTGCGCTAATGAACGTTCTTCGTGGCGCAAACCAGCCTGTTCCTGAAGAATTGCTCAAATATGGATCTCACACAAAGAAGAAGGCCCATGGTGCATATGGCGCATTTTTCAAAGACGTGGACATGACCAAAAAAGCGAAAAAGATCACTTTCGACTGAGTCTCGGCTGTGTTTTCGATGCGGCTTAACGGTCCCCAAGCAGATTTTTATTTTTGTCAGTCGTGCTGCTCTCAAAAGGAGGCTGTAATAAAAATAGATACGTATATATATAAGTGGATTTGGCTACACTCCGATCCAGCCACCAAAACAGTCCGTTTATCTCTTTATCGATATGATCATTCCAGAATTTATTGCAGAAAACATCCAGGCCCTCATGTCAGGGTCTGATCTGTGTCCTGCCGAGTTTGTCGAGCAGACGTTTTACAAACGTGATTTATCAGATGCATGGCACGATACGAAGAGCGGATGGAATAAATGCATGGATAAGAAATGGTGCAAGATCGTGGCGATTGTTGGTATCGTCATCGGTGCACTCCTTTTGTTTTGGCTATTGAACACTCTTGTTCAGCTCATATGCTGTGGAGCCAAATGTGTTGAGGCTTTATTCTGCTGCTGCTGTTGTTGCAAAGGTGGAAGAAGGGAGAAGGAAATCGTTTACAAGGAAGTTGCACCTCCACCACCTCCTACCTCTCAGGGTAATGCATACACGAATCCTAACATGTACTACCAGCAGAATTCCAACCCATTCGTTGATCAAAACCGGTATAACCAGCGTCATTTTTAGGTTTTTAGTTCATATATACGTTTAAGAGCGATCAGAGCGATAAACCTTGTAGTAAGAAGAACATCTAGCCAAGGGAGTGAAAAAAAGGGAGAATATGTGCGTCCCTGTCTCAGATCGGACGCCAAATGTGTCTAAAGTCCGTAGATCAAAAAAATAAAAAAATTGAAGATTGAGGCCAACAGGAATCGAACCTGCAACCCTTCGATCTGGAGTCGAAAGCTCTACCATTGAGCCATAGCCCCACCCTCTGGTATCTTTTCGAACATATCCGAACATATCCATGAGAAATGAACGAGCCTACAATGTTTCCCAGCCTCCAATATCAATCTGACTTTCCAGCTTTCTTGCAATTTGATTTGGAATGTTGTGTTGAAGCCAAACTGTTCTCATAAACTCATCGTATCTCCCTTTAGACAGAGTTAGATCGTGTCCTTTCTTTGAATCCTCGTCTATTTCACCGTAATCATCCAAATAAGGGCTTTCAAAAAATGATCCTTTCCCTTTGTTGAGGAGCAGAATAGAGTTGCTTTTTGGTATGAAAAATATACCAAATTCCCCATTAATACATTCCCATTTAAGATGAGTGTTGCAGGAGCCTAATCTGTCTCCGTAATTCTGAACCTGAAGGTTAACCAGTTTCGCGCAGAATAGGCAGATAGCAGGGTCGGTCGGCTTCACAGCAAGCTTGTTGTAGTAGAGACTGAAAAACTTGTTCAAACGCAAAGGAAGTGAAATGAGACGAACCGTAGCTGGATATGGCAGTAGAGAGTTTCCTAATTGCTGTTTATCCGCAGAAGTAGACTCGAATTCGCTCAAAGGAATGTGCTCTAAAACCTCATACACTGTCGGAAGTTCCATCACAGCACAAAGTTTGTCGGCCTCCAATCCAAACTGCTGCAGATCAGGTAAGTCTGCAGGGTTGACAACTGAAAATCTGACAAAGGAGTATATCATACATTTTCGTAAGAAGGGAGTGACAAGTCGAATGAGCATGGAATAAAGAACACTTCCTGCACGCGAGTTGGTGCTTTTGCAAAATGTCTGCCATATTTCGTCGAGCTTCACACTATCGTAAGGAATGTCTGCCAAATCCTCAACAGCTCCATCCCCCAAACTGGTAGTTTCGAGCTTCCTCATAAGAATCAACAAAGACTGTTTTATATGCTTCAAGTAGCACAGATGTAGAAGCTTGCTGTAAGAAAGTCCAATAGTAGGCACTTCTTCAGCACCAACCAAAAGCTTGAAATAGTCCTCTCCCTGAAGAAGAATTTCATCATCGCTGTAAATGTTCTTCCATAATCCAATCAGTCTCTCAGGATAACTCAAAAAGCTATGTGATGAACGATTCATTGTCGAAGTTGTAGTCTCCGCATTGCGGATCAACTCCCGAAACTGATTCCAGACACGTAGTGCTGTCAATGCTTGGTTTGGTAACTCATAAATGAGCAATTGGAGAGCACCAGGATCATAGTATACTCCCCGTAGAGAAATCTCGACGGACTCAATACTTTTGGTTATCAAAGAACTGATTCCATCGAAAGGAAGTGAAAGAACGGACAACGCGCTCAAAGAATGATGTAATGCCAGGAACGATCTGGACGATGTGTCAACAGTATTGTCATCATCATTGATGAACCAGTATTGGGGCTTCACATTCGATTTGACTTGACTTACTAAGTGAGCTTTGATATCATCAAGTTTTGTCCCACTGTTCTTAAGGTCATCAGCCAAGCCAGTGTCATACACGGATACCGCTTTTGATTTCAATTTCTCGTGGAAATTGAGGTCGTTTGAAGAGTAATAGATAGGAATGAAAATATTGTTCACCGCTTTGCACAAAGGACAAAGAAACTCCTGCCTTGATATGTCCTCAGGAATTGTTCTTGTAATCTGCGAAACTTGACGAGTCTTGACCGATTTGAGAAAACTGGAGTAGCATGAAAAATGCATTCCGTGGCAGCAGCTGGTAAAAACAGCGTTATTGTCACTGCACTCATGTTCATTGCTAGGAAATCCAGGACCTACAACTTCTTCCTCTTCAACTTTTCCCACGTATGAGGTAATCCTGTCACTTCTGACTAACTCTGGTTGGTCTAGATTAGCGTTCTCGGAGAAACTTTTATAGAACCAGTATTTGTCTTCAAATGGAATCGATCTAAATTCATTGCTCTGGGATACAAAACTGATGATCCCAAACGGCTCATTCTCGTAGTTAGCTGGCATCTGGCATAAAATACATCTTTCGTGAGGGTAATTCCAACTAATGTCTTCTTCATTGGAATCATAATCGTCCACGTCCATGAAATCTGCACCCTCACTAATATAGTTTTCCACAAACTTTTGTTGTTGCTTCTTGAATTTAGCTAGAATTTGGCTGCGCTTCTTTTTAGCCAATCTCTTTTTCTTGTCCGAAACCGCTTCTTCACCGGACTTCGAAGGCTTAATGGAGGTAAAATCAAAATCATGAATCATCTGGTTCATGATTGCAGGGTCATTGTCAAAATGATCGCAAATCAATCCCAAAATAGTTCTTGTTTTGGGGAAAAATGATCTCAAAGTTTCCTTGAGGAGCAATGAATAAAGCAATGAAGGAACCTTAGAGTTTCGAATATAAAACGATAAGAATTCAACCGCATTTGGAAGCGTAAGAGCAATATGGGTCAAGTGAAGAGTGAAATCCAGTAACGTGTCAATCGAAACATCTGACTTTGAAGAGAAGTCA
This sequence comes from Ogataea thermomethanolica, assembly GCA_030674565.1. Taxonomy (NCBI): domain Eukaryota; kingdom Fungi; phylum Ascomycota; class Pichiomycetes; order Pichiales; family Pichiaceae; genus Ogataea; species Ogataea thermomethanolica. The sequence goes on from JAKTYW010000005.1 coordinate 695,558, forward strand.
AGACAGTAGGTTAACGTACTCTCTATAATGGAAATGAAATGCGTCGAACATGTAATTTTTGTTAAACTTTTGAAAGGTCCTGCATTCCAATCAATCACTTTGGGAGGCACACAGATTTCTGATAATGGGAGTTTCTTGATTTGGTGTATTCTTTCCTTCAAAATTTTCATGCAATCGTCCCTTTTATTTGAAGTATAGTAAATGTAGTATGGATCAACTTCATCGTATAGTTCATCCTTCAATTTATATGACTTCGCCTCTTTAATCGCGTTATTTGACTGTTGGCGAGGAATTTCATCAACACACTGATTGAACACAATGAAAAATCTCTTGTCAGAAGTGATATGTTCAGATATTTCTGAAGTGATCTTACTATAGGTAACTGGCTTGAAACATAACGATTGTATGATCTCTTTGCGGATTCTCAGATCTGGAATTTCAGTAGCGCTTTTGTTGTGCAGGTGAAGATCTTCAGTTAATAGATTTATCAAGAAAAGAATGAACTCTTCAGCCATTTCATGAACATGAGCAGAAGTGTATGACGACTTATCGTAAATTCCTTGACACCAATCCACCAAGTTCCATCTGTCAATAAAAGTTGCAAGACTAATATCTGTACTTTCAAAAGCACAAAACACCTGAACTAGGAAAAGATCCCTAAAGTATCCAAATTCTCGGATCCCAGAGTTTTTGTAAATGTTCATTTGGTTTCGAATACTGAGTCCGTTTCTGACCCACAATCCAACTTTAATCTGCGAAAGAAGCACTATCGTTCGCAAAGGAATGTCAAAGACTGCTTTAGCGTAATCTCCTTTTAGCAATATCTCCAAACTTCCGTTTTGCGTATCTTTTGGGATCTCATCGATCAAGTTGAAGAAAAATTTAAACACAGAATCTGTACTCAACATTGGACTCATTTCAATACACCAAGACAAAAATGAATGCAAGGGGTGTAGGAAGCAGACTCTCTCCGACAAAACGTCAAATTTCACTATTCTAGTCGAAATGTTATTCAGTTCAAGTGTATGGAATCGAACAGGAGGTTCTTGGTTTTCCATAATCTTATTCATCGAAGCATCAGGCTCCTTAACGCTCTCATGATGGTTGAAGAGCGAGTTCACAATTTTTTCAACTGTAAACCGAATCATGTACTCAGAGAAACTGGTATCTTGAGTTTTATTGAGGGACTTCGCAATGTTTTCAAGGAAGTGAGATATCACAGACATACCATTAAAATATAGTCCATAATCAGTCAACTCATATTCAACATGGGTTGTGGCTTCTCTTTTGATAGCAGGCTTTCCCTGAAAAATAGACAAGACATCCAGGACTTTTTTGAAATAGGGCACGTACCAAAAGAGATTTTCATCAATTTGGTTCCGACTTATAATGTATGTCATATCCAAGAATATGTGGCCCCACTTACGGTTTTTCAAAGACATGTATAGGAGTCCTGTTTTATTCTCTGAGTATTGGCATGGTACATTTTTGGTGAACCCCGTGCGAACGTAGTTGTCCATCATTTCCACCATCTTACACATGTCTCCGTGTCTCACAATTGCAGTACAATTTGATGGACATGTGAACAGTTGTGGTGAAATAACAGGCAACATTGAATATTCGGGTTCTCTGTCAAGTAACAAAAACATTGTGGTAAGATCAACATACACGTCCACGTATTCTGCAGTGCACAGAAGCTTATACTTCAAGTCATTGATCAAAACAGAAATGTAGATATCGTGCAACTTTGTTCGAATAGTCTTGCAAAATCTGATATCAAAATACGCTAGGTATTGAAATCTTGATCCTTCAAAATGCACGTAGTTCTTTCCGCTACCCAAAAGTGAAAGATTCGTATACTGGCACTCTCTCATCACATCTTCAGGTACATCCCACTCATATTTCATCGGCGAAAATTGAGACTGGAATTTGTAGTAAACCAACGTATCGCGAGGCAAAGCGGCCTCGTAGTTTTCGCGGACAACATTGTAGTCTGAGTCAATCAGATCTTGTGCAGTGATTGGGAGATCCTTGTAACCGCGATTATATCTGCTCAAGAATGCCTTACATATTGCATCTTGGTAATTGGTGTTGTTCTTAACAACCATTGAATTGGTCAGATCTGAAATCCATTCAATCACTTCGTCGCACATATTTTCTTTGAAGATATCTCGGCAGCTTCTGATACATGCAGTGAGACCCGTTGTGGTTAGGATGGCCTGTTTCTTCAGTAGAAAATCTATATCTGTGGAAATCATTACCACGGCTTTCCCAAAAGTATTGCATTTTGAAACCACCATGTCAGAAAACTCAACCACTTTACCGGTTGCAAACCTAACTCGTTGAACTGCATCGCGGTACTGGTGTATCTGATCGTTGTAAAGAACCAAAGCAAATTTGTAGGAATTCTGATCTTTAAGGCCGTAAACTTGTGCATCGAGTTCGGACAGCTCTGACCATTGCAAAACATCCAATCGGGTGCGTGGAGCAATAATGCATGGATATGAGTGAATCATGACATCAACAATATAATCCAATGCAACATTAATGGTGGACTCAAAATCTGGCGTGCACGGATTTTGTTCCATGATCTGTGTCTTGGAGAAATCACACTTATAAGATCCATAAGCTTCGGGATCTCCGCAGTCGCAGCACCCGTTAGACTCTCGTTGAATAATACTCTTGTGCACTAAATGGTCCTTGTGGTGCTGGGGTTGAAAACAGTAAGAACAAAGGGCACATGTTTCGTCAAATCCACATGTCAGACAGCGATAGCATGCCTCACCCCGCTGGAATTTTCTACCACATGGTCTGTTGAGATGGTTATGGACGTCAGGATCAATCTTCAGCTGGTATTCATCCAAATTGGCAAACTGATCGAGAGTTGATCGAAGTAAGGTTCTAGCTTTGGTAGTGAATTTATAATCAAAGGTTCGGGGAAGTGCAACCAAGAATCTCTTGAGACTCTGGGCACTATCTTGGTGTGCCATCGCAAAGCCTAATTCGGTAAAAAAGGATCTCTGATCTTAGTCAACTTTTTCGCCACAAAATATAGATTATTCCCAATAAATTATTTCTAATCAAGATGACTATTTCTTCTGAGCTGAATGATCTACTAATAAGACTTCCCGCGCTTTTCGATTTTACATGTACACCTGATCTGGAGACATCACTTGTGAGGGTGCTTTTTTTTAGTTTGTCAAACAAGGGAAAGTACTATGACCTACTGTTTCCGGACCTCACAATCAACAACGAATTTCCATTTAGTTGGGAAGATACAATTGTTCATGACTATCACGGGCTTCCGACTAAAGGGAGATACTACTCAGATCAAAAAAAGACAACCAGCAAAGCCCACATAGGCAGAATATGTGCTCGAAAAATTGAGAGAGGACAGATAGTGTACAATTGCTACGATTGTGGTATCGATGAAACCTGCTGTTTATGTGACGATTGTTTTAACAAAGAACAGCATTCAGATCACGATGTTGGGACACATATTTCGACAGGGGACGCCATCTGCGATTGCGGAGATCATGAATCCTGGAAAACAGATTTGGATTGCGTGGCCAACAGCTGTGGGGCGCCTGATCTTCCAGATATTCCGGAAGAGCTCGTGCTTCTAATTGAAGAGGTTGTTCAAGTTGTCATTGATTACTTTTTGGATGTCCAGTGCTTGAATACACAGTTTACTCCAGAGGTTAAAAAGTATTTGGCTAGCATGCCGGATTCTGAAAAATTCCGAGAGCACTCCGATTCAGCAAAACTACCTTTTAATAAATACCAGACCGATGATCCCAACACAGATACTTATTGCTTAGTCGTCTGGAACGACGAATTCCATGATTGGACAATTTCGAAAGAGAGCATCTCGCTCGCTCTTCCAACAATTAGCTCAGACAAAAAACAATTCTATACTCAAGAGATCGACCGGGAAGGAAAGTGCATCATATCAGTAAGCAAGAACATCAATCTTCTCAGAGATCAACAGAGAGGTGTTGAATCTCACGGTTTAACATCTACAATAGTCTCAGCCAGGGATCACACTAGAGATTTCTTGTGTGAGCACATAATTAACTGGCTGTCCTCCCTCTCAGAGCACGCCAACTTCAAGATTGGGGAAACAGTGAAACTGGCAATTGCAAAAATCCTGTTTTCTTCCTACCCAATATATCATGAGCAAGAAACCGAGAGCTACAAATTGTATGACCCAAGCAATGAAAATACCACTGGCTTACTTCTATCCAATTATAAGATCCCAAAACTGCCCACACTGCGGTTCAAAGAGGGCACTACCTTGTCCAATATTCGAAACGATTTTTCAAGCTGGCTTAGCGTCGGGTGGCAACCAGGTGAAGGTACCGAAGCATCCACTACTCGAATACAGATGTTCTTTTACTTGGAACTGAGACTGTGGAAAAAGCTCCGTAAAGTTTTGCGAAACTTTCTGATGCCTACCCTTACCACCTCGTATCATGATCGTCAGACTTTGGCGCAACAAATTGTGGAGATCTTACCTTCCTTAGAAGTTATCCAAGCAAAGGTTGATCGAGAATGGAATCTCTCGTTGTTGGATCATTTCCGACTCCAAATATACCTAGATCCTAACGTTGGAACATTCTTGTTGAAGTCTGGTCAGCTGACTAATGTGTGGAAAAGCTTTCTGCTGAATATCAGAGACCACACTTCTGCTGGGAAATATTTCTTGGGATTAAGGGATCAAACTCCAAACTGGGAGAACCAACGATTTTTGAGTACAGAATCTGCTTCCATTAGAGGACTGGAAACATTGACCAGCTACATTAAGGCTGGTTCAGAGGAAATTTTGGAAGGAGAGTTGCTTATTTGTATTTTGCTTTTCGTCAAGCTTTTTACTCAATGCTGGTATCTGAATCGTGTGTCAGATATCCATGTGGAGCACGAAACTGAGGAAAGCAAAATATACTTCATCAGGTCTCATCAGGCCTATAATATTACGAAGAATATTGGAAAGATAGTCTCCGGAATTGACAGACCATCAAAAAAGGTTGAGAATGCTATTGCCTTGGTTGCGCTGTACTTCAAATATTTCTCTCCCTATGATAACGACATGGACATTATTAAGTACTCTGTTTCCATCCAGGGTGGCTCGTTTATCAATCCTGGACACTCACTTCTGGCTGAGCTTTGCAGGAACTACAAGTTTTTTGATATCAGTATTTTCTCAAGAAAAATAGAGGAATTGGAACTCGCTCCAATGCTATCATATGACGGCAAAATTGATGAAATAGATTTCTTTGGTACTGCTGATCATGTTCTGCGAAGTATTGTTCTTTCTGCGCAAATCATTTCCGGTTTTTGGGTCAGAAACGGTCAAGAGGTTGTTTTTCAAGAACTTTCATACAGGCATATATTCAATTCCGAAGGTGACCTTTATCTCAACCAATTGAGTGTTATCAATGAGGCTTCCTTAAAAAGATCAATACTAAACATATTTGATAGGTTTGAGATCCTTGAATGTGTTGTTGGTCCGAAGCAATTTGATGACACACCATTCGAAGAGAAGATTTACTCAATCATTGGCAGTTTAATCAACTTCCTCTACAATATGTTGACTTACCGTGTGAACTTCGATAAGACTCTGAGCAATGATGATCTTGAATATCTGAAGACGAAGTATGCAATCAGTTACAAGCTTCTCTCTGCGCCTCTTCAATACACGGAGCTTAAAAAACTGGTTGATAATTCTCAACACTTTGATCGTGCCATTAATGAAGTCTGCGATTATCTTCCTCCCACTGGAATTAGTGACTATGGACACTATACTCTAAAACCTGACATATTGAAAGAACTGGATCATTTGAGTCTTTTCAATAAGATCAATGCCCAAGATGACCTGGAAATGTCTCTTTACAAAAATATTGCCAAGCACAAGAAGAAAAAACCTGAAGAAATTGTCATCATGCCTCAGCTCTATACATTGAATGATGAAAATCTGCAGCAGTTTGAGAAGATCGGCAAGCTTATGAAAACTCCCGTTTTTGTAAAGTTTCTGTATAAGGCACTTTCGTTTGCGATCAGTTCCGAGAATGATTATTATGTTCCGCATCTGTTACATCTCGTTCATGCAATCATTCTGGACGATGGACTTTACCATAGGGATGAAGAACATGGTCTTGAAAGCTTCATTGATATCCCTATCTGTAATCTCCTTTTGACGATTGTTCAAAAAGAAGATATTTCCAAATTTGTGACTAAAAAAGCGTCTCATATTTTGGATATGTTACTGATGAAGGATGAGAGCGTGTTGCAGTCGTTGATAGATTGCTTTGGCCAGGCTCATATTGATGATTTCAAGAAAACTTCTAACGGCAGAGTTCTTGAAACTAAGAAAGAGCGAGCCAAACGAACTGCAATGAAAAGACAGCAGATGATCATGAAGAAACTTTCCAAACAGCAAGCTGCATTTGTTGAGAACAACAAGGAATTTTTCGACGAGGTTTCTACTTCTGAGCCTATGGATACAGTCAGTGTTGAAAGTGAATTGAGAACCTGTATTTATTGCCGCAATCCTGAAAACTACACTGAATTGTTTGGGATGCCCACTCTGATCTCTCATTCCTCAATATTTTGGAATATTCCAATTACAGAAATGGAGGCTCCATCCTTCATGGTTCCCGGTCTTCCAGAGACCGAGGTGAAATCCCGGAAGAGAAAGTGGCAAGATCATATTGAAAATCTGTCTTGTTTTGGAACAAAGTGCACAAGATCTAAATATGTCATAACTGGTTGTTTGCATGGGATGCATTACAAATGCTTTCAAAACTATTTGACCGAGAACCGCATGGATGTTTCCCAGTATACCTGTCCATTATGCAGGTCATATTGCAACTCATTCATTCCTACGTCTCGTTTCCCTGATTTTGAGCTAGATATATGCACAGAACTTAAGTCTGAAAATTGGCATAACATCTACAATGAAAATCAAGGCGATAATTGTTCCGAATTGAGCAGCCTGGTTTTTGACAAAAGTATGTTCCATGTTTTGTCACATTCCGAGCTTTCGGCATTTCGAACTATAATGAAGCAACTAAAAAGTCTCCTGAAGGAGAACAAGATCATGCGAAAGGTTGCAAGGGCCTCATCTCAACTTTCGTCGATGAAGTTTTCTTTGCCTATTTTACTGGGAAATACGATTGAGATGTATGAAATTGCATCTCGATTCAAATTAGACGAGGATAAAAAGGAATCAGCATCCATGAATTTGGCTTTAATGCAATCGCTTATACAATTTCGCGTGCTATTAAATTACTTGCCACCAGGTCCTGCCACTGATCAGGAGAGATTCTCTGAATACAAAAGCCTAATGGCGATGGACCAATATGGATTCACGACCGAGATGATGATACTTTACATGGAAGGTAATGAGTCTTTTGATGTGTTGATGCGGTTGGGAATGAGCAAATGGTTTGTTAAAGCTGTTTTTTCCCTGATCTGCAGATTTAGCTTGAATCCCGAGAATCTGAAGATTGATAGCATCTTAGAACCTGTTGGACCACTTGATGACACTGCAAAGGACATTTTGGCTACCTTGGCAAAGAAATGCGCAGCTAACTTGTTCAAAAAATTCATAAATGAAGTTGCGCCCTTCTACTACGAGGATCAGTTGATCAGCAAAATTCATATTGTGCTGATGAATATCTGTAGAAGGTATTATAAACAACTAGAATATGTGAAGACCGTCTTCAACGTGAAAAATTTCGAATTTCCTAGTGCTACTGAGTTGCTTTTGAAACTGAAAGACGCCAAAAGCTTTGAATACGCTGTTTCGGTCCACGTTACTACATCGATGGCAAGCTACCTTTCTTCCTCAAACTCCCTGTTACTTGATTTCCCTGGAAAAGTTCATCTCTGTGAGCTCCCTGATAAACTGACTGACTTTCTGAAGAACGATATGATCAGTAAAGAGAAAGCATCAGAGAAAAAGTATCTCTGTCTGTTCTGTGGGTCTCTGATTAGAAAGAAGATGCAACACTTGACCACTTGCAAGCTCAATGATGCTAGTTATTCGTTGTTTTTCTCGCCTTTCAATAACAGACTTGAATTTGAACTCACTGCTACCAAGAGCAACTTCTTCGTGGACATTCAGGTACCAGACACTGCTTCCGTCAGTGTCGGCTCGCCATATTTCAACAGACATGGTGAACCAGCTGGAGGTCTTTTGGGTGCAGGAGAATCAGGAACTCTGCATCGACCAAGATACAACTACATCAATAAGATCTGGCTGAATCAGTTCCTAATTTCAACCATCTACAGAGACCTCCATGCGACGATTTCGCGTCGAAGACTTGCACAGCCTTTTCGATTCGATATTCCAATACCCAACGCAGCACGAAATGCAGGATTAAATCCATTTGCCAATAGACGGGATCAAGTCGATGATGACGAGATGAGCGACATTTTCGATGACGAGGATGAGGACGACGGTGAAGCAATGGACCCCGAGGAATTTCTGACAGACTTGTTGATGCGCCAGGGCTACTATGAATTATAACGACCATACAACTTTTTCGAGGCAGTGTATTTTAATTGGCCAATAAAAAATTTTTGAATTATTAACTACTCTTTCTCCAGTTTGTCAACATGTACTCTACTATTTTCAACGTCTTCTTCAAGAGAAACGCCGCAATGGTTGGAACCGTCTTTGCTGGTGCATTCGTTTTCCAGGCCTACTTCGATGTTGCCGTGACCAACTGGTATGAAAACAGAAACAAGGGCAAACTATGGAAAGATGTCAAACTCAGCTTGAACGCAGCAGATGACGAGGACGACGAATAGACCTCAATGAGTTGTACAGCTAGATAGAGCGATGATCATATATACAGAATGAAATTTAGGCATTCGCATATCATTATTACTAGTGTTTTAACATTAAATTATCTCCGTGATTTTCTCGTCATCCGAGTCTTCCTTTTCCTCTTCGATTTTTTCCTGACCTTCACCAGGCTCGTCTCTCATCAGCATTTGAACCACCTTATCGCAAAGCTCCTCCACCTTTTCGTCTTTAGCAACTTTGTGGAGCTCTCTGATCAGCGGGTATACACTTTTACCTCTCATGAACTCCCTACCTTCACGGGTCACACATAAAAGCAGGATGCTCTCCAAGTGAGCGATCAGCAACTCCTTCAACGGCTCTATTTTTTTGTCAGGACCTAGAAGCTGTAGCTCATCAGGAAGATCAAAGATTTCATCTTCCTTGAGTCCTTTGTTCTCGGCTAGAGCAAACGGACCAATGATAAAAGGAAGAATGTTAATTCTTTCGTCTTCTAATAGCAGTTGGTGACGATCTGTGTCAAATAATGAGTTCTTGATAGTGTAAACAACACCCTCTCTTCTGGTTTTGGCATCGTACTTGTCAGTGAAAACTAAAAGCTTAGAAATTGGGACAACACCATCGTATGCCTGCTCAGTAACAAAATATTCCCTTCCCTTTGGTAATCTGGAAATGTCTGAGAACAAGTATGACAGGTAGTCGTACGTGGCATATTTGTTCAGCTTGCGGTCTGCTCCTTTGACGAAAAGATCCATTAAGCAGTCCATGCACTCATCACTCTTGAAAATTTCAGCCTGCTTGTCATCAAGCTTGACCTTGAGGTCAAAGATTTTACAGATATCATCACTCTTAGCCATATTGGCAAGAAGGATACAAATCAGGTCGGAGTTCGTGTCCTTCAGGCTGACCAGTTGTTGAACTAAAAACTTAAGAAACTCCTCATCCTGAACCATCAACTTACGGAATTCAACATCATCACACAAGTTTGCCAGTATTGTTAAGGCATTCATAACAACACCTGGGTCTTTTTCCTTGCATAATTGCTTGAGATCCGTAATGGATTCGGAATTATTGTGTTTAAATAGTTGTGGATTTTGTCCCGAAGGGGAAAACTGAACTAGGTTCTCTAGCGCAATTTCCCTAATTTTGTATTGTGGAGCATGTAAAAACTCAACAAGCTATTGTTAGACTGACAAAGGTAGATACATACTTCCTCAAGCTCAGTTACCATGATGTTCTAAGGTTGAAATAAAAATGTCAATTTTTTCGATATTTTTTTGAAAATTACGTAATTTTTTTCGAAGTTCAGGTCCTCTTCATCACCATCTTATCTCTCACAATATAATGTTCTTTCAATATGCGCTTGAGCTCTTCTTTATAGTGAGGATCTTGGCTGACCTTGTGCTTCAGATGTTTAACTAGATTCTGCAACGAAATTGAGCCATCTCCAACCAGTGCGTCAACATCTGCCTTTGTGATGGGGCTGTTTGAGCTCTGAGATTTTTGGGATGAGCTCTGTTCCGGAGAAACACTGCGCTTGATAGCAGTTTTGAGGTTCCACTCCCCGGCAGGGAATTCTCGCAGAACCTCCTTGCTTGCTTTGAACACCACAAATCCATTGTTATAAGACTTGACTTCGATTCGAGGAGCTGACCTCCGAATGGACAATGATGCAATGTCGGTTATTTCTTCTTCCTTAACCTTCTGGTTTGTGTTTTGTGTTTCAACATCTTCCATATCGCTATCGGATAAATACGGATCTTCCTCATCGTCAGTATCGTACACTTCGTTCATGGCGTTCTTAGCAAGAGCTTTTCTAAGCTTCTTTCCCTCTTTATCTATTTTTCTGGTTTCAAAAAGATCGTCAAGATCATCATCCTCATCTTTTTCAATCAAATTATTGGCACGAAGCATCTCGTTCTTCATCTTCTTCTCCACTAATTTACTTTCTTCTTCGTTTCCTTCTAAGATAGGAGCCTCTTCGTCATCCTGGAATTCGTCATCATAATCCAAGGTCTCGTCATCCGATCTCTTGACATCTGCGGCACGCTGCGAAGTGCCTTTCATCTTTCTGTAACGGAAATCAACTCTCTCTCCTCTGGAAACTTCATCCTGCATTTTCCTCATCAGCCATCTTGAAGTTTGGCTGTTTTCCTTCATTTTAGCCTCAGCTTCTTCCAGAGTGAGCGTTGCATATTTGTTTCTTGGTGTGAATTTGTAGAACTTCTCAACTGGAATCATTTTGAAACATTTGTTCTGGTTGTCCAGCATCAAAAGACAGTAATTATCAGCATTTCCTGCTTCATAATTACCAACCCACGCCTGTTTTGCATCATAATCCTCCATAACCCAGGGATAGTATTCTTCATAACGCAACTTTCTTTTGTTGTCGTCAAAAACCTTCACCTGTCTCGTTTTACGTCTGAAGAATGGCCGCCTGCTTTTACGAGCACCTCCATCTGGAGCAACAATCGACATTTCGAGTTCCCTCTTTGCTTCTCTAGCAGCTTCATCCTCTCTCCGTTGGCGTTCTTCCTCACGCTGTTGGCGCTCTTGCTCGGGAAGTTTATTCCAGTCCACCTCATCGTCATCCAAAACAACAGTTGGAATTTGTTCCACCTTGATTCCCTGTTGAGCCATGAGTTCTCGCTTTTTCTGCTCCTTCAGAAGTTCATCCTTACGCTCCTCCAGTCTCCTTTGCTCCAATTCCTTCAATGACAGTTGGAATTGCAAATTCTTGGGGTCTTTTCTATGCAACCTTGCGGGTTCTTCGAAATCCTTCTGTGGATTGATCTTCTTCACCGTATGAAACTTCAAGATGTGAAAACGTGTATCTTCGATTTCCTTCTCGGAACAAGCACGCAAAGGGAAGTACTCATAGCGTGGACTCCCCTCGAGTTTGGGGCCAGACATGGTTGTTGAAATAAATAATTTTTTGCCTTCCGAAATCCTTACACTGAAAAATTATGCTTAAATACGAACCCAATGTTGTGTACAACAAGAAAGTCATCGCAAGAGTGAAGGACATCACGTCGCTTTCTTTCGGCATTTGCTCAGGAATTTTAAGGTTACAGTCTGTTTATGGTTTGGGCGTTTTTATTGTTACTAATGTGATGACAAGTGTATTTTTCTACTTGGTGTTTTTAACCGGAAGAGATCGCCAAGCTAAGCAATTTTTCGAAAACCCTATCCAGGAGGTGTTTCTCAGTGAGCCTGGTAGATATTTTGCAAGTTACGTTATGACCTGGTGTCTCTTCTATGCGTTGGTATCGTCATGAATCGTTCTTTAAACCATTTGTCGGTTCTAGAGTACTCAACTGTCCACGGGTAGGCCTCGAGCCTGCTGCTCAGTGACTTCTGATACTTGGGTGTTAGATCGTCTTCGCGTGAAGGTGACACATATTCTGGCAGCTGCCAGTCGACAATACTGAACAGTCGCCGCAAACCGCTGTGTTCTGAAAAGGTGTAATCTGTGCTAGGATCACAAGCACATCTGTTTGATATCCGGGTTTGCGTGTCCAAAGGGCACGTTTTGCGGTTCAGGAGCCCAGAAGTCCCCATAGGACCCAACCAAAATATATTCGAAGCAGGTAAGTACAGCGCGACTGCCAGAGATTTTATGTTATAATCAGTCCAGCGATCTAAAAAGAAGCCATTGGTCATGTCGAGTTTGCGGAACAAGCTCTCGTAGTTTCCTGACCTATAGAAATCCAAATCAGCCACTTCGAAGTTGGAATCAAAGTTGCAATTTGTGTATTCCTTGTCAAACACATAGGGCAGCAGTTCGGTGTTGTTGTTCTCAACCTCCAACAGAAAGTTTTCAAACGCAGGGATAAGGCTTTTTGTGAGAGCTGTGGAGTCGACCAGAGTATTTGAAAATCCATATATTAACTGTTCGTCATGCATTTTTTGGAAAAAGTCGTAGTTTATGTCACAGGTCAGCTCTGATCCAACTTCCACGTTGGAATAATATCTGTAATTTTGCATGGACGGCAGAAACTGGAACCCATATGTATTGAAGCGGCTCTTGAGCTTGAACTGAATATATTTGGAATACGGTTGTGCGAGACCTGAGGACTTTATTGATTTTTGCAGATCTCGTTCTGAAACGGATTCAGGTACAGCGTAATGAGGTGACGAAATCTTTTCAAAATGCACCGATCCTGAGCACAGACGGCGGAGTCGCGACTCTAGCTGTCTTGATACTTGATGGTCTGAATAGTATGCAAAAACCCAGTCATATCCGTGTTTCTTGTTGAATGCCATTTCGACAGAGTGAACAGTTCTAAGCAAAGATTGCGCAGCATCGATATTCGGAACATATGTGTAGAAAGTAGCCGAAACTTTTGGTTTTTCGTTGTAACCACGCTGGAAACTAAAGATCCACAGAATGAGAGATACGAGAAAGAGGATGATGAAACGCTTTCTCCTCCACATAGTGCTTAGACTGAAAAATACACAGGAAATTAGTTCTGAAGGATTATGTAATGTAAAGCACAAAAGCAGATCAGCTTGTGAAATTTTATATATCGAGTTTTTGAATCGCGGTGTAGAGGAGGTCCAGATTTATGTAGTTTGTTGATGGTTCAGAAGCTGGTTCTTGTAACAATGCAAGCTGAATACAGAGCTCATTAATTTGGCGAATTTTTGAGTACTCTTCGAAGGACGGCTTGTGAGATTTCATCTGAGTTAGGAATGATTGAACTGTAGAGAGTTTAGAATACAATGTTTCCAGTCCTAATTTGGCGTTCGACGTCAGTTGTCGGGCTGACATTTGCGATCCACTAGCTGCTGAAAGAGTTTGGAATCCAAGATCCTCGAATTGCGTGACTCCGATCCTTGATTCGAGCTCCTGCTCAGCTAAAAGTACCTGGGGCGGTTTGTTTAGAACGAGCGTGATGGAGTTTTTGGAACTGGGAATAGTAAACTCTTTTCGTTCAGGGGACCTGTAGGTTCCAATCAATTGTAGGTGAGGGTATATTTCGGCGAAAAGGTCGAGTCTTTGTTGATCGAGCTCGTCCGTGTCTATTTCAAACCCCATGAACAATGAGTAAATGTTGCTTGTCTTGTCAATTACACCTAAAATACCCCCACAAATGGGGCCCCCAGTTCGACTTTGGTGGTCAGAAATGTGCAGCAGAAGTAGAGGATGGATGATGGCCGCGCTCATTAATTGCAAATGTGATGACTCGGTGCAATTTTGGATTTAAAAACCACTATTTTTAATTTTACCCAATGAATATACAAAAAATCTAAGTTCTTAAACATTTACTCCTCGCACCATATACACCCTTCAAATCCTGATATTGCTGATTCTCTTATCTTGGTGGAGAAATCGTCTTCAGGAGCAGAGGTGGGCATTTAGTACAGAATAAAAGGAGAAGCGTTTTATCAACTAAAATTATTATGACTACTCCCACCACTACTTTGAACAACGGTGTGATCATGCCACTTGTTGGCCTTGGTACATGGCAATCCAAACCAAACGAAGTTGCACTTGCAGTGGAGCATGCTTTGAAAAATGGCTACGTCCATATTGACACGGCTGCTATTTACGGCAATGAAGCAGAGGTTGGAGAAGGAATTTCCAAAAGTGGTGTTCCCCGTGAGAAGATTTTTGTGACCACCAAGCTTTGGAACTCCCACCATGCTCCCGAGGACGTTCTTCCAGCTTTGGAAGAGAGCTTGCAGAAGCTCAAGCTGGACTACGTGGACTTATATCTTATGCATTATCCCCTGGCTTGTGACAAGAAGGCATTCCTCGAGTCTGGTGCTTCAAACCCTGTTGACATTGATTATGTCGACACCTGGAAGGCAATGGAGAAGTTGCTGGACACAGGAAAAGTTCGTGCAATTGGAATTTCCAACTTCTGTTTGAGCGAGACGGAAAAACTCTTGAAATCATGTACTATTAAGCCACAGGTGCACCAGATGGAAATGCACCCATACCTGAGACAAGATGACTTTTTGAAGTTCCACAAAGACAACGATATTCATGTCACTGCATACTCAGCTTTTGGAAACCAAAATTCTCTCTATGCTACTGAAGGAGAGCCTAAAACTTTGGAGCACCCAACAGTTGTGAAAATTTCCGAAAAGCTGGGTAAAACACCAGCCCAGCTACTGGTTGCCTGGGCTGTCCAAAGAGGAACCTCCATAATTCCAAAATCAGTCACCCCGAAAAGAATAGACGAGAATTTGGGTGGGCAGAATTTGATCCTACCCGAGGAAGATTTTGATGCTTTATCTAATCTTGGATACTCGATCAGGTACTCTGACTTTGGGCCTCTGGTCGGGTATTGGTACTACAGTGATTTGGAATGTCCTGGTAAAAAACCTTAAAACAGGGAAGGCTCTGCGGCGTTATTGAAGTAAAAAGATAAGTCCTGCTTGGATGATTTCTAAGCCGCACAAGGTGGAGAATTCCAACGGTGGAGGAATATGATTCCTTGATAGATAGGTATATATTTAATCTCAGTACCGCCCAGCTTCAAATTAAACATGAGCACAAGTGGAGTCCCAATCATCGATTTTAGCAAGTTTCATGATGGCGACCTCGAGGTTCGTCGTCAGGTGGGGAAGGAATTGGTGAAAGCCATGTCTGATGTTGGCTTCCTGTACATTATCAATCACGGAATCTCTGACGAAGATCAGCAGCGTATGTTTGCCTGGAGTAAAACATTCTTTGAGCTTTCTGAGGAGCAAAAAGCCAAATGCAGTCATCCAAAGAATGGAGCTCATCATCGTGGATGGTCTCATCTTGGCAGGGAGAAGGTGGTGCAGATGGTGTTTGACAAATCAGAAATCGAGAAGTTGCGCAAGATTCCAGATTTGAAGGAATCCTTCGATATGGGTAACGAAGAAGTGAAAGATATGGTCAATTTTTGGCCTGACGAAACAGACATCCCTGCGTTCAAGGAGTTTTGCTTGTACTATTTCAAGTTGTGCACTACACTGTCGAAAAAAGTGCTTCGTGCAATTGCTCTTGGTATGGGTCTGGATGAGGAATTCTTAACCTCATACCATCTCGGATCTAACAACCAGTTGAGACTATTGCACTATCCACCATGTCCAGTGGAAGATTTGAAAAGCGGGAGAGCTGAAAGGATTGCCGCTCACACCGATTTTGGAACTTTCACTATGCTACTGCAGGACGAGTGCGGAGGATTGCAGGTCGAATCTCCTCATCACAAGGGACTTTTTCTTCCTGCTCCGTATGTTCCAGGATCCCTGGTTATTAACACGGGAGACTTTCTGATGAGATGGTCAAACGATAAGCTTAAGTCAACTTTGCACAGAGTCACTGCTCCGCCGGTTGATTCAACAACGGGTATGTCAAAAGTCAGATATTCAATTCCTTACTTTGTTTCTGCAGACAGGGAAAAGGTGGTTGATGCTTTACCTGGCACCTTTACCGAGGAAAAGTTCAAGAAGTATCCACCAATCACTTCTGGCGACTACCTAGCCATGAGATTAAATGCAACCTACACCTGAATTTTTAATTTAATAAGTATGACAATTAGTAGTAAGTGACATTCATTTATTTGGAGTATTCTTGAATCACTGAAACAGGCTTCTCATACTTGGAAACAGGAACATACTTGAAGTCAAGCCCAAATCCTGCAGGACCTCCAATTTTCACACCCTTCTCGGTGTCTGTCCACTTAGTGCTTGGAGCAATACCTAGCACAAACACAAGAAGACCATAACGGTAGTCACCTGTTCCAACCGCCTCACCAGTTGCTGCATCAACAACGGCAATGAGATCCGGAACAGAACAAACAATCTTTTCATTAGATCCATCTGCATCAGTTGTCTTACAGTAGATGTTCTCATTCTTGAATGGGATAGTCATCTTGCGTTTTGGAGCATCAACTTCCTCAATTACGACTTCACCCCATGCATGTCCCTTCAGCAGCTTACGCTCCACAGAAATGATCTTTCCGCTGAACAAGTGAACACCAGAATTGTTCACGGACTCAAGAATTCTCTGCGGAAGCTTGTCGATCTCAGCTTTTTGACGTGCAATCTTGACAGCTCTTCCAATTCTCCAAGCCAAGGAAATTGAACCGTGAATTGTCTTCTGGTCAACATCAGCTAGACTCATCGGAGGGTTCACCACACCGACTTTGGATCCCAGCTCTGCCAGGGAAGCACGCATCGTGTTTTCCAGAAGCAGATCAGATCTGGAGCTAGATAGAATGACCGAGTTTCCATTACCATTGGCGAAAACCATAGGAGCATAGAAACACTCACCCTCCGGTGTGAACACAACAGGAGTTGTCTGCCAATGTGTAGGGTAAGCCCGACCCATAGTATCACAGTCAACCACCGGCAAGTTTAATCTAGAGGAAGAGGAAATCTGGAATGTGCAAAGACCATTACCTCCTCCTATCTCAATTGGAAAAAGTAGCTCAGGCTTTTTATTAATGTAATTTGCCATGATTTCATAGGATTCCATTAGGGCATCACCTGGAAGTTGCTCATGTGAGACTGTAGGGGATCCAGCGTAGCAAACGGCAACAATACTTCCTTTATCTTTGATGTATTTTTGGGCATCTTCGATATCTACCACGGTGATTGTGTCACCTTGACGAATATAGTTTCTCACCTCAAGCATAAAACAATATGGGTTACCGCCACCACCACAGCCAAGGATGTAGGCTCCAATTGCCATAAACTCAACATCAACCTCTGAAAGAAGCCACTGTCTGTCTTGGTTGATCAGAGGTTTATAGGTAGAATAATCAACCTCTTCTTCGACCTTGGTGTCTGTTTCCTCGTACAAAGAGCTCTTGACAATGTCCTTGGTTCCTGACTCAAACTGAGACATATCGAGTGTCAGATCCTGAGCTTTAGAGTAGTCGACATCTGCAACAACTTTCAACACGAACTCAAAAGTATTGGGAACATAAGGAATGGCGTCGGTGGAAACGTGGACAATTTCAATTGTTTCCTTCAGAGCACCCTTTGCCATGATTCGGTCAATGACTTTTGCCTTTAATGATTCAAGAACCTCTTCTTTTGAGTCTCCAGGTGGAAGAAGTTTAATTTCACTAATTTCCGCAGAGACCTTTCCCATTGCAGCTCCAATGGCGTTTGCAACGCTATAGAATGGAGGTCTGATGACTTCAGAAGCTCCTGATAACTTTTCAGGAACAATAAAAGATCCTCCACCAACAGCCAAAACCATTATGTCATCAGGATTGGTCTTCATTCTATCTATGGCTTTCTCTATCATGATTTTAGCACGAGCTTTGAAGCTTTCAATGAATTCTGGTGAAAACTTGTTCTTCACAAGTGATGTGTCACCAATCAATAGTTGTCCATCCTTGGATAGATCTTCAGCAACGGCACAGTCCGTAGCAGTTATTTCGGATCCACCGAAAACCAAAGCTCTTTTCACAATTTCAGATCCCGTGGAGTCCGGTCCAATGGTCAGTTCTGCCCCCTCTCCTCTGACTAGAGATCCACCACCAAGACCAATGCTTTCCACATGTGGCATAGAGAAGTTCATCTTGACCCCACCAACAATGGAGTAGGAAGAAGATTGACGTGGGAATCCTGTAGACAAGAGCAAACCGACATCGGTTGTTGTGCCTCCAACATCAAGAACAATTGCATTCTTCCCCATTGTTTTTGCAAGAAAAGAAGCACCTCTCATCGAGTTGGTAGCACCGGAAGAGAAAGTCCGGATAGGCAAAACCAGAGCCTCGGAAGCAGACAAAATGGTACCATCGTTTTGTGTCAAAAACACGGGACAGTTCAAACCTAGACCTTTAATTGCCTTTGCAAAAGAAGAAATGATTTTCTCGGCAAAATGAAGGATCGAGGCGTTGAGAATGGTTGCATTCTCTCTTTCAAGATATCCTATACCAGAGACCTGATGAGAGATACTAACCTTGGCCTCTGGGAGCTCTTCCAAAATAATTTTTTTGACGAGCTCTTCGTGCTCCGGTTTCATGTGTGAGAAGATTCCAACCACAGCAAAAGATGTGATGCCAAGCTTTCTTGCCTCACGAACATGCTGGAGGACCTCCTCCTTACTGACTGCTTGAATTTCATTGCCATCGACGTGAAAACCACCATTCAGATAACCAATGTAGCCCTTGATCACAGACACCAATCCCTTCGGGAAATCCGAAAATGGATATATGTTTCTAGAGTACGGACCACATAATCTCAAAACCGCCACCCTATCGAGTCTTGCTCTGTCCTGTTCTACAACAGCATTGATAAAATGGGTAGTACCAATTGTCACAGAAGCAATGTCAGACTTGTTGACATCCTTATGGTCGTCAAATAGCTTTGAAATTCCTTTCTGAATACTATCGGAAACCTCAGCAGAAGTAACCATTTTATTCCAGGCTAAAACACCATGAGTTTCTGAGTTGATTAACTTTGGGTCCACAAGGACAGAGTCTGTATTGGTTCCGCCAACGTCCACACCAATTAACATTGTATTCTTTATCAGCTAAAAAAGAGCTTCTTATTTTTGAAGAATTTATCTAGCTATTTCGGTCTTACTTATCAGATCTACAAATTTCCTAATTCTGAATTTGTTGGCGGGCAAATATTTTCGCCCACTCAAATCCGGATTCAAAGGGTGAAGACAATTAAGTGACCGAAATTGTCCACATGTTAATGGATGATCATCTAGTGCATAACCCTTTAGTGAAGGATGAGAAATTGAATATTCAAACTCATTGTATTATGAGTCAAATTACTAGTTCCGTTGCGTATCAGTAAAAAACACGTTTCTTCGTACTAGCTGCCCCTGCAGTAATATCGATCTAATATGTACCTTGCTATATAGATAAGTCCTTGCATGGGCAAAGTGCAACCCGAAACCCATATCGACTACTTTATTTGCTATCTATTATAAAATATTTCTCCACCATTATTTCAATACTATTACAGTGTGCCCACCTAAGTTAGATAATCCCTTACAATTGATAAGAGGACCCCTGGAAATCAGGATGTTATCAAACTCCCCGAGCAGTATTTAAGTAATCGATAGCAGTCAACAGAAACTCATCTTAATAATGTCTCACGATTGGAAGATCCACGATCTTGGAATTCCAAATCCTTTCAACGATCCATGGATCGTCAGAGTGATAAAAAATCCAAATAGGCTACCGGCGTCCGAGCTTTGGGCAGTTCCCAAAGATGATGACTCCGATTACGAAAACGATCGTTGGACTAACAGAGATCTTATTCCCATCCCCAAGGACCGTCAGACATGGACCGCATATTCGTACTTTGGATACTGGGCCGTCGCAGGTATGGGTATTCCGACCTGGTCCATGGGATCGTCTGCTCTTGCTTATGGCTTGAACTGCAAACAAGCCCTAGGAGCAATTGCAGCTGGCTCTATGATTGTGGGAATAATTGCTGTTTTAATTGGTATCATTGGTCAAAAATGTAGAATTGGTTATACCGTTTCGTCGCGGGCGGCGTTTGGATTCTATGGCTGCTATTTACCTATTGCCATCAAAGCTTTCATTGCTTGCATTTGGCAAGGATTACACTTTTACTACATGGGACAAGCTCTTGTTGGGACTCTTGGTTCTCTTTCCCCAGTGTTTATTACAGGCACCATGGGCGAAGCATTTTCCGATTGGAGTCCTCTCACTAAAAATGAGCTGGTCGGTGTGTTTTTGGCCATTATTCTCTTCAGCGTTACAATGCTGATTCCTCCTGAAAAGATGCAACCAATGGTGCACATTTCCTTTGTTCTTCAAACTGGATCTTTCTTTGGTTTGCTGGGATGGGCTGTGCATGCAAATGGCGGCAAACTGGGACCACTGTGGAACAGTAAACAGACCACAGGTGTGAACTCTGGATGGGCAGCATTCTACATGATTACTAACATTTGTGGATCAAATTCGGGAGTTCTAGGTCAGAGTGATTGGACAAGATACGCTAAAACCAGATTTGCCCCTAACTTCAGTCAGTTGGTCACAGCTCCTGTGACTCTTTTTGGCACAGCTGCAATGGGAATTTTTGCTTCGGCAGCTATGGAACCTGTTCTGGGCCAGATTTACTGGAACCCAGTTTCGCTAATGCCTGTCCTCCTTGAACACTACAACTTTAGTCCTTCAGTGCGCGCTGGGATTTTCTTTGCTTCTTTTGGTATCATTTCTGGTCAACTGTGGCAAGCTGTTCTTTTGACTGCTTGCAGTACAGGTATGGACATTGCAGGATTTGCTCCCAGATACATCAACATCAGACGTGGAAGTTATGTTATGACAGTGATTGGAATTTGCTGTCAACCATGGAAGTTGCTGGCAACCTCAAATACTTTCCTGACCGTTCTATCTGGATTTTCAGTCTTTGTGGGTCCTTTAGTTGGTGGTGCAATTGCCGATTTTTTCGTCGTCAGAAGAATGAAATACAAAATGAGAGACCTTTATCAAACTGATGATTCTATTTATTGGACCAAATGGGGTTGTAACTGGCGCGGATTGACTTCATTTGCTATTGGATCCATTCCTACCTTTCCTGGTTTAGTGTGTACTGCGGGAAACTATCCAATGTCGTCTGGGTATGCTAAGTTTTACAATTTGACCTACCTTGTTGGTTTATTGATCACTTTTTTCACTCACTCAATAATTTGCTACTTCTTTCCACCTCCAGGGCTTGGCTTGGAGTCTCCTTACAGCGAGAAACAAGTTGAATCGGATGAAGCTGAATGCGTTGACAATGAAAAAATCATTTACGTGGCAGAGGTTACCGAAAGAGATGGTTCAAACAGTTCTGTGTGAATAGACATATACAATTCCGTTATAGCTTTTTAAAAACGAGTTCTCGCAAGAGTTTCCCATCGACAACCTCACTTTTCCACTCACAGGAGTCCAAAAGCAGACTGTAGTAGCAGAGCAGACCTAAAATGCACTGTTGGCGAGAAATAAACTCCGCATCTCCATCCATGCCATGATCATCATCAATAATCAAATTCAAGTATTCCATTGTATCATCCTTGGATGCAGTCTCATCTATTGATTTACCCTTCACATACTTTCCTGGATTGGGTGGAATCAAATTGTTGGATCTTGTAGGAATATCTTCTCTAAAAGTCTCATATCCCCATAATGCAAGACAACACGCTCCCACATATCTTGAAAGATGAGGAATGCAGTGAATAATATCAGGGTTCATAAATACTGTGCACAAAAGCATGGATGCGTTTCTCAGTCCTTTTTTGCAAGATTCATTCCTGATCCACGATTGTATCTTTGAGGGAATGCTGATTTTAGGATAAGGATTACTTAATGAGGCTGATTTCGAAAAAACATGGGCAAGTCTCTGAATTGAAAAGATGTCAAGATGTAGTAAGAGAAGACCAAATTGATACTGCGTGAGGTTGTTCCAAAATATCGATGAGGTATCATACTTGTTGAGATAAGTTAGCTCTAGATTCATTGAATCGTCCTTCTTAATGAAAGCACTGTTGGTAATTAGAATCTGGTGATCAAAGTATTGTCTCCATTGGTTATAAGCATCCAGTAATTGATCACATAAGTTTTCAAGTTTTCTTTTGGAAACTATTCCCAAGTCTTGCAGTCCTTTCCATTTCAGATCCCAAGTGATACTGATAAGACCATGCAAGAAAATCAGCCTGGAATATTGGGAGAAACAATTCATATTATATTCCTTCTGCTGCTCTTTATAAGACTGCATAAGACGTCTTAAGGAGAAAAGAAAATTAGGCCACTTCCCCTCTCCCTTGATATGGGGCATCAACTTGATAGAATTAGAGCTGTCTGACTGTTTGATCACCAGTAATTTTCTTCTTGGACTGAGCTCACGAGGTTGTTTGAGGTACTCAGCTAAAAATGCATTTGCGTCTCGGGCCATCCACACAGAATCAGTATAAGGAAGATCAAGCTGTAAATCAAAAACAGAAATAAGAGCACATCCTTCATGAAGATAGGCTTGTTGGGAGTCACAAATATAAGCAAAAAAGGCAGTTCTTTTATAAGATTCATAATGGACCCAATCAGACCATACTTTTAATAATTCCGTAGATGAATTAAAGTTCTGATCAATAATTTTAGGTTCTTCAAGCCATTTTGTGAGATTTGTTAAGTCAAATACACCAATGACAGTCCCGTGAAACAGTTTTGCTTGTTTTAAAAGACTGGCATCACCCACGTTTGAGCAGAAATAGTTTGTTAGAAGTAGAGATTGTATGACATCCAGACACAACTCCGGTGTGTCACATAACATATTCATCTGCAATTTCAACAGCTTCTTTTGTATTTCTATTGCTAGCAGCCTGTACTCATTTGACTTGGAATACATCATCCCGAGTATAATCACCATTATAAGTAGATATGGATGATTGCGACCACTAAAGAGTGGCTTGTGGATGATTGGATAGTTTGTGTCAAAGTTAGACCAGTAAAGGTCGACAAATTCTGAAAGCAGTTTAGGTGTAAAAGTATCTCGGATATTATCCATGTTCAAAAGGTCAACTAATTTCGATGCTAAGTCCCAATCGAAAATCTCAATCTTCAAGCTATCTACTACTTCAGGAATCAGTGTAGTACTCATTGTTTCGTCATAAGATGCATCGTTGTTGTGGTGGTCGAGGGGTGGAGTGTGTTGGTTGTAGGTAGAATAATCTCCGAAAAGCCATCCGTAACTGTCAGGCGAGGATGGAAACTCTAGACTCAATGTTGGGACCTTTCTTGCGTAAATATCTTCCGGCATCCTAAGTGACTCTATTCGTCGACTATGGCCTTTGGATTTGTAGTGCTTGTCTCGCAAGTCTCGCCTGGCAAAACCTATATTACATTGAACACACGGAAAAGGTTTCACTTTGTCATGATTTGCTTGATGTCGACTAAGGTAATCAACTCTCGAAAATGCTTTATGGCAAACATCGCACGAGAACCGCTTATTGGCCATGTTGGTTTGAATATATCCAGAATGTCAGATATTAATGATAAAAGATAACAGAGGTGCCAGGTGTAAATGACCCGAGTATTTTTAAACCAAGGAGCATATAACAATACAAATCAAGTATAAATAAAAAAGTGAAGATCAAGGAAGTTCACCGTTAAAAAGCCATCACTCTTTTTCTGGGAATCCATCAAGGGTGCGTTCAATACCCTCATTCCGATCGTGTGCAATCTGCGCCGAGATTTGACTTTGAACCACGTGCAATTCCTCCGGATGCTGGTTCTGCCATTGTTTGAGCTTATAGCTTTGTCCAGATAAATCCCAATATATTCCTCTGAGAGAAACATATATACCGTGTCTTCCTTCCCAGAGTGGATACAATATGACAATGAATGCCGACACAAAAATCCAAATGATACCGACGGTGACCCAGCCAGTGAAGAATTTCTTGGAGAACACGTACTTGCTACCATACATTGGCATTGGCCATAAGACGAGTAATGACACTGCCATAAAGAGGCAAGTATAACCAGCAACTTTGGAAGCTTTTCTAAGTAATTCTTCTTCTTCCTTGGCAGCGTTCGTTTGTTCATGCTCATAAATATCTTGTGCAATAGCGGTCATTTGGGATTTGACCGGTTGTATCTCATTATCATGAACAGGCTCAGTCGCTTCGATAATTTCTTCCGTTTCATCAACTCTTTTGATTGTCTTGAGAATGTCCCAATCAAAATCTTGGGAGCCAAAAGCAAGAGTAAGAACCGGAACGAAGATTAAAGGAGACAACAGGGCAACCACATTTCCAGTCAACATCGGATCATTCTCAAATGTGGTCGAAACCGTGAGAGTGCCAAATTTTTTTTTGGTGCAGACCAACCAGCTCATAATAGCAAACGCTGTTCCCAAAATTGGGGACAAAACAGCTGCCTGCACATTCTGCCTTTTCGATAACAGAGTCATAGTTGCAGGGAAAACAGCAGAAGAAATGATGATACCCATAAGCTCGTAAAGGTAACCCATTGAAATACCGGCATACCACAAGCCACTAGAGAAACCGGACATCACAAGAGAAAAAACAATCACTGATGCATGAGAGGTCATAATCAACTTCTTTCCTGTTGCATTAGGATTGATGTATCCCTTATAGATGTCGTAGGAAAAGATTGACGAGACAGCAATAAATTCGGCAGAAGAGGCAGAAGTAACAGCCATAAAGACCATAATCAAAGCTGCAACAGCCCCACCTTTACCCATCATTGCAACTGCTGCGCTAGGAAGAACCAATCCAGCAGAAACCTGATCAGCAGTGAGTAAATTTGGGTAGGAAGGAAATGCTGGAGTTCTTTCGAGAGCAACACAAGCCAAACCCATAGTTGTAGAAACCAACCATGGGACAGCAAACCATGCAATACCTCCAAATATGTAACCAGGTAACGCCGCAGCAGGACTCGAAGCAATTGCCTTGTTCCAGTACCCATTGTCCAAGAAGACTGTACCGAAATTTCCCACAATATTAATCACAAAGAAGATTCCACCTGAGCGAGAATTCATGGTTAGGTAGGAGCCATCAGCATTTCCTGAAATAGGTCTCTCTTCACCAGCTTTCATCACTAAGTCATAGACTTTGCTTGGAGACCCTAAAACATCACTTGTAGCATATGTGGTAAACGCGAAAGTCAAGATGATAACGATAATCGCAATTGTATGGACATAGTCAGTCAGAAAAGTAGCTTTAATTCCTCCGAAAAGAGTATAGATAACCACACCAATAGGGAGCAAGAAGCAAGCAGCAACTGTATTCATCCCGGTCAGATCTGTGATCACTGCAGACCCACCAGTCAGCAACATTGCTGTGACCAAGATGTTCGTTGCAATAGCGAAAAACATATAGACAGCGTGTGCGGCAGGGCCATATCTAGCTTTCACAATTTCCAAGTATGTGTGTGCTTCAGGTGCTCTTTGCTTTGCCTTGATAGCAATGAAAGCAAAAAGGATGATTTGCACAGTGGCACCAGAAGCATAATAAAATCCTGAATGTTAGTAAAATACTTCACTTCAATCATTGATGACTTACCTCCAGAAACTCCATTTTTATACACTTGCGTACAGGATTGAAGTAATGTAGCTGCCCAAGTCCAGGAACTGACCACGGCAGCCGCAATCAACCCAGTTTTGACCGAACGACCGGCTGCAACGAACTCCTCTGCTGTTATTATTTCTTTCTGGTAGCGTCGGAGAACAAATGTGGTTAATATCATTCCGACAGAGAAAACGAAACCAAGACCAACAACCACTGCATAACCCGCGCCTTGGGGAAGAGGAACATCGAGAGTCATTGAGAATAATCGATAATTAATGAATGTATCTTGAAGCGATTCAAGCTTATCTTATATGTGTTGAAACAACTTGCTGGAAGTGACATCTAGAAAAGCTTTTTTCATCTATCACAGCCGTTGCCCAAGACTACACCTGCTTCTTTGGCAGATTCCCATTGTCTTCATGCATCTTTAAATTTTTTCGTAAGGCATTCATGACTCTGATCCCTGACTTGGGGGAAAATTTCTGGAGTCAGGGTATTTCATACTTTAAGGAATCCGATATTCTCAGATTACGGAAGTGATCTTATGATTCTTAGTAATAACGAATAACCTTTATTGTTTGATTATAACAATAAAATACATGGCCAAACAATGTCGGCGGATTTCGCCGCCCTCTCACTGAAAAAGGAAATAGAATAGGACCAGAATACAATCACACAGCCGTCTTAATTTGCGTTATCATGCGTCAGATAAGGATCAAAAAATTTGTACTCGATTTCATAGGCGAAAAATAGAGCGAGGTTGTGTCTTGGACAAATTTTGTTAATTTGTGTTTATCAGTTCGGTTTTGGTAAATCATGCAAACTCTACAATTGGTCAAAGAGCTTCCTAAATGTGAACAGCATCTTCATATAGAGGGGACCCTAACACCCAAACGGCGTTGGCTTTGCGCACAAGCCAACAATTTGACGATTCCTGGTGTGGATTCTCTTGAGCAATTAGAAAAGCAGTATCTAACTGAATATCTCTACCAAGAAGGCCAAGATGCAACCAAGTATCTCCAAGAGTTTTTAGAGGTTTATTATGCATCCATGAACGTATTACTCACCGAAGATGATTTCTACAATCTTGCGTTAGACTACATCAAGGTTGCAAAAGATCAGAACATCCGTTATCTTGAGGCATTCTTCGATCCCCAAGCTCATACATCTAGGGGTGTCGAGTTGAAAACAATTATGAGCGGGTTACTTAGGGCAAAAGAGGATGCTGCCGAATACAACGTTCAACTACATTGGGTGCTTTGCATTCTACGGGATATGTCGGCCGAAAGTGCTTTAGAAACCATTCGGCAGGCAGAACCTTACAAAGAGCACATCATAGCCATAGGCTTGGATTCCGATGAACACAATAACCCACCAAGCAAGTTTCAGGAATCTTTCCTTCTTGCTCGCCAGTACGGGTGGAAAGTCACCGCTCATTGTGATGTGAACCAAAAAAATACGCACGAGCACATAAAATACGTTGTGGAAGAACTTGGTGGCCAAAAGCCAGCACCAAAATCATACGAAACTGAATTTCCTGATCTCTACCTTTTGCCAAAATTTCCCACAGGGGCAGATAGGATTGACCATGGAATGAATGTTGCCGATAAAGATGAGCTTTTAAGTTTAGTTAAGAAGGCCAATTTGGGATTGACTCTCTGTCCCATGGGTTATCAGAAACACTTGGGGCCCCACAATGTATTTCCTTGTGTGACAAAGCTTGTCAATTATGGGATACCCATAACCTTGAACAGTGACGATCCGGCCTATTTAGTTTATTCAAAGACAGGCACTCTTACTGGAGTCATGGAAGGATGCAACTTCACATTCGAAGATCTATACAATTTTGAGAAAAATGCCATTAGGATGGCTTGGACTTCGGATGTCGAATTCAAGCGAGAGTTCATGGCCGAGCTGGATAGAGTTTACTTAAAATACACCAATTGAATTGTACTAAAAGTTAATACTAATTATTTTTGTCTGCTTCAGTTAATCGTTTATCTTATCACGAACAACTCCAATTTGTTTGGAACTCGCTTCTACTTTTGTTTTCCTTCAGCATTCCCACAAAAGCAAAATAACACTTTTAGTTCGTGAGACTACAGAGACTTCACAAACATCAATGTGAATTGCAGCTAGTATTTTATGATCAGAAAGTATCTTACTTCTTGGTCATTTGAGATAGCTTGGTTTAAATCTACCCTCTCTCCATTGAATTGTGGCATCTATTTGGCTAAATATTGCACTTCTACTGTTCTTTCTCAGTCCTCAGCTAAAACATAACAGGTAATCTATAGACACTGTTATACAATCATTGACTCTCAAGAAAGATTTTATTATAATTGACATGTGAATTCTAACAAGAACCACTAACAAACGATTTGTCTCTTGAAGTTCAAGCCAAGCCATTAACAATCAGAAATTACGCCCCTTACTTTTGATATCTGAATCTGATTTCGTGTCAACATATAATTTAGATAATGAGTGCCATATTTCATAACTTCAAGTTCAATCCCATTTTATTGCTTGCCCTACTAGAAATAAAGCTGCTTTCACTTCGAAAAATTATTTCCGGATTAGTCTCTTGCTAATATACCATAATAAAGGTTTAACTTTTACCTTTTGATAATGGTCGAACTCCCGAAACCGGATTTTGAGAGACCTTGTTCTCACTGCAAATCCAAGAAAGTGAAAGTATGTGTGTTTTAGATTTTAATACTGACTGAAGTGTCCTGGTGAGTTACCAAAATGTCAACGATGCGTGAGGGCAAACGTTGAATGTAATATTTTGGAAGAAATAGGATATAGCTACCAAACAGTTCAAAGGCTTATTGGTAAACTTGAGCAAACAAATAAGGATAACTTGATTGAAAACATATCGAACGAGGTGGGAAGCTTGATTGCTACAAATGAAATGGGTTCCGGAAAATATATTGGGGCTGCCACAGGGCTCAATTTTGCGAGACTTTTCTTGAAACAGATAGATTTGAACAATCAACTCAAGGAAAATGTCTCTACTGACTTTCAAAAGTTTGACAAAGATGTATTTCAATCATGCGCTGCATTACCATCATATAAAATTTCTTCTCTACTCATGTCTGGCTTCATTGACAAAATTCAAATTTACTATCCAATATACAGCCTTCCATACCTCAACACGCTTCTGCAACAAATGCACACCAGTCCAAATGAGGCTTCATGTTTAGACAAATACGTTTTTTTCATGATACTTGCCATATCATCTAACAAATCGATCAACTTGTCTCTCACCCAAAATCCTTTCCAACCTGTTGAGTATTTTAATACAGCGTCACGTTACCTGGAGAACATACTTTCGAAACGATCAGAGAATAGTTTGCAGGCTTTGCTACTGCTTGTTATTTGGAAACTCGAATCGGATGCTTTAGAAGATGATAATGGTGATTTATGGTATCTCAGTCGCTTTTGTATGTCACTAGCCATGGAACTAGGTGTTCATCGTTTCAATCCTACATGGAATTTTGGTGCTCAGCGGTTGGAACAGCGGAACAGATTGTTTTGGTGTACATATATTGTGGACCGAACCGTGGCCATGAAGTTTGGAAGGGGGCTGTCGTTAAGAAACCAAGCAATAGACACCCCTCTTCCCAAATTACTTCCTGATGACTACAATTGTAATAGAGAATCTGTTCACCATGAGATTCATTTTCTTCCTTGCATTATGCTCATCAATATCTGTGAAATTGCGGGTGACATACTTGAAAGTGTTTATATTTCCAGAACCATTGGAACTCAGCCAATTTTGGAAGACGAAGAATTGCAAAGTATCAGGAACACCCTTCAGAACAAACTGGACTTGTGGATGAAGCAAGTAGAAACCGAAGTTCCAGGCGCATTACTTTGTTACAAAGAGCTCAAAGTTCGATACTGTGTGATCTCTGTAATACTAAACAGACCATCACCATCCTTTCCTGTTCCTGACGCAGCTACGATTGAGCTTTGTAAGTCTCATTGCATCTCATGTGTTGATGCTTATTCTGACTTGATTAAACAAGGATGGAAAGTGACACCGACTTGCCTACATGATGTGTTAGCAATTGGGTTAACTATGATTTATTGTTGTTGGAGGATTGACAGTGATTCGTCACAAATCAGAAATTTTTCAAAAAGATGCTTATTTATAATGCAGGAAGCCTGCAGACACTATAGCAAGTTTGTGCGTTTTAAAAACTTGTATGAGATAGTATCCAAGGCAATCGAAGAGCATCTTGAAGGTGACCAGAGTTTGAAAAAGAGGCGGTTCTTAGACACTGCTCTCAACATGGATAGTGGTGAACAGTTTGAGTGGAATCAATGGTTTTCACAAGAGGTGTTCTCGGACGGATTCAAACAATTCTATGATTTAGGAAGTGGGAGACTCGTTGATGGCTTGGGTGAATACTTTCAAGATGTGACGACACGAACAGAGGTTAATATATAGCGCTTAATATTATTCATCGATTAAGGGGAATGTTTCACTGATTGACTGATGTATCTATACAGCTATTGTTTAAGCTTGTTACAAAGCCGTACCGATCACCATTATCTCGAAAGTCGGTAAACATTATGGTTACTTTAAATAAAATTCATTCCATGGTCACCTCATTTAAA
Source organism: Ogataea thermomethanolica (assembly GCA_030674565.1). Lineage (NCBI taxonomy): Eukaryota > Fungi > Ascomycota > Pichiomycetes > Pichiales > Pichiaceae > Ogataea > Ogataea thermomethanolica. Next base: position 725,989 of record JAKTYW010000005.1, read on the forward strand.
ACTATAACCTTCATTTGAGGAAACAAAAGTTAAAAGTTCTTCAAGATATGGATCAATAATGTCAAACACTTGAGATGTCCTGGAAGACGACAGTTCGTATAGGTTTCCTACAAGATTAAAAGGATTGCCCATAGTCAGATTGTCCACATATTTTTGAACAAAGTCATGTCTAGCACTTTCTGAGGAAAGTGAAGGAACCGATGATTTATCAGTGAAATCCAATATCTTCGTTGAGCCACTTTTCAAAAGATGCAATTTCGTAACTGCAGCCAATTGTTTGAGTATTGTCCGAGAAGCGTGGCCATCCGGTAATAGTTTTACAGCATTCTGTATGGAAAGATCAATGCCATCAAAGCAACCTTTCAATATTGTTGTTGAATAAAGCAAACATATGATGAAAGAAACAACTGGATATACCGTGCCAAGTAAAGGATTGCTTCCAAATTTATCAGCTAATGTGCTGATCATTTCTAGACCTGCTTTGGAGTCAATGAAACAAAGCTTTGCTGCTTCATTTGTAATTAATGGAACACGAGGAGTAGGCCTTGAAATGAGTATCGAGCACAAACAATACTGATATTTCAGTTCACAGAATATGTGAGGCTCTTTTTTTAAATAAAGATCCATTACTGACTCCATCCAAAGATCCAGTTCCTCTCTGATAGCATCAGATGTCTTTTGAAGCAAATCAATTGCCAAACTTGGCTTATCTTTTCCCCGAGCAATGTATATGCTCTCCAAAATATCACCGCCTATACTTCGCAACTTGATCAACAAAAACATGGGCTGGAAGTTGAGATTTCTATATGTATTAGACTTCTCATCAGGAAGAAGCTCATCGCGACTCGGATTATATTTTGGCAATTCGGCATCAATCGCATGACTTCGAATACTGAGAGTTCGTCCAGTCTCCAAAGCAACGTATCTTTCAAACATGAAAGAGCACCACCAAAGCCTGTTTCTCGTTTCAAGAAGATATGGATCCATTTTCCAGTTAGGATTTGATCTGTGAAGACCCAACTCAATACAAATTGTTATTGCTTGGCGAGAAAGAGTCCAGGAGTCTCCTGTCCCTGATCCACATACGAAATTCCAAAGAATCAACAAGCAAAGAGATTTTATTGTTCCTTCAGTTCTTCCACACAAAGCAGTGTCAGAGTATCTGAACGCAGATGTAAAGTACTCAGTTGGAGTATTCATATCCATCATTTTAGTATAGACAGGATCTTTAATTGAAAGTTGTGAGGCAATAGCCAACATCATAAACATGTCAAACTTTTCATGCGCTGCAATGTCCGGAATATTTCTCAATATTCCTCGCATCTGCTTCAAGTCCTGAATGGGATAAAATATAAGGATTCTGTCAATAAATTGGGACCATAGATATTCTAATATGGGTTTAGGAGGAATGCAAGCAAAACAAACACTCAAATTGCACAGATGATCAAATTGATCGGACCCATAAAGTTTCTTTTCTTGTATGTCCAAACCCTGATAATCCAGCTGCTTCAAAAGCATTCTCAAGACAGTTGTTCCAACAGAACTACCAATATATTTGTGCATTGTTTCAGATTCAATCAATAACCCAACTTCTTCAGACTCATGTGGTGAGGAGTTGATCTTGGAAAATAATGGTGCAGAGCTATCATCGCTAGTATCTAATGGGCGTTTTCGGGATTGAATCTGAGTTTTGAGTTCAGACACTTGAATTTGCAGGTTTCTTATGGTTTGAAAGTCATATCTTGCGGTATCTGTAATATCACATGAAGCATGAGACCTCACGCATTGCTCACATTTAGGTATGGTCATACTGCATTTGATCCGTTTTATCCGGCACCTACTACAAGCATTCACAGATGTCGGAGGTATAAGCGGAATATCGTAATTCATTCTATGGAAATACCTGCATTAAGAACTTAAAAGTTAGTTGGAATCTTAAGTGGAATCAAAAATAGTCGAAAATAATTTAATTTTCTTTTAAGATCTATTTACTTGCCAGCAGTGCCAATGTTTCCTTGCGAGTCCTCGAAATATCATCATTGACTGCTTTGTGATATAAGTCAGAAATCTGAGCCAGGATTGGGCCGGCTTTTCCATGTCCAATAACTCGCCCATCTACACATTTAACAAATATCTGACCTCCAAAAGTTCCAGTGCAAAATGCTTCCTGAGCAGTGTAAACCTCAGTCAAAGTGAAAGGTATTTCCTTCACACAGATTCCATTAGCTCTAGCAACATCAATGACTTTTTGTCTAGTGATTCCTTGCATTATATGGTCTCGCGTAGAAGTCCAGAGCTCACCATTTCTGACAATAAAGAAGTTAGTAGCATTGCATGTTTTTACGAAACCTTGCTGATCAAGCATTAAGGCACCATCTGCTCCAACCACCTCTGCAGACATACAAGCCATAACATCCGTAGCTTTGGACAAATGGTTCCACATTTCGTCTTTGGTATCCGAGTTGCCTCTTCTTACCCAAGAGGTTATCAAATTGATTCCAGAAGAATGAGCTTCAATGTCAATCTTTTTATATTCAGGAATGATGATTATCAGTGCTTTGCCAATGCAAACAGACGTTCCCTGATATGGAGTCATCTTTTGACCTCTCGTGATAATTAGTCGAACATGCACATCATCACTCGAGGCCATACCCTCGTTAGCATCAATCGTCTCATAGATCAATTCTAGTAGCTCTTCCTTGGACAGACCAATGTCAATCATTAATGAATATGCCGTCTCAAAAAGTCGAGTAAAATGCTCAACAACAAACTGAACATTTCCCTTGCGCACTCGCATCCCTTCCCATATTCCATCACCAAGTAGGACAGAGGAGTCAAAGACTGATATTTTTGCTTCACTGCGATGACATGTGTCGAATTTTAGAGAAACACCGTCTCTTATCCCAATCTTTATGGTTTCATTTCTTGGGTCTGAGACATAAGAGTGATCTGGACTTGATGAGTGTCTCATACTGAAAAGATTTTGTTAGCTAATCGGTCTAACATTACGGATATCTTTAAATCAATTTTTTGGGATCTAATCTCGGATGCCGGCGCACTGCGCCGAGAGGCAGCCTTTCGATTTCCTAAAATGCATATTGAATTTTTTAACTGTAAGATAATACAATCTGAAGAAGCATAGTAGTCGGAAGTAGGCGGGGAAGGCCGAGATCCGAGCATTAGATTTTTGTCTTGAAGACTTGAGAACAATAAGTAAGTTGATAAGTCGATTGTGGTTCCTCTGGTTTCTCTATTTTCTCTATTTTCACTCACGTATAAATGTTGTTGGTTTGTCTGTTCAACAATCAGATATGTCGAAAACTTCCTTTCCAATTGAGGACACCAAAATAAGTGGTGATTTCAACCAAGCTCTATTTGATAGCTATGAAGAAGAGTTAGACCTAGAGAATGAGATGTTGGTAAATCCAGCCCTACAGAGGAAAGTCTTGTTCAAGATTGACCTCTTTATTGCAACCAACATGTTTTTGATTGCTTTTATCGAATTTTTAGACAAAAATGCGCTTGGGTTAACTACAGTGATGGGTTTAATAGAAGACAATCACCTGGTGGGCTCTGAATATCAGCATTTATCACAAATCTTTTACTACGGATATATTGTTGGTGAAATAATTTCATTTTTTGTTATCCCTCGGGTGCCAATTGGAAAATTTGTTTCCCTGAGTTTTGGTATATGGGGTGCAATATTAATGTGTTTTGCTGCCTGCCATAACTTTGCTGGGTTGGCAACTGTTCGTTTTTTCTTGGGTGTTTTTGAAGCCTGCATTCTGCCATGTTTTATCATTATTGCCAGTATTTGGTGGACAAAAGAAGAACAACCACTCAGAAGCGCAATCTATTACAATACCCTTGCTGGAATTTTGGGTGGTGTTTTTGCTCATTGTGTCAGCCTGATAAATGGAAGTCTTCCGGACTGGAAAATATTGTTCCTTATCTATGGCTCTGTTACAGTTTTCGGTGCCATAATTTTATTCATCATTTTCCCAGATACCATCGAGTCAGCCATTTTTCTTAACAAACATGAGAAGCAGATCGCCTATATTCGAACAAAATCCAGTAGAACTGGAGAAACAAAAACTCAAAAACCAGATTGGAATCAAATAATTATCACATTGAAAGATTCGAAATATTATGTTCTGGTTAGTTTCATCATCTGTCAAGCGATCACAAACGCTGGCATCACCAACTTCAATGCTCTCATCATCAAAGGGTTTGGTTTCAGTGCACTCAAAACGACACTTCTCGCTACGCCACAGGCAGCAGTTGCAATGGGTGGTTCAATCATTGTAACTGTGTCATGCTTGTACTTTCGCAATATTAGATGTTTTCTGTGGACCATTTCATGTCTGCCTGCGCTGGCGGGGGCAATCATAATTCATGAGGTGGATGCTACTAAACATCGAGGCACTGCTCTTGCTGGAGTTTATCTCATGGGATTTTATAATGTTCCATGGTGTATGATGTTGGGTCTCGTCTCTGCAAATGTCACTGGAAGCACAAAAAAGGTGTTTATGACAGTGTCTGTTGCTCTCTGGTACGCAGTTGGCAACATCATAGGCCCTCAATTCTTCAAGTCTTCAGAAGCTCCATCATATCCGACAGGTATTAGAGCAATGATATCGTGTTTCTCTATAATGGCATTTACTGGGCTTGTCTATTGGGCACTGTTAGTGAAGCAAAATAAGACAAAATTAGAAGGACAGACTGATCCATCAGATTTTGAGAGACTCACTGACGAAAAGAACATGTACTTCAAGTATGTTCTTTGAGTGGCGAGTCTTCAGATTATTACTTCAGTCAATATATGTGCTTAAATTTTTCTGAGCTTTACTTTCCTTGCACCCCGGTAGTAGAAAAAGATACTGTTTTCTTAAGGTTATGATGGTTTTGTTTCGCACCATAATATTAGTAGATCAAGATTGAAAGGTGAGTGTTACTAGTCAGTGTACAAAAAATGTTACAAAGGCGCTTAGTGTCAAATAGTGTTTTTATACACTGCAGTTGCTCCTTCATTCCTGATCAAGTAAGTCTTTGTTAAATCGGATACACCAAAAATCCTTATTGTGCTTAAATTCAAAGGTCAAAAGTTAGTTGTGCATAAAGGAGGCTTTGAGGGTAACAAACTCTTCAAGCTAATATGACCAACAAGAGGAAGGTTGCCATAAACCGCCTAGAAACCTTGATTCAATTGAAGGTTTTTGAGACAATTCACACTCTACAATGGAACTAATGCTGTAGATGACTATTACATATTTTTTCCAATTCAGAAATAACAGTGACTTGGATATTACACCCAGCACCCAAACTGAATCACGCTTCTCAAGATCCATATCTTTGATTTTTCATTAAGAAAACGATCTGAATACCTGTGTTTGGGCAGTGCTACTTTTTCGTGAAATCCCCCACGTATGACGCAATCAATTACTGTAAGCGAAAAAAGTGAAAGAAGAAAAGCATTTTTAGCTTACTGTGGCTGTGCAGCAAGCAAGGTACCTGGATTCGCATTCTGCCAAGGTAAATATAGTGGAGATTCCAAAAATGACATGAAGGTAGCAGATTCAATAAACTATACAATAAATCGTATCTATCATGATGGAAGACGATCGAAAAGTTTATAGCGATGTTGAGGCAGATACTCTTGACAGCTTGGAACTATATTTAAAAGAGGAGTTAGCTGCTCAAAAAGGAAACCAGATTCAGTATCGAACGTGCTCTTGGGAGAAGACTGCGGCATTGTTATTTTCAGAATATGTCTGTCTTGCAGTGATGAGCTTCCCGTGGTCATATTCTGTACTTGGAATCATACCAGGGATATTGTGTACTTTGTTTGTCTCACTCTGTGTGCTTTACACTTCACTAACTTTATGGGAGTTTTGTCTACGAAATCCAGAAGTCAAAGACATTTGTGACATTGGACAACAACTGCTTTGGGGGAAAAAATGGGCTTGGTATTTCACAGCAGTTTGCTTTGTGCTCAATAACACATTTATCCAGGGGCTCCATGTGTTGACAGGTGCAAAGTATCTGAATACCATTACGGATCACTCGCTTTGTACAGTTGAATTCTGTGTGATATTTGCTGTGATATGTTTTGTTTTTTCCTTACCGCGAACATTCTCTGGTTTGTCATGGATGGGACTCTTCTCAGCCGCCACCATGTTCATTGCAATCATACTTAGCATTATATTTGCTGCCGTGCAAAAGCATCCTGGTGGATGGGATGGAACTCCAGTGGTTTGGAGATTATGGCCAGCACCAGGTACGACTTATGTTCAAGGAATGAATGCTGTGTTGAACATCGTTTACACTTTCGTGGGACAGATCACTTATCCATCATTTATAGCTGAGATGAAAAATCCTCGTGATTTTGGAAAAGCTGTTTACTGTGTGACCGCAGCTGAGATTATACTCTACACTGTTACTGGTTGTGTGATGTATGTATATGTTGGTGAGTACTACATGACAGCACCGGCATTTGGTTCATTGGAGTCCACTTATATGAAAGTTGCGTTTTCTTTTGCGATTCCTACACTTGTGTTCCTGGGTCTGTTGTATGCATCCGTTTCAGCCCGTTTTCTATTTTTCAGAATGTTTCCAAAGGACAGCTCACACAGAAATGAACACACAATTGTTGGCTGGGCAACGTGGGCTGGGTTGCTGGCAGCAACATGGGTTGTTGCATTCATTATTGCAGAAGTTATTCCGTTTTTCAGCGATCTTTTATCCCTCATGAGTTCGCTTTTTGACTGCTGGTTTGGGTTCGTCTATTGGGGGCTTGCATACTTCTACAACAAAAAGACAGAACGTGGACCACAATGGATGAAACGTGTAGGCTTTCGGGACAAAGTTGAAATTGCAGTTAATTTGATTCTGATATTGATTGGGTTTTATATCCTTGGACCCGGAGTTTATGCTGTGGTGCAAAGTATCATCAACTCATACAAAGCTAATGAAGTTGGAGGTGTGTTTGAATGTGGAAATAATGGATTCTAGTATTGATTCTTTGAATCAATGAATTGACATTGTGAGGACCGCTGATTTATCTAGATGAGTACCCTCTATTAACTAGAAAGTGGAGATGATCATGATCATCTATATATTTATTTGTTTCATTTACGGAATCTACTTCACCAGTTTCAGAAATCGATTCTGATCTGTTTGGTCATGGGTCATTCAACGCAGTGAAATTTTCTCTCAGGTAGTTCGTGGAAATGAATGCAGCAGCAGCCCGATATGCATGACTTTACTCAAGACATTTGACATGGGGTTAAATGATTCCTTGGTCACGAATGATTGCAATATCTTGTGATAAACGTAACCTTTCAAATCTGATATTAGTCATGCGCACGCTCTTAGAAGTGGTTTTTAATTCTTGATATTCAACTGAAAATTAAGAATTGAGCATAAATAATTTTAAAAGAAGCGGCTTAAATAAAGATCAAAAAAAGAGGAATGCCCAAAAACCTAAAGGAAATTATACCCGAAATTACAGTTTGTAAGATGATGATAGTTCGTAAAAAGCAAGAATTTGTGCTACAAGGTTTTTGAAGCCCGCTTGGTCGATCTGAGTCTTAATTTTACTATCTAAATTCCAAATAATTGAGGCTCTTAAAAAGTATAACGGAAATGTCTGTTCTCCACATCAGTCATATCGCTCTCATCAACTTCTTCACCAACTTTGATAAGCTCCTCCACCGTTAAAGGAGCACTGCCAGTAGCTAAAAATTCCCTGTCTCTTTTTTTGTTTTCCCGGTAACACAAAATGGCATATCCAGTAACACAAACGATCATGATAACACAAGCAGCTAACATTGCTTTGATACCAGAAGGGTATGTTGGGGCCTCAGAGTCGATAAAAAATTGTGGCCCAATAAGATTTCCCAAAGCATAGAACAGTCCCACGCTAATCGAGTTGAAAGCCTTTTTGGATGTTCCACTGTTATTTGAAGCTATAAGGGAGAGGGTAAGAACATAAGGAGCATTGTAAAATCCACAAATGTAGACAGCAGCCAAGGAAGCATGTCTATGTTCCTCTGAGGAAATTTTCCACAACATGATGATCCCCGCCATCGTCACGCTAGTTGTCACACATATCATCAGGTATCGGACGTTTCTAACAAAATAAGATATAGCAGCAACTATGAGACATGCTCCCATGGCAACTGCAGCCTGTGGAGTAGCCAAAAGCATGGTCTTATAGTTTGAATAACCAAAACCCTTGATAATAAAAGTATTGAAGTTGGTGATACCAGCATTTATAAAATTTTGAACAATGATGAATATCACAAGTAACCAGTACTTTGGATCAATCAAGGATTCTATAATCTGCTTCCACTTGATATCTTTAGTTCCTAAGTGGATACCTGTTTGATTTGTAGCAGTTCTAGCAATTGCACATTGCTTTTCTTCAGTGTTTAGAAACCAAGCGTTCTCGATATTGTTGGGCAAAAGGAAAATGTAGAATGCACCGAAGACAATCGTCACCGCACCGTAGACAATGAATAAATATTTCCAGATAGGTAAAGGTCCACCCCAATGTCCAATACCATAACCAAAGATACCGTTGAAAATTCCAGCAAAGGTATTAGACCACAAAGCCATTCTCAAAGGCTGCTCTTTCTTCGTATACCAGGTGGTTGAAATGATAATGCATCCGGGCTGGATCGCAGCCTCTGAAATTCCCAAAATCAACCGGATTATAGCGAGACCAGCAAAGTTATGGCATGCTGACATGCACATTAGTAGCCCACCCCAAAACATTAAAAGACAACACATAAAACGTCCCAGGTTGTGGATCTTATTCAACAGCAAGAAAACTGGTATCTCTGCAAGCAAGTAACCGATATAAAAGATTGTCGCCAACCAACTGTACTCTTGGCCCTTAAGGCCTGTATCAGTCTTTAGACCATAGAGGGCCGCGTATGATAGACAATTCTTATCAAGTAATTGAAGAAACATCGTGCACACAAGAAATGGCAAAATTACAAGATCTATCTTAGTGACCACACGTTTGTTGAGCTTGAGCTCAGCAGCAAGAGCTGCTGGACTTTGGTTGATGCTCACTTGGTTCTCCAAAACGTAGTCTTTGTATTCAGTCTTCTCACTCATGCCCGAAAGGATGTGATCCCAACATGAAAATAATTCATACTTTTTATATGAATTTAGGGTCAAGCGCCACTGTTATCAGCCACAGATAAAACTGCAGTTAGCTCGGGTCTCCCGAGAATTTTTACGTAGCCATCATTTATCATACGAAGTTAAACCTTTTGCTATCTGTCGCTATCTATGAATTATAAACCCGGTTGCAGCGATACTATCCTCGGGGTCAAACCACCATTCCGATTTTCCGAGAAGATTGGCTTTTCCTTGAATCTCCACCATACAAGCCGGGGAAGTATTCTTATTGGCCCTCAAGTTACTTTTGACCACTTTGGCCTTAAACCTCGATCCTATTATGGACTCATTGACAAAAAAATGATCAGCCGAGTGCTTTCCCTTCAAAAAAAGCGATCCAACTCTTCCAGCAGTACCAGACCCACAAGGTGAGCGATCTATCTGTTTATCCCCCAATACAAGCACTGACTTTTGGTTAGGCATATTTTCGTCAGCAGCATCTTTCTGTTTCACGTTGATAAAGTCAACTCCGTGAAGACCACAAATTTGGGGAAAATCTTTGTTCTCTATGGCTAAGTTCATGTTCTCTATCTGCATCTTAATTTCGTTTCCCAATTTCATGATTAACGAGCTGTTCTCCGGTTTCACCTCCAGTTCTTCAGGGTCATATTCTGCAAAAAAATTGAAAGCACCATTGAATACAATGTCGCCCACAACATCCCCAATAGAGCAAGTTACGCTCAGGTTCCTGTACAGTATCCAGACTGGCGTATTCAGAAACTTGACAAACTCGACAGAGTTACCATCCCAGCAGGCTTCTGTTTCCAAGGTACCAACAGTAGTTTCGAGCTTGATTTTCATCAGATCAGGCTTCAATCGGAATTTTTCTTCTGGGATCTTCCCTAACTGAATAAGTAAAGTAACGATAGCTATCATACCATGACCACACTGATCTGTATAACCACTAGGATTCATGAAAAGCGCAGCAGCATCACCATCGTTCATAGGATCAAGTAAAAAGCCACCAAACATGTCATAATGTCCACGAGGTTCTCTCATCAGGGAAAGTCGAATATCATCGTGGTACTTCGCAAGATAATTTCTCTTTTCCAGAAGGGAGTTACCGGGAAGATCAGGCAAGCCTGCAATCACAATTCTAAAAGGCTCACCACATGTGTGGGTCTCCACAGTTGTAATGGTGCGCATGTAAATTTCCAAGAAATAAGAATTTGATCGAAATTTTGTACCATGCTTATAACTCGGGACTCCCGAGGATTGCCAATCCCAAATCTTTTTTTGTAATTTTTAAGGGTCGCCTTTGCCGAACCGCCTTATCTACTACATGTAAGTTTTTCGGCTAAAACCCCAAATTAAATATTTCTAGCGAAAAAGAGGCACATATTAATTGATGGCAGACAATAGAAAAAGACCGATCGGACGAAAGAAGGCAGCCACAGTGAATTTGAAATTGAAGAATTATTGAACCCAAACGTAGAATTATCCTATTACTGAGAAATTATTCCGCGCAAATAAAAAAATTACCTGACGAATAAACTTCCAGAACTCGGAGATCAAACCATTCAAATTAACTCCAACTTGCAACCTACAAGCTTACCATCACGACAACTGATCCAGGAGTACTCAGTCAAAGTAGATCACTCTTCACAGGAAAGAAAAAACACGCAACCCCATTACATAAACATGGAACTCCTAAGAACCCCCACAAAGGCGTAAATCAATTTCCCACGACCCACTTCGACCATCCAACTTTGTTACGATTGAACTTACCACGTAACAAAAGTAAATCGTAATCTAACCTACCCTTGTAATATTTCACAGACGGAATTTACCATAAAAACTATTAACTGTGTTTGAAACACTAACAACATAAAGTTCGAAAGAATGTTCAGCGCAACAACACATGAACCCAAGATTACAAAAACTTTTTAGAGTCAGACGTGAACCAGGGGTCACAAATGTGAATCACAAATTTCATTGCACATGACGTAACTTGAAGTGCGGAGTACGTAGTCCATAGCCAATCTTCTTCAAAACCTATATATTTATCTCACTACACTTCATACTGCTATTAGAATCTGTCAAAATAGACAAGAAGTATAAATCCATCTGGATTTCAAAAACTTATTTCCCACATAGTTAACGGCCATTATCAAGTGCCAGCTACCACATTAAAACCAGAAACAATATATCAATCTCTTGATGACCACAATTTGAAAACTACCAAATCAAGAATACCTCCTTAACAGAGACTGTGAGCTATACCAATCACCTTACATTAAATATTATCTATCCTCCACCAGTTTGCTTATGAACCAATGATCACCTATACCTTTTAATACCAGCCATCTACCAAATATCAAACCCAAACAAGCTCAATCAATATCTTGACTATCGTCGACGAATGTGAATTGTAAAAAACAACAGAAATTTCTGCCTGGATATTAACTAATACCTCCCTCCATTCAGCTTTCCCTATAATACCAAGCGGGTGGCGGGTGGCGGGTGGCGGGTA